>CM071929.1:53466527-54170006 GCA_016081115.2 Rehmannia glutinosa
TTCTGTCGTGAATCCCAGCGTCACGACCAGGCACCTCCACATAGGTTTGTGGATACGCCATGAATTCCGTTTCGGGCCTGACAAGCTCTAACTTCCTCCGCTGATTTTCGCACTGTGGGAAGTCGCTGACTCTTAATAATTTCAAGAAGAATTGAAATTGATTTGAAGATTGATAGGGTTTAGAGTATTTGCCTTTGCCTTTTTGAGAGAGAGATTGAACAGGTTTTTAGAAGTGTGAGAGAGAAATGGACGAAAAATGGTTTAAATATAGGTTTATGAAAGGGCGTGCGAGGCGGTTTTTGAATCGTGATCGAAATCAACGGCTTGATTTCGCACGCATATTGAGCAGCCTCATGTCTCGTATTTAATGCGGCAAGATTTATATCCAATCATAGGCTTGGTGTGCGGCTTTATGTCCGTACACATCATCATTATGCGACGTGTCTCTTAAAACATTCCCGCTAAGTCAAAACGATCGCGTTTTTGTCACTTTGCTCATAAGTTATTCACTTTATCTCTTAGGCCGATTTAACTCGCTTCTCACATTTCTCTTAGTGACTCGGGGCCTATCACCGACTTGGTATAGTGACTTTCCGACATACTGATGATTCGAAATGATTTTTGTTTTCACTCTTTCTCACCTTCTTTCCTGTTCCATTTCTTTTCTTTGATTCTTCCCGTGTCTCACTTAGCTCAATTAGCCCCAACTCATGTTTGAGTTCTTCAAATCTTGACTCACATAATGGTTTTGTGAAGATGTCGGCTAGTTGTTTGTCGGTTGAGATATATTCCAAGATAATGTCCTTCTTTTCAACATGATCTCTTATGAAATGATATCCCGACATCTATATGTTTTGTTCTTGAGTGCAACACAGATTTTGAGTGATTGCAATTGCACTTGTGTTATCACACATGATTGGAATTTCTTTTTCTTCAACTTCATAGTCTCTCACTTTGTCTCATCCATAGGACTTGGGCACAAATAGCTGCCGCAATATGTATTCTCGCCTCACCAGAGGTGGCTATTGAGTTTTGCTTCTTGCTAAACCAGAAATTAGTCTGTTTCAAGCATTTGACATGTGCCTCAAGTGCTCTTCCCGGCCCACTCGTGCATCCAAGATAGTCGAGTCCAATAGCCAATTAGCTTGAATCCACCTTCCTTCGATACCATAGCCTACTTCTTGGCTTCCTTTCAAGTATCTCAATATTCTCTTAGCCGCTTATATGGCTCTCTTTGGAGCAAATTGAAATCTTGCACATACACCTACAAAGAAAGGTGATGTCCGCCTCTTAGGCGTGAGATAGAGCAATGATCCAATAAGTGCTCAGATCTTGTTTGATCTACTGTGCTTGCCATCTCGCATCCATGTCCATTTTGACCATGTGTTCATTGGTATTTTTACGAAGACTTCTCCTCCATACCAAATTTCTTCATTAAATCTCCGTGTATTTTGTTTGACTTATGAAGGTTCCATCCTTCACCGTTTCACTTGAAGTCCAAGGAAGAATGTCGGCTCTCCCATCATGCTCATTTCAAATTTACTTTGCATGAGGTTTGAGAATTTTTCACACAACTCTTTGTTAGTGGATCCAAAGATGATGTCATCAACATATATTTGAACAAGCAAGATACTCTTTTTGTCTTGAATTTCAAAAGTGTTCTATCTACTTTTCCTTTTGTGAATCCATTTTCAGTTAGGAATTGTGACGGTATCATACCATGCCTGGGGTGCCTGTTTCAACCGCATGGCTTTCTTGAGTTTGTATACCTTGTCTCCAAGAGTCTTTTCAAATCCTGGAGGTTGTTCAACATACACTTCTTCTTCCAATAAACCATTCAGAATGCACTCTTTACATCCATTTGATATACAATGAAATTCTTGTGAGTCGCATAGGCAAGAAACATCCTTATAGCTTCCAATCTTGCTACAGAGCAAATGTTTCATCAAAATCTATTCCTTCTTCTTGCAATATCCTTTGCTACCAATCTTGCTTTGTTTCTTACCACGTAACCTTCCTCGTTCATCTTATTTCCGAATACACATTTGGTTCCAATAACATTTTGATGTATGGGTCTTTGTACTAATTCCCATACTTTATTTCTCTCAAACTGATTGACTCTTCTTGCATAGCTTGAATCCGGTGTGTGTCGATCCAATGCTTGTGACACATCTTTGGGCTCTATTTATGAGATGAAGCATGTGAACATTGCTTCTTGTTGGGTTCTCGATCTTGTCTTGACACCTTCTCTTATATCTCCAATGACAAGTTCTGTAGATGGTCTCTCACCATCTTACGCCAAAGGTTGAAGTAAGTTAGCCGATTCGGTCGACTTGGTGTTTGTATTCTTGTCGTGGTCGCTCTCTTCGTGATCACTCACCGCAGATTTTCCACCGCTTTTGAGATTCAGCTATCTCATCTTCTTCTTCTCAATTGATAATCTCTGCCTGACTTGACAAGATAGGACTCTTCGTAAGGTTGGATGATTCAAATTTTATCACCGACTCTTCAATGTCTTCCCCATTTACATTTGGCTCATCGAATACTACATGAATGGATTCTTCCGTAACCATAGTTCTTTTGTTGAGTATTCTCAGAGGCTTTGCTTTCAAATTGAGTATCCTAAGATACTCCTTATCGCTTTAGCATCAAAAGCCTTTAGGTTGTCTTTGCCATTGTTGTGGATGAAGCATTTACATCCAAATATCCCGAAATATGCAACATTTGGTTTTCTTCCACCGGATCTCATAGGAGTCTTTGTCACCGCCTATTTATCATACATCCTGTTTTGGGTGTAGCAAGTTGTGTTGATTGCTTTCACCCAAAATCTTTTTAGTAACCCCGCTTCGGTAACATGGTCCTTGCCGCTTCTTTGAGGGTTCTATTTCTTCTTTCTCGCAACTCCATTCTCACTTGTGGAGTCCTTGTCTGACGATTCATGACCAATACCATTCTCAATACAATATCGAGTTATTATTCCATTGACAAACTCGATTCTCTATCCGATCTTATTTTGATAATGGTTTGACTCTTCTCATTTTGAATCCTCTTCATCACTGTGGTAGTTTTTGTAGAGTTTCTTTTCTTGCACATGAATATTGTCCATGTATATCTTGAGTAGTCATCTACTACCACCAAGGTGTATTTCTTTCCACTTATGTTTGTTCCACTGGGCCAAATAGATCCATATGAAGCGGATGCAATATTCTAGTTGAGGATGGGCATGTCTTTTCTTTGAACGACGACTTGATTTGTTTTCCTTCGACATGCGTCACATATACTCTCCTTCAGATATCGAGTCCTGAAGTCCTTCCACAAGATGACTTCTTGCAAGTTTGTTGATCGTTTTGAAATTCGGATGACTCACCTTTTTGTGCCACAAAATGACTTGATTCACCAACTTTCTTTGCAAAGAGTCTTTGGGTGTAGATTGACCAATCTACTACATACATATTTTTAAATCGTCTACACCCTTGCAAAGACAACTTCATTTGATTCAATATTTTTGATTTGGCATATTCCTATGTGAATCCAACATTGTAGCCCTTATCACAGAGTTGGATCGATGCTTAGTAAATTGAAGTTTAGTCCTTCAACATATGCAACATCCGTGATTTCTAAACCATTCCTTTTGATGGATCCAATGCTCTTATTTCACCAGAGCTTCATTTCTCCAAATATGACTTTGGCTCCTTTGACTTCCTTGAATTTTGACAGATTTCTTATTTCCCTCGTCATATGTCCGGAAATACCACTATCCATGTACCAGGTTCCTTGGCACTCACTGCTCCTTGAACTCGCAATCAAGGAAATTAAGTTTTAGGTACCCATACTTGTCTGGTCCCGAGGGGTTAGAATTGTAAGATGATCCAACCAACCTATAGCCAAATGATTTGACTCTAAGAGGTTGCCATCTATCGCTGCCATAATCATAATTAATCCTGCAAATTGCTTGGGGATTCTAAGGTTCATACAACTGTCTCTTTTTGTTGTATGCCTGCGTGTATGTTTTAGCAATTGCCTTTCTTGGGTAATTGTGGTATCTTTGAGTGTAGTGCCTAGGTGCATATGTGTCTTTGATGAAAGCTCTTATGCTTTTGGAATGGCCTTTGTTGAGTTCCAGGCCTTTGCCATTTGGGCTTGTATTCCATAAGTCTAGGCGATAGTTCACATTATTCCAAATCGAGCTTGGCTTGGATATTTTCTACCATTCCCATCATATGTATTTCTTTTATGAGTTTTCTAAGGGATTTTTGGTAGCTCGCTTCTTCTTTACAGAGTATTTTCTGTTTGGAGTCTCACGAGGACTCGGTGAACCTCTTCTCACTGCCCTTTCAAACTCTCAACTGGCTGTTTTCCTTTTCCTTTGTAACAAGGCCGGTTTGCTTAGTATTGTGCTTTGGATTGAAAGTGTGTGCAACATTTAGAGTTTTGGATTTTCGACTCTTCATGACTTGAAGATCCTTTTTCCAAAATTACTCTTGAGGTTTGACATGGCACAAAGGAATTAAATCCTAAGCCTGTCTTGTCTCCACATTCTCTTTGACTCATAATAAGATCATCCAATGATTTAGATGCCTTAGTGAATGAGGCAATAACATTTTTGAGGTCATTCTCCCTCCTTTCTATAGCAGCAATTTCGCTTTATTAATTTAAAGATTTTCACTTTTAAACTTTTATTCTCATCAACTATTTGACTTAGAGTACTCACTCCTTAGTCAGCTTTGAGTTTTGACGTTTGAGTAGGCTGTTTTCTCATTCAATAGTGTGTGTGAGGTTTTAATGTGCTCAAAATCTTTCATCATTTTGCCTAATGAATCATAAAGATCAGTAGGTGATGAAGTGTGTGTGTCACAGTCACTATCACTAGTGTCTGAGCTTGTTGAATTAGATTGTACCTCATCTTCTTGATCTTGTTCTTTGGCCATTAAGCATATCAAGGCTTCTTCTTCAGAGTCACTTGAGTAGTCAGCTTCACTGCTCTCTGAATCAGCTGTCTCTCTTGACTTGGCTGTCTCAGCAGTCTCTGCAGCCATCATTGCCTTTTTCTTTTCTTGTCTTCTTTCTCTGAAAACCTTTCTTTCTTCTTCGTTCCTCGTACTTGTTGACTACAGGATATGAGCAGTCAATGGCATAGTGACCTGGTTGTCTGCAAATTCCAACATAGATATTCAGCCTTTGATCAGCTTTCTTTCTATTCTTGAGTTGTCACCTTGATACTCAACTTGTTGATGATCTGTTCTCTTGGTTGGCCTATCATCCCTTGATTTGGAGGGAGCCGAGTGTCTTCGGAGGATTCACCTTTTCTCTCTTGTAGTTCTTGTTAAAGAACTTGTTAAATCTTTTAACCATCAGGGCTATTTTTCCGGTCAATTGCCTTTTGACCTCGGCCTTCTCCTTCCATCTTTGACAATTAGAGCAAATTGTTTTGGGGTACAAATTGCCTCTTCCTGGTCTTTCCTTCTCTCAAACTCGTAGGCTTTGAGGTTTGAGAATAACTCATGATTGGATGTCTTTGATAGGTCCATGGAGTGTGTCAATGCCATGACCTTCATTTCCCATTCACCGAAGACTTTTTAGATCTTCATACACATTTCTTCGTGTATATTCCTTTCCAAGTGTAGACAACTCATTTGTGATTTCAAAACCGAGCATCCAATTGATCCGCATTTTCTCCCGAGGTCATTTTAAAGTTCTCAAATTTTTGTACAACCACCGATAGTTTGTTTTCTTTGATTTGCTTCCGAGCCTTCGCAAATCAATGTCATTTTGTCCTGATTTCTTAGCCGTTTTGCAAGATTTCACTTTATTGAATATGGCTTTGTCCAAGGTTTTGTAGAGAATGTCCTTGGCTACATTGTCCAGGTTGTATCTTTTTCTCATCATTTGTCCACTCGGTTCTTGGTTTTTCAACCATGACCGTCCGGTGTCTCTTCTTCCCTTCACTTTACAACTCTTCGATGACAAAATTGTTTCACCTTTAATATTTGCAGAGGCCCATCTTCTATCACTATCCACATCTCATCATGTAATGTTGATAGATGAGCTCGCATACGAATTTTCCAATCATCAAATTCTTCAATAGTGAACATAGGAATGCGTGTTAGATTTGCTTCCATGATAATAACTTTTAATGATAGAAAAGAGTTTTGAAAGTTTAAGTACTAAAGCAGACTTTTGAAAAGTTTGGAGATCTAGTTCAAGAACCGGTCGGAGGGTTCAATGAACCAACCGCTCCGATACCACTTGTAGGTCCCAAGGGGTGTAAGTGTAAGGTTTAGAAGGGGGTTGAATAAACCTTACCAAATTTTCGATTTAGTCCTTTTAAATCTACAGAGTTCTACACACCGTGTCCTTGATGGACAAATAATTAGTCACTCAAAGAGAGTTAATCTCTCAACAGACTTCAAATTGAGTTTTAGTAGAGTAACTCAAAATTTGGCTATAATTTGACTCAATCATGGTTTTGTTTTTCATTGGAAGACTTAACACCCTTAAGTTTGATTAAGCAAGTTTTTACTGACTTGATTTAGTACTTTAT
The DNA here is from genome assembly GCA_016081115.2 of Rehmannia glutinosa. Classification (NCBI taxonomy): domain Eukaryota; kingdom Viridiplantae; phylum Streptophyta; class Magnoliopsida; order Lamiales; family Orobanchaceae; genus Rehmannia; species Rehmannia glutinosa. The sequence goes on from CM071929.1 coordinate 53,473,069, forward strand.
AAATTATCAAATGGATAGCAAATTTATCAAATGAGATATAAGCAAATTTAAAAGTCACGAGAAATTTAAATCTTTGAAATGTAAATGACACAAAAAGTTTTTATAGAGGTTCAAGATGGGGTAATTCTTCTACTCATCTCTTCTCCAACTCCCCGGAATCCACTAAGTAATGATCGGTTTACAAAGTGGTAATCCAGATACAAGTCTTGATCACAACAACGGCCGACTTGATCCTTTGGGACTCGACTGAGACGCCTTGATCACTCAATGGCTTCTCGACGACTCGAACCTTCTTCACAGGCACCGCTTTGCTACTATGACTCACTTGCTTAAGCACTTTGGATTTGATCACGAAGCCCTCCAAGAGCTTAAGACTTGGTTCACCAACCTTTCTACAATCCTTCCCGGAATGTAGACCCCTTGTTTTCAAAGGTTTCTCTTCAACTGGCTTTGAAGTTCTCTTTCCTTCACAGGTAAGTGTTGGATTGATGTACTTCGAAATGTAGGCTTGAGGATTGAGATTGTTTAAGTTTTCTGATGTGCTTGTATATCTCACGTATGTGTCATTTATATATCTTTCTCAAACAAACTCCTCAGCCTTTTATAGTGAACTTTCAAAAATTTGCCCGTTGAAGAGATAGGCTCATTTTTGAAAGTCACTTTGCAGTCGTTGGCTTGCAGTTCTTGGAATTGCCATTTCCTCGTATGAATTGTTTTATCACCTTTTCGTAACCGACACGGTGTAGTGCTTCCCATTGGTTCATTCCTTTTGCACGCTTCAGGGACCGAGCACTCCAAGAAAGGTAGTATGGAGATATTACTTGTTTAAGTAAATCTCTTGATTTAATGCAACGGTTCTTTTTACGATTATCTCGACTTGATCGCTTTTCCTTGCTTTCCCAGGTGACTTAGTCGCCTTCCAATCATCGGATAACTCTTCTCACTACTTGACTTGAGACTTGCTTCTCGAGTTGACTTGATGATGTTCCACTCACCGCATCTCACCGCTTCTTCATCGAGTTCCCATGTCATTTTTCTTTCAGACTCACCGTATCTCTCAAAGAGAGTTTTCCTTCAAGCCTTCAGGTTGTCTTCTTGCATGTTAGAGCGTAGGCGACTTAACTCACTTGGCCACTCTAATTGTTACAATACATTTTACAAAGACAAGAATTGGGGTGCCAACTTTCTATTCTAAGTTTTACATGGCATTCATCAAAATCTAAACAATAAAATTCCTAACAATTAGTTGCTTCAGTGGGGATGTCAATGCCTCAGGTGATTTCTCCTATAGAGAGAACTAGCCAACAGAATGACCGGATTCCTCTAGGTAGAATGATAATATAGCAAAGCTCCAAGAATATGATGATACATTTTACTTTTCTGCAGCTTATGTTATTAGAAGAGGCGTAGTTGATTTTATGCTCTTGCCATTCTCGCTCATTTTGATAATAGAAAGTATGTTTACTCAATTGGTGGACTTGTGTGTGTTCTAAAGTAATTCAATTTGCTTTTTGAGTTGGTAGATATCTAGGCCGAGGTGAGTTTAGTTGATCCCTATATACTTGAATGCATATACGACTCATAGTCTTAGGATTAATTACCAACTTTAGGTGTCGGTTCCTTTGCAACAGATGACATGTATAAGTTTTCTTATTTTTAATTACTTTAAAACATCAATTAACCTGCTCAGTGATTTGAAAATTGTCTGACCATTCCATGGATCTAGATCCGCCTTCATCCGCTCCAAGAAAGGTCTGCACTTCAGTTTCATTTTGCTTTATTTTTTTGTTCCTTCCATTTCCCTTTTAAGTTCTTTTTCCTCTCCCTTAATTATAAGCGAGACCTAATATTCAAATTATTTTGTTATCATTTTCATGTAGTGTTTTTCTCAGTTAAATTTGCTCCCAAAGCACTGGAGAACTCCGAAACTCTTTGAAATGTAATCTTAAAATGCTCAATTAATGATTTGTTATTCCGCTATATTTATTATTTTGAATCGTGAATTTGAAATTCAATTTGCGCTAAGCGGGCAAAAATGAGGATGATGGCGAAGCGGCGACAGTGGAAGCTCGACAATTTCCATAGATAGACATGTTTGTGTTTGTGGACATTCATTGAATTCATCTGTGAGTTGATGTTGGTGATTTTTGCGTATCTAATTGTAATTCTGTTGGTTTGATTATTAAATATGAGTTGCTGATAGTTTCTTTAATCGAGAATTCGTCAATTGTCTTTTGTTTGGTGAAATAATGTGAATTTAATTGTGCGGATTCATATTCTGCATACATGATTTGTCAAATATATAAATATTTATAAATATTATCCTCTTTTGCACTAATTTATAAATATTTGAATGAGACTGAATATATGCCGCTGGTAGCTAAGAGTGATGGCGAGTTTAGTTGTGACTTATTTTCTGATGAGTGCATCAATGAATCTGGGGACCCGTTGTCTTGTTGGTCTGAGAAAGATGCACATAGGGATGATGAATGTGTATCTTGTTTATATGAAGAGAAGAAATCAGAATTGGTGGAAATTTAACACTGTGATCAATCAAATGAGAGGTCCAAACAGATTGCATCACAAAGTTAACAGAAAGACCACATTGTCCTGTTAGTACTATCATTCCAGCACGAATTTGGCAAAGTATTTGGTGAGTTATTGAGTCAATTTAGATAGTGAGAAATAGAGTTATTTTGCTTAAATGTAGGTTCAAGTTATTTATGTAATGATGAAAGATTAAGTGTTAATCAATAGATTGATTCTTGTTTTGTACATTCCTTTCAATTTTCTTGCTAATTATGGATTGTTTAAGTTGTGAAATTGTTTATTTCTTGTATATGTTCAGTGTTCCTATCTTTTTGTTTTTTGACTATGAAATTTTATACCCTGTTAATAATTCTATAAATTTCCTCTTCATTCTATTTATTCGTTTTTCTTGTAGGCAAATGTAATTTTCTGATTATTTTGGATGTTATGATTGTTGTTACATATATGTTCTGAAGGATCCCAGATGTCTCAGGCTACAGCAGAGCGCCTAAGAGAGGAGGCAAGAGTTGAGGGTCGAACTGAGGTACAACAAAAGTTGGATGAGTTTATAGCTCGGACGAGCACCCTCGAGACACGGGTGGAGTGGATGATGTGGAAAATGAGCACCTCTAATATTTCCCCTCCCCATGACCTACTTACTCTCCGAGGCCCACAGACTGATGGTGATGGTGATGCGAGTCTTAGTGAGGATTAGACTATTATATTTTAGTGATATGTCTCTTGTGGTTGGATTATATGGATATGTTTGATTTTGGATTGTTTATGTTGGTTTCTTAGATGTTGCAGTCTTTGATGTTTATGTTGAATTGTTTTATGTTATTTTGGTACTTTGTTTGGTATGATTTTGGATGTTGGATGTTGATTTTGGATGTTGGATGTTGAATGTTGAATTTTGGATGATGTTGGGTACTATTTTTTTGTGAAAGTTTAATGGATGTTGTTAGAATTGTTATTTGTAAAACAGGTAATGAGTAATTAAAAAAAATAAAATTTCACAAAATAATATTTATAAGTTTTTTAAAAATTTCCGTCGGTATTCCGTCGGTAAAAGTTATTGACAAATCCGTCAATGTTCCGTCGGCAAAATTCCGTCGGTGTTCCGTCGGTATGTGTCTGTCAACGATCCATCAATACTTGTCTGTCGGCGATCTGTTGGAGATAATCCCTAGGCATTCCGTCGGGCATATATCCATCGCGAATCTGTCGGTGAAAATTTTGTCGGCATTCCGTCGGCATTCTGTTATTACTAGGCGCCTTAAATTCCCCACGGATATCATTTATCGACATAAATTCTGTCGGCCTCCTGTCGGCATAGTGTTGTGGAGTTTGTTGTCGATCCGTCGGTAATCCGTCGAAAATTACCGACGGATGATTTTTTCGATCAAGAAAGTTTTACCGAAAGCGTTTTGCCGATGAAAAAATCCGTCGCCGGGATTCCGCCGCGATCCGCTTGGTAAAATGGGTTTGCCGACAGATTTTTCCGTCAGAAAATTTCAATTTCTTGTAGTGCAAAAGGGAAGTTAATATATCTTGTTATAAAACTTAATTTAGAGACAAGATTTACATAAAGATGAAGGAAATTCCTAAAACTTTAACTATTACATTCAATCAGGCAATCTCTCACTCACAACTTCATCATACGTTGGTTACTTAATCAACGCGAACACCATGCTTATTTCATATTTTTCTTTAATAAATTCGGAGTAGTGGTTGGAGGGGAGAGAATAAATTTTAAATAAATTGAAAAATACAGAGTTCGAATCCTGGTCAACACCTTATAAGGAGTGAGTGATACCACTTAAACTACAAACTCGTGGTCACATATTTCACACTTTACTTCGTCATGAATTCACATTCCATGAAGTGGATGAAGATACAGGCAAATCCAAAAGTACTCACTAAAACCATAAGAAATTAGTATTTGGATCAAATATATAGAAATATGCATATATTTGTATTAAGAACTTTGTAACAAACAATTTATTAATCCTAATTATTTTCGAGAAATAGTCATTAAATTCAAATATTAAGATATAGGATATTAATTAATACAAAGTAGAACATATCGATCTTCATGTTTTCATCTCGTATTTCAATGTCATTAATTAGGCAACTGATAGTATGACACGCGTGTATAATACTGAAACATAAATTTCGAACTAAAATTAGAATGCTCTAAATCAAATCATACATCTATAATATTAATGGAAACTTCCATAATATTACAAGGCATTTGTCCTTTAGGGACTTAAGAATCATCATGATTCTTTCAATTAATTCAATAAAAGATAAGAAATGATCGGCGCCATAAAACCCTAACCAAAAGAATCTATTAACTTAACATTTTGTAAAATCCTTACACTTGAGAATTAAATCCCATACATGAAGCCACATGAATGAAACTTCTCTCTAGTAAGTGCATCAATACGCTCAATAGTCTCATCGGATAAATAATTTTTATTATCTCCAACAACCCCTTTCTCAAGAAAGAATTGTAAGGCAATTGGAACCAAGTCGAGATTCCTCGACTTGTTCACCTCATAGTTACTTAGTCTTCAAAGCTACAACTTTTCACAACTTCTTCAACTTGTTTTTCTACATCTTCTCCTTCGAAAGACACCCCAAAACTTCACTAATTTCATGACATGAGTTTTAGGGTCATGCTTGAGCTCCTCATAAGTTATAAAGAACAATTTTTTACCTCTCCAAACTCAATTTCTTATACCCCATCACATGATCATAGTAAGGTCCACATGGTGTAAATCCACGGCAAAATCTATCACCGCCACATCAAGTGGCCACGGCTCCTCCTTCGCCTTTTTCCACTTATTCACAAAATGCCACGTGGAAATTAGAGTATCCTTAGGGTTTCTAGTCACGTGACAACGCGACATTCGGAAGAATCTAGGGTTTCGCTAAAAGTTGGTACGGAATATGAGTGCTAAAAATTTGACAAAAGTGGTTATTAGTAGAAGAAGGGGTGGTAATAAGAGGCTCATTAGATTTTGTATAAATTTGAACTTCTAGAATAGGGACAAGTTCATGGGGATGCTCTATCGCCAAGCGATCCTTCGAAGATCGATGGACGATAGAGAAAAGAAGGGATTTGAGCCATGTGGTGCCTGTTTTTGGAAAAGAAGCTAAAATTATATCACTTGGGAGCGGCTTAAAATGCTTAATAACCCTATCAATGGATTGGACAAATTCAGGCAAAAGCCAAAAGCCACCAACTTGGTAAAGACAATTATCACCCCACCATTTTTCTTTTGGAAGGGAAGATAACTCTAATATTTCCGTGGAAGAATTTTCCATCAAATGAAAATAAAGAAAATTATGAATATTGGTAAAATATTTGTTATCATTTGATCAAATGGTATTGCATGCTGGTAGAATGTGAAGTTTATTTTTATAGAGCCAATGGGTCCTTTTCTTTGAATGCTAGTAACCTAAAAATGTAAGAAAAGAATCTTAATCTATAAAAGATCCGAGGATTAATTTGATTTCATGCAATAATGCTATAAACCTTAGCTGTATATATGCACATGGCTGCCAAGGTTTGAAGTTAAGTGAACAGGGTACAATTATTGACATTAACCATTTAATTACAAAAGAAAAGTAGAAAGAAAGAAACCCATTGAGTCCTTGTAGCTGTCAATCAAATCGAATTGAATCTTTTGGGTATATCATAAATTATAATAAACTAGATTTTTTCAGCCTCACGTTATGTTCGAATCAATGAGAATTATGAACTAGTTTTAATTATGATGAAATTGATGACGTGAAATGACAATGATTAGTCGGTCAATGAGAAAGTGAAATATTATTTCATTGGTTTGAAATGATAACAGTTGTTTTCTTTTTTTACTACAATCTTGCAACGCTCAAGTCCGATCAAAGAGATTTACAAAGAGTAATTGGAATGCACAAGACTAGACAATGAATTTTATATCTTAGAAATAATGTTGGATGGGATATTTATTGGGTCCAAAAATTGAGTTATTATCCGTTGTTGTGCGGTGTATAGACCATATGGACCCATTAAGCCCAATATATAAATACCTGATTGGACTTTGTTAATAAGTGTTTGAGCTTCTATTACATGGGTCTTTATTATAATTGGATTAGACCCATCAATTACTGTTTTAAGACAATCGATTGATCTTACTTTTATAGTTTTTGAAAATGGTTATGGGAGTCAGAGGTGGTTTAGAAATTCAAACCATGAATTGTAAGATTAATTCTATATCAATATTTAATTAGAATTAAATAGTTTCAGAAATTTATGGTTTCTCTATTCTTTTAGATTTAGTTGAACTGAGAAAAAAAAAAAAGGGCATGCACAACTCGTGGCTTTATTTGGAGTTGAAGTAAGTTCAGTTCAAGAAAAATATCCAACTCAATAAAGCCCCAAAAGAAGCCCAATATACGGTTTCAAAAATTATTGTACTATCGAATAAAAGTCCAATAAGAATTATTTCAAGCCCATTGATTTAGAAAACCTTAGAAAAAGGGTGGCGCTATTTGCACCCCTTTTTTTATGAGTACACCCACCTTCTAAGTACATCATCCCCTACTTTGTTAAATATGACACAATTGATGAGTTCACCCCCCTTTTTTTCCAATTTTACCCTTGCACTTATTTTCCCTCCCAAATACACCCGAAATGATAAACCCAAGGCGCGGCGACGGAAGAAATTCCTCCAAACTTTTTTGTTCCGACAACAAAAAAAATATGTAATATCTTTTAGATTACGCATTTTTTAATTTATTTTAATTTTACATTTAATACTTTAATTTAATTTGACACTTATAGTTGGATTAATTTGAGTAATTACTGGGTATAAGTGTTGGGTAATTGTATTTGTTTGATTCTAGAGTTACAATTTTTTTTTCTGATTTTTGTTTGAGTTTGGGGAAGAAGACGACGGATGACACGATGGTATACTCGATCGTGCCACAAGACATGATCGAAAAGTAACTACGATCGTGCCATCATGCAAGTGGCACGATCGAAAAGTAACTACGATCGTGCCACACGAGAAAAATTTTAACTACACTGCGATCGTGCCAAGTATTGCACTTTTGTTATTCAACAGTAAATTTTCAGCTGTAAAAATGAAAAAATAACACACTTTTAAGTTGCAAAATTAAGGATATACTTATATTATTCGACAAAATTAAATATTTTCAATAATGTGAATGTTCAAAAATCTAGGTTTACAAAAAAAATCAGTTTTTTACAAGAACGTGGGTGAGTGTGAGGAAGATGAAGTGTATTAGAAATTATTTATTTAAGTAAGGGTATCACAGTCTTTTAAACTAATGGCATTTTTGAAATTATATAAAGGGGGTGTACTTAACAATTTTGGGGGTGTCAATAGCGTCACCTTTAGAAAAAATAACTATCAAAATGTACGCTAGGAAGTACGGACACTTCTCTTATGATGCCATACCCGTATCAGATATGTATCCGATTTGATACTTTGTCCAATAGTACTTCATGGATACATCTACACATGGAAATAGATAGAATTTATTCTAATGTTAATTTATTCAGTATTTTTGTCTGTGTTTATGTGAGTTATCACGTTTCAGATTTGAGTACTTATGAAACTTTAGGTTTTTATGCTTGAAACATTATTTTTTAATTGTACTTAGAACACCTATATTTCCAATAATGTAAAAATATATAATTTTATTGGTATATATATCGTACCCGTATCCTTAAAATTTTATAAAATATACCGTATTCCCCTACCCGTGTCGTATCATATCCGTATCACATATCCGTGTCACATATCCGTATCAGTACTTCATAGAATGTATTTATATGCACCAAATAACCACCTTCGCTAAAGCCTTTCAAGAACAAAAAAAAAACCACCTTCGCTAAAGCACTATAAATATTTACCTTCTATCATTTAATTGTTTTAGGCATGCCGTTTATGTTCTAACTCTTTGCTTTTGTCTTTTTCTTTTTCTTTTTCAATGCCAACTTATAGTTCTGATTCTGTTTCATTTAGTTAGAATCTAAAAACATGGAGATTGATGCTTTAGATTTCTGATTGTGCTTTTGGTTTGATTTTTTACAAACAAATAAACAGTTTTACAATTTTTTCACCGAACACTTTAAATTTATGATTCTCAACTTCTAATTTTATTTGCAAATAGTATTAACTTTTAATTGTCAATTACTTTTATAACTTTTGCTGGAATAAATCACTTCAATTAGAAGCTTATGCAAACACTTCATTATGCTGATTTGATTGTTGAAGGGTTTTCGCACACAAACTTTCGACACTCCTTACATCAGTCAGACCGTCCTTGTTTCATCCAATATAGAATAAGAGCTGACTGTCAGGCTTCAAAGTGTAATGTGTTGAAGAAATAAACACTTTATGTCAGAAACAATTCCACATCAGTTCTTTTGAGGGATTCAATATATGTCTCCAACGTCAAAAAATGCATGTCATGATTGATTATTAGTTTCTGCCGGCGAAGAAACCTCTCAAATTCTCAATCATAAGCTACGAGTTTCGTGTTTTTAATTTTCAATAATCGTGTATGAATTATGATCAAGGTAAGCAAAAATTTTCACAAGCAATAAAATTTTAAATAATACCCATGTATGAACAAGTGCAAGTCTAAACATCGAAATTAATATCAATTGAATGTGATCCCAACAACGTGAACCCATTTCACGCACTAGTGGGGCAACACCAACCGAATGGATGAAATTCTATGGATTATTGTGTCACCTCGATCTACTTGTCTAACAAATGGGGTGTCTTGATCATAATTTTACTTCAGATTTTAGATATCGGATATTAATTAGTATAAAGTAGAACATATTGATTTTCCATATTTCTCACTATATTTTCATCTTGTATTTCAACATCACTAAGCAAATGACACGCATAAAATACTGAAACATAAGATTCGAACTAAAAGTAGAATTTCTCTAATCAAATCATACATCTAATATAAATGGAAACTTCCATAATACAAGACATTTATCCTTTTAGAGACCTGAGAATCATGATTCTTTTGATTCCTTTTATTCGTGATTAAAATAGAAGAGACGAGCGATGATAATATATAATAGCAACCCTTTAAACCTAACCAAAACCAACTTAAACATTTAATTTGGGAAAATCAACACTTGAGAATTAAATACCATATATGAAACCAGTTGAATGAAACTTTTCTCTAGTAAGGGCATCAATACGCTCAATAGCCTCATCAGATAAATGATTTTTATGATCTCCAACAGCCCCTTTTCTAAAGAAAGAATTATAAGGCAAGTTGAACTGTTCTAGACTCCTCGACTTGTTTATCTCATGGTTACTTAGTACTTCAAAGCTACAACTTTTCACCACTTCTTCAACTTGTTCTTCTACATCTTCTCCCTCAAAGGGACACCCCAAAAACTCAGCCAATTTCTTGACATGAGTTTTAGGATCACTCTTGAGCTCCTCATAAGTTATAAAGAACAATTTTTCTGGCCTCTCCAAACTCAATTTCTTGTACTCCATCACATGATCATAATAAGGTCCACAAGGAGTGAGTCCATTACAAAATTTATCGGCCGCCACTTCAAGCGGCCATAGTCCCTTCTTCGCCCTATCCTCCCACTTATTCACAAAATGCCACATGGAAATTAGAGTGTCCTTAGGGTTTCTAGTCACGTAGACAACACGACATTCGGATGAATCTAGGGTTTCAGCTAAAAGTTGGTATGGAGTATGCGTGCTAAAAATTCGAGGGGAGACATTATTAGCAGGAGTGGTAACAAGAGGTTGATCATTAGATAATCCATAAACTTGAAGTTCTAGGACTGGGACAAGGTCATGGGGATTCTCTTTGGCCAATCGATCTTTCGAGGATTGATGGGTGATAGAGAAAAGAAGGGTTTTGAGCCATGTAGTGCCAGTTTTTGGAAAAGAAGCTAAAATTATATCACTTGGGAGTGGCTTATATTGCTTAATAAGCCTATAAGTGGATTGGACAAATTCAGGCAAAAGCCAAAAGTCACCAACTTTGTAAAGATACTCATCACCCCACCAATTTTCTTTTGGAAGGGAAGATAACTCCAGTAAATCTGTGGAAGAATTTTCCATCAAATGATAATAAAGAAAACTGTATATGAAAAAATAGTGAAATATTATTACTATTTGATAAGGTATTACTATTGCTTGCTTGTAGCTAGAATGTGGCGCTTGTTTAATTTATAGAGCTAACAAATGGTCCATTTTTGGACGCTAGTAACCAAACAATGTTAGAAAAGAATCTTGATGTACAAAATATTCGATCCAATTTCACGTGCGATGATGCTGTAAACTTAGCTGTACATTAGAGCTGGCAATGGGTCGGGCCGGGCCAGCCCGACCCAAACCCAACGGGTCAAATAAGAAAATTGGTCAGGGTCGGGCTGGCCCGAATTTGAGTCGGGCCTCACTTTTACTAGCCCAACCCAACCCAACCACGGGCTACGGACCATCGGGCCAAACCAGCCCAAGCTAAATATTTAAAAAAAAATAGATTTTGTCTTAGTATGTGCGCTGAACAGTAGTGTTCTGTATATGTTTGCAAAATTGAAAAAAGTGGATTTGTAAAATGTTGTTTAAGGAACCTGGTAACATAATAATGTCTCAAAAAAAACAAAAATTTATTAACTTTTCTTGGTCAACGTGGCTTATACTTAATCTACTTAGCCATATGCCCATATAATCATATATGATATTACACGGCAGACAGTGAGATAAGGTAAGACTCCATGTTTTATTACTTTGTCAGAATTTAATGTATTAAATAAATTGTTTTTCACTGACTTGATTAGTGTGTCATGAAGAATAACACTATTTTTAAGAATTGGTTCACATGGACCAAAAAATAAAAAAAAAATTAGAAAATAATTTTGGGGCTCGGGCCAGCCCAAAAAAACAGTTTTTTTGGCTCGAGCCCGATTGGCCCGACGGGCCTACTGGATCGTGTCATTTAGGCCCGAAAAAACGATTTTTTTCGGGCTTTAAAAAACAAGGCCTAGCCCAGCCCTATATATACCGACTTGATAGCCAATTTAATTTCTTTCTATATATCCACATGGCTGCCTGGGTTTGAAATTATTTAATCATGTGAAGGTGAACACATAGTATTGACTATTGACAACAACAATTTAATTACAAAATAATAGTAGAAATAAAGAACTATTTAAGCTAAAGTGATTTTTATTTGTTCCCAAGTAATTTTTTTCCAATTAATAAATTTGTCTCATATATCATACGTGGGATTTTGTTCAGAATGATAATTCATTACCTGACGATACGTGACAAAAGCGAAATCAAATTTCTAAGGGCGAAACCAGATAAACTTGGGTGGTCGAATTAGAAAATTATATAAATAATAATTAATTTTAAAAAAAAATCTACTGTAAATTTTTAGTTTAAAAAATGTTTTATTTTGGGGGGAGGGCAGAGTGGCCCCACTTCCCTCCGCCCTTGTTAGTGTGTGTTCTAATTAAATGAATAAGATAGATTTATTTAGGTTTAATTCTATGTACATGCTGAATATAGATAAGTGACAATTTTTTTCTTGAGATAAAATGGATCATTATCTAAAACAAGAATAAAAAATTATTAGTGAACGATCAATGATTAATTAGTATCAATAATCAGTTAGTCATATAATACAACACACGATAGATGTGTGTGTACTACTAACCATATAATATATATAGTCAAAATATGAAAACATATTGGAGATATCATATATAATATTTGTTGGTAAGTAAGAGGTGTTGCCGTGTTGGGATGTGATTAGTGATTACATTACATTAGGACATTAATTAAACATAATAAAATAATTATACTTCTTGAGGAATCTGGTCAGAAGTCACAAAACTTGTGGGGAACGTGGTAGCGTGTGAACGCCGCTTATAATGCATCTAATGCCACGTTTTTTTTTTAATTGAAAATTCACACTGCCATGTTAAACATATATAAAAAAATCTTCATTGTTTTTTCCACTATCAAAAAACTTCAAACAATTTATTTACTAGTCTTTTCCTTGTATTTGCTAAAACTTTGTACAGGTTGAGGATCCTTAAAATCCTTCATCCTTATGGGTGTTTACTCAAAAAAAAAAAAAAAAAAACATCTCTTTAAAAAGCACCCCAAGTCCCCAACTACATTTTATTTATGATTTCGGAAAACAAATCTAGGTTTGTGAGTAAGGAGTGGTTTTTATCATAAACATCAAACCCTTTCCCTCCCATCGTGTTTGATTTTTTTAACAGCTTTTTTCCTCCAAAAACCTTCCAAAGATCTAAAGCTCCATTTGAGAATCCAACCAAGTAAATATTTGAGTTGGTCAAATTTGTTCTTTTCTAGCTCTCTTTCTTTTTATTTTTACTATTTATTATTATTTATAAATTACAATCACATACAAATTCTCTTCTTGTTTGTTTAATATAGTCATGTTTTTACTGTTTAAAAATAAGAATTTCAATAATTACCCAAGTTTCAATGCAACATTGCTTCCCATTAATTCTTTTTTACATAGTTTACATTAAATTTATTTTGTGCTCCACTCGTAAAAATTTTCTGGATTCACCTCTAATTATGGTTATAAGTCTAGCAAGTATGATATGTTTGCAGTTCATACTTCGGCCCAGAAGGCGTAGATAGGGGGCAGGGGGCTTTGACACCCCAAATTTTTTTTTTGTCCGTTTTTCAGATGGAAAAAAATTAAAAAAAAATTTATATGTATTTTTTAAAGAGAAAAAATAATTGAAATTAGGGAAAATGAGGGAAAAATTTTGAAATTTAGGGGTAGTAAAAGGCTGCTACGCCCTGCTTCGGCCTCTATTAATGACTGTGATGTTCCTCAAAAAACAAATTACTGTTAGATAAGTCAAAATGGGCTAGACCAATCGGTTTGGCCCAACCCGCCATATAAAGATAGTGGATTGGATTGTAATTTTTAGTAACCCTTTTGGAACTGGGTCAAAATAAGATGGCTCGTTTGGTCATTGGTGTGTGGATTGAAGTGGGTCTGGCAGGTTGACAAATCAATTGTTTAAATTTTTTTTTAAAAAAAAAAAACAGATTATTGGTATATAAACGGAAACTTCCATGATACAAGTTGAGAATCATGATTCTTTTAATGCAATAAAAGACAAGAAACGAGCGATAACCTAGCTAAAAGCCTAACTAAAAGAATCTACCAACTTAACATTTTGTAAAATACTTACACTTGATAATTAAATCCGAAACTACATGAATAAAACTTCTCTCTAGAAAGTGCATCAATATGCTCAATAATTTCATCAGATAAATAATTTTAATTATCCCTTTTCTAAGGAAAGAATTATAAGGCAACTAGAACCAAGTTGGAGATTCCTCGGACTTGTTCACTTCATTGTTACTTAGTGCTTCAAATCTACAACTTCTCACAACGTCTTCAACTTGTTCTTCTACATCTTCTCCTTCAAAGGGACATGCCAAAAACTCCTGCCAATTTCATTACATATTTTTAGGGTCATTATAAATAGGCAAAAAAACTTTTTTGGTCCTTTATCTAATACCACTTTGAGATTTCATCCTTTTTCTTTTCGCTTTTGACAAATAGTCTTTTTTCTCAACAAAAAATTGAGATTTGGTCCTCTTACCTACTATAGCAGGTTACTTTGACCTGTTGAGCTGATTTGACATTTTTATTTTCAAAATTTTTAATTTTTATTTAGAAAATAATATTCTAATCTTACATGGTATCCTAGTTGGCTTAAATGATGGAAAAATTAATTAAATAATAGAATTTTTTTGAAAAATCTGAAAAAAATTATCTAAAAATTCTGAAATTTGTTTTACAAAAATTTATAATTATTTGAATTTTTGTAACAAAGTCTTAAAAAATTCAAAAAAAAATATTTTAAAATCTAAAAAATCAAATATATAAAATCTGATAGCTTTTGTAAAAAACTAAAAATAGAAAAAATCGAAATTATTTTAAAATTACAAAAAAAATAAATATGAAATTTTTAAAAAAAAAACTATAAACTATTTTAAAAAATCTGAAATTTATTTGAAATATTATAAACTATTTTAAAACGTCGAAAATTGTTCAAAAAAAGGAAAATTTGTCTGAAAATCTGAAAATGGATTAAAAACAAAGACTTTTTGAAATTTTTATAAAAAAAATATCTAATTTTTTATAAAATAAAAAATAGAGTAAAAATTTAGAATTGTTTTTAAAAAACTATAAATTATTTTTCAAAAATCTAAAAAATCATGCCAAATATGTAAAAAAAAATCTGAAAATCAAAGGAAAAAAATCTGGAATTTTTTTAAAAAAATTAGATTATTTTTATATATTTGGAGTAATTGTCAGTTTTTTTTTTAAAAAATAATTCATATTTTTTTGTACAAATTTTAAAAGTCTTAGTTCTAATCCATTTTCAGATTTTTAAACTAATTTTCTTGTTTTTAGACAATTTTCAACTTTTTTTATTTTATATTTTAATATTTCAAATAATTATTAGATTTTTAACCATTTTTTTAGTTTTTTTTAAACAAATTTTCAGATTTTTAAACAGCTTTTAGTTTAAAAACAACTTTTTTCAAAATAATTTTGAGTTTTTCTATTTCAAAGTTAAAATATTTTTCAATATTTCAAATAAGTTTCAGTTTTTTTCAAACAGTTTATATTTTTTTAATCAAATTTCATATTATTTTTTTGTAATTTTAAAATAATTTTGATATTGTTTTTACTATTTTAGTTTTTTTAAATAAATTATCAAAATTTAGAAATTTAATTTTTAGATTTTAAAATGGTTTTTCGAATTTTTAGGATGCCATGTAACATTTAAATATTATTTTCTAAATGAAAATTAAAAATTTTGAAAATAAAAATGCCACATCATCTCAACATGTCAAAGTAACCTGCTATAGCAGGTAAGAGGACCAAATCTCAATTTTTTGTTGAGAAAAATGACTATTTGTCAAAAGCGAAAAGAAAAAGGATGGAATGTCAAAGTAGTGTTAGATAAAGGACCAAAAAAAAATTTTTGCCTTATAAATATATGGTCTAGATCTTTTAATCTATTTTTTTTTTCAACAAAAATATCAGATGATATTTTAATTGGACAATATATAAATAACATATAATCACAAATAACCCCTAAAGTTTGGGGTAGTTACAAAAAAAGGAAAAACTTGGTGAAGTTCCATAAACTACATAGACCCCCTAGATTTTTTTTATTTCATTTTATAGTTTTACTTCGTCCGTTAGTTAAGCTGACAGAATTGACGACGTGGATGAAAATATAGGCAAGTCCAAAACTCAATATAAAACCATAAGAAATTAATATTTGGATCAAATTATTTAGAAATATATATGTGTATATTTGGTTTAAGAACTTTGTCATAAACAATTTTAATATCCTAATTGTTTTCAAGAAATAATCATTAAATTCAAATATTAAGATATCGGATATTAATTAATATAGAGTAGAACATATTGATCTTCTATATATATTTCTTACTACTATGTTTTCATCCCGTATTTCAATATCACTAAGCAAATTAATGACACGTGTATTGAAACATAAGATTCAAGTTTCGAACCGAGTAGAATTGCTCTAAATCAAATCATACATCTATATAAATGGAATTACCCTTTAGAGACCTGAGAATCGTGATTCTTTTGGTTCCTTTTATTCAATAAAATAGAAGAGACGATTGATGATAATAATAGCAACCCTTTTAACCTAACCGAAGAAAAAATATCTACCAACTTAACATTTGGGAAAATCGACACTTGAGAATTAAATCCCATACATGAAACCAGATGAATGAAATTTCTCTCTAGTAAGCGCATCAATACGCTCAATAGTCTCATCAGATAAATGATTTTTATGATCTCCAACATCCCCTTTTCTAAAGAAAGAATTATACGGCAATTGGAACCAATTTGGAGATTCCTCGGACTTGTTCACCTCATGGTTACTCACTACTTCAAAGCTACAACTTTTTATAACTTCTTCCACTTGTTCTTCTATATCTTCTCCTTCAAAGGGACACCCCAAAAACTCAGCCAATTTCTTGACATGAGTTTTAGGGTCACTCTTGAGCTCCTCATAAGTTATAAAGAACACTTTTTTTGGCCTCTCCAAACTCAACTTCTTGTACTCCATCACATGATCATAGTAAGGTCCACAAGGAGTGAGTCCATTGCAAAATTTATCGGTCACCACTTGAAGAGGCCATAGTCCCTTCTTCGCCATTTCCCACTTATTCACAAAATGCCACATGGAAATAATGGTATCCTTGGGATTTCTAGTCACGTAGACAACGCGACATTCGAATAATCCATAAACTTGAAGTTCTAGAACTGGGATAAGGTTATGGGGATTCTCTGTTGCCAATCGATCTTTCGGGGATCGATGGACAATAGAGAAAAGAAGGGATTTGAGCCATGTGGTGCATGTTTTTGGAAAAGAAGCTAAAATGATATCACTTGGGAGTGGCTTAAATTGCTTAATAACCCTATCAACGGATTGGGCAACTTCAGGGATAAACCAAAAGCCACCAACTTGGTAAAACATTCATCACCCCACCATTTTGCTTTTGGAAGGGAAGATAAATCCAATATTTCAGTGGAAGAATTTTCCATCAAATTTATGAAAATAAAGAAAACTATGAAAAAATAGTGAATATTGGTAAACTATTATTACTATTTGAAATGGTTTTAGTGCTGATAGCTAGAATGTGACGCTTGTTTTTATAGAGTTAGCCAATGGTCCATTTCTTTGGATGCTAGTAACCAAAAGATTCAAGTAGGGATGACAAAATCACCGCGGGGAGCCATTCCCGTTGGTACCCGAATAAATTGGGATGGGGAATCCCCGATTAATTCGGGAATGGGAGAGGGGATGAGGATTTCCCGCTTTTCTGAAACCGGGGATGGGATGGAGATGGTATTTATATCCCCCGTCCCCGATAAGATGAAATAGGGATTCCCCGTCCTCGTCCCCGTTCACCGAAATATATATATATATATATATATATATATGCATATATATTATTAATAGTCTACTAAAAAATAGTTGTTAGTGAGAAGGGTTTATGTTTATATTTTTTTTATTAAATTATAAAATTAAACCCTAAAAATTATGTGTTTTATATTGTAATGATTTTAATTTTTAAAATTACAAGACTTTGTATTTTAAAAATTGTTGTATTTAACTCAATTTGTTAAAGTATTTTATATTGTGGAGTTATTATAAGATTAGCTAGTGATTCATGATATTTTATCTAATTTAATTATTAATTATTTTATGTAAAAAAATATTTTTTTATATTAATAAATACAAAACGGGGACCCCGAATCCCCACGGGGACCCCGTTCCCTGAACAGGGATTCCCCATCCCCATACCAGATGCCTAAAACGGGAATGATACGGAAATGATATTTGAAATGGGATTCGGGGATGGGGATGGTATGTCCCATACCAGCCCCATCCCCGCCCATTGCCATCCCTAGATTCAAGCATTTAATATCACGTGCGATGATGCTGTGAAACTTAGCTGTAATATGCACATGGCTGCCAAGGTTTGAAGTTATTTAATTACTTGAGGGTGCAAATATTGTTGCACAATAACCATTTAATTACAAAAGAAAAGTACAAAGAAAGAACCATGAGCTTGTATATGTCTCTAAGTTTATTATCCGTAATCATATAAAAGGGTACTACGTGTTGATCAGGGTTCGAACCCTGGGTTTTTAAATTCCTTTAAGTTTTACTCAGTTTAAAAAAAAACCCTAGGATGCTCTCTTCTCCCAAACCCTAGGGTCGTGCCTCAATGACTTTTCCGAAGGTTTTCCCCGGCGTCAGGATACAAGCCGCCGGTTATGATGTTTGCTCTATTGCTACATGTTGTTCTCCATTGGTTTTCTCCTCTACGAGTTCTCCTATGTCTTATCTGGATTTTGCGGCGAGGGTTTATTCTATGGATCCTTTGAATCTCTTACTTGGGTCGCCATGAACTCATCAAAGGTGGTCCCTCAGCGGATCACCCTCCTGGTGGTTTCAACTATGGTCCCTCCCAAGATGGTTACAACAATGGTCCCCTCCTCTCCTTCAAAGGCCAACACTCAGGCAACAGTGGTCCCCTCTACAAAGTATCCTGCTATATCCTTAGATTTATCTGGTGTAATGATGCCCCCTGTATGCCCTAGTGCTGGGACCTATCCCCCAATGGCATCCGATTATGAATCGAACCCGCGACATTCGGCTCATAATACTAATGCTCAATCCCATTTTGGTCATTCTTTTGCAAAAATTGTTTCAGGTACTCACCACGATATGGATTCGACGACGCAGGCCCAAGGTAATTTTACAATATTTTCGCATGTTGTTGCTGGTAAATCTCATTCTATCCCTAAACCTATTAGAAAGGGAGATTATTATTTTGTTACTATTGATGGGAACGTTTATCAACAACGCCTCGCCAAATTTTCCTATTCTTTGATTGGTAGGGTGATTTTAGGCAAGGGTAATAAACCATGGGCGACTATGCTTCTGCATAAACGCCTATCGAAAATATGGGGAATTAAAATGATTGGAAACTAATCCCCCTAGGTAAGGGATTTTTTTGTGTCAAGTTCTTGAATGCGCAGGATGGAGCTCAAGCCCAAACACGTATTAATTGGGCGCTCAATCCGGGAACTATTAGACTCTCTCCATGGGTCCCGGATTTCAATCCGTACAAGATACACACGTCGGTGGCAAGTGTTTGGGTCCGAATCTTCGAGCTCGGTTTGGAGTACTAGGATCCTAATACCATCTTGGGGATCGCCAGTGCGATTGGAAATTCGATACAAATTGACCAGCGTTCGCTTGACGGCTCTCTGGGGAATTTCATTCGGGTATTAGTGGATATTGATCTGTCGAAACCGTTGGAGGAGCACATCATGGTAGAACGGGTTGGCCAGTGTTCCTTTGTGTCAGTTACTTATGAGAAATTACCGGAATTTTGTTCAAAATGCAGGGTAACGGGACATTTGACGGTTTCTTGTCATATTCCTCCCGCAGGGAACTCAACCACTGAAAGACGCGCCTCTCCTGACCAGAGACGTCCCAGGACATCAGCGGCACGTCTGAATTCTATGCAACGGGGTCGTTCTAGGGTCCGTAAAGTTTACTGTCCGGTGCAGCAGGACAAGGGCAAGGCCGTTGATGACTCCATGGGAAATACGGGTCATCAAGGTCATGTTAAGGAGTGTGAACCTTCTTCTTCATGTATTCACACTAAGAATTCTTTTGATGTTCTGGGTGCTGATTCAGATGATGTAGCATGTGATAATACGAATTTGGAGTAAACATCTGATAATGAGAATCGATTATGGCTTCTAATATAATACTAGCAACAATGATGCAGCCGTAGTTCCTTATCAACCGCAAGCAACAAATTTGGATGAACATGGACAGGCTAATTTGCAACGTGGAATGAAAATAGTTTCAAATAACGTTCCTTTTAATGATTTTGTCCTTAGCTCCAATGATCCTCCTGAGGGATTCAAGGCTATGGCAGCTGCTGCCCGGAAACGTTGGTCAGATATGGCGGATGAAGACGATCAAGATGATGCAGACAAATTGGAAGCTTTAAAGACCAAATCAGGCGACTCTTCAACTGCTCCGATTGTCATTCACTCAAGTGATTCGCTAGAAGCTATGAACGTTATGGCAATTGTGGCTGGAGGATCCTGGGCCGATATTCCACATGATACATCAGACCATCAAGAGGATATTCAAGCACGTGCAACACAAACACATGCCAATGTCCTTCGAAAATCCTCTAGAAATAAACGCTATCATTTCGATTGAGATTTTAAGTTATTTCATTGTTTCTTTTTGGGTACTCTTTTTTTCCTATCAAAGGTTTTTCCCAATGAGTTTTACTTTGATAGGTTTTAACGAGACCCCTTTCTTAAAGCTAGCTGCTTGGCTTGTAAGCCGTATACTATATTTTCTTTTTTAATAATATTTTGTATTTATTCAAAAAAATTCCTTTGAGATTTGTCGTCTTCCCCTAATCAACTCCTCTACGTCTTTTGGGGTTTTCTTTAAGCCAAATGGTGATCTAATATATATCCCTGTTTGTAGGTGGAAAATTAGAACAATATTAGAAACCATCAATGGAGTTTTACTTTTATATCGACAATCCTTCAATTGGTCTTAATAATTATATTTTACACTGAAATTATGTTTTGGCACCATTGCAAAATTTTGCATATTAGTAAATTTGGAATTATTGTTGAAGAATTTGGAGCCAAACCATAGTTTTTCTCTCAATATATGGTTTGTGTCTCTATATTTATCAGGGAAATGATGAGCAATACTAGAAAGATGAAATTGTTTGATTTCAGATTACATAAGTTACACAATTTCTTGGGATAGTATCCCACCTCCGTTCATTTGTAATTTGTTATCTTTGGATTTGGTTGATTAATGAAATTTTATTTTCAAAAAAAAAAAAGTTACACAATTAATAGCGGGAAAAAAATGAGGAAAGATGAAGGGACATTATAAGTCCATGATAAATATACAAGTTAGTACTTGTGATAAATTATTAATTAATTAAAGATATATTAAGTATTTTAACACATTGATAGTATGTGCATCCCTGCCCTCGAAAATGTCACTTATTTTGAATTGGATGATGGAACAATAAACTATGTCTTTTTTGCCACACATTAGTCATTATGTTCGAATCAATGAGAATTTACCTTTGTCATTAAATTTTGCTTTATGTTACAACTTCTACCCAAAAGAGTGTTACCATTTCATTTTTAAGGTAATTAAGAGACTACTGATATTTCGTTTTTAGTTACATGACAAATATAGAAAAAGATATTGTAATTGTACACTTGACAATGACATGTATTGAAAATATGATAATAGGAAATGGAATCATGGAAATTTTAATAAAAAACAAACTGCAACCACGGAGTCTTAGCTAGGGCCGGTCTATGAGCAACAAAGACGCGCGTTCCTCTTAGGTGAGACTGTAGTAAGTTCACAGAGTAGATTGTAAACAAAATTAATACTATGTATTACTATTGTAAAAAATTCAAATATAAGTTGCACTTTTGGTGTAAATCCTAGTTTTGAATACAAAGGTAAGCACTCGATTTTATATTAATTTCAATCCCAACTAGTTGAGATTGAGAATTGTTAAGAAACATGAACTCCATTCATTTGTAACAAATGTAATAGACTACTAAATCTATATATTTGCCCTTGAATAAATTTTAATCCACATTGTAAGTAGTTTTATGATGAAATTGATGACGTGGAATGATAATTAGTCTGCAACGAGAAAGTAAAATATTATTTCATTTGAAATTATAAAAACAGCTTTGTGATCAATATAAGATAAGTGACACGTTCTTTTTTTCTTGAGATAAAATGGATCATTATCTAAAACAAAAATAAAAAATTATTAGTGAACATTCAATTATTAACTAGTATCAATAATCAATTAGTCATATGACACACGATATGTGTGTGTAGTACCATAGTCAAATATAAAAACTTATTGGAGATATCAATATCATATATAATATTACATTAGGATATTAGTAATAAATTAACTATACTTCTTGAGGAATCTGGTCAGAATACAAAACTTGTGGACTTGTACTACTTTGAATAAATTTCGCAGAAATGGAGTATTGATGGGAATTTGTCGCATGTGAACATGGTGATCGCTGCTTTAGTGGACTACTGGAGTTAATAAAATAGTTAAAGTTAACGGCATCACCAATGGAAAAACTCTGAGACCTCGTTTTTTTGGATCTCATACAGTCATACTTTTTTTTTTTTTCGAAACGATAGAAATATATTCATAACTCAACAAAATTTACACTCGCCAACTAAAGAAAATGGTCACCTTGAACATACATACATTGATACATGTCAAGGGAGAACTCTAAAATCGTCAGAGGTATAACCACCGTAATTCGAAGGAAAGCAAAACAAAAACAACTAAAAAACACAAACTAAATAAAACTAAACACTCCAAAGGAAACTAAACCACCTCCAAAGGAGGACTAAGGCACTCCTCAAGGGAGACTACCCAACTCGAACAAATCAGGGCACGAGCTACATCACGCACCGCAAGACAAAATTATCGACCGCCTCGAGATTCGCAAAATCAACCGGTAAAAATAAAGACTCAAAAAAAAAAAAAAAATACAGAAAAATCGAAAAAAAAAAAAAGAAAATTGCCTCTCCCTCACCCGATCTACAACCGTAGCCCATCATCTACTCGGCTCCAAAACCTCCGTGAAGCTCCGACCCATTTTCACCCTGGACCAAAAATTCTGGCCACCTTCGTACGCCCAAGGAACCGCCATTGGTGTCCCTCCAATAAAAGACATGGAGGGGGAGGGGAGGGGGAAGGAGGGAGGGGGAGGGGGGAGAGAAGAGTGGGGCGGCTGAGGTTTGGGGAGGGAAGGGAAGAAAGTTTGTGTTAGGGTTTTTCTTTTGGGATAGAGAGAAGGGGGAGAAAAGATAGAGAGAGAAGTAGTGATCTCATACAGTATGACTGACACCTTAAATGTAAAAAATTTCATCTCCATTTTAAAAAGATCTCCCAATTTTTTTATTGGTCACACACTCAAACACATATCTTTAAAAAATACCGCCAACAACTTCTTGTTTGTTACTTTTTTGAAAAAACCCAAGCTTGTAAGTAATGAGTGGTTTTTTAGAGGGGACAAAATTGGTTTGGCCTAACAGGCCGGCCCAGCCTGCCCACATTTAAGGCTGGGTTGGGTTGAACTCCATTTTTAGAGGTCCAAAAAGGACTAGGCCTACTCTTACTCAATCCGAAAGCCTAAAGCCAAACATGATCGAACGGGCCGATCTAAATTAAACATGATGTGGGGTACTTAGGTCACAAGAAATGCGGCCAGGTGAAATTTTTGTTTGGGCCGACCCAACTTGATTTTACGACTTGGTCCGCTGGGCTTGGACTGGCCCAAACACATTTTTGCTCTAGTTTTTATGCACAAGCCTCAAACCTCTTCCCCCAATGGTGTTTAGTTTTTCTGACAAGTTTTTTTCTCCAAAAACCTCCAAAAAAAATGCTCAATTGGAGGTTAGCATCTACTCACAATTTTACACTTGTTTTTCTTAGAAATGGTAGATAATGAACAAATCATGTGCTAATTAAATGTTCATTTCTGTCCCCCAAACCCCCAAAAAGAGAAAAATTAAAAAAAAAAAAAAGATTTTTTTTTTTCTGATTATTCTAATTCGATATAAACTGAGATTGATCTATGTACACTAGAAAATTGCCATGCAAATCTATGGCAATTAATATAGCTGATAATGGGGTCAGGTCGAGCCAGTCCTATATTGGTTGGGCAATAAAAAAATGCATGGTCCAACCCAGCCACATGTGTGTTTTGTACACCAAAATTATCGGGCAGGGCTAACCGGCACACGGGCCAATTGGGTTGGGCCAACTAGGCCCAACTTAATTTGGGCCTTGTAAATCATGGATTGGTCAAGTCCGGTCCTAACCTTGAGCCGGTCGAGCCAATTTTCGGGCCGAGCTGTATTTTACGAGCTTGAGTAATTAAGCACGTGAACCCATTTCACGCACTAGTGGGGCAACACCAACATAAGTAATTTTCCATGTATTCAACATAGGATGCTCCAATTTCTCAAAAAAAAAAAAAAAAAAAAAAAAAAAAAAAAAACATAGGATGCTCCCCTAAAAAAAAGAAAAAAAACATAGGATGCAAATTCAGTTTATTATATGATTTAAAAGATTTTGAACTTTCCTACTTTGTAGCTTTGTGGCCCCTATATAAATAGAGTAATATAATTAAAGGGGTAATTTGACAAAATGTGGCAAATGCCACAATTTTTCGTGAAATTAAGGTGACTTGGGAGAGATTTGAGATATTATGTGTAGGCGCCCTTGGTAGTGGCGCCTACAAAGAAGGCGTCATTCCCAAAGACGCCTACTGACCATCTTTTTTTTTTTTTTTTTTTTTAATTCTGACATAGTAGGCGCTAGTCAAACTGGCGCCTACTACCTCTTTTTTCTTTTATTTTTTATTTTTTTATTTTCGAAAATTAATTTTAAATATTAAATAAATACAATACACAATTTTTGGATAACTAGAATGTGAAATATTACTGAATGAAAACGCGATTACATAATAAAATGTACAACACATAATTAAAAAAAAGAAATTATACATTAAAATACTGGAATAAGTTGTGATTACACGATTACACTAAATTATATTTGTGGGGTATTTGTGAAACCCGATTACACATTTTTTTTATAAATTACAAAATACATATTATCATTTCGGATAAATGAAACTCATTTTTGGCTAATTTGACTAAATATCCCCCACAAAATTACATTTATGGGGTATTTGAGTTGGACAAGTTCCGTATGTTCACGTACCGGTATAAAGGGTATAATTGGAAAAAAATTATTTTTATTTGTAATATATTCAAATATATATGAATCAGTTTGAATATGTTTATCCAAAATTCTAATCCATCTTTATTGTTGGGAAGATAATGTGTTTCTTGATTCTTTACAAATTTAGTTTACTATAAAAATATATATTCGAATATATTACAAATAAGAATAAAAAGGGGAGTAGGTCTGCAAATTTCCCAATTATAATTTAGTGTAATCGGATTTCACAAATACCCTACAAATATAATTTAGTGTAGTCATACTTATGTTTTAATGGCGTGTCGTAACTTATTCCAAGATTTTTTAATGTGTAATATTTTTTTAATTATGTATTATACACTATGTAACCGCGTTTTTATTCCGTAATATATCACATTCTAGTTTATCCAAAAATTGTGTATTTATTTAATATTTAAAATTAATTTTCAAAACTTAAAAAAAGGAAAAAAGAAAAAAAGGAGTAGGCGCTACTTTGTCAGAAAAAAAAAAAAAAGAATGCAGAAGGTGCCCTTAGAAGTGGCGCCTTCTTTGTAGGCGCCAATTGTAATGGCGCCTACACATAATATATTAAAACACTCCCAATCCACCCTAGTTCCACAAAACTGTAAAATAACCCTAATTAAGGGATAATTACAAAAACACCCCTTAGGTTTGGGCTAATTACAAAAAAATCCAGAAATATTTCAAAATTACAAAAAAGCCATCAGGTTTGATTCTATCTTAAATTTGAGGGGGTAATTGTAATATTTTTACAAATTAGTGGGGATTTTGAAATACTTTTTGCTTATGAATAGGGAAAATGTATGAGAAATTAAACCTCAAGGTTTTTTTTGTAGTTATAAAAAACTTCTGGAGTTTTTTGTAATTAGCCCGAACCTCAAGGGGTATTTGTAATTATCCCTATAATTAATGAAACTGATGGTGTGCCACAGCGAAAGTGAAGAGACATTTCTCTTACATTTCGTGGTTGTCTTTGTTGCATCCTTTTTACAAAATTGTCATTTGAAAAATGTTATAAACAAAAATATAAATATATTTCTCTTAGCCAAAAATAATATGATCTGTCGCACTCGTGGGGTAAATGGTAATGTTGGGCAAAACTCTAGTTTTTGTATAGATTTGTCTTACTTTCAGAATTCTATCACTTTTTAAATGAACCCTTTTACCCTATGATAAATTGATTTCAAAAGTTTGTTTGTTTGTTTAAATTCATATGATTGCAAATGACAGAGTACACTAAGATATTATGATTGAAATATTAGCTATCAATCATATATTTAATTAGAGTGGTTGTTTGTAAGTAACTGTGTAGTGTTATAACTAACTCTCAATATCATCCTTGCACGTTGGATCAGAGTACTTGTGACGAAAAATTAAAAATGTCAATATAATGACCAATAGTTTGGTAAAGTGCTTGATTAGATATCATGCAAATGGGGTCGGATCACAATCATGCCGATAACTTATCTATATGTTGAGGGGCCGTTTGGTTGCAACTACATAATAGGCAGGATTAATTCCCTAGGTAATATTTTGGCCTATCCGATGGAATTAATCCACCTTAATTAGTGGTTTGGTAACTCACTTGGGGCTATAGGATATCCAAAACATCAATCTGCACAGTGGTTGGTTGAGGATCATAATAACAGCCACTTGGATTGTCTTTTACATATATACCTCGACTTCTTTATCATTTCCAGTTTAGCCCCAAATACAAATTGTCCAAATATGCGCTAAGATGTATAACTCAACTCTGGTCTTCACACTCTGTTATAGTTCTATTTTTCTGTCCTATGTTTCAATTTTTACTGTACCAAAAAAATTCCAAAAAAAACCCCTACTATATTATAACAATCTAATTACAAATCAAATTTCCACCACCGGTTTTCATCCAAAAAAAAAAAAAAAAATTACACCACAAGTTATTAAACAATGACTAAGAAATTATACAGTGGGTCATATTTAAAAAAGTAGCCAACCTCAGCAAGACCCATAATAAAACCACCAAGAACACCTAGAAAAAAAATAGAAAATTAATTATGAGGTGTAAAATAAATGAAATCTTGAATTTGAAAAAAAAATTGAGAAAAGGGGGAAATAATGAAGCAGTTTGCCTTCCTTGGGGAACTTTTGCAGTCACCATCTGATAGGCCCTCAAGGCCAAGGCCCTAACTCCACCATAAAAGCTAGCTTATGAGTGGAGGTTTTACCCCAACTTTAAGTACCAATCCACAATTGCTTGTGGATCTGATGTGGGATCGTATCACCATCACATTTTTGCAATCACCATTGTCAGACGCTAGTTGTGTGGAGAGAAAGGTGGGGATTTGATTCTTAGGTTTCTGACTAGCATCCTTATGTATACAAAGGGCATTAAAGTCATTTCATAATTAATATTTACCTTGGGTAAGACCTGTATTATGGATCAGGCATGGGGTGTGGGATGTGGTATACAAATTATTGGCTGATTAGAGACCGGGCCAACCAATTTTACAGGGCTTGAGCGGATGGAACCAAACATCTTTAAGTGTTGGATACATAATAAAAAGTGGTTTTATCCCACCCATTAAGGGCAACCAAACGGCCCTGAGTCTATTATACATCATGCGCTTTTTAAATGGGCAACAATCACAATATTTGTGAATGTTGATATTACATAATTATGAATATCTACACTAGGCAATCAAAATTAGCAAACGGGTCTGATATCAATACTCATTCGGCACCTTAGAATATTTTATACTCTCCTAGTTCAGGTCTACGACCAAACTAGAAAACTAGGGGGACTAGTTGATTTGGCGTGAGAGAGTACAAATAATTAAGAAGGGTAGTCGTCAGATCTGGAAGCGTATGCGACATGGGTAAAATCCAGATCTGGCATAATAATTAGGAAGGATGCGTGTCTTCCATAAATAACGAAATAAGCTTTCAGGTCATGACCGAGCTGACATATATAATGATGCGGTCGACCTAAGCTGCGGTGTTCCCTTTTTAGCCGCTCAAACGCATGGCTGAGCTGATATTTTATACTCCCTTAGCTCAGGTCTACAACCGAACTAGGAGAGTAGAAGGACTAGTTGATTCGGCGTGTTTAGAACGTACAAACGAGTAGAATGGGTATCTCTCAGATCTGGAAGCGTATGCAACAAGGGTAAGAATCCAGGTCATGACCGAGCTGGTCTATACACTTAGAGTGATATAACCGACCTAAACGACGGTGTCTTGTCCGACCCGATCTAGCCGTGCAAACGCATACCGACCTGACTGGGAGTAACTAGGAGATACGACCGACCTGACAGAGTAACTAGGAGGTACGACCGACCTGACAGAGAGTTACTAGGAGATACGACCGACCTGACAGAGAGTTATAAGAAGATACGACTGATCTGCCAGAGAGTTACTAGTAGATACGATTGACTTGACTGCAAAAGGCTAAAGCCTTGATCGACCTGGCAGGAAGTTACTAAAAGATTTGGACGACCTGACATGAAGTTATTAAATGTCAGGTCATACCTGCACGCATTAAATGCTCCGAGAGGAAGACCTAATAAGTAATTAATATCCTAAAAAGGCTGATTCGACAGGAAGTAACTATCCCCGAGGTCGACCTGACTAATGTGACTAGTTCTTCTTGTCGACCTAGCACGGTTTTCCATCTTGTTTTGACTCCCAATCCCGATTGGACACGTGAAACCCAAAGGACCAAAGGGCTTGGGTATAAAATGAGGAAGAATGTGAAAAATCAGGGCATCTTGATATTTTTATTCAGCTTTTATATTTTATACACTTTTCTTTACTCTCTCCCCCTTTACTAATACCACATCATGACATCAGCCACTAAAATAAAGTAGAGATCTAGAACGATAGCACTAAGAATATATTGAAACTAAAACTTTTCTTACGTTGACAGCTCTATAAAGCAGTTTCAGCTCACGTTGGCGTGTGTAAATGAGATCAATTGAAGGCCTTACGTGACTGAGTAAACAAAAGAAATTGGAAAACATTTTAAAAAAATTACCATATACCAAACACCATTATATGTACATATCAATCACATCACATGGTCATATTCAATTGTCACGGATCAAACTCTAAAACTCAAAACCCAAATCTATGAACCTAAACTACACTGGTTTTATTGCAGGTAAATCAATTAATTGTTGAGTATATTACCTGATATAGCTAGCAATTTTCACTCCGCCTGGGAAATTCCCTCTAATCGCCTGAAAATTATAGTCCCAACAATTGGATTTTTTTGTTACATCTTCTACGAGGATTAATGATTAGAAAGTTTTAACCACTCGAACACTATCTGATTTGTATTTTAACAGCACCTCAATTGTCCATAAATAACTAAAACAATGAAATTTACAGATTCCTTAGTGTCCCCATGAACACAGCTGCAAATGCATCCAATTTCTTCTTCGATCTCGACAAGCAAAACTCTAATCCGCCCTCGAAATCCCTTGATTTACAGAGGGACATCGACGTTTCCCTATCAATCGAAGCCGATTCAAACTTCCTCGGCCGTCCCCAGCCGTAATCCGCGTCGTAGAGATCGAATCTGGGCGACCCCGCCACTCCAAATAACCGTTTTCTAATCATTTTCCGAAATTCCATCGGCCAATCCTCCGCCCCATCGAGAATCCCCTTCTCGTTATACACGGTCCTCTGTATCGCCAGCCCCAAACTCTCCGCCGCAACCAGAAACCCTTCCTTTCCTTTCAACAATCCATGAGTCGACTCCGCCTTCACAAACGCCAAACAGTTACCAAAATACGTCGCCGGCAACGGCGGATCTAGCCGTCCGCGGCAATCCGCGGCGAATCCGAAATACTCCGGCTCATCGTCCGCCACCGCTTTCGCCTCTGCTTTCACCAAACATACCCAAACCAGAGCGCAAGTTACGGTAAAAGCCGTGATGTGCATTTCGGGGCGTCTCCTCAGGAGAAAGCCTTTGAGCTTCTCAACATCGTCTTTTCTGATAACGAAAGTGGCGCGCACCTTATTGAGAGGGAATTTGAACGGCCAAAAGTCCGGCGGCCGAGATCTCTTCATCTGGTCCCAATATTCTGAATCTAATCCGTCTGGATCCACCACGGAGGTTCTGTCGTAGAACGGCAGCGATTTATCGTCGATTAGCTTCGAATCGCCGCTGAATCGGTTGACGGAGGCCCAGGCTTTGATGAATCGGACGATTGTGCTAGCGTCGCCGATTGCGTGGTGGTTGGTGAACCCTAAGCAAACGCCGTGTTCTGGAAACAGCGTCACCTGCAAAGCTAAAACCGGCAATAAAACGGCGTCGGATGTGTGTTTCGCCGGCGGTAGCTGAGGGATGCAGGCGTAGAACTCGTCGCAGACACGGGGGTGGTTTCCGGTGAGGTGCCTGAAGTCTTTTCTGCACTCGGCGACGGTGAGCGAAACAGAGTCTCCGACGACGAATCGGGAGAAAGGTCTGCCGGAGCCGGTGGGGTGGACTATGTTTCCGGCGAGTGGGAGGAAATGGTTTAGGGTTCGAAGGAGAGATTCCTTCAATTTAGGGACGATTGTTTCTAAGAAATGGTGTTTTGAACAGGGGAAATCGAAGAAGAGAAGACGCTGGACAGGGTGGAAGTATAGCCAAGCTATGTCGAAGTGAAGAAGAGGGAGAGTTAGCTCCGCCACGGTATCGGGCGACGGCTGGATTTGGCAGCGCTCGAGCAGGGCGGCGGCCATGGGGTTTTCGTGAGTTTCAGCCATGGAAATGGAGGAATTAGGCTACAAGACCTTTTCTAGCAACGAAAATTGTCAAAGTGTTTGGCTAGGAAATTTAAAATGATAAAAATATGTATCGGTCGGTCGAGGAAAGAACAGAAAAAGTAGATGGAGATTATTTCAAAAGGAGAAAATTCGAAATTGACTTAGGGGGTTTGTTGAACTGAATTTTATTGAACTAGTCTTTACTATTTTTTATTATTTTTCTTTTATTTTTATTTTTCGCAAGGTAGATAGTATAATGGTATAGGAAAAATGAACTTTTAGAACCAAGTTTCAAATAACTTTTTCTATCGTTACATTTCTTTTCTCCTCCCACTCTAAAAAAAAAAAAAAAAAAAACCCTAAAACTTTAAACTCTCTTCCTCCCCCTTCCCATCACCGCCCCATTCCCCTTCCCTCCCCCCCCTCCCCTCCCTTCTCCTCCTCCTCCTCCTCCTTCCCCTTATCCCCTCCCCTCCCCAACCATGTTTCATGATGGAGCCAATGAAGGTATATCCTCAGTTAATCGGAGGTGATCGGTTTTTCCGATCGAGAGTGGAGGCAAGTCGAAGTCGAGCTACAAAGAGGAGAGTTGGAGCCGGGTAGGTGATGGGTTGCTTGCGGTTCGGTTGAAGATCGGGTGAGGGAGAGGTTTTTTTTTTTTCCTTTTTTGCGATTTTTCCGATTTTTTTTTTTTTTTTTGTCTTTTTTTTACCGGTTGATTTGCGGAACTCGTAGGCGGTCGGTAATTTCAGTATTGCAGTGCGTGTAGTAGCTCGTGCCCAGATTTGTTCGAGTTGAGTAGTCTCCCTTGCGGAGTGTCTTAGTCCTCCTTTCGGAGGTGGTTTAGTTTCCTTTGGAGTTCTTAGTTTTTATTTGTTTTGTGTTTTTTAGTAGTTTCTTGTTTTGCTCCCTCGAATTACGGTGGTTTTACCTTTCGTACGGAGTTCTCCCCTTAACATGTATCAATGTATGTATGTTCAAGGTGGCCATTTACCAGTTGGCATATTTGAGTAATGAATATATTTCTATTGTTTCGGAAAAAAAAAAGATAGTATAATGGTATGCCGACAAAAGGACAGATCATAAACTTAATTTAAAATCCTCACTTTTAAATGTAATCTTCATGTGCGAGAAATAGAATTGTGTTTAGATAAATCACTGAAAATAAAAGTGAGAAATAAAATTGTGTTTAGAGAAAAGATTTGGACACGAAAATACATGATAAAAATAAAAAGCACAATTTCTTATGTGTTTTATGGTATTATTAAAGGTCATTCCGTATTTATTTGTAAGTTAAGTTCAATTAATTTAATTAAATTATTTCCTTATGCTCTGAATTTTTCTCTCCTATAATAATGAGTTAATTAGTTTTGGAGAACGATTTAATTCCTGGACTAGCTCAACTCTTTGACAAATGAAATTTAGACCGTACAACAGACTCAACTCTCATAACTTAGAGAGATCTACACTTTTCTGCAACATCAAATATATTTTTGATGTGTTTTGGTGAGGTAAAAATCGATAAAAGTTGAGTTTGGTTATATATTTTGATTGGAGTTAATTCCATGATTTAGATACAGAAATTTATTAGAATGATTTATAGTGAACCTCTGGTATGAATAATATATGATCACCAATTGATTGATTATGGTTCAGATATGGAGCTGAAAATTACTCAATTGTCAAAAAGAAAAAAAAGAAAAAAAAAAAGGAAGAATGAAAAAACGATGAGGGGGACCTCCAGCTATTGAGGCTGCTGGATTGGACCAGAGAAATGGAAAGAATCGAATTTGTACATTACTCAACTTCCAACTTCCAATAAATTAGTTTTATCCATTTGTATTTTGTAGGTAGTTGGCAGTAGTATCTCCCACCAACTCACTCCCATCCCATTGCTATTCACACATTCACCAACCCATTATAGTCAATTACACACAAGACACAACCTACCTCCTCCAATGGAGAAAAATATAAGAATAAAATACTGTGTTTTTTTTTCTTTATTTTTATTTTTTTGAGTACATATCCTTGTAAAGGAATTGTGATGCCAATCGAACCTAGACATCTGATCTAGGCTTGAGAATTTTAATCCCTCAACCACTATTCCACTAAATAAATGTGAACCCAACTTTATTTATTTTTTTTAGTACAAAATCATGAGAGGGATAAGGCTTGTGAGATTTGATCCTAAGTCAATAACTTGGATTACAAATAATAATCAGCTACCATCCATTCCCAAATTCTGCTATATTTTAGAATTGAAGGCAATTTCCTTAATTATTGAAATTATATCTATTGTTCCAAACTGTGCACCCTTCGACAAGAAAATATTTTAGTGTTACATGACATGGAGAATAGAAAATATTAAACCATAAAATGAACCCTTTTTCTTCTCTTATATATTTTGACATTTTATATAGTCCTGTTTGAATAATAAATTTGCAATGGGCCACGTATACTGTTGAAGTCTCCCCATATAGTTTACTTGGAAAAGAAAAGTATTGGGGCTGAGCAAATAATGCTAACCACATATGTAGTATCCCAGATACTCATAGGAGTGCCAACCACAATTATGATGAGGACACAACAACATATTTCTAGTCGCACACACAATAAAAAAAAACAAAAGAACACCTCATCTTCAGTTTTCTATAACTGTACTTTGAGAAGAATCTTCATTTATCATCACATGTACTGAAAATTTTCTTTACAACTTTAAATGTATATTTCAAGAAACTGATTGATATGATGATATCTACCAATGGCGCTAAAAATAGTTGAGTCATGTCTTTTTCTTTTTTCTTTTTATATAATGGGGAATCTACAACTGCTATATTTGGGTGCGCATTGGGTAGACCCTCGAGTTTGATGCAATAGTCTGCAAATCATACTAACCAGGTAAACCGTACTATGTGACATGCTCGACCAAATGGTTCAGAGATAGGAATTTGAATTTGAAACATTTGGCTTCAAAAACCCACTCTACTCCACCAGGCCACCGAATGAATTGAAGGGCTTAGATTCCTATATTGTATGCCTTCTAGAGGATACATAAAGTACCCGAGTCAATCTTTTCTCTTTCTTCTAAAAGTCTTTCAGACAAACTTTGAACAAAGAAAACTATGATTCATAGTTACTAATCTCTTCTAGGATTTCCAAGCTAAAGTCTTTTAGCATCTATTTATGTGGATCAAACTTCTAAGGAGAATCTCACTGTTTATTTCCAACAAAATATCCTTTTCTTATAGATGGTTTTGAAATCCTTCAAATCAACTTAGGTGTTTTAGTGTACTAGAAGTTTAGTAATGTGTTCAATCTCATCGATCTAGCCAATTATGTCCAATTTTTGCAGCATACAATATACATGCCTTAGTGTCACCAGTACCATCGTCTACGAAATAAGGCACCCTCTTTGCAAGCCGGCTTCGTATATGTAATTTTTGATGGATTAGTCAATATCACGCCTCAAGAATTATTCAACTTGGAACATTGTTAAGATGATGGCCACAAAGACATTTTTGGTGAACTCTTACGTAGGGTGGTGCAGCATCAATTGATTCTTGTGTAGACAAATTGAGAGGGATAGGGAGCTTGATCGTTGTCATTAGAAGCATGACTTCTATAAAATAAACTTTAGAAAAAAAGTATGACTTGTTCAAAATAAAATACTTGTGGATTTATTCAGCTAAAACGCTAAAGAAAAGCAGAGGACCACTTAAATTGGTCCTAAAATTGAATAATAGCTAGTTTTTCAGAGGCTAACAGACTTGGACGAATTTAAACATTCAATAAAACCTTAGCCCCTCAGCAAATATAGCAGCAAAAGCTTCCATTCTTTCCTTTGGAAGAGACAATCCAACCTCCAATCCTCCTTCAGAATCAGTGGACTTACACAATGACATTGCATACTTCTCTCCATCAATCGACACAACTTCTAGCTTTTTTGCCCTTCCCCACCCAAAATCTGCACTAGCCAAGTCGAATTTCGGTGAACCAGCCACCCCAAGTGCCCTTATTCCAACGTATTTCATAATATCTGACATCCAATTTTCAGCACCTTTCAACACTCGATCCTTATTATTCACCCTGTTTTTAATATCCTCAGCAATAGCCTCCGCAGCAATCACAAACCCTTCGTCCCCCACCAGCCTTTGATGCTCGATTTTCGCCATCCCGTAACTTAAGCAGTTTCCAAAGTAATTAGCAGGCACTGGTGGATCTATACGTGACCGGGCATCCACCTGGAAACCAAAGAATTCGAGCACATCATCATCAACTTTATCCCCAACTGCGTCTCCAGATTTCACAAAGCAAGTCCAAACATAAGACACCGTGACGACAAAAGACGAAACTTGAACTAGTCCTGGTTTTTTGTCCAAAACCAAATCCTTGAGCTTTTTAATATCAGCCTGATGGAGATTGAACGTGGCTCGGACCCTGTTTGTGGGTAATGGAAAAGACCAAGACTTCAAAGGAATCTGTTTCATTACTTTCCAGAATATAGTATCAATTCCAAGCGGATCTTTAATTACAGATCGGTCGAGAATTGGCAAAGATGAATCACCTAATTGTTTGGTTAGAATTAAATCATCATCTCCACCAGATTTGGTGATTAAAGCCCATGCCCTGATAAAGCCTACAATTGAACTCGCATCGCCAATACTATGATGATAGGCATAACCAATACATATACCACGACCTGGAAACAAAGTTATTCGCAGGGCTATAACAGGGACTGTTTGGTAATTTGATTCATCTAGTTTTACTGGTGGCAATTCAGGCACAAAATCATAGAACTGATCAGCATCTCGGGCATGATTTCCGACAAGCCCGTCAAAATCATTGCTGGACTCGGCAATTGTCAGCGAAATTGAATCCCCGGCCACGTAACGAAAAACGGGCTTTTCGTCGTCATTAATGTTTAAAGGGTAGACCAAATTGCCAGCCAATGGAAGGTAGTGTTTGAGAGTGAGGGAAAGTGATTCTTTGAGTTTTGGGACTATGGTTTCTATGAAATATTCTTTAGAACGATGGTAGTCGTAGAAGATAAGGCGATAAATGGGTTGAAAATGGAGCCAACGAATGTCGAAGAAAGTGAGGGGGACTGATAGCTCGGCTGCGCCGCCTGACGGAGGTGGAATTCGACAGGTTTCAAGCAAGGTTGCCATATATGGGGTTTGATTAAGCCCTTCAACTGAACAAATGCAGAATTTATTTCTTCTTGTTTTACGGGGAAGGTAATGGAAAACTGAGCAGTCTGGCAATCTTAAATACATTTCACCTTTTTGATTAAAAAACATATATAATTTAAATCGTATAATGGGTTTAGTAAATCGGCTAGCAAAATCCTATAAAATTTGACATAATTTAAAGGAGATCTTCTGAATTTTATAGCATAGGATTCTGGGCATATTTAAGTAATTCCCAAAAGGGGAAGGGAATTGAGCCGCCATAGGCAATGAGCCAATGATCTTCAATCCACTACATTAAATTTTGGCAAAAACTTGTATTAGATGGTCTTGTGGCCCAGTACGATTGATGGACCGCACTGAATTTCGGAATTGCCTTAGCAAATTTGGGTTCGACCGCAGTAGAATCCTGTTAAATTTGGGTTGGACCACACTGAAAATTCAGTCTATAAAAAAAAATTAAGATAAAATCCAATAGGCCAAAGAATTAAAAATCACCTCGCCCAATTAAGGAATTAAATGCTCCAAACTTGATAATATACAACTTTTTGGGATCACATTTCCAATAAACTTTTGGATCTAAAAGTTCATTTTTCATAATAATAATAATAATAGTTGTTTGGCTGTTAATTTAGCATTGAATTTTGTATAAGTTACTTTTCTAAAAGTTCATTCAAGATAAACCGAAATTGGAGAGTATGAAATCGGCAAAGAATTGCTAAAGGTACGACCTTTATATTTGCTTTTTTATTGAAATATTTTTTTATATTCTGTTTTTCAAAATTTTGGCTCGATAATCGTCCAAATAAACGATTTTTTTACCGCATTGGCCAAAAATCTTGGCTACGCCCATGGTCTCATCGACATTATCCATAAGACAGATCTTATATACGAATGAATTTCAACCCAAACTCATAACCATAAAAAACCCTATATTGTTTCTGTTATGTAAGATCCAACTCATGAACTTAAGTCCATGAGACGGTCTCATATAAGACTAGCTCTTAAATTATATATAATTTAACATCAGAATTTGTTGTCATATATAATAAGACCAAATTATTTTTAATCAATTACACCAAATAAATATTCGAATAAAATAGGAAATTAAATACAGTTAATATCATAGCATAATATTAAAAAGTTTACTACATTACACACTACGTACAATAGAAAAAAAATTCACAAAACAGATATAAAGACAATTGGTTAATCTCATTTAATATATTCAAATGATATTAAAAAATGATAATTACTAGATATAAATAAACAGGGAAAGTGGCATTTTGTTCGTCATGTAAGTTGGTATTTATAGAGATTTTGTCCGCTAAATAGTCAAAGTTTGTTCTTAGTGCATTACGTTTCAAAAATTCGGATATTTCTGATTCTTGCTTGTCTTCTTGATCCATCTTGCTCATGACATATCCTTTGTGACGTATGTCTATACTTCCAATTCGGCTCTACTTGCTACAAAATGATAAAATAATCATAGTATCACGTCCAACAAATGAAACCAAACCAAATACGTCAATGTCGAATCACACTAAAATGCATGCATAAAAGTCATGCAACACCTCCACTCCTCCCAAATGTTAAAAAATTTCAGAATAAGCAACTAAAATTGGAACACCAAAGTTCCTAACAATTACTGAAGAATTTTGAAAGATCTGTCATACTTAAATGTGTTAAGTCCACCTTTGTGGGCTGATTGAATAGGTGAGGGGTGGCAAATTTATTGCCTAATTTGCTGCCAAGATTACAACAAATGTTGCTGTAATATTTGTTAAATGTTAAAATTTGGGCATTATTTGTTGCCTATAAAAGGGCATCACTCGGCAGAGAAGAAAACACACCAAAACTTATGTTATAATGTCATGCCCATCTTATTTCAGTATTTTAATGTTTAATTTGTTGTTTTTTTTAATTATGTGTTGTAAGACTTTATTATGTAACCGCGTTTCCGTTCAGTAAAATTTCACATTTTAGTTATCCGAAAACTATATATTTATTTAATATTTAATATTTAATATTTATTTTTTTTTTAAAAAAAGAAAAATGTGGGAGTAGGCTCCCCTTGAAAGGGAGCCTACATTTCAACCTCCAAAAAAGAAAAAAAAAAGAGGATGACAGTAGACAAACATCTTTCCTATGGGCGCCTGCTTTGTAGGCTCTCCTTGAAAGGGAGCCTACGCTTAAAATCCGAAAACCCTCCATTTACCCCAACTTTGCAAAAAATCATGGCATTTGCCACATTCTGGTAATTTACCCTCTTCTAGGATTTCCCAAGCTAAAGTCTTTTAGCATCTATTTATGTGGATCAAACTTCTAAGGAGAATCTCACCGTGCATTTTCAACAAAAGATCCTTTTCTTATAGATGGTCTTGAAATCCTTTCAAATCAACTTAGGTGTTTTGGTGTACTAGAAGTTTAATAATGTGTTCTTGCACCATATATCGCTTCTCATGATTTTTTGAACTCGTTCAATCTCATCAATCTAGCCAATTCTGTCAAATTCTTTGCACCATACATGCACTAGTGTCGCCAATACCATCGTCTACGAAATAAGGCACCCTCTTTGCAGGCCTGCATCATATATGTAATTTTTGATGGACTAGTCAATATCCCGCCTCAAGAATTATTCAACCCGGAACATTGTTAAGATCATGGCCACAAAGACATTTTTGGTGAACTCTTATGTAGGTTGGTGCAGTATCAATTGAGTCTCGTGTAGAAAAATTGAGAGGGACATGGGCTATACAAAATAATCTCTAGAAAAGAAATATGACTTCTACAAAATAAAATACTTATGGATTATTCAGCTACAATGCTAAGGAAAAGCAGAGGACCACTTAAATTGGTCATAAAGTTGAATTATAGCTAGTTTTACAGAGGCTACCAGAGTTGGACGAATTTAAACATTCATGAAGACCTTAGACCATCGGCAAATATAGCAGCAAAAGCATCCATTCTCTCCTTTGGAAGCGACAATCCAACCTCCAATCCTCCGTCAGAATCAGTGGATTTGCACAATGACATTGAATACTTCTCTCCATCAATCGACAAAACTTCCGTCTTTTTTGCCCTACCCCACCCAAAATCAGCGCTAGCCAAGTCGAATTTCGGTGAACCAGCCACCCCAAGTACCCTTATTCCACTGGATTTCTTAATATCTGACATCCAATTCTCCGCACCTTTCAACACTTGATCCTTATTATTCACCCTGTTTTTGATATCTTCAGCAATAGCCTCCGCAGCAATCACAAGCCCTTCTTCCCCCACCAGCCTTTTATGCTCGATTTTTGCCATCCCGTAACTTATGCAATTTCCAAAGTAATTAGCAGGCACAGGTGGATTTATACGTGCACGAACGTCAACCGCAAAAATGAAGAATTCGAGGACATTTTCGCCAACTTCCTCCCCAGCTGCTTCCCCTGATTTCACAAAGCAACTCCAAACATAAGATGTTGCAACGACAAAAGACGACACTTGAATTAGACCTGGTTTTTTGGCCAAAACCAAATATTTTAGCTTTTTAATATCAGCCTGGTGGAGAATGAATGTGGCTCGGACCCGATTTGTGGGTAACGGAAAAGACCATGACTTCAAAGGTTCTTCTCTTATTTCTTTCCAAAATATAGTATCAATTCCAAGCGGATCTTTAATTACAGATCTATCGAAAATCGGCAAAGATGAATTATCACCTTGTTTGGTTAGAATTAATTCATCATCTCCACCAAATCTGCTGATTAAAGCCCACGTCCTCATAAAGCCAAGAATTGAACTCGCATCGCCAAGACTATGATGAAAGGCATAACAAATACATATACCACGACCTGGAAACAGAGTCACTTGCAGGGCTATAACAGGGACTTTTTTGTAAAAAGGATCATTTTTTACTGGTGGAAAATCAGGCACAAAATCATAGAACTGATCAGCATCTCGGGCATGATTTCCGACAAGCTCATCAAAATCATTGTCGGACACGGCGATTGTAAGAGAAATTGAGTCCCCGGCCACGTAGCGAAAAACGGGCTTTTCGTCGTTGTTGGTGTTTAAAGGGTAGAGCAAATTGCCCGATAATGGAAGGTAGTGTTTGAGAGTGAGGGAGAGTGATTGTTTGAGTTTTGGGACTAGGGTTTCCACGAAATAGGCTTTAGAACAAGGGTAATCGTAGAAGAGAAGGCGATAAATGGGTTGGAAATGGAGCCACCGTATGTCGAAGAAAGTGAGGGGGACTGATAGCTCGGCTGCGCCGCCGGGCGGAGGCGGAATTCGACAGGTTTCAAGCAAGGTTGCCATATATGGTGTTTGACTAAGCCCTTCAACTGAACAAATAATTTATTTGTTGTGTTTTGCGGGGAAGGTCATGGAAAATTGATAAGTCCGTCAATCTTAAATACATTTTACCTTTTTGCGGAGTATAATTTAATTTTATTGAAAATCTGATAATGGGTTTAGTAATCCGGCTAGCAATAATTTACACAAATTTGGCAAAATTTTAAGGAGATCTTCTAAATTTTAGTATAGGAATGTGGGTAATGCCCAAAAGGGGAAGGAAATTGAGCCGCCATATGGCAATCTCCAATCTACTACATTAAATTTTATGTAATTTAGCATCAGAATTTGTTGTTCATATATAATCAGGCCTAATTATTTTCAATCAATTACACCCAGTGTTCTAAAAATCGCTAGGCGTTAGTCGACGGTAGATTCGGGCTGTGCGCCTCGACGGAGCTGAGCGGGGTTAGGCGAGATCTAATTGGAAAAATAATGTAGGCGGATAAGAGGCTGCAGCGCTGGTGAGGGACTAATCGAAATTTGCTAGCGAGATCTTTTAGAAATGATTACACCACCAAATAAATATTTGTACTAAATAAAATACAAAAATGAAAAGTACAGTTGATATCACAAGATAATATATATTAAAAAAAATACTACATTACACACTACGTACAATAGGAAAAAAAATCACAAAACTGATATAAAGACAATTATTTAATTGTTAATTACAATTAATATATTCAAATGACATTAAAAAATGAAAATTACAAGACATAAGTAAACAGTAAAAAAAAGCACGAGATCAAGCACATCTATGTGCCCAAATTGCTAGGGATGGCAGTGGGGCGAAGAATCCTCACTCCCAACGCTCATTTCTCGAATTTTTGCCCCATAGGGATGAGGATGGAGAATATTTTTTTTCTTCATTGGCACGGACGAGGCGCAGACGGGGGATCGTATTCCCCGCCCCTTTTTTCCCACGAGGAACGATATATGCACATATAATATAATACTAGAACAATACCCGTGTGTTATACGGATTTATCAAAAAATAAAACTTGTGTCGCAACTCTAATAGTTATAAGAGATCCAAAATACTAATTAAAATACTAAAAAATAAATTCAAAATTTAGAAGAGCATCATACAATCGTTCACTTCAAATTAAATTTTCAAAACTTCTTTGTAAACTACATCATTTATTATATTTGAAAGTGTAACATCCTTGTCACAACAACGAATTTTCAAGTCATATCAGTTTTAAATGGTTGAGCGCAATTTCAATCTTTGAATGTTTTCTGGAAAGGGAAAAAATCTCTATAAAATTATTTATTTGAGCTAATTTCAAATACTTGGTCGTAGTTTGCTTTTACACAAAAGCTAATAAATTAGTTATGATAAAATAATGAATCATTGACATGCTTAAAAAAAGATATTTAATATAATTGTTATACCCCCGTAAATTATTTAAATCGCAATTAAAAATATAATAAGTATTAGAGATACTAATTGAAATTACATCCTTGGTTTTTGTATCGTAATAATATTTAAATCATAATTAATTTGTAAACTCAAAAATAACTTCCTCATTTTATATCCTTGATTTATGGGATTATTTAGTTTGTTGATTAAATGTTTGATTGAATTTTAATAGTTATATACGGAAATAAAATTTTAATTATTATGTTGATGATAAATTGATAATAAATTGATATAGTGAATCAATTTATAATTGAAAGAATAAGGTAGTGTTATGGTTTGCCACATGGCTAAATATGAAGGTGACACGTGAATTTGGAAGAATAAGGTGTTGCCACGTGTACAAAATTGCTCAGGTAAAGACACGTGGCAGTTTGTTTTTTCTTTTAATATATAGGATTGATTCTTAATATATTTAATATAGTATAACTCGGATGGGATCTTCTATTCTCAACTGTGTTTCATCTCCTATTCCAACCATGTGGATGATTGACACGTGTATTACATTTACCATGTTAATTTTCAAGCATAAATCAAGCAGAAATTGTAGGGTTCTAATATGGTAAGTGTAATACACGTGTCAATCATCTACACGGTTGGAATAGGAGATTAAACACGGTTTTGGAATAGAAGATTTCATCCGAGTATAACTGTGTCCACATTAGATATACTAAAATGATAAATCCTTGTTTTATTTCATTTCTCTTGCTAAATAGTGCTTTATTGGTTTTCTTGAAAAATCAATTGGGGGTGGTGATGGAGATATTGATAAAGATATGATATATCTTTTAGAATTTTACATTATCTTATACTAGTATATTGCCCGTGCGATGCACGAGTATAATATAATAAATATATAATATTGATATTGAGATTAATATATTGTAGGAATAGTAGCTGGGCGTGGCAGGCGCGTATCTTAAGACCGAAACTCACTCTGCCCTTTAAATGTAGGCGTGAGTTGCAGGTTGACAGATCTTGACACGTACAAAATAATGCAGGATTAATTAAATAATAATTATTATATAATATATTTTTACAAAATATTATGTTAAATGCCTAAGACTAAATTAAAATTTTAGAAAATTAGGAAAAAATAAAACAAACTGATTTTATATTTGAGGCAAGTACACACCTACTAAAAACATTTGTAGAGTTGTGTCTAAAATTTTAAAAACCATATATACACTTAATAATTTTCGATAACTAAATCAGATTAGATCAATTGAGACATAGTTGAAACTTATACCTAGAAATTACTATATACGTTAAAAATATATATAAAATCAGCGTGTCATTTGATTTCTCAATAA
This sequence comes from Rehmannia glutinosa, assembly GCA_016081115.2. NCBI lineage: Eukaryota > Viridiplantae > Streptophyta > Magnoliopsida > Lamiales > Orobanchaceae > Rehmannia > Rehmannia glutinosa. The sequence goes on from CM071929.1 coordinate 53,516,135, forward strand.
CAATATCATCCTACTCAAAAATCATGATTATTTGAGAAACTATCTTATCAAAGAAACGAATGAACAATAATTATTCTATTATTTGAAATTAAGATATAAATATAGCATAAATAATAGAACAAATAATAGCATTTATTTTATATAATAAGTATTCACTTATATATATTCAAAAAAAGTACGTGCAATATAATATTTAAAATATATACAATTTAAAGAATTTCTTTACAATTATATATATACAATATTTTGGGCATTTCAAATAATATTTATACGTTGGATTATTGTTTCAAATATAATACATAGATACATACAATTATATATATATATATATGTGTGTGTGTGTGTGTGTTTTTGCGTGTGTGTGTGTGTCTAGGATTTTAATATTTAGGACATTTCATGTAATAGTTGTACGTTGAATTACTTTTTAAAATATAATACATAAATATATAAAACTATATACACAATAACTTATATACTTATCCACATTTGTATAAGATAGTTTGTCCAAATTTGTATTTCATGTTTATTTTTAGTATTGATTATTTTTACAGGTTTTGGTATACATTGTTTGTATTTTGGAAAATTACAATCGAATATTTTGTATTTTTTAGATTTTTGATAAGAAAAATGCAATTGAATATATTTGTCCAACAAAAATTCTTTCTTTATGGGGAAAAAACGAAATAAATAATGATTTTGGTTAAAAGGAAGTTAAATTGGTATAAATCAAATTCTAGTTCAGAATATGCCGAAAAACTTATCAATTACAAAAATATAAGCATTCATATTAATTTTTTTATATTTTGATCTTCATTAATTTTTGGAGGAGGAATATAAAATTATTTATTTTAAATTAGAAAAGTATAAATTATGTGAAATCCGATTTACTAAAACTAAGAAGTTTTAATTTTTTAAATTAAGAAAATATAAAAATTATTGTCAATATAATTTTATATTGATAATTAGAACTTACCCAAATTATGATGAAAGTGAAAATACGATTTATTGAAATAAGAGTTACAATCTTTTAAATTTGAAAAGTATAATTAACCAGTCAAAATAATATTACCTTAATCATTAAAACTTGCCCAAAATCTTAGTATTTTTTATTGCATGTTGGTGACAAAATTAAACTACCATTTTTATTACCCAATCTTTTTGTTTTTATAATAATTGAGCATTTCCAGTTTTAGAAAGGTGTGGCGGGAAAATTTTAGGTTACTATTTTGAGAAAAATCTCTATTTATATATGTTAGTCTTTTACCCCTGCGATGCACGGGGCATGTATTGGCTTATCATATGAGTTGTGTTGTGTCAGATCATATGATGTTTTCTATCGAACAATAATTTTTGGATGTATATAACATATACAATATTAATGGGAACATTTAAAATTGCAAATTTTGGAATACTTTTTTGTACACCACATTATTCATCTGTTTGTTTTTTAATACTTTTTAGGCTAATATTTCAAACCTTTACGATTGATAACTCATGAAACTGCAACATATAATTGGTCATAATTAAAAACTGGATTCTTTAGTAAAGCTCGACATTTGAGAGAGATAGCCCTTGGCTTTTGAATCTTAACAAAATATTATTTGTTGAGTCCATTTTTGTTTCTTAAAAAGTAGAAATTTGGACCCATAAAAATTTTGATATAATAAACTCGAATTAAATGAGTTTAAAATATTTCGTTACAAATATTAAAAATAAATGAAAAATGTTTATATGAATATTATTTAAACTGATTTCTAATAAGATCATTATTTTTTAAATATCATATCTTAAAATGACTGAAGTTTAGTATACAAATACAATTAAAATAAGCACAATTAACAAAAAACTATTTTTAATACATAATCAACGTGTAACTGATTAATTTTTGTTAAATGATGTTGATTATTCAAATAATTAAAAAAGGCCCATTGTATAAAAATGTCATGCTATAATTAAATAAATAATTTTCTGGTCCATATTCCGTACTAAGAAAAGGTCCACTATATTAAAAGATGCTTGGTCGAAAATATTGAAACTCACATTTTTTTTTGACTCAACTGAAACCCACATTTTGACAGAACTCAAACCCGACCATGACACCACCGAATAGTGCATAATCCATACATTTCCACATAGCACGTGTCTTCATCAACGTCCGGGTCAGAAAAAAACTCATTTGAACATTGGATCCATTCTCTCTGTCTGTTCTTCACAATTTTAGGGTTAATTCATCTAAATTTTCACCCGCCGTTAGGACATTCACGAAATGTCGTCCAACAATCCGATGCTTTTAGGAATAATATATCTCTATCACTACATAATTCTGATTTTACAAAGAAACCCAACATACTTGCCATAACCTGCTCGATATATACTCATTTGTCGATAATTCTTTTCATCAAAATGGATCTGAACAGTGAAAAGGATTTTTGTTGAGAACAAAATATGCAAAGGCTCGAATGAAAGACTCACAGATATATAAGTGTATTTTTTTTCATAAATTTTTATGACTTTTTAAAAAAAATCCCAAATCTGATTTTTTTCCCTTTTGGCATGCAGATAAATGGGTAACAATCCATTAATATCAATCAAATCTAGAATTTGTATGCAAAAAAGATAAGTTAATTTTTTTATGCTAATTAATTAATTATTATAAATGTCCAGTTGTTAGGTGTTTATTGCTTTGCGATTTAGATGACATATTTGTTGTTAAGCATGCCAAATCCAAAAAACAAATCATGTAATATCCAAAATGAAATTGAAATAAAACCGAATCAATATCAAGCAAATCCATCGATTCATTTATTGATTTTTTTCAAAAAATTTATGCAATATTTTAAATTTTAGACCTAACCTGGGTCTTTCATTTATTATGAAGACAAAGGGGGAATAATCGACTAATTTCACTAACATCTGCGATTGTCAAAACAAAAAAGATAAGTTCAAAATTTGTTTTGATGCTTATTAATTTATTTTTATGTCCACTTGTCGATTTTCTTTTCTTTTGCTTTTGGACTGAAAAGATATTTTTGTTGTTAAGCATAAACCCCAAAAAGTTATGCAAAAAATGATTTCTAAATTCATTTCTCAAGAACCTATCAGTATTTGAAACACAGCCCAGATTATGTGTATATCATGCTCGGCCAAAAAACAATAACAGCAATTATTGGATGGAGGGAGTTGAACTATTTAGAAACCCATAACAAACAAATTGAACAATTTGAAAGGTCCAATCAAAAAACGAATACATTAAAGACATAAAATAAAACTTTTCTATTACAAATATGTATATATAAACGTCCTCAACTACATATTCAATATGATTTACATTTTAACTTCAATCAGACCCATCTTGAAAAAAGTCGTGTGTTGACCTTGTTGGCCCGATGAATACATTTTCTTCAAAATTACAATAAGACAAAATTAATATAGAGTTTAAGTCGTGTACCAGAGTAATAAATGAAGCCATCGTATTTTGTTCTTTTGAATATGATTCTAGAAGAGAAGTATGCAAATTTGCTGTAGCAGTCTTTAGTGAAAAGACACTACAAAAAAAGCGTTATTTTGCGGCGGTTTTTTTGGTATTTCGCGGCGGTTTCGAACCGCCACCAAGGTCTTTTCCAACATTTCGCTAACCGCCGTCTAAACGTGTGTCGCGATATATTTAGCGGCGATTTTTTGGAACCACTGGAATTTGTATCGCTAAACAATATTTATGTGCAACCAATAATTTAGCGGCATTTATTTAACGGCGGTTAAAAACCGCCGCAAATTACACCCTTTAGTGACATCCTGAGATGTATTTATGGCAGTCACAAACCGCCGAGAATTAAAAAAAAAATATATGTTGCGACGGTTTTGCAAACCGCCGCTATAATTTATTTGGCATTTAATCACGACATTGTTATATGGTATTTAACGGCATTTTTATTTGGCATTTAGCAATAATTTTTAACAGCCACTAAATTTATCATAAAAACTTTCTACATTTTCATGTAGTTTTATAACTACTAAATAATATCTATATTTATTTCCTAATCCTGTACATTCAGTATTACATTGCAATGTAAATTTACCCTGTACATATATTGAATTAATCATTCAAAATTAATTAGAACTCAAATATATCCAATAATATCATCCAACTATATAAAAGACTTGTCACTCAACATCAAGTCAAACATCATCACACTATAGTTATAAGAAATCAACTACAAAAGTATATGTTCCTTAATATAATATCAATATTGCAACATCACGAAGGAGAATGATCATTCACATCGTGACCGCTTCATGCATCTGGCAAAATTGAATTAAAACAACCATTAGCATATCAAAGCAAAAACATAAGAATTAACAAGTGATAATGAACTTTTTAATTGAACTCTGCACCAACTCAATAATTGATAAAAACATATTTAGTCATGCATTTTCTGTACAATTCGCCTCAATTTTGTTCAACAGCTACTTGAAACTGAGATGTTCATAAATTGAACAAACTGCTAAAGCAAGCTGCAGCCAAAACAAAAAATAGTAAAAAGATTAAGTGGATAAGAGATATAATCCCACTTCAGAAAACACAAATATTCCAAACAAATTCATCATCATAAAGCAGAAATTCAGACAATTAAGTTCAAGAAACAAAGACCCAGAATTCCTGCATGCAATTAAAACAAAAAAGAATAAAAAAACAGAAGAAAAACGATTAAGGAACAAAAAGGTCAACAAGCAAACCTGCTTAATGGCGCAGCATAAACCCAGAATTGGTAAAGCGTTGATCTTTCACTGAACGAAAATGGATTTGTTACTATTATGCAATTATAGCAAGTACAAATAAATTATTCACATGCATGATAATCTCAAATTTTGATTAAGAGGAAAGCAATCCAGTCACACCTTGGGTCCTCAGTCAGTGCACAAATTCTTCTTGTAGAGAACACTTGAGGAAGAGATGCATAGCTATCAGGTCAGGCTAGTAGAATCACAATCAGATATTATTCCATTAAAAGAATTCATTTGACAGTAGAATCAATAGTCTATTTCAAACATATCAAAATTATTCATAGTAGACTTCTTGAAGCAAAAATATCAAGAAAAGAGATCTGATAGAGCATAACACAGGGCACAAGAAAATTTAGTTGAATGTGGATATTAGTTTCAACAGAATTAAAAAATAGAAACCACACCCAGCATGAATATATGCTTAATCTAAGAATATTTTAAAGTGAGTCATGCTCCCAGCCATTTCATTAAGAAAAAACCTCCAACAAGTATAATTTAAATCAATATAAACTCAACATTTGTGCAACTGGGAACAAAGAAAATAAGACTAATTATTAATCTTTGTCTTTCTCTCTATCACAAAGACACACACAACAAACATGCAAAAAATTCTTATACAGAAAACAAGGTGAAAAACAAAGCAAATTACCTGAAATTCTTATGATCAAAAGAATTTCCAACTTTAATAAAGCTGAAGCTTTTCTTTCAAAAAATCATGCAGGTCGAGTAGTTTCTCTATCTTTATTCAACTGCTATCAATCTGTACAAAGTACAAAATTTAGATTTCACGTTAGAACCTTGATATCCAAGGTCATTAGCATTGTATTGAGCCTAAAGATCAACCGTAAACCTCACTCTCCATTTGAAGCTCCAAATTTAATCAATCAAAGAAAATATATCATCTGAAGTTCTAGAAAACGAAGAGCAGAAGAAGAAGTGCAGATCACTGAAGCCAAAATGAGAGTAAAAATGGAAATGAAAACCATACATACAAGCAGCTGAAGGTTTGCAAACACATACTAAGTAGTGCTCGTAGAAAACAAGCACGAAAGTATTGTCGGTTTGTTCCGTAAATCGCCAAAATAAATCATCGGCAAACGGAGAGAGGCTAAACCTCGAATATATAAAAAAAATTACAATCCTAAACAGTTTTTTTTTTTAAAGAAAATGTAGCAATCCAACTCATAATACAAAAAAGTTAACAAGCTGCAAGCAGTCAATGATCAACACAAGCATCAATGAAGCAGTAGATTCAGAAGAACACTTTGTTGAAGGATTTAAACATTTCTAATTTCAATAAATCAAAAGAATCGAACAACTAAAATTAACAATTACCTAATTTTAGCTAGGGCTTAGGGCTTTGGAAATCCCGATCTGAATGTGGATAAACACAAACATCAATGAAGCAGTAGATTCAAAAAAACACTTTGTTGAAGGATCTAAACGTTTCTAATTTCAATAAATCAAAAGAATCGAACAACTAAAATTAACAATTACCTATTTTTTAGTTAGGGCTTTGGAAATCCCGATCTAAATGTGGATAGAGATGGTCGCTCGAGGTGGTTAGTGGCTGGAGTGGTGAGAACTAAGCATGTGAAGGTGGCTCCGGTGGATAATGGTGCTACGGTGGACGGCGGCGATAGGATGGTTAAGGAACGGGGATAGAGAAAGTGAGACAACGGAGACGGGAAGACTAGACTTCTACTGACATCTAAATTTATTTTTCTTGAATCTAATTTCCAATATCTAATTCTTTTATTTTTGACAACTAATTTCTATTTATTGCTTTTCTATTTAAAATTCTAAGATTTACTATTTGATTAGAATGTAATGGCGGTTTTGTAAACCGCCACTAACGCTTAGCATATATATTATACGCAAGAGGATCACGGCGGTTTAAACCGCTGGTAACTTTCGGTTGACGAAAATATCGCGGCGGTTTCATAAACCGCCAGGAAATAACCGCGGCCGAAAATTCGGAAATTGAAAATTTTAAATTAGAGCGCAACAATTAGTGTAACTGCCACCAAATACTTATTTAGTGGCGTTTTTGCATAAAGGCCGCTAAATATATGCCGCTAAATTACAATTTTTTTGTAGTGAGATAAGCAAATAATAAATGGTTTCTGATTTGAATAATACCAATATATATTTATAGTAGGGATGGCAAAATCCTCATGAACCATCCTTCATTGGTACTGTTAATATGGGATGGAGAATCCCGATTAATTCGGGGTGGGGCAGGATGGTGATTCCCCGATTCTTTAGAACCGGGAATGGGACGGGGATGGTATTTATATCCCCCGTCCCATCCCCGTCCCCGTTTTGATAAAATGGGGATTCCCCGTCCCCATCCCCATTCCCCGATACATATATATTATATTTATTTATTATTATATTAATTCTAGTTATAATATTTATTTTATTAAATTTAAAGACTAAACTCTTAAGTATTTATAATTTTCATTGTTCTCATTATTTATTTTATGTATTGTTTTATAATTTTTTTTATTTATTTTAAGTAATTGTTTTATAATTTTTTTTATTAAAAATTATAAATGGGGAACCCGATTCCCCGTGGGGACCCCGATCCCCGAATGGGGATTCCCCATCCCCGTCCCAAATGCACAAAATGGGGAATGGTACGGGGATGGTATTTGGGATGGGATTCTGGGACGGAGATGGTATGTCCAATACCAACCCCGTCCCCGCCCATTGCCATCCCTAATTTATAGGGATCGAGACACATTATGTTAGGAAATTAAACTCATCCGCAAATTATAAAACGAATATTTATGGTGGAATATTCATATGATATCATGTTTTTCGTATCATTGGTTTGATTGAATCATTTATTTTTGGCAGTGTATTGACTAATTTACCATTGTAATATAAATACCATATTGTATACCTTTTTTATTTATTAATTGTAATCAATTTTTTTTATTGTACACTTGTATAAGATGAATTCCTAGTGCTACATCAATTTCGGAAATGAAGAAAGGGTCAACCATATCTGTATTTAGTTTTTATTTATTTATTTTATGGTAATAAATAGACCAATATTGTCATGAAGGGTATAACAGATTCTCGTGATATTTCATACCCAAAAAATTACAATGATGTAATGTATCTATTTAAGTACTACAAATCAAGAGAACTATTTTAGCCATTATTATGAGGATTTGCTAAATTTTTAAAAAAAAAAACAAATCAACATTGAAACAATTAACTTTTTTTTTTTTGGTAATGATCTTAAACTAAATATTATGCGTGTTTTATTTAAGTGTGAATATTTAAATTAGTATTTTGGCATAAAAAATCAGCATTAAATTGATTTACTTTTATTTGGTCAATATTCCTAAACAGTTGCAAAGAATATCAATTGCACATACACAATGATTTTATTACCATGTTATATAGCTGGATAGATAAAATAACCATTTCTATTATTCAATTACATTTTAATTAAAAAAGCTATAAATCGTTTTTAGAAGGTGCATTTAGGCAGGAAAATAATTTTAGAAATCATTTTGCTTTTATATATATATATATATAGATTTTAGGAAGTGATTTGTGTTTAGGAGTCTTTTATTCTGATTTATCTTTTAATATTTTCTAATTAAGTTAGGATTTTTGGTTTGGTCTTATAAATAGTTGTTTTATTATTATTTTTAGAAAGTTGAATTTTGATATTAATAAAAACGAGGGTTTTCTCTCAATTCTTGTCTCTCTTACGGTATTCTTATAGAATTAACGTAATAAGTGAGTTTGTTTCTTTGTTCACGCTTCTCCCTGTATCAGGTGGGATGGAGAACATTTCCTTCCCGTTTGTGTCATGGGGACGGAGATTTCTGCGACCGTACATACATTGATGAGGATCGCTATCGTTGACATCCCCAACGCTCGCCGTCGTCTACCCCCGCGTTTTCTTATTGTTAAATAAGATCAAAGGCATACTTTCAAGGTGCAAAGTGCAATTAACCCATAATTATTGACTGATATGCTCAATTGTTCATAAAAACAACAGGAAATTAGACAATGTTTCAACATCACAGCCAACGCCATTAGTTGTTGGCTTTCTCATAGTCATTTATTCTGGTCATGACTTTTTTGTTCAAGAAACTGGATAAAATCATATTTCCTCTATCCGGAAATAATTGTTTAAGCTAAATATTTTAATTAATTTATAAACATTGATGTAATTGAATTTTGAAATCTAATATATATACATCCAAAAACTATCTAATCAACTGTACCATATGGCAATTTTTTATGTTTTCTTGTTTTTGGGATTATACATGAACATGATCACGTTGATTTTTTATTTTATTTATTAGTCGTTTAATTTGCTCGTTTGGCCATCACTGGACCAGAATCTTTTGCTAAAATTTATATCATATCATTAGGAGTGCCAAATCGTGCGGGCGGTCCGTTATCGAGGCCGATTCGATAAGCACTAAACCGAACATGGCTCGATAAGCAATGGATCAAAATGAAAATGGTAGCGAACACGACACGATAAAAAATCGATAGCAATTTCGCCGGACACGGCCCATTAAGTCCGATAAGCAAATTTATTTATATTTATTTATTAATTATTATTAATTATTGGCTCATTTGAACAGTTTAGAGCATTTGTTATTTTTTTCTCAAATATTTATCACATATAACACGCCTTAGGAAGTTAGAATGAGAAAAAAATGTGTAAAAAAAGATATTATTTATGTTATCGGGTCTTATCGGGTTTAACGATTTATCGGGTTGGCCCGATATGGACCTCGATTTCTTATCGGGTCGGTCCTATAACGGCCCAAACCCGATAATTTCGCACCGTGCCTCAAATTGTCACCCTACATATCATTATAAATTATAATCGCGCCAAAGTTTATTCATGATTGCTAAGCGTTTTCTGAAACCACAATCTGATTTAAAGTAAATATGGGCTAAGGTTGTCTGCAGCTCATCGCGAGACTCAATGTCTCAATCTAAGCTCATTTTGGAATCTAGTTATATTTGTCGCACTGGATCTTTTTTTTTGCTATATTTAGACAAAATTCTACAAAGCAATAATGGTACACTATATTAAAAGAATGTTGCCAGACTTGATATATATCTCAACACCATCAATATCCTCCAAAAACACAACAAATAAATACCACATACAACATATATTCAATTGAAGTTCTTGAAAGTTGAAACCCCATGCCCCATGGCGACCTTGCTTGAAACCTGTGGAATTTCACCTCCGCCAGCTGGCGACGCAGTTGATGAGTTAACGGTGCCGTTAACTTTCTTCGACATCCCCTGGATGCATTTCCATCCGATTCGTCGCCTTCTCTTCTACTACTATCCTTGTTCCAAGCCCTATTTCATGGAAAACCTCATCCCAAAACTGAAAAAATCACTTTCCCTCACACTCAAACACTACCTTCCATTATCGGGCAATTTGCTCTACCCTTTAAAAACTGACGACGAAAAGCCCGTTTTTCGTTATGTGGCCGGGGACTCAGTTTCACTGAAAATCGCCGAGTCCACGTGTGATTTTGATGAACTTATTGGAAATCATGCGCGAGATGCTGATGAGTTCTATGATTTTGTGCCTGAATTGCCACCAGTAAAAGATGAACCTGAATACAAAACAGTTCCAGTTATAGCCCTGCAAGTAACCCTGTTTCCAGGTCGTGGTATATGTATTGGTTTTGCCAATCATCATAGTGTTGGCGATGCGAGTTCAATTCTTGGCTTTATCAGAGCATGGGCTTCAATCAGCAAACATGGTGGAGATGAGGAGTTTTTAAACAAACAGGGTGGTTCACTTTTGCCGATTTTCGATAGATCTGTAATTAAAGATCCGCTTGGAATTGATTCTGAATTCTGGAAAGTAATGAAACAGATTCCTTTGAAGTCGTTGTCTTTTCCAGTACCCACAAACAGGGTCCGAGCGACATTTATTCTCCATCAGGCTGATATTAAAAAGCTGAAAGATTTGGTTTTGGCCAAGAAACCAGGTCTAATTCAAGTGTCGTCTTTTGTCGTCACAACATCTTATGTCTGGAGTTGCTTGGTGAAATCTGGGGCCGCAGCTGGGGAGGAAATTGACGAAAATGTCCTTGAATTCTTCATTTTCGCGGTTGATGTTCGGGCACGTATAAATCCACCAGTGCCTGGAAATTACTTTGGCAATTGCTTAAGTTACGGGATGGCAAAAATCGAGCATAAAGAGCTTGCGGGGGAAAATGGGTTTGTGATTGCTGCTGAGGCTATTGCTGATGATATCAAAAACAGGGTGAATAATAAAGATGAAGTGATGAAAGGTGCTGAGAATTGGATGTCAGATATGAGTAAATTCGGGGGAGTGAGGGCACTTGGTGTGTCTGGTTCGCCGAAATTCGACTTTTGTAATGCAGATTTTGGGTGGGGAAATGCAAGAAAGCTGGAAATTGATGCAGACAAGAGTTCAATGTCATTGTGTAAGTCCATTGATTCAGACGGAGGGTTGGAGGTTGGATTGTCTCTTACCAAGGAAAAAATGGAAGCTTTTGCAGTTATATTTGCTGATGGTTTAAGGTAATGATCATGAATGGTGGTCTATATGTCCTCTGTTTTTCTTTTGCTTTGTGGCTGAATAATATGGAAATGTATCCTATATTTATTTATTCCATGCTATTATGTGTGTAAATGTGTAATGAGCTGTGCTAAAATATTTCAATTTATGATCCAAGGAAACTTATTTGTACCGAAGATACATGTTTAATTTTTTAATTTTGTATTTCATCTACGAAGGTTGATTTTGAAATAAAGAGATCATTTTTTATGTAAATTTATTGTTGTTGTTACTTACATACGGATATCGGGAGATGATCCTACAAGTATATGTTCCTAATGGGAAAAGAAATTAATATATGCCATAATTAGAAATATTAATTAATGAATAATAAAATGCTAGCTTTATCACACTAAAGGAAGTTGAAGTCTTATTAACAAAAATATATCTAATAAACCATACAAAATTAATGATTGGCGTGATTGGCATGCTATTGGGTCAAAATATTGAAAATCTTCTATTCTATTTTGTATTTCATCGTATATTTCTATGAATTGTGTAAATGTAATGTGTAATAAAATAATAACCTCATCATGTACATGTGACATATATTTATACAATTAAAATAGAAGATAAAATACTAAATAATGAAATAGATGATCTCAATCGATTGGGTCAAGAATAGAATTTACCTTGTGCTCATTTGATAGAAAAGTTGCGGACAGTGTGTTCCACTTCACTAAAAAGCAAAAAAAGGAACAAAGAGAATCAATATTAAAATGTTAAAGTCCTCCATTAAAAAGTTGCCTAATCCCTTTCTCATATATCAAAAAAAATTTAAAAAAAAAATGATATGCATAGAAAATAATTGTCCCTATCTAATTTCATAGAGAAAAGATCTGAATGTGACATCCTTATTTGTTTATTTACACTGATTGGTGGTTTGGTTGTCAATTATAAATAAATTGATTTAGTATTGGTAGAAAATTTTAATTGCCCTAAAAAACTCACTCACAAATTACATTTATCGCACTAATTGATTTAGTATGTGTCCAGTCGATCGGCTGACGAGGCCCTTACAAGGATTGCACTACCTTCCAAGACACTGTAAGGTAGTTGTTAATACTTCATGCATGTATTATTGATGTAAATTCATTATATATTTAAGTATTTTATGTTTTATAAAATAAGATACTTATTATTTAATTATACATCTAAGACAAAAACTTGTATGAGACGGTTTTACGGGCATTATCCATGAAGCAGATTCTATATGTAAAATAAAATTTCAACCCAAACCCAAACCCACAAAAAATTCAAATTTTTGTGTTTTAGAATCCGTCTTATGAGCTCAAGTCACGAGATTTGCCATCATAAAGCACCACCTCTACCACTAAATGTATCATAAATTTAATATAGCATCTATATAACCTAAAATTAGATTTTCTCAAAAAAGAGGGTGGCTATTGGCTACTGCAACAAACATCAAAGAAAACTACAAATGTGATGTGTATAATGCGACAAGCAACTTGCTTCAACAAATTATTACTCTATTAATCTTGTCGGGGTACAGTGATTTGGATTTGAGATAAGAACTAATTAGATAAAGGATTTTTAACGAGTCTATATCTGGGAGGGATAATATCTCAACATGGGTGTTTAGTAAAAAATTCGTTGCAACAAAAAATATTCAAACAACTTAATTAGATATATTATTATAAATTCAAGCTTAATTATTAATATTAGTTACCTAATTGGCACATCAAGTACTGAAAAATTTCACTTTATAATGCTATCCAATTTACAGGACCATGGGATGTGTTTTCGCGCCTCTAGGAATGGGACCAATATTGCGCAAAAACCAAAAACTATGGGATCAATATTACTACTGAAAAGGTCTCTTAAGGCGAGATCTTCTCAAGAATCCAATCCGATCCTCGCCTAGCAACAAAGAATAACTGGAGAGAACTCCGGCGTGAGCACTCCGACAATCAAGTTAGTGAAAGGGAAGAAGAATAAAGACAAGTGTATAAAATATAAAAGCTGAATAATAAATGCCCAAAAGTCCTTTCATTTCTTACCTTCTTCCTCCTTTTATACCCAAACCCTTTGGTCCTTTGAGGTTCACGTGTCTAATTGGGATTGAGAGAGAGATCAGGGCGGGAAATCATTTAGGTTGACAAAAGAAGCTGGTCACATCGGTCGGTCGTCCCGGGGATAGTTCTTTGCTGTCAAAATCCGCTTTTTAGGATATTAATTACTTGTCAGGTCTTTCTCTTGTAGCAGTTATTGCGCGTAGGTATGACCTGACATTTAATAACTTCGTGTCAGGTCGTCCGCCTCTTTTAGTAACTTTCTGTCAGGTCGACCAAGGTTTTAGCCTTTTGTGGTCAAGTCAATCGCATCTACTAGTAACTATTAATCAGGTCGGTCGTACTCTTTAGTAACTCCCGGTCAGCTCGGTCGTACTCTCTAGTTACTCCCTGTCAGTTCGGTCGTACTTTCTAGTTACTCTCTGTCAGCTCGGTTGTCCTTTCTAGTTACTCCCTGTCAGCTCGGTCTTACTTTCTAGTTACTCTCTGTCAGGTCGGTCAAAGCTCTTAATAGTCAATCAGGTCGACCAAAGCTCTGAATATTAGCAGGTCGGCCAAAGCTCTCCATAGTCTATTAGGTCGACCGAAGCTCTGAATAGCCTATCAGGTCGACCGAAGCTCTGAATATTTAGCAAGTCGGCAAAAGCTCTCAATAGTCTATCAGGTCGACCAAAGCTCTGAATATTAGCAGGTCGACCAAAGCTCTGAATATTAGCAGGTCGGCCAAAGCTCTCCATAGTCTATTAGGTCGACCGAAGCTCTGAATAGCTTATCAGGTCGACCGAAGCTCTGAATATTTAGCAGGTCGGCAAAAGCTCTCAATAATCTATCAGGTCGACCTAAGCTCTGAATACTAGCAGGTCGACCAAAGCTCTTAGTTCTCTACTAGGTCGGCCGACCCTCTTAATAGCCTTAATAGCATATCAGGTCGACCGAAGCTCTAAATACTAGCAGGTCGGCCAAATCTCTTAATTTATGGTGGCTTCTTTTATATGTACTTAGCTACACCGAATCAACTAGTCTCCCTACTCTCCTAGTTTGAGCGTAGATCTAAACTAGGTGAGTATGAAGTGCCAGGTCTCCTGTTAATGTCATCAATCAACTAGCCCCTACTCTCCTAGTTTGAGCGTAGATCTAAACTAGGTGAGTATGAAGTGCCAGGTCTCCTGTTAATGTACCGAATCAACTAGTCCCCCTACTCTCCTAGTTTGAGCGTAGATCTAAACTAGGTGAGCATGAAGTGCCAGGTCTCCTGTTAAGTCACATCAATCAACTAGTCCCTCTACTCCCCTAGTTTGAGCGTAGATCTAAACTAGGTGAGTATGAGGTGCCAGGTCTCCTTTGCATGTAGGATAAGATATACATTAGTCCTCCTTTTTTAGCTTGAGCAGGTACGTGGCTAGTTCGTTCCGGGAAAGGAGCGGTTTATTTTTGAAATTTGAATGCCCTTCGATTCTTGTGCACGACAGCGCATTTAATGCTCTGTCAAGTCAGTAGTCACTTCACATTTTCTCTCAATCTTAGCCCTTGATGCGCCCTTCATCCAACGGTTTCGGACCTGCCAACCCTTCACCTTTCTCCCCTATAAATACCCCATTTTTTCCCCTTCCTCCTGCTGCCATTTACTTTCTTCAAATTCTCTGGTTTTCCCCTTCCAAGAACACTTCCTACTATCTTGAGTTCGTTTTTAGTAATTATCACTCGCCATTCTTGGAGCATCCATGGCCCCCCGACCAAGTAAGTCCTGATTCCTCCTCTTCTTATTACATATATTTTTTTCTTATCTCTTTTTCTTCTTTTCTTCTGTGTTTTTATACATTTCCCTTACATAATACATATACATACGCGTATACTTGTATGCATCCTTCCTCCCTTCCCTGCACCTTTCGCCTTCCTTGTTCCGATCGTGATCTTTTGACCGAATTTTCGACTCCTTTCCCCCCTCTTATCAAAATGGCCTCCTCAAGCAATAATCCAGCTCGACCCAACATTTATAGCACCCTATCGGAAGAGTCATTAAACAACATTTGGATTAATGCGGGTATTCCTGACTCGTACGAACTACGCTTACCCGGACCGACGGATGTGCCCTACAGCCCTCCGTCGGGCTTTGCTTGCTTTTTCGTCGAACAAATTGAGGCAGGTCTCCGATTTCCCGTACCTGGCCTACTATGTCGTATCTCTCGAAGTTTTGGTATCTCCTTAACTCGACTTGTTCCAAATTCCATTAGGCTATTAGTTAGTTTTTCCATGATACTCCAAAGACTCCCCGAAAGTGCCTACTCCTCGGCTACGCGTCTTTCTATCAAGCCAAAACCTCCAGTACTCCCGGGTTCTTTCATTTCACTAGCAGGGGTTTAGCCAAGTTCATCGATGGTACCCCCTCTTCTAACAAGTCTTGGAAAAAAAGATTTTTTTATATCTCTTCTCCCGAGCCATGGCCCTTCGCCACTCGCTGGATTGATGACCTCCCGCATCAAAGCAGGGGTGTTAAACCTACTCCGGCCATTTTGGACCTAGCTCGGTGCCTAAACAGTAACCCCTACCATGCCCAGCTCTTGGTTGAGTCCTGGCCTTTGCTATACTACTTTCATTTGAGTCCCAAAAGGTAGATCCGCCTTGAGGATTAGGTATATTTAGTAATTTTGTTATCTTGTAATGTTTTTATACGTATTCTAATCCATTCTTTTTTGCAGAACAATCGATGCAAGAGAGGCTAGCTCGGGCGGCCGATATGAGAAGATCTTCAGGTCTACCCATTCACCCCGAAGGAGGGGCACATTCCTCGACCAACACTCCCGGGAGCAAGTCCTTCCCCGCTCCCATACCTTGCGCCTCGACCCCGAGCCCTCATGGGCAAGTTTCTCAGACCCTTCCCCTTGCCGCCGATTTGATCCGCCTAGAAAGAGGGCTCATGTAGCCTCTAGCTCGGGAACATTTCATCCCCTGAGGCCTCGATTGAATTTGGCCGATCTTCCTACGGGAGATGGGGACTCCCCTCTTAATATCATTGTCCGGGAGCTTAACGCGACCTGGGTGGAGAACCTGGTCACTCCGGTCCATCGAGAGCTCACGGGAATGCGGACATCAAGTCCGTATCCGGAGACATGGCCCATCATGCATCTCGGGTAATAATTTTACAAAGTTTGACTTTATTTTTGTTTATTTCTCGCTTCAACTTGCTTATCTATTTCTTGTTTTCCAGATGATTCTTACCATGGGATCCATAGTTCGGGATGCCCGCGTAGGTCTGACTGATGCCACAGAGCTGAGGCGGGCCAATGAGATCTTGCAGCATCGATTCGATCAGGTGCAATCCCGATCTACTACCCTGGATACCGAGCCGCGCTAAGGCCTCCCGGAAATTCAGCGCTAAAGGCCCACTCTCAGCTTGGAGAACAAAGTTAAGGCCTTAGAGGAGGAATTGACAAAGGCTCGAGGGATGTTATCCGAGCTAGGGAGGGAGGAGGGCGGATCCGTTGGGTATGGGCTCGCCAAGCCGAGTGGCGCGAGGAGAAGGAGAAATACCTAGCTTTTCCGACGAGTTCCTGGACCAGGTGGTCGACGCGCTTCTTCCTACCTTGAGCAAGGCATGATCATCATGGCCAAAAGGGCTCAAGCGAGGACTCACACTCGAGGTCCCGACCGAAGGAAGCGATCAAGGGTTGCCCGATGCCTCGAACCCAGCCTAATCCTTCGGGGGTGCTCCGTCGGCTCGACTTGACTCTTGCTTGCGCCTTTCGCTCTCTCAAGTTCATCCCTTAACTACTCATCCCTCTCTCGAAACACTAAGTAGCGATAGTGAGGACTCCGATCCTAGTCTTTGCCAATGTTCAAGCGAATGTGGCGCCTAAATGTTTCGGGGCCTTTGTAATTATGTTTTGTTAATGAACATATGTACTTAAAACTATCTTGTTTTGTAATATTTGATGCATATTTTCTCCGTTCGATTCGACTGTCGTTTTTTGTTTATATTTCAAAGAGTTGGCCCACCCTATTTGAGATGACTCGAGCCGAGCTCGACCTCTGGGGATTTGAGAGGCCCCGGATGGTTAGAATTTCCCAAGGGACTGAGATGGTGCGAGTGAGCTCGGCCACTCGGGGTTTGAGCTTGTTTAACCCTCGGAGATAGAATTTCTCAAGGGACTGAGATGATGCAGTGAGCTCGCCACCGGGGTTTGAGCTTGTTTAACCCTGGAGATAGAATTTCCCTAAGGGACTGAGATGGTGCAGTGAGCTCGGCCACCGGGGTTTGAGCTTGTTTAACCCTCGGAGATAGAATTTCCCCAGGGACCTGAGATGGAGTGCAGCCGAGCTCGGCCACTCGGGGTTTGAGCTTGTTTAACCCTCGGAGATAGAATTTCCCCAGGGACTGAGATGGTGCAGTGTGAGCTCGGCCACTGCGGGGTTTGAGCTTGTTTAACCCTCGGAGATAGAATTTCCCCAAGGGACTGAGATGGTGCAGTGAGCTCGGCCACTCTGGGGTTTGAGCATGTTTAACCCTGGAGATAGAATTTCCCCGAGGGACTGAGATGGTGCAGTGAGCTCGGCCACTCGGGGTTTGAGCGTGTTTAACCCTCGGAGATAGAGTTTCCCCAAGGGACTGAGATGGTGCAGCCGAGCTCGGCCACCACCGAGGGTTTGAGCGAGACCGGAAGACACTTTGCATAGCCCAAAATATTGATTTCATTCAAACTAGTAAATCATACATAAAATTTCATACATAAAATTTCCTTAGATGACATACATTCCATGGCCTAGAATTTTAGTACCTTTCATATCTTCCAGTTCATAAGATCCTTTAGCAATTACCTTAGTGACCTTGTAAGGCCCTTCCCGGTTCCGCTTTAGCTTTCCCACCGGTTTCAGAGCGTCTGCTTGTCTTAAAACCAGGTCTCCTACTTTGAAACTCCTTTTTCTTACTTTCTGTCATACGTGGCCTTTAACAAACTTTTGCTAGCTTCCATCTTTAAATAAGCTTGCTCTCATCTCTTCCACTTGGTCTAATGCCTCCTCAATAGCTCAGATTAAGTTCTTCATCCGAAATTCGACGCGGTGGCTTTCCATGCCGATCTCTACAGGTATGACAGCTTCAGTCCCATATACCAGACTGAATGGGGTTTCTCCCGTTGCTTCCTTGGGGGTAGTGCGATGAGACCATAATACTGAGTGTAGCTCGTCCACCCATCCTCCTCCAGCCCGTTCCAGCCTTGCCTTGATTCCTTTGACAATAGATCAGTTCGTGACCTCTACTTGACCGTTTGCTTGAGGGTGGGCTACGGAGGTGAAGTGTTGCCTGACTTTCATCTCTGCTAACTATTTCCGATCTTCCCGCTTACGGCGAGTTCCGTTATCTGATATCAGATCTCTCGGCCACCCATACCTGCTAACCAAATTTTTCCAAATGAAACTTTTAACCTGCGACTCGGATATTCTGGCCACGGGTTCTGCTTCCACCCATTTGCTAAAGTAATCCACCGCTACTATTAAGAATTTTCTCGTCTCCCCTGTCGCCCCTAGGAAAGGTCCCACGATGTCTATCCCCATTTTGCGAAAGGACATGGTGAGCTCATAACCCCTACTTGATTCTGGCCGATGATGTATCAGTGAGCTATGTCTCTGGCAACTATCACACTTCCTTACCATTTCCTCGACAACCTTCTTCCATTTGGGCCAAAAATACCCAGCTCGGACCACCTTTTTGGCTAAAGCTCTTCCCCCGATGTGAGCTCCACAGGCACCCTCATGTATCTCTCTCAACACATAATTACCTTCCTCTTCAGATAAGCATCTCAGATAGGGTAAATAGAAAGCCTTTTTATACAACAGCCCTCCAATTAGCCGAAATCGCACAGCTTTTGCTTTTAACCGATCTGCCTTCCTCCTATCCTCAGGTAGGTCATTCGTGCTTAAGTACTTATGGAGATCGGCTCTCCAATCATCCCTCTCTCCTATTTCCGTGATCTCGGCTCTAATGCTAGGCAAGCTATCTGTCATAACGGTTATGTTTCGTGATTCACTTTCCTGAGCCGAGCTAGCCACTTTCGAAACATGATCTGCCTTGGTGTTCTCCGCCCTTGGTACTTGCAACAATTCAAATTTGTCGAACTTTTTTGCCAACTCTGCCACCACTCCTACATACCTCCTCATTCTATCTTCTTTGATATCGAAGCTTCCCCCGACCTGATTAGTTACCAGCATTGAATCGGAGTATGCTATTATAGCCCTGACGCCTAGATCTAATGCCATTTTGAGTCCTCTTACCAAAGCCTCATATTCGGCCACGTTATTCGATGCTTTGAATCCGAACTTAATCGCGAACTCTAGATCTTTCCCAGATGGATTGGTCAGGACAATCCCTGCACCGCTTCCCCCAATTGAAGCAGAACCGTCCACATGCAATAACCAGACCTGTACTGAGGAACTAGGTTCCGAGGCCATTTCTTGCAAGAAATCCGCCAGAGCTTGCGCTTTGATGGCCGCCCTAGGCCTATATACCAAGTCGAATTCCCCCACTTCTACGGCCCACTTTATCATCCGACTTGATACTTCCTGTTTCCCCATGATGTGCCCTAAAGGCATATTAGTAAGCACCACCACCTTGTGAGACAAGAAATATGGCCTTAATTTTCGAGTAGCCGTCACCAGGGCCAACCCTCCTTTTTCTATTTCTGAATATCTTGTTTCCGCCCCTTGCAAGACCTTACTAACATAGTAAATCGGCATTTGTTTATTTCCCCCTGACCTTAACAAAACAGAGCTGACCGCCCCCTTCCTATAGAAAGATATAGATACAATTCCTCTCATCTGCTCGGCTTGGTAAGCAGCGGAAGTGCCACTAAACAAGCTTTCAATTCCCTAAAAGCTTGCTCGCACTCTGGCGTCCATTCGAAATTATTAGCCTTTCTTAACACTTTGAAGAAAGGGAGACTCCGCTCCGCCGACCTAGAGATGAAACGGCTCAGTCTTTGCTATCGCCCGTGAGCCTTTGTCCTTTTGCCGACGTTCGTGGGTGATTCCATTTCCACTACAACCCTTACTTTCTCAGGATTTACTTCGATGCCCTTCTCCGTAACCATGAAACCAAGGAAATTTCCAGACCTGACACCGAATGAGCACTTAGTCAAGGGTTTAGCTTCATTCCAAACCTCCTTAATGCTACGAACGTTTCTCCCCGGATCTCCGCTATATGGTCGTTTTCTTTCCTACTTTTTACCAACATATCGTCAACATAGACCTCCATGTTACGGCCCAACTGGCTTTTGAATACTCTATCCATTAACCTCTGATAAGTAGCCCCGACATTTTTTAGCCCGAATGGCATAACTACGTAACAATAAGTCCCCGAGGAAGTGACAAAGCTCACCCTTTTTCCTGGTCTTCCTCCGCCAACCTGATCTGATGATAGCCTTGATATGCATCCATCATACTCAACAACTCATACCCCGCCGTTGAATCCACCAATTGATCAATCCGAGGTAACGGGTAATGATCTTTGGGACAAGCCTTATTGAGGTCTCTGAAGTCGATACACATCCTAAACTTTTCACCTTTTGGAACCAGCACCGCGTTAGAGACCCATTCCGGGAATTGGATCTCCCTTATATGTCTAGCTTGTAACAATTTCTCCACTTCTTCTTGAATGATCTGATCTTTCTCATATCCAAACGGCCTCTTCTTCTGTTTGACAGGTCTCACTAAAGAGTCCACGTTTAAATGATGCTCCACCATGCTAGGGTCGACCCCTTGTAGGTCTCTTGATGACCAAGCGAAGACATCTCTGTTTTCTCTCAGGAAATCCACGATTCCTTCAGTTAGCTCGTATCCTAATTTAGTTCCTATCTTGACCACTTTTCACGGATCTCCCGGGGTTAGCTCTACCATCATCAACTCTTCCTCGGGCCTAACACTGAGCAGGTCCGGATCTTTTTTCTTTTCTTTTTTTTTTCTATTTTAATGGGCTTGGTTTCCTTGTCCATTTCTATCACCTTTCTTTTGGATTTCCTCTGCTCTCCCTTCCTTACTGCCTCAACGTGACATTTTCTTGCAACCTGTGCATTTCCCCCTACCTCACCTATCCCATCCCCTACCACGAACTTAAGTTTCATGTGGAATGTAGATACAATATCTTGAAAAGAATTAAGGGCAGGTCTACCAATTATAACATTGTAAGTGGAGTAAGAGTCCACAACAAGAAAAGTTACCATCCATGTTTTCTGCAAGGGGAGATCTCCTAGAGACATAGGCAAGGTAACCTGTCCGAGCGGCTCCACCATTCCTCTCCCAAAGCCGAATAGGGCGGTCTCTACCGGCTTAATCTCCATTTCCAGCTCCATCCTTAAGTAGGCTTCATGGAATAATATATTGACGGAGCTTCCGGTATCCACCATAGCCCTGGCTACCTCGTAATTTGCTATGGTTGTTGTAATTACCATAGCGTCGTTGTGCGCAACGGACACCTGTTCATCTTTCGGCCCGAAAGATATCTCAGGGCCTTCCATTTTTCCCCCAATATTGAGCACCTCTTCCGAACTTCGGGCGTACACCTTCCGCGCTCGATTTGAATCTCCATCCGTCGGTCCTCCTACGATCATATGAATAGTTCCTCTGGATGGAGCCGGCTTGGCCGAAAAGTGGCCATTCTTGCCCTCGGCAGGCCTGTCTCGTCTATCAGGGCTTCTATCTGACCTTAGTCGTAGCTCGTGCTCCTGTTTAACCCAGTTCTGCAACCATTCTTTCCTCACCATGCGCTCGATCTCATTCCTCAAGTGCCTGCATTCCTCAGTGGTGTGTCCATACTCATTATGAAAGTCACAAAAGAAATTGGACCGAGGTCTGATGGGAATAGTATAGTAGTTCCCCGACCATTTCAACTCCCTATGCCCCACTGTTGCCATTAACACTGTGCGCGGGCGATCAAAGGTGTGTACTTTGTTAGATCGAGCGCCCGATTTATCAGGCCAGTCTCTCTCTTCTCGGCTCACGAAATCGCTTGTGTCCTACCGGCGGCGCTTCTACCTCGCTCCTTCCTTTTTCCTCGCTTTTTCTTTTCTTTCCTTCTCGCGCCTCCTCCAAGTTCACATATTTTTCAGCCCTGGCCAATAGATCATCGAAATTTTTGGCGGGTCGCTTAGCTATTGACTTGAAAAAATCACTTTCCGCAATCCTTGAGACAGGGCACCGGATAGCACCTCTTGCGTGGGCCGAGGTACATCTAGCGCCGCCGAGTTGAATCTCTCACATACCCCTAAGGGTTCATGCTCTCCCTGCTTTATACCAAAGAGAGTTAGGGGCGGTCTTTTGATGTTTCCCTTTGAGTGGCGGGTGGTGCGAAAGGCGGAGCTGAACTCATCAAAGGAACCAATGGTGTCGTTAGGGAGCTGACTGAACCATTGTTGAGATGACTTAGCTAGGGTGGTCAGAAAAACCCGACATTTTACTCCATCAGTGTATCGGTGCGGCAAAAGTGAATTCTCGAACCGACACAATTGCTCCCATGGATCCATGGTTCCGTCGTAGTCATAGCTTAGTGACCTGAAATTTATGGGTTGGTCGTCCGCCATGACCACTTCCTTGAATGGGATTCCTCTTTTTACTACATCTTGTCCCGACATTCGCTTCCTCATCTCCTTCACTCTGCTGAATTTCGGCTCCGACAAAGGTTCCTCCTCCTCCTTGGTGCTACCCTACCCTCCGCTCGACCCGCTTCCACTACAGCAGCGGCCTCCTTTCTGGCCCACAAAGTATTAACCGCGCTTTGAACTATGGATGACAATTGGTCCCCGGTTACCTGGACCGACTCCGCTGCGAACAATGCCTCCAAGTTTGCCACCAGCATCCTCATCGTGACAGGGGTGGGAGACACCCCCGATATGGTGACTCCATCCCCACCGCCAGATGGGG
The DNA here is from genome assembly GCA_016081115.2 of Rehmannia glutinosa. Lineage (NCBI taxonomy): Eukaryota > Viridiplantae > Streptophyta > Magnoliopsida > Lamiales > Orobanchaceae > Rehmannia > Rehmannia glutinosa. Next base: position 53,539,460 of record CM071929.1, read on the forward strand.
TCGCCTCTACCCCCGGTATAGTGACTCCATCTCCGCCGGGCGGGGTTAGCCCCACCTCATCGGAAGATCCTCCCGCACCAACCACTTCATTGCCTTTCGAAACCAAACCCGACATCCTCACGTCTTAAACTCAATTTCCCACAGACGGCGCCACTTGAAAAGGTCTCTTAAGGCGAGATCTTCTCAAGAATCCAACCCGATCCTCAGCTAGCCTGCAAAAGACTAACCGGAAAGAACTCCGGCGTGAGCACTCCGACGATCAAGTTATGAAAGGGAAGAAGAATAAAGACAAGTGTATAAAATATAAAAGCTGAATAATAAATGCCCAAAAGTCCATTCATTTCTTACCTTCTTCCTCATTTTATATCCAAGCCCTTTGGTCCTTTGAGGTCCACGTGTCTAATCGGGATTGGGAGAGAGATCAGGGCGGGAAATCATTTAGGTTGACAAAAAGAACTGGTCACATCAGTCAGGTCGTCCCCGGGATAGTTCTTTGCTGTCAAATCCGCCTTTTAGGATATTAATTACTTGTCAAGTCTTTCTCTTGTAGCAGTTATTGCGCGTAGGTATGACCTGACATTTAATAACTTCGTGTCAGGTCGTCCGCCTCTTTTAGTAACTTTATGTCAGGTCGACCAAGGTTTTAGCCTTTTGTAGTCAAGTCAATCGCATCTACTAGTAACTATTAATCAGGTCGGTCGTACTCTTTAGTAACTCCCGGTCAGCTCGGTCGTACTCTCTAGTTACTCCCTGTCAGTTTGGTCGTACTTTCTAGTTACTCTCTGTCAGCTCGGTCGTCCTTTCTAGTTACTCCCTGTCAGCTCGGTCTTACTTTCTAGTTACTCTCTGTCAGGTCGGTCAAAGCTCTTAATAGTCAATCAGGTCGACCAAAGCTCTGAATATTAGCAGGTCGGCCAAAGCTCTCCATAGTCTATTAGGTCGACCGAAGCTCTGAATAGCCTATCAGGTCGACCGAAGCTCTAGATATTTAGCAAGTCGGCAAAAGCTCTCAATAGTCTATTAGGTCGACCAAAGCTCTGAATATTAGCAGGTCGGCCAAAGCTCTCCATAGTCTATTAGGTCGACCGAAGCTCTGAATAACCTATCAGGTCGACCGAAGCTCTGAATATTTAGCAGGTCGGCAAAAGCTCTCAATAATCTATCAGGTAGACCTAAGCTCTGAATACTAGCGGTCGACCAAAGCTCTTAGTTCTCTTTTGTCGGCCCTCTTAATAGCCTTAATAGCCTATCGGTCGACCAAGCTCTAAATACTAGCAGGTTGGCCAAATCTCTTAATTTATGGTGGCTTAACATATGTACTTAGCTACACCGAATCAACTATATAGGAGGATACTTATATAACCAAATATAACACCTCCTTATATATATCGGACAAAATTAGAATTAAGCCTAAATGTTGGTCACATTTCTTTATGTTATCTGTACCAATAGGTCCGGGCGTTCGATCCAACGTTCACTATGACTTTTCGCGCATCGGAAGATCTGCTTTAAATGAGATCCAATATTCTATTGCTAAACTAGAATTTTCCAATATTACCTACCTTCCTCGTGAAACATAACAACTACACACTCGATCTGTTGAAACCCCATGGCGACCTTGCTTGAAACATGTGGCATTTCACCTCCGCCGGGCGACACAGCTGATCAGTTAACCGTGCCGTTAACTTTCTTCGACATCCCCTGGATGAATTTCCATCTTATTCGTCGCCTTCTCTTCTATGACTAGCCTTGTTCTAAGGCCTACTTCTTGGAGACCCTCGTCCCGAAACTCAAACAATCGCTTTCCCTCACTCTCAAGCACTACCTTCCATTATCAGGCAATTTGTTCTACCCTCTAAACACTGTTGATGAAAAGCCAGTTTTTCGTTACGTGGCCGGGGACTCAGTTTCTCTGGCAATCGCCGAGTCCAGCAATGCTTTTGACGAGCTTGTTGGAAATCATGCGCGAGATGCTGATCAGTTCTATAATTTTGTGCCTGAATCGCCACCAGTAAAAGACGAACCTGAATACCAAACAGTCCCTGTTATAGCCCTGCAAGTAACTCTGTTTCCAGATCGCGGTATATCTATCGGTTTTTCCAATCATCATTGTGTTGGCGATGCGAGTTCAATTGTAGGCTTTATCAGGGCATGGGCTTCAATCAGTAAACTTGGTGAAGATGAATTTCTAGCCATGCCAATTTTCGATAGATCTGTAATTAAAGATCCGCTTGGAATTGGTAATATTTTATGGAAAAAAATGAAAGAGATTCCTTTGAAGTCATGGTCTTTTCCGTTACCCACAAACAGGGTCCGAGCCACATTCATTCTCCACCATGCTGATATTCAAAAACTCAAGGATTTAGTTCTTGCCAAAAAACCAGGTCTGGTTCAGGTGTCGTCTTTTGTCGCCACGGTGTCTTATGTTTGGAGTTGCTTAGTGAAATCCGGGGAAGAATTAGTTGATGATGATGTGCTTGAATGCTTCATTTTCATGATTGATCTCCGTGCACGTATAAGTCCACCTGTGCCTCCTAATTACTTTGGCAACTGTTTGGGCTGTGGGAAGGCGAAAATCGAGCATAAACAACTTTTTGGGGAAGAAGGGTTTGTGATTGCTGTGGAGGCTATTGCTGAGGAAATTAAGAATAAGGTGAACAAAAAGGATAAAGTGTCGAAAAGTGCTGAGAATCGGTTGTCGGGTCCGGGGGAATCCAGGGAAATTAGGGCACTTGGGGTATCTGGTTCACCGAAATTCGACTTGTGTAGTGCAGATTTTGGGTGGGGAAAGGTAAAAAAACTGGAAGTTTTGTCGATTGATGGAGAGAAGTATACGATGTCATTGTGTAAGTCCACTGATTCAGAAGGAGGATTGGAGATTGGATTGTCTCTTCCAAAGGAAAGAATGGAAGCTTTTGCAGCTATATTTGCTGATGGGCTAAGGTTTTCATGAATGTTACAAGTCTGCCCAACTTTGCTAAATTCTATAATTGAACTTTGTGAACTATTTTAGATGACGTGTGCTTTTCTTCTGCTTTATAGCTGAATAACATTCACTCTTGTCTTGTGTGTTCAAGTAATAAGTATTATACTCAGTCTTGAGACATGTTCCAAGTTTATTTACTCCACGCCCTACTGTAGTACTGTGCAATGAGTTATGCTAAAAATTCTCATTATGTAATCCAAATAATTAACGAGTCCAGATTTTCTATTCCACTTTTTATTCAACTGCAGTGGATGAATGACACGTGTATTTAAGATAAATGTGTGTCAATTTTCCGGTGGAATAGGAAGTGAAATAGAAATAGAAATCTCAATTACAAATAAATTCACAATCTTTATCTTTTCTCATTTACTCAATACGGAGTCAATTAAAATAATAGGTAACCAATTTTTATTGAAGTTAGAGCTGTCAAAACGAGTTGGCGGGCCGGAGCCAGATATATGCTAGCCCAACACAACCCACCGCGGGCCGTCCTGCCAAATTTTGTTTTTTGTATATTATGTATTTAATAATTTAATTAACAAATAATTCAACAATCAAATAACTAATTCAATACAAGCAAGTGATAAAAGTCCACAAGAAATTCCAAAATATAGGAACATAATTTGTGGTATGTTTATCAGAAAGAGTATTTTTTGTAATTTCCCCAAATAAATATATGCCTGATTAGAATATGAAAATTAATGAATAAATTGCTAGCTAATCACACTTAAGGAACATGGACTTGCATGGTTTTCATCACGTTGAGAAATCTCATTTCCCATCCCAAAGTTTGCTAGCTAATTTTTTTCGGGGATAATTTCAGAACTAATACCCCAATTTTTTTTCTATGTTTTGCTTTTAGTACCTCATGTTCCCAACTCATCAAATATGGTACCCGACGTTATACTTTTTAATCAATGTAACTATTGGTCGTTAGTTGACCATCAACTATGACCGATAAACCTGTTATGAAAAGTAAATATGGGTTAAAAAACTGGACAATTCCTTTCTTTCCTCATTTTAACTTTTGTCTTTATTTCTAAAGCCTCAAATCCTCTAGGTCAACTTTAAATATTCTATAAAATTAATAAGAATAATATAATAATACTTTCAATTCATAATTAATGTATTAAATTATAATAATAATTTTAATTACATAATTATTTAATACATCAAACTTGCAGAGTAAAATTCAAAAAATAATTAAAAAAAAATAATAGCATGAAGGTGTGATGCATGTCAAAGAAGATGTGAATTATTGTGAATAGTATAAACTTTACATTCGTAATTAATATATTAAATTATATTAATAATTTTAATTAATATAATTATGTAATATATTAAACTTAGGGAGCAAAATTCAAAATTTATTATTTAAAAAATTAAATTAAAAAAACAAAAGCATAAAGATGTGATGCCCCGAAAAATGTGTGAATTATTGAGAATAATATAAGTTATATTTTTTGAAATTGCTTGCTTTCCAATAAATGTCATTTGTAGCAGTATCTACTTGCCTATGACGCATATATGATGAGATCTATCCAATTTTCTCTTAGGTCGTTTGGTTTGCCCGACTGGCTATTACTAAACTATAATCCTATGCTAATATTTTCTCAAGTCTAAACTCTGAACCACGTAATTCGATATTTTAATTTAAATTTGAAAGAATTGAAGGGTCCAATTCTAATGAATATGCAGTGTGCAGTCAAAAGTGATGTCAACACTTTGCAAAACACAGCGAAAGACTTTACTTAAAAATATAATTTCACAAAGTATGAAATAAAGACAGAATCAAATACAAGACACAAGAGATTGAAAATTTTGTACAAGTATAAAATACTTGTACGGTGTTCATTAGAACAAAAATATTCAAAGGATGATGTTGTTTACAATATACAAAAATACAAAGTAAATAAAGAAACTAGAAGAATAACTCCCCTTGTGTCTTCGAAAGCAACAACACTCCTTCACAAAATGTGAGAATACATTTAGTGCACTCCAAACACTCAAACTACACTGAATCTATCTCACATAAACACTCAAAACTCGAGTTCTAAAAATGATGCCAACAATGTTGCCAACATTCTTGGTATCACTGAGCTTCTACAGAATTTTCTAGTGTGAAAAGCTGGAAGATGAACTCTCAAATCTCTTAAAATCTGTAAAAACGAAATGTGCTGGTTTTTTATCCTTAAAATAGCTATATCTTGAATAACTTCCTGCAAGAAAATAGGAGAAAAACTTCCTGCAAGATTTAAGGAAAAAACCACCAACTACCATAAACTTCTAAGGAGTTAAAGAAAAGTCAATAATAAAAACTTCTAAAGATAACTCTTAAAATCAAAAATATTAATCAAATGATTAACTGCAGAAAGTCGAAGAAATCGAAAACGTAGATAATGTTTGAAGAATTCAAACATTAACAATCTCCCATTTCTTCTGATTTACGACAAAACTTGCACAAAAACTCACAGCTAATATTCTCCCCCGAATATAGGAAGTCAAATCTCCCCGAATATAAGACAGAAACAAGAAGTATCAAAACACATCAAATACTCTTCAAACAAACAAGCAAGGTTCAACTGTTAACAAATGATGCTTCAGGTGTTGGCATCAATCTCAGAATCACTATCTCCACTGTCTTTGCTTCCAGCTTGTTTTTGTGTCACCTTCTCCCCCTTTTTGGACTGAAATTAGCCTCGTATTTTAAAGAGAGAAAAATAACCAATTACAAGCTCATTGAGAGCATTTGATATCCCATTATCTCCATTTAAAAAGAAGTTAGGATCAGTTATCCAACATAGGAGAAAGGAGATAAAATGTAACAACTCATTACTAGTAAACATCAGGTTTTGCAGATATTTTCACATTTTTTTTATTTTTTGTTTTTTGTTTTTTTGTTTTTTTTTTAAATATATATAAGAAATAGTAATAAAAAAACGAAAAATATATATAAAACAAACACACAGCAATATCATGAGGTGATATGTACAATGATGCCATCATTTACAAGATCATTCTGTAACAGCAAACTCAATTTAAATGACAGAAACAATTTTTTTTTCACTTGCATAACAGATCTACAGGCATAAGAATAGTACAAAAAGACTTAAGAAAGTCACGAAATATAGCTCAATCCATTTACACGATCAATGAGCCAAAATGTACAAATATGCCCAAAAACAAGTTTAAAAAATCACTTTCTTTGACTTCTTTTAAGAATTTGAGCTGCACAGAAATGTCTACAAAAGATGATGCATCAGTACAGAAAAACTCAAGAATACAAGCTAATAACAAAACAAAATATATATATATACAAATATGATGTGTCACACAGTGATGCAACACATGAAACATCACACATTTAAAGAACACATAAACCAAGAGATTTCCTTAGACAAGAAAACCTCTCGAAATCCAAAGATTTAGAGAAAATATCTGCTAACGGATGTTTAGTGGCAATGTGTTGAGTACAACAACGATCATTATCATCAGCCCAAATCAATTTAGGATCAGTTTTTGAAGAATTCTCAGCAAAATTGAAAGTGTCCTCAACAGTGTCATGTATCATTTCTGACATCATTTTACCCAAAGCCTTATCTTTCTTTAGTTTGAAGCAAAAAGGTTTAATATGCCCAGGTTTAAAACAATAATGACACACAAATTTACGTTTTAAAACACTTTCAGACTTTTTGAACTTGTCTTTGAAAAATGATTTGCCACTTTTTCCAACACTCCATTGTTTCATAGAATGACATGTCTTCTTACAAGAATCTGTTTTGTTTGCTTGAACATATCCTAATCCAGTTCTATCAAATCTAGCTTTCAAAAATATATCATCAATAACAGCAGAGCTAGAATCAAACTTACTTACAGTCTTTTCAAGACTAGTAAGTTCAGATTTTACAAGATCAAGATCTTTGTCTTTCTTTGTTAAAAGAACTTCCAATCTCCTAACAGATTCTCTTAAAATATCATTCTCTTTGACGAGATCTTCACATTTAAGTTGCAAATCATCATGACATTTATCTTCTAGATCAACGACTTTGACCACTGAATTCGGACATAAAAATGATGCAAAATGATTAACAAAATCATATTGAGAATCAAGAAACTTTGTCTTGTGATGCCTCGGTGTTGGCATCATTTGTTGCATCATTTCAATCCATCGATTTGAGCTTCTTTCTTCAAGAATCGTTACAAGTCCCTTGCATTTTCTTCACCATCTTGATTCTTCATCACTAAAAGATACAAAGAAAAATCCATACCTCTTTCCCTAAGAGTGTTTGCACATTGTTTTGCATAATGACCAAATCCTTTGCAAGCACGACATTGAATCAAATCAAGATTTTTGGTTTTAAAGAATTGTTCTCTTGATTTGGTTCAAGCGTTTTAGGGAAATTTGAAGAATTACTTAAAAATATTTCTTACACTTGAAATATTTGCTATTCAAAGAAGATTTTTGAGTAAACTATTAAACTCGTAAGGTCGATGAATGCAATAGATTCTTCATTTAAATCACATTCATGAATGTTTTTCATAAAATGTTCCAAAGCATTACTTTGAACATCACAAAAATCAAAACCAGTTTGGGTTTTAAAAGCAATACTTTTGTCTTCAACATGATGTTCTTTTTGTTGCCCCAAGTTTAACTCAAAAGTTTGTAAAATACCAATAAGTTCATCAAGTCTAAGAGTATCAATATCCTTGGTTTCTTCAATAGTATAGATCTTAACATTGTATCTTTCGGGAAGAGATCTCATTACCTTGCTTACCAATCTTTCATTGCTAATAGGCTCTCCAAGTGATTGTGCCTCATTAACAATATTACAAATTTTTGCATTATACGAAGCAATGGTCTCTTCTTCTTCCATTCTCAGATTCTTGAATCTGCTTGCTAGGAGTTTTAGCTTTGTTCTTCTAACACTTTGTGTTCCCTCACAATGCAATTGCAATGCATCCCAAGCATCTTTTGCTGAAACACAATTAGAAATTATTTTGAACAAAAACATATCAACAACAGTAAATATGGTATTTAAAATTATATGGTATTGGCCTGATCTTGAACCCTGTTGTTAGATGAAGCATTTGAATTCCACCAAAGTAATCCCACAATAATTGCTGTTGATATGACTTGAATTATACGAAGACTGCTTAAATACTCATGTCTCCTCTCTTTTAAGCCTCTTTTAAAGAGAATAGAGAATTGTGCAGTCCAAGTTGCTCCCATTTCTTCTGCATTATTCATATTCTTCCTCTCAAACTTGTGATTGAGCACAATGGATTTACAGATTTGTATTTTGTCCATGTTTGAAGCTCTTGATTCATAAGCTCCCAAAAGATACTGCAAAAAACAAGTCATTCAAGATGATGTTTTTTTTAATAAGTGGGAAGGAGAGGATGATATATATTTTAAAGAAAGTAAAAAATACTGAATTCGAACCTTGGTCAATACCCTTACAAAAGGGTGAGGCTTGAGCTACAAGCTCATGGTTAGATAAATTTCAAATAAACTGAAAGATATCAGGTTCGAACCTCGGTCAAACACCCTTATAAAGGGTGAACGATACCACTTAGCTACAAACTCGCAGTCATTCAAGATATATTGTTATGAGTAAAAGTAATGATGGAAATGTTTGAAAACACTTTAAAAAATGATGGTCAACTTTCGCTAAAAAAAATAGTTATTAGTGTTTGCAAACCTTCTGCTTCTGATTCTATATAAATTAATCGAATTTTAAAAATATGGGGAGGGGTGATTTAGATTTAAGATTTTACACTTGGTTTCATTTTCAAATATGTAAAAATAAAAAATAAAAATTGCAACTTATTCTCTACACACTATCCAAACTGAGACTATCCAATTTATGTACCGGGCGCTGCAGCGCAGAACACTCCCGAGCGCTGTGGCATCCGTTTTGGGCGTTGCGGCGCCGCTGTTGCGCTGCAGCGCCTCTTTTTCGTGATGTAGCGCCATCCAAACATCCGAATTTGCTTTGGGTGTCTTCATAAGAGTTGTATCCCTCTCTCTTAGCTTTCCATAGCCACTTGAATCAACTCAATATCATATTTGTAGAGAGAGTTATGGCCAAAACACTAAACCCTGCCAGTGATGGAAATTTCATACGTGTTTGGGCATTTCTTCAAATCAATCTCTCGTTGTTTGATCATCCTTTCTTCTTTTGACACACGACTCATTACAATGACTCTAGACTCAATATAATTGGCCCTCAACATGGCTTGGCCACTCAAATGACTCGAAATAATGGAAATTAATACCTAACCTATGAGATATAACAAAAATGACTCAAAATACTCAAAAACAACACAAAACTCTAGTCTCGGAAGCCCAAATCAATGGTATAAAACCAAGTGAACATGCTACGACCCCGATAGATACAAGTATGCATCTATCAAAAATAGAGATGATCAAAGTATTTCTTAATTAGAATATATACTCAAGAGTAATAGAGAGCCTGATGTACTTAATGAGTTGTACAAGACAAGATATCGTCTATGCCGTGAGTAGGCTAAGTAGGTAGACGCAGAGCCGGTCCTAAGTTTCGAGGTGCCTGGAGCGAAAAAATATGAGGCCCTTGTGCTTACATAAAAAAATTAAAAAAAATAAAATCAATAGTACAATAAAATTTCATTGATTTAACATTAAAAAATAAGATATATAATAACAAAAATACAATACTCAACCTTTAACATTTCGGTCTTTATTAAAATAAATTACGAAAAAGATTGTTCAATATAATTTACCATAGAGAAAAAGACAAAAAAAAAAAAAAAACTAATAAAGTAGCATGAATAATTGATCTTCTTGCATTTTTAAATTCAGCAAATTTATTTTTTGGTTTTGCAAAAGGAAAAAATGGCAAATATGAAGGAAGGAATGAGGACTTAAAGATGGGTGACTCTTTCAATTCTTCAATTATGTTTTTGGTTTTACAAAAAGAAAAATGTGTAGTTAGATTAAAAAAAGGGCAGATAGATAGGTGGGAAAAAAATAATTACATAGAATGGCAAAAAAAGAAAACCTTCACTTATGTTTTTTTGCAAAAAGAAAAAATATAATTACATAGAAAGGCAAAAAAGAAAACTAAATAATTAGATAGAAAGGCAAAAGAAAAAAAGAAAACTAATATTTGTTTCTATTGGGATCTGAACTCAAGTCCATGAGGAACATAAAAGCATCACAACCATTGTGCCAAGCTAGTCCTTAATACACCAATATATCAATATATCCAAAATATATACATGTAAAAAAAAAAAAAATCGGGGCCTTTGCCGGTGGGGGCCCCTGTGAGACCCCGAATTTTAACGTGAGATTCGGTGTTATGTAGTGATTATTTATTCGGCTATGTATCACAAACCTATTATTAATGAAACTCGACTCTATTTTTATTTATTTCTTCCCACGTCAATTACGCATTTCGCATTTTTAGAGCTTAGCAATTTTATATTCTTCCTCTAGTATTAATACTTGATCGAATGACTACTACTTTAGGAATATTAGACCTCCAACAATTTAGGAGTACATCCCAATCCTTATCCTAATATTTCATCTTATTCTATAATTCATCCCAACCAATTTCCCAATCAATTTTTTTTAAAAAAAAAAATATTTTTTTTTATATTTTTAAAAAATTTCGAAAATTACCATAAATGGGGAGGTTGTTTCATATTCTTTTCAAGACCTACAATTATATATGTATATATATATATATATTTACATATATATTTTTTTTCTCAACTTTTGGTCACATGCTTAAAGGATGGACAAATTTTTCTTTCCACCAAATTCTAATAAATAAAAATACCAACACCATGATTATTATTCCCTCCAACTTTTGGCTCCTTGTCTTAGGGGAATCAATCATTTTTGTTATTTTTTTTTCTTTATCTACCAATATTATTCATTTCATAATTATCATAAAAACACAAGACTTGCTTCCATTTTCCTCTCTAAAGGATCAAATTCTTCAAGCATATAAGGTAAGAATGTCTTCATTTCTCCCAACTCTATTTTTCTTCTCCAATCCTCAACCTTATACCTTCACCATCTAATGATGTTGAATCCTTCTTGTTGAGGTACTCCTAGAAAAATTCTTGAAGAATTAGAGACCTAGATTTGACTACAAGCTTGAAGAGGAAATTCAAGATTACATATTATTAAGGTGAGAAAATTATGGTTTTAGTATTTTTTTCTCTTGACATCATGAAGAGTTAATTTTTGACTCAAGGATATGAATTTTTGGAGCTTAGGGGCTGACCTAAACCATCTCAAGTTGAAGTTAGAGGCTTGAAGGAAAATTTCTATTTTTGAGACTACTTGAAGACATTAAGGTGAGTAGTAATCATTTGGTCCTAGTATATTTTCTTTAGACTTGAGACTTTAATTTTAACACCAAAATATGATTTAGATACCATTTAGGGGCTGATCTTCAAGAGTTTGAGTCAAGAAGTTGATTCAAGAAAGAAGATTACATTTTAGATCAACCCGAGAAACTACTACGAGGTGGGTGGAAAAATCCTTTCAACTTCTAGGTGTTTTACTTAAAAATGCATGTAGTATTTTAATTTTGAGCACTTGAGATATATATTATGTATTGCATGCTATTTTCTTGTATCAAGTTGGAAAAATTCTCAAGTGTTGCTCAAAAATGCGATTTATCGAAAATTAAGACATACATGTACACTTTATTGTTATATTTGATGAATTCATGTAAGAGATGGTCATGTATGTGTATGACTCTTGAAATATATGTTTTGTATGAATTATAACCTGGAAAAGTCGAGCATAATTGATTAAATTTCAATATTTGGACTTAAAATGCAAAAATGGAAAGTTGGTGGACTTAATTGCAAGAAAATAAAACTTAAGGGACCCCTCTGTAATTTTCGATTTTGGGACTGAACTCAGGTTCAAAAATTATGTTTTGACATTTTATTGAAATTTTAAGAGTTTTTAGATAAATAAAATCAACCCTTAAAAGCCCAAGGACTAGATTGTAAAATTTGAGAAGTTTAAGGGCTAATTTGCAAATTTCAAACTGTACCAGACCCTAATTGAAAACTTGAAATTTTAACTCTTAAGGGACTGAAATAACATATTTTAAGTGTATTCTAAAAATCCAAGTGTTTAGAGCTTGGAAAGTAACTTTATAAAACTTGAGGGACCAAATTGTAAAAGATTTAACTTGAGGACCCAAATGAAATTTCCAGGACTTATGCAGCCCATGCACCTGGAAATACTAATTTACCTATAACATAATTATATTTTGGACCCAAGGTTCAAATTTCATAACAATTGGACCCCTAAAAGCCTTAAAGGCAATTATTTCAAAATGGGACAAAAATGAGATTTTCAAAAGTTAAGGGACCTATACTTATGACGTTTTAAAACTGTTTTTGTTCCAATATCCCACTAACCTTAGTGACATTTTCCAACTGGAATCACATTAAAAGCCCTCCGGTTTGTGAGTTCCGATTATTTTAAACTTAAGGCCCGAAATGACAATTTTAACAAATTTGGGGCCAATGTGAGAATTTTATAAAAACTCGACCTCAAAACTTTAAAAACCTGAATCTCTGAACAATTTAGAGATTTTAGGAACTGACCTCATAATTTTTCAAGGTCGGGATATTTATTTATTCAATTTTTAACCCCAAAAGTATTGGTTTTTACAAAACGGGCTAATTGTAAATTTTTCTTTTATCAAGGACCTAACTTAAATTATTTTTCATTTACTAAAACAGCCCTGGACCCTCTGACTTTAATTATTAATTAAAATATTTTATTTTCTCAAAAACTACTTGACTTATCGGATCGTCTTGACCGATTAAAACCCAATCGCGGGGTGACTTCCTCGTGTTGCGATTTCGAATCTATAACGGACTTATGTTCCACCTAATCTTTCAAGATATCGAAGATTGCTTATCCTCCCGATAATCATCTTCATCCAAATAACTCCACCAACGCCATAATTACTTTACGCAAATTTTCAAAAACTTTTTAATCGCTTCAATCAATATACTCATTTGCTGGTTGACTACCTCAACGTGTACTTAATTTCTTGCTGAGTCAACTTGGTGTGTCGAGCTCACAATCGGAATGGATACGTCGGGGATGGAACAAGGCAGCTCGGCTGCTATTCCACTCTTCCTCCCCATCGCCCTAATCCCGCAAATCGGCGGGGACGGAGTTTGTCCCGGGAAGCGGGTCGTAGTACTTGAGGTATAATCATGATTATGACGAATCCGAGCCTTGCTAGCTCAACGTGGATTTTGTCTTTGCCTATGGAGCGATAAGGTGACAGTCTTGGACCATCATGAATGGGGAGTTACAAGGAAGAACAAAGGAATCATTGCCCGATCCACACGATTCTCGGAGTTAAACGGAACGTTTGGTTGGCGCTACACTTGATGACGCAAATCGCTACTTGTAATGCATGGGTTGGCGCTACACTTGATGACGCAACCACTAATTGTCTTGCATGGGATTGGCGCTACACTTCATGACGCAATCCTCCCGTCTCGCTTGAATCATCGTGCCTGTGTGACCACGAACTATTTCTCAAACTATATAAATATATTACTTAATATATATTTATCACGATGCTTGGGCTATGTATGAAAACATGCATCATACCTCACGCGTTTTCATACAACCGTTTTCTCGCATTAACTATATATATTGCCACACTTGCACACGATCACCCATCCACCGAGATTTCTCCTCACTCCTCCTCGTTTTCTAACCTTTAGATGAAGAAGTACGTTGAAGACGTCGAACCTACCACGATTAAATTCCTCTCATTGATGTGGAGCGACACTCCTTTACTTTTATTGTTGTTAGACTTTTCATTTTGTTCTTTTGGTGTAAGTTAAATTCGGATAATCTATTGGGTTGTATTCGGATTCAGTCGGACCTTAAGATGTAATTTGTACTTGTGTGTATTTTATTCCGCCGCATTAGACTTATTTCACTTGGAGTTTGTATCATTGGTTTAGACTATTGAATTATTTGTTTAAGTGATTGATCGTTATCGCGTCGCGTTTGGGGCGTGACATTTATGGTATCGAGCTCGGCTAGTAAGATGGAAACTTACACCGAGACCGACCCGATAGGACCCTGACCGTGTTAGGTAGTTTCGCGACGACCAATTAAGTGTGAAATCAATTTCAATAATGGTATAGAACCGTATTATTGATGTTCATGACAAGTCGAAATTTATACTTGGAGAATCCATAGTCATACTTGATTTGACTTAGTTGACTCTTGACTTACTTTCCTTAGTCATTCTTTTCTTGTTCTTCCTTATCTTTTCCTTACATTCATCTAATCCGCCTTAGTTTTGTTTGACCAGGATATGTTCCTTCGCTTGGATTGGGTACCACTACTAGGTGACCTAAGTTGAATCTTGGATGAATATTTGAACTCTTTTGGCTATTATAGTGTTAAAATATCCGTGATATTCCTCTATTTGGACGTTAGGTGATTTAGAAAATCTGTGATTTAGAGATTATAATGCCCGATATGGTGAGACTCGAAGAAAAACGAGGATATCTCTTGAGAAGTATATGATTTGGATGTGATATATTATGGGATCTAGACACTAATGATATTACTTTGGGAAAATGATAGTAAGGGAATTTGACTTGTGGTTTAGGTATCACGGATAAGATACATTAAGGATGTGACTATTATATGATCTCGATTAGATGTTACCACTAAATATCCCCTCCCGAGGATAGGCGAACTATTTGATCAACTTCAAGGAGCGACGGTGTACTCAAGTTTGATTTACATCAAGGATATTATCAATCAAGATCCGTGAAAAAGACGTTTCAAAACGGCATTTCGGACGGATATGGACACTACAAGTTTGTAGTGATGCCTTTCGATCGACAAATGCACCAAAGACGGCGTTTATGGATCCGAGGCATCGAGGTTTTCAACCTTATTTGGATCAATTCGTAGTGATATTCATTGATGACATACTCGTGATACTCTAAGTCTAGAGAGGAGCATGAACGTCATCCAAAATTGTTTGGGAGACACTACGAGAGCACAAGTCGTATGCCAAATTCAGCAAGTGCGAATTTTGGCTTAGTGAAGTCGCATTCTTGGGACACATAGTATCCGGCACTGGGATCGCCGTAGATCCTTCGAAGGTACAGACAGTGGTTGAATGGAAACAACCAGAGTTTGTAACGGAGATCAGAAGTTTTTTAGGACTGGCTGGATATTATCGAAGATTTATCCAGAATTTCTCCAAGATAGCCGGACCATTCACTCGACTAACCCAGAAACAAGTCAAGTTTGAGTGGAATGACAAGTGTGAGACTAGTTTCCAAGAACTGAAGAAACGACTTACTACAGCTCCAGTCTTAGCCCTTCTAAAGGGAACATAAAACTTTGTCGTCTACAGTGATGCATCAAAGGAAGGACTAGGAGCAGTGCTCATGCATGAAGGAAAGGTCATTGCTTATGCATCACGGAAACTCAAGCCGTATGAAACCAATTACCCAACGCATGACTTGGAATTGGCAGCAATAGTGTTTGCGTTAAAGAAATGGAGGCACTATCTCTGCGAGCAACATTCACGGTTTACCATACAGATCATAAGAGCCTAAAGTATCTATTCTCTCGGAAAGATCTCAATTTGAGACAACGAAGATGGATGGAGTTAATAGAAGACTATCACTTTGATATTCAATACCATCCCTGAAAAGCTAATGTAATGGCGACGCCTTGAGCAAAAGGCGAGTTTAGCCGGTAATGATTCGAGAGTGGAAATCATTAGAAGAGTTGAGCACTTGGAATCAGACAAGAACCAATACTCAAATTTTGTGTGCTAACATTTCGGTTAAACCCGACCTCTTGAACGAGATCAAAGCGACAAGAGACAGGATGTGCAACTTCAAAGACTCGAAAGAGAAGATACTTAAAGGAGAAGGATCGGAATTCTCGGTACATAAAGATGGGATTATCGATTTGGAATCGAGTTTGTGTCTGAGTGACGGCGATTAGGAGCGAAATTCTAAGCGAAGCACACCGTTCGAAATACACTATACACCCCGGAGGAAACAAGATGTATAAGGACTTGAAAGCGACATTTATGGTGGGTGAATATGAAGAACCAAGTAGCGAGTTCGTTGCGAGATGTTTGACTTGTCAACGAATAAAAGCAGAACACCAACGACCATCTGGTTTATTACAACCGTTGAGAATTCCCGAGTGTAAATGGGAACATATAACGATGAACTTTGTGACGGATCTACCGAGGACTAGACGAGGCGATGATACTATATAGGTAGTCGTAGACCGACTCACGAAATCGCACACTTCCTACCCATGAAGAAAAACCGACACTTGCGAAACTTGCGCAGCGGTTATGTCCGAGATCATTCGACCGCATGGAGTGCCAGCCGACATAGTGTCGACAGACCCGAGATTTGTCTCCGATTCGGAAATGCTTTCACGAGGAATTGGGAACCTCGCTAAGTTTTAGCACAACAACACATCCCCAAATTGATGGCGGTCGAGCGAAACGATTCAAACCCTGGAAGACATCTTTGCGAGCATGCACGTTGATTTCAAGGAAGTTGGGATTCACACTTACCATTGGCCGAGTTCGCCTATAATAACAAATGCTATCGAGGCCACAATTGGGATGGCACCCTACGAAGCCTTGTATGGGCGAAAGTGTAGATCCCCACTACACCGAGATTGATAACCAATGGACTCCAAAGAGAAACGAAAGTCGCCATCGATTCCAAAGGTCGACTTGGTTCGGGAGGCCATGGAGAAGGTCAAGTTGATCAAGAACGGATCCGATGTAGCTCGAGCCGCCAAAAGAGTTACGCGGACAAGAGGAGAAAGGACTTAGAATTTGAAGCTGGAGATGAAGTATTTCTCAAACTCTTGCCACGAAAGGGGTTGATCAATCCAAAGAAAGGAGGCAAATTGAGTCCGAGATATATTGGGCCTTACAAAATTTTGCAGAGGATCAGAAAATTGGCCTACCGACTAGAGTTACCGGCACAATATATGCGGGAATGCACGATGTGTTCCATGTATCGAGATTGAAAAAGTATCAACCGATCCTCGAGCACATCATCACTCGTGATGCTCCTCCTCTAAATGGAGAATTTATCTTACACCGAGGAATCAATCGAATCATTGACCGGCCAGTGCGTCAATTGCGTAATAGAGATTCCAATGGTTAAAGTTGTATGGCGGAATCACAAATCGAGACGAAGACGCAACGTGGGAGATGGAAGAAGACATGAGGAATCAATATCGAGAATTGTTCTAAAGAGAATTTGGGGACCAAATTCTTTTAAGAGGGTGAATGTGAGACCCCGAATTTTAACGTGAGATTCGGTGTTATGTAGTGATTATTTATTCTATGTATCACAAACCTATTATTAATGAAACTCGACTCTATTTTTATTTATTTCTTCCACGTCAATTACGCATTTCGCATTTTTAGAGCTTAGCAATTTTATATTCTTCCTCTAGTATTAATACTTGATCGAATGACTACTACTTTAGGAATATTAGACCTCCAACAATTTAGGAGTACATCCCAATCCTTATCCTAATATTTCATCTTATTCTATAATTCATCCCAACCAATTTCCCAATCAATTTTTTTTAAAAAAAAAATTTTTTTATATTTTTAAAAATTTCAAAATTACCATAAATGGGGAGGTTGTTTCATATTCTTTTCAAGACCTACAATTATATATGTATATATATATATTTACATATATATTTTTTTCTCAACTTTTGGTCACATGCTTAAAGGATGGACAAATTTTTCTTTCCACCAAATTCTAATAAATAAAAATACCAACACCATGATTATTATTCCCTCCAACTTTTGGCTCCTTGTCTTAGGGGAATCAATCATTTTTGTTATTTTTTTTCTTTATCTACCAATATTATTCATTTCATAATTATCATAAAAACACAAGACTTGCTTCCATTTTCCTCTCTAAAGGATCAAATTCTTCAAGCATATAAGGTAAGAATGTCTTCATTTCTCCCAACTCTATTTTTCTTCTCCAATCCTCAACCTTATACCTTCACCATCTAATGATGTTGAATCCTTCTTGTTGAGGTACTCCTAGAGAAAATTCTTGAAGAATTAGAGACCTAGATTTGACTACAAGCTTGAAGAGGAAATTCAAGATTACATATTATTAAGGTGAGAAAATTATGGTTTTAGTATTTTTTTCTCTTGACATCATGAAGAGTTAATTTTTGACTCAAGGATATGAATTTTTGGAGCTTAGGGGCTGACCTAAACCATCTCAAGTTGAAGTTAGAGGCTTGAAGGAAAATTTCTATTTTTGAGACTACTTGAAGACATTAAGGTGAGTAGTAATCATTTGGTCCTAGTATATTTTCTTTAGACTTGAGACTTTAATTTTAACACCAAAATATGATTTAGATACCATTTAGGGGCTGATCTTCAAGAGTTTGAGTCAAGAAGTTGATTCAAGAAAGAAGATTACATTTTAGATCAACCCGAGAAACTACTACGAGGTGGGTGGAAAAATCCTTTCAACTTCTAGGTGTTTTACTTAAAAATGCATGTAGTATTTTAATTTTGAGCACTTGAGATATATATTATGTATTGCATGCTATTTTCTTGTATCAAGTTGGAAAAATTCTCAAGTGTTGCTCAAAAATGCGATTTATCGAAAATTAAGACATACATGTACACTTTATTGTTATATTTGATGAATTCATGTAAGAGATGGTCATGTATGTGTATGACTCTTGAAATATATGTTTTGTATGAATTATAACCTGGAAAAGTCGAGCATAATTGATTAAATTTCAATATTTGGACTTAAAATGCAAAAATGGAAAGTTGGTGGACTTAATTGCAAGAAAATAAAACTTAAGGGACCCCTCTGTAATTTTCGATTTTGGGACTGTACTCAGGTTCAAAATTATGTTTTGACATTTTAATAAAGTTTTAAGAGTTTTTAGATAAATAAAATCAACCCTTAAAAGCCCAAGGACTAGATTGTAAAATTTGAGAAGTTTAAGGGCTAATTTGCAAATTTCGAAACTGTACCAGACCCTAATTGAAAACTTGAAATTTTAACTCTTAAGGGACTGAAATAACATATTTTAAGTGTATTCTAAAAATCCAAGTGTTTAGAGCTTGGAAAGTAACTTTATAAAACTTGAGGGACCAAATTGTAAAAGATTTAACTTGAGGACCCAAATGAAATTTCCAGGACTTATGCAGCCCATGCACCTGGAAATACTAATTTACCTATAACATAATTATATTTTGGACCCAAGGTTCAAATTTCATAACAATTGGACCCCTAAAAGCCTTAAAGGCAATTATTTCAAAATGGGACAAAAATGAGATTTTCAAAAGTTAAGGGACCTATACTTATGACGTTTTAAAACTGTTTTTGTTCCAATATCCCACTAACCTTAGTGACATTTTCCAACTGGAATCACATTAAAAGCCCTCCTGTTTGTGAGTTCCGATTATTTTAAACTTAAGGCCCGAAATGACAATTTTAACAAATTTGGGGCCAATGTGAGAATTTTATAAAAAAACTCGACCTCAAAACTTTAAAAACCTGAATCTCTGAACAATTTAGAGATTTTAGGAACTGACCTCGTAATTTTTCAAGGTCGGGATATTTATTTATTCAATTTTTAACCCCAAAAGTATTGGTTTTTACAAAACGGGGCTAATTGTAAATTTTTCTTTTTATCAAGGACCTAACTTAAATTATTTTTCATTTACTAAAACAGCCCTGGACCCTCTGACTTTAATTATTAATTAAAATATTTTATTTTCTCAAAAACTACTTGACTTATCGGATCGTCTTGACCGATTAAAACCCAATCGCGGGGTGACTTCCTCGTGTTGCGATTTCGAATCTATAACGGACTTATGTTCCACCTAATCTTTCAAGATATCGAAGATTGCTTATCCTCCCGATAATCATCTTCATCCAAATAACTCCACCAACGCCATAATTACTTTACGCAAATTTTTCAAAACTTTTTATGAATCGCTTCAAATCAATATACTCATTGCTGGTTGACTACCCGACGTGTACTTAATTTATCGCTGAGTCAACTTGGTGTGTCGAGCTCACAATCGGAATGGATACGTCGGGGATGGAACCGGCAGCTCGCTATTCCACTCTTCCGCCCCATCGTCCTAATCCCGCAAATCCGAGGGACGGAGTTTGTCCAAGGAAGCGGGTCGTAGTACTTGAGGTATAATCATGATTATGACGAATCCGAGCCTTGCTAGCTCAACGTGGATTTTGTCTTTGCCTATGGAGCGATAAGGTGACGGTCTTGACCATCATGAATGGGGAGTTACAAGGAAGAACAAAGGAATCGCCGCCCCGATCCACACGATTACGAGTTAAACGGCGTTTGGTTGGCGCTACACTTCAAGACGCAACCGCTACTTGTAATGCATGGGTTGGCGCTACACTTCATGACGCAACCACTAATTGTCTTGCATGGGATTGGCGCTACACTTGATGACGCAATCCTCCCCGTCGCTTGAATCATCGTGCTGTGTGACCACGAACTATTTCTCAAACTATATAAATATATTACTTAATATATATTTATCACGATCTTTGTGGGCTATGTATGAAAACATGCATCATACCTCACGCGCGTTTTCATACAACCGTTTTCGCATTAACTATATATATTGCCACACTTGCACACGATCACCCATCCACCGAGATTTGTCTCACTCCTCCTGTTTTCTAACCTTTAGATGAAGAAGACGTTGAAGACGCGAACCTACCACGATTAAATTCCTCATCATTGATGTGGAGCGACACTCCTTTTACTTTTATTGTTGTTAGACTTTTCATTTTGTTCTGTTTGGACTGTAAGTTAAATTCGGATAATCTATTGGGTTGTATTCGGATTCCGTCGGACCTTAAGATGTAATTTGTACTTGTGTGTATTTTATTCCGCTGCATTAGACTCTATTTCACTTGGAGTTTGTATCATTGGTTTAGACTATTGAATTATTTCTGTTTAAGTGATTGATCGTTATCGCGTCGCGTTTGGGGCGTGACAGTTATGGTATCAGAGCTCGGCTAGTAAGATGGAAACTTACACCGAGCTGACCCAGGATAGGACCCTCGGACTGTGTTAGGTAGTTTCGCGACCTGACCAATTAAGTGTGAAATCAATTTCAATAATGGTATAGAACCGTATTATTGATGTTCATGACAAGTCAGAATTTATACTTGGAGAATCCATAGTCATACTTGATTTGACTTAGTTGACTCTTGACTTACTTTCCTTAGTCATTCTTTTCTTGTTCTTCCTTATCTTTTCCTTACATTCATCTAATCCGCCTTAGTTTTGTTTGACCAGGATATGTTCCTCTGCCTTGGATTGGGTACCACTACTAGGTGACCTAAGTTGAATCTTGGATGAATATTTGAACTCTTTTGGGCTATTATAGTGTTAAAATATCCAGATATTCCTCTATTTGGACGTTAGGTGATTTAGAAAATCTGTGATTTAGAGATTATAATGCCTGATATGGTGAGACTCGAAGAAAACGAGGATATCTCTTGAGAAGTATATGATTTGGATGTGATATATTATGGGATCTAGACACCTAATGATATTACTTTGGGAAAATGATAGTAAGGGAATTTGACTTGTGGTTTAGGTATCACGGATAAGATACATTAAGGATGTGACTATTATATGATCTCGATTAGATGTTACCACTAAATATCCCCTCCCGAGGATAGACGAACTATTTGATCAACTTCAAGGAGCGACGGTGTACTCGAAGTTTGATTTACATCAAGGATATTATCAACTGAAGATCCGTGAAAAAGACGTTTCCAAAACGGCATTTCAGACCAGATATGGACACTACAAGTTTGTAGTGATGCCTTTCGGTCTGACAAATGCACCAGCAGCGTTTATGGATCCGAGGCATCGAGGTTTTCAACCTTATTTGGATCAATTCGTAGTGATATTCATTGATGACATACTCGTATACTCTAAGTCTAGAGAGGAGCATGAACGTCATCTGAAAATTGTTTCGGAGACACTACGAGAGCACAAGCTGTATGCCAAATTCAGCAAGTGCGAATTTTGGCTTAGTGAAGTCGCATTCTTGGGACACATAGTATCCTACACTAGGATCGCCGTAGATCCTTCGAAGGTGCGATAAAGGTGGTTGAATGGAAACAACCAGAGTTTGTAACGGAGATCGAAGTTTTTAGACTGGCCGGATATTATCGAAGATTTATCCAGACTTTCTCCAAGATAGCCGGACCATTCACTCGACTAACCTGAAACAAGTCAAGTTTGAGTGGAATGACAAGTGTGAGACTAGTTTCAAGAATCAAGAAACGACTTACTACGACTCGATCTTAGCCCTTCTAAAGGGAACATAAAACTTTGTCGTCTACAAAGATGCATCAAAGGAAGGACTAGGAGCAAAGGCTCATGCATGAAGGAAAGGTCATTGCTTATGCATCACGGAAACTCAAGCCGTATGAAACCAATTACCCAACGCATGACTTGGAATTGGCAAAATAGTGTTTGCGTTAAAGAAATGGAGGCACTATCTCTACGAGCAACATTCACGGTTTACCAGATCATAAGAGCCTAAAGTATCTATTCTCTCGAAAGATCTCAATTTGAGACAACGAAGATGGATGGAGTTAATAGAAGACTATCACTTTGATATTCAATACCATCCCTGAAAGCTAATGTAGTAGCCGACGCCTTGAGCGAGCGAAGGCGAGTTTAGCCGGACTAATGATTCGAGAGTGGAAATCATTAGAAGAGTTGAGCACTTGGAATCCGACACAAATGGTAAAGCAACATAATTCGCGAGTCAAATTTCATTTTCATTCCGCTGGAGAATTTTTTTTAACCAAACATATGATTGTCTATAAAAAATTTTAGAAAATATACTATTATCTCACTTTCACTTTTTTCTCATTTTTCCTCTTATCAATCACATCTACACATTTTTTTTACAAAAAACTAATCATTATTACAATTTCTCCCACAAAATTTACTATTCACTCACTCACACATTTATAACTACCAATCATGTCCAATCATTATTCTACTATTTTTAAATCAAATCGACTTTCATCATTACTTTTCCATCTCACATTCAATCACAATCTCAAAATTCATCTATTTTCTTCTAAATTTTTTTCCACCACTATTCTCTAACAAAATGAAAATTTTCAAAATAAAAGCATATCCATTCGCGACGTAAGTCATTTCTCGTAAGATATTCCTAGATGGGTAAAACATTTACTCGACCATGTTGCATGCACTTTACTAGTCACGTTAAAAGAAGTAAATAAATTAACTAATCATTTGTTGCAAGGTAAGCATTTGTTATTTTGTTGGAACTGGTAGCAATTAATGGAGTTAAATTGACTGCTTTCCAATAAACGTTGGTTACATTTGTTTATGTTATTTGCACCAGTACGCCTATGACTTTTCTCATGAAAGTGGGGCAGCGGAAGATCCGGTTTGATTCTTTTCCAATAATTTATTTTGTTTGTTCGGTTGGCCAGTAATACTAATAAACTAGTATCCTTTGCTAATAGTATTTTGAAGATCTCCCCATTTTCGTGGCAAATTTTTTATTAATGATTGCGAGCTGTTTTCTGAACCAGTACAAGTCTGAACGTAAATTCTATATTACTAATTAAACCAGAATCTTCTGTTAAAAATTTTAGATGATGTCCATATAAATTATATACGCATGCCAAATATTTTAACTGATGTTAGGTAAATAGCTGTTTTCTCAAGTCTGATCCACCTATATTAATATGATCCGATATATTAATATAAACTCATCAATTTTCCAATTTTACAACAATTACACACTCAGATCTGTTGAAATCCCATGGCCATGGCCACCCTGCTAGAAACCTGTAGAGTACTTCCACCTCCGACAGCTGAATTAACGGTGCCTTTAACTTTCTTCGACATCCGTTGGATTCATTTTCATCCCATTCGTCGCCTTCTCTTCTACGACTATCCTTGTTCTAAAGAACATTTCTTGGATACCCTCGTCCCAAAACTCAAACAATCACTTTCCCTCACTCTTAAACACTATCTTCCATTAGCAGGCAATTTGCTCTACCCTTTAAACATTGACGACGAAAAGCCCGTTTTTCGTTATGTGGCCGGGATTCGGTTTCGCTGACAATCGCCGAGTCCAGCAATGGTTTCGACGAGCTTGTCGGAAATCATGCGCGAGATGCTGATCAGTTCTATGATTTTGTGCCTGAAATGCCACCAGTTAAAAATGGACCAAGTTACAAAATAGTCCCTGTTATTGCCCTGCAAGTAACGTTGTTTCCAGATAGCGGTATATGTATTGGTTTTGCCAATCACCATAGTATCGGCGACGCGAGTTCGATTGTAGGCTTCATCAGGGCATGGGCTTCAATCACCCAACATGGTGGAGATGATGAGTTTATTCTAACAAAACAGGGTGATTCATCTTTGCCGATTTTCGATAGATCTGTCATTAAAGATCCGAATGGAATTGATAGTATCTATTGGAAAGTAATAAGAGAGACTCCTTTGAAGTCGTCGTCTTTTCCGTTACCCACAAACAGGGTCCGAGCCACATTTATTCTCCACCGGGCTGATATTAAAAAGTTAAAAGATTTGGTTTGGGCCAAAAACCAGGGCTAGTTCACGTGTCGTCTTTTGTTGTTACGACGTCTTATGTATGGACTTGCTTTGCGAAATCTGGGGAAGAATTAGTCGCTGACGATGTGCTCGAATTCTTTGGTTTTGCGGTTGACACACGGGCACGTGTAGATCCACCTGTGCCAGCCAATTACTTCGGTAACTGCTTTGGATATGGGATCGCCAAAATAGAGCATATAAAGCTGGTGGGGAAGAAGGATTTGTGATTGCGGCGGAGGCTATTGCTGAGGATATCAAAAACAGGGTGAATAATAAGGATCAAGTGTTGAAAGGTGCTGAGAATTGGCTGTCCGAATTTAAGAAACTCAGTCAAGTAAGGATACTTGGGGTTTCTGGTTCCCCGAAATTCGACTTGTGTAGTGCAGATTTTGGGTGGGGAAGGGCAAAAAAGCTAGAAGTTTTGTCGATTGATGGCGAGAATTATTCAATGTCATTGTGCAAGTCCGCCGATTCAGACGGAGGATTGGAGATTGGATTGTCTCTTCCCAATGAAAGAATGGAGGCTTTTGCAGCTATATTTGCTGATGGGCTGAGGTAATAATCATCAATGTTGTATTGGTCCTTATTAACAAGTCCCATGTTTTTCTTTTCCTTTGAAGCTCAATAAATACTCCACTTTGGAGTTTTGAAATGTATCCCTCCAAGCCCTTTTTTTTTTTGTTTAATGAGCTATGCTGAGAAAAAAACTCATTATCTAATCCAAATAAACCTTAATTTAAATAATAATAACCAGTTTTTATTGAACATATCGATTGGGATTGTTTTATATTTAATTGTATTTAATATATAAAGCCGATTTTGAAAGAAAGAGATCATAACTTATTTCTCGTTGTTGGCGCTATTACTAGTTACGAAAATAATCCTGCAAGTATTTGTTCCTAATGAGAAAGGAAGTATATGCCCGACTAGATATTAAAATTAATGAATAAATTGCTAGCTATATCAATCACACTTAAATAACTTGGAGCCTATACCAAATATATATCTAATAAAAATGATGACAAATGTAATGTTAACTATTAACAAATATGTAACTTCGAGCTTACACCAACAATATATCAAAGTTCTCTAAATCATGTTTAGGCTACATTTGCAATTTTAGTCATGTAACTATATATATATATATATATATATATATATATGATATGGATCAAATAAGTCCTTCTATTTGGGGTGAGTCCATGGGGACACATCCTAACCATAGATCAACAATTTTGGGTGGTCCAGGATTTTTAGGGCTTTTTTATGTTTATTTTTTGTTTCAAAAATTAAAAAGGGTAGGGTGGTAATTTGGCACTTTAGAATCGATTACTAAGATTTCATTCCCTCTTTCACGCGATTTCACCCACTCTTCACGCACACTCTCTCTCCAAATACGTTTCTTTAAAAAAAAAATTCTCTGTTGCTTATGTAGTATAGGTTGTTGCTTATGACTTGCTTATACGATTAATGTATCCAAGATGATGCATGTGTAGTGTATATTCGTTTGCTTATGTAGTATATATAGGCTTATTCTCGTTGTCCTTGTTTTAAAGGACATCATTTTTTACGAGATATTTGCACCATTTTTTTTTTAATAAATAGAAATATATAAAAAGAAAGGAAAAGTCCACGATCACAAACCGATCATGTAGCAAAAAAGAAAGAAAATGTTAAAATTCAAAAAAGAAAACAAAAAAGGTAATTTAAAAATGCAATTTAAACGAAGGACGTTTATTTCTAGAAGATCTTCGAATGACAAAGTTAGTTGTTTTTTTAGCACATTCTCGAGTATCTTCTTGATGGTCTAATGTAGCCTATGGAATATCGGCCCATGATCCACGAGCCACAATTGCCATAGACTTTAGAGCTTCTGAAGAATCACATGAGGGAAAGACAAGCGGAGTGGTGGAGGGGTCGCCTATCTTTGTCTTTTTTTTTAGTAAAAAGGAAATCTCCATTAAATCATCAAATCCATCTGCAAAGCAGTACAAATAGGAGGTGGAGGAACAAGTCTCCACTCTTTGACACCAGACATAGAATTAGTTGCTCTAGCTAACGTATGAGCAACATAATTCGCTGATCTCTTAATAAATAAACAAGACACAAATGGTAAATCAACTAATAAGGACCTACAATCTTTAACAATTCCACCAAAATACGTGTTTTCCGTCCAATTCCCTCGAACGGCTTTAATAACTGACCACGAATCCGATTCTACTATAATATTTGCTGATGCAAAATGCTTTTTGATCCAACTCAGCGCCTCTCTCAGACTGATTCTTTTTGCTATAAGTGGCTCCAAAATCCCTGATTCTGCTCCCTGCATTGCTGCTATAAATGCTCCATTAGAGTCCCTCAAAATACAACCAAAGCCAATTTTATGAGTTTGAGAAAATAAAGCCGCATCCACGTTACACTTTAACCATCCATCTTCTGGTAATTGCCACTTTATAGCACCATCTTTATCCTGCAATTTCCAGACCCCAACTTCAGTCACTTGGGCACATTCACATTGAAAAAGTAGAGCCCCTGCTGTATTCAAAATCTGTGGTGCTATTTTGCTCCTTTGGTTCCACACTATGTCATTTATGTTCTTCCATATCGTCCATACTACCATTGCAAACAATCCCAATTGTTCAGCCGGAATCAAGCTCCAACTTCTACCTAGCCACTCTGCAAATTTATCAGTCTCATCCATTCTTTAACCTGCTGGAAACAGATCCCACATAGCCTGGGCCAGAGTACAAGACTTTAACACATGCTCGCTTGTTTCATTTGCCGAGTTACACACCGGGCAAATAGGAGAAACATCCACCTTTCTTGAGATTAATTTTTCCTTGGTTGGTAGGCAGTCATGCACAGCCCTCCACATCATATTCTTCACTTTGGAAGGAATCTTGAGAGCCCATAATTTATCCCATGCCACATCTTGTGAAAAATTCTGAGAAAATGAAGATGTTGAACATAACACTCTGTAACCAGCTTTAACAGTATAAACACCTGATTTATCCCCCACCACATCCATCTGTCACCCATTAAGCTCTCACTAAGAGGAATGCTTAATATCAGGTTTATATCCCTCTCATTAAATAAATCTGACACAATGTCCTCATCCCATTCCCGAACACCACATTTCATCAGACTTTTAACATAGATATTCTCAAGCTCTGCAGGTAAGTTAGACGTGATGAATCAATTTGATTCGTCAGGGAGCCAAGGTTCAATTAACACTTTGATGGATGAACCATCTCCCACTTGCTTTCTACAATGCCCGGTCACCACTCCCTTGGCTTGAAATATACTTCGCCAAACAAAACTAGGATTATACCCCAATTGAGAATCAAATAGATTAGAGTTGGGAAAATACCTGGCTTTAAACATTCGAGAAACCAGCGAATTTGGCTCAGAAATGAATCTCCAAGCTTGCTTCCCCAATAGAGCCAAGTTGAATTCATGTAACCTTTTAAATCCCAGTCCACCTTGTTTTTTAGGAACACTCAGTTTCTGCCATGATAACCAATGGATACCTTTGTTATCAGCTCCACTTTTCCCCCACCAGAACAAATTCATTAACACTTCCAACTCATTACACAGATTGATAAGTAACAAAAAGATGCTCATAGCATAGATGGGCACGGCCTGTGCAACTGTCTTCAACAATATTTCCTTCCCCGCTCTCGATAGGATTTTTGCTTTCCAACCTTGAAGCCTAGTCCAAACTTTTTCCTTAATAAAAGCAAAAATTTGCTTCTTGTTTTTTCCAACTAAAGATGGTAGCCCCAGGTAATGTCCATGGTCCGCCGTCTGACTCACTTGAAGTAAGTCACAGATTTCCATTCGTCGGGCTGCGGCAGTGTTTGCACTGAATGAGATCGAGGATTTCTGAAAATTTATTACTTGCCCTGCAGCCTTAAAGTAAGTAATCAGCCCATTAATTAGGTTATTGCATTCCTCCACCTCTGCTCTAAAAAATAAAAAGCTATCGTCCGCGAAAAAGAGATGCGAAATACTCGGTGCTCCTTGTGCTATTCTACACCCATGAATAAGTCCCCTCCGTTCATAATTATTTATAAGGGCTGAAAGGCCCTCCGCACATATGATAAACAAGTATGGTGAAAGCGGATCCCCCTGTCTTAGGCCACGCGAAGGAATAATATAATAGGACTCAAAACCGTAATAATATAATCAGACTCAAAACCATAATGATTTAAAGATATTTGCACCGATGAAAACCATAATGATTTAATATCAGATATACATAAAGTCTTATACAAAAACAAAATGCCCAAAACAACAATATTCTTTGACGCTATAGCATACTTCCATCATTGTCAATGATGTCTAGATTTCCCTAAAAAAAAAAAAAAAAATGATGTCTAGATTTGTGTCTAGTAGCTCCTACAAAATAGATGATGTACAAAATTAATATTCAAACTCAAAACACCAACAGCGATGCTAAGCTAGCAAGGCTAATTCAAATACCAAAAATACACTGCTATAACAAAATAAAGTGACTAAACAACATCATTATCACATCCAGCATTTAACATTCACATAATCACATTTGCAGTATTCTGGAGTCTCACCCTTACATTTTCCCAATATTGATGTCAAAATAAAAACTTGAAACTTTATACCAATTAACAAAAGGAAATTTATTATAAGTTGTTATGGGAAAAAAACTCAAATGTTAGTAAGATATCTTTCAAAGATCAGCCCACACAAAGTTCACCAAAAGAATAGGAGTCTAACTGACGTAAGATCCACATAACATCACAAGGAATAGTGTTGAGTCAGTCACATTATATGAACAAAATTCTTGAGAAATTTAACACGAATGATTCAAAATATGCTAGGACCCCGATAGATACAAGTGTGCATCTATCAAAAATAGAGATGATCAAAGTATTTCTTAATTAGAATACTCAAGAGTAATAGAGAGCCTGGTGTACTTAATGAGTTGTACAAGACAAGATATCGTCTATGCCGTGAGTAAGCTAAGTAGGTAGACGAGTAATCTAGGAGTTGAACACCGGAAAGGAATAGTGAGATTATTCAAATACTTAAGATATATAAATATCCAACAGTTCTTGAAGGCTGCAATTATGTATGATACGAAGGACTATAACTCTACAAGTCGATACGTGTTCACTTTGAGAGGTGTAGAATATGATGGAAATCTTCTAAACAAACAATTATCGCTAAATCCAACAAGTCGTCAGAGTTTATTGTTCCAAGTCATTTCTCATAAGATATTTCCAGATAGGTGGAACATTTACTCGACCATGTTGCATGTACTTTACTAGTGAATAAACTAACTAATTAATCATTTGTTGCAATATGTTATTTGCATCAGTACTAACGTGCCTATGACTTTTCGCAACAAATTGGGGCAGCGGAAGATCCAGTTTGCTTCTTTTTGGGATTGAGGTCTAATTTTTTTATTAGGTCGTTTAGTTTGCTCGGTTGGCCATTAATTACGAAACTAGTATCCTTTGCTACTATTAGCAAAGATCTATCCATATATAATCGGGGCAATTTTTTTATTAATGATTGCAAGCTGTTTTCGAAACCACAAGTCCAAACATAAATTCTATATTTACTAAACAAGAATCTTTTGACAAACAATTCAGAATACCTAATAATAATTATACCTAAGTCAAATATTGTAACTGATGATTGCTTAGCTGTTTTCTGCAGTCTGATTTCAGAACCACATGCATGATCTGTTATTTTAAATTGTATAAACTTGTCAATTTTCCAATACAGCAATTACACACTCGATCTGTTGAAACCCCATGGCCACCCTGCTTGAAACCTGTGGAGTAATTCCACCTCCGGCAGCTGAGTTAACCGTGCCGTTAACTTTCTTCGACATATGCTGGATTCATTTCCATCCGATTCGTTGTCTTCTGTTCTATGACTACCCTTGTTCTAAGCCATATGTCCTGGATACCCTGGTCCCAAAGCTCAAAGAATCACTTTCCCTCACTCTCAAACACTACCTTCCATTGGCAGGCAATTTGCTCTACCCTTTAAACACTGACGACGAAAAGCCCATTTTTCGTTACATTGCCGGGAATTCAGTTTCGCTGAAAATCGCCGAGTCCAGCAATGATTTTGACGAGCTTGTCGGAAATCATGCGCGAGACGCTGATCAGTTCTATGATTTTATTCCTGAAATGCCACCAGTAAAATTAGATGAACAAAATTACAAAATAGTCCCTGTTATTGCCCTGCAAGTAACGCTGTTTCCAGGTCGTGGTATAAGTATCGGTTTTTCCAATCATCATAGTATTGGCGACGCGAGTTCGATTGTTCGCTTTATCAGGGCCTGGGCTGAAATCAGCAAATTTGGTGGAGATACTGACGAGTTTTTAACCAAACAGAGTGAATCATCTCTGCCGATTTTCGATAGATCTGTCATTAAAGACCCGATTGGAATTGATAGTATCTATTGGAAAATAATAAGAGAGATTCCTTTGAAGTCGTCGTCTTTTCCATTACCAACAAACAGGGTCCGGGCCACATTTATTCTCCACCAGGCTAATATTAAAAAGTTAAAGGATTTGGTTTTGGACAAAAAACCAGGTCTAGTTCAAGTCTCGCCTTTTGTCGTTACGGCGTCTTATGTTTGGACTTGTTTTGTGAAATCTGATGGAAAATTAGTCGATGGCGATGTGCTCGAGTTCTTTGGTTTCCCGGTCGACCTCCGGGCACGTATAGATCCACCTATGCCTGAAAGTTACTTCGGTAACTGCCTGGGATACGGGATGGCGAAAATCGAGCATAAACAGCTAGTGGGGGAGAAGGATTTGTGATTGCTGCGGAGGCTATTTCTGAGGAGATAAAAAACAGGGTGAATAATAAGGATAAAGTGTTGAAAGGTGCTGAGAATTGGATGTCAGAGTTTAAGAAATACAGTGAAGTAAGGATACTTGGGGTGTCTGGCTCCCCAAAATTCGACTTGTGTAATGCAGATTTTGGGTGGGGAAGGGCAAAAAAGCTGGAAGTTTTGTCGATTGATGGAGAGAATTATTCAATGACATTGTGCCAGTCCATTGATTCAGAAGGAGGATTGGAGATTGGCTTGTCTCTTCCCAAGGAAAGAATGGAGGCTTTTGCTGCTATATTTGCTGATGGGATGAGATCTTCTATTCCAAAACCGTGTTTCATCTCCTATTCCAACCATGTGGATGATTGACACGTGTATTACACTTACCATGTTAAAACCCCATAATTTATGCTTGATTTATGCTTGAAAATAAACATGGTAAGTGTAATACACGTGTCAGTCATCCACATGGTTGGAATAGGAGATGAAACACGGTTTTCAAATAGAAGATCTCATTCGGATGGGCTGAGGTAATAATCATGAATGTTATATTAGTCCAATTTAAACAAGTCGTCTGTTTTTCTTTTGCTTTGTTTTGAGTTTTGAAACGTTTTCCATATTTATTTACTCCAAGCCCTTCTGCGTGTAATGAGATAAATGCTAAAAAATTTCATTATGCAATTCAATTTCTTCATATTATTCTTTTCTTTTCCCATTCGTGAATCTTGAATAGTCTTTGAGTCTTGATCAATTTTTTTTCCGTTTCTAAATTTTTCTGTACAATTTTGCTCATCCACTATAAATTTGAGCCCCTCGAATCCGACAGTTTATGTAGGTAAGTATTAAGATAAATGTAAAGTTTATATAAAATCATTGTAGTTAAATATTTATCAACAAAAATACAAAGTTTTTGGTAAATATCTACATTATGTCTGTCGATAATTTAAAAATTATAGATGATTTGGCAGTAACTGATCGGTGTTGTTTGGGGGAAAATAATATTTTAATATTTTTTATTTTATCGGCATTTTGTATGTAATTGTAAAATTATGATAAAATTACTTATGTCGATAAATTCTTGGAAGTTTTTTTTTGGGTGTGTGTGAATTAGCTTTGTACTTTATGATTGAATATGATTCAAAAATACAGAAACCGACCCAACTACAATCTATCATTTAACTTTCCTCAAAAATTATGTTTTTTACAGTGAGATAAACGTAGTCCCAATTTAATAATGTTGTCATAGCAACTATTTTCTCAGCCAATTATAAAGCCATTTGATTTGTGTACTTATATGCAAGAATTAATTCTTTTTTATCACACGATTTTTTTTTAAATCATACATGAGTTATATCCAATTGATTAATTACCCGATTATGGTCTAATTATTAATTAAGACTCAAAATTATATTATTTCATAAATTGTGTGCCCACAAGGAGGCCCAAGAAATTAGAATTATAAAGCTACTTATGTCTTATTTTATGAATTATTTTTCTTGTGTTCATTGCATAATGTTGAACTCCTTTCATATTTTAATTCTCAAGACAAATTTGAATTTTTTTTTGGAATTTTTATTTTTAAAAATATTAAATTAAGAATATCAATTAAATATTAAAATTATTATCACAAATATATGATTTTTGAATCTATTGAAAAAAAATTATAAATGAAGATAAATAATATATATATAGGATTTGGTTCAAATGAGACACCCCCTCTTATATGAGACGGTGGGGATTTATCCAAGCCATTGGATTGATATTTTGTATGGCTAAGATTTTTCCCTTTAATTTAGGCTGGTTTTTAACTGATTCAATTAAAAAAGGTCAAAGTGGTCATTTTCGAAATATTCAGTAAGGGGCGTTTAGTAATTTTGTAATTGGTAAGTTATTTATTATTTTGTTAATTCGCGTTATTTTTGGTGAGTTCAAACATCGTATCTCTCTGTATTCTCTCTCTGATATGCACGTCTCTTCACGTCTTCTCCCATCAAACACTCCATATCCTCTCAAACACTACTTTCTCTCTCACCGTCAACCATTTTTTCCTCCACTCAAAGTCTCATTTTTTCCCCTCTCACTCCATCGCCGTCAACAGTCTTCTTCCTCAAACACTCCATTTTTCTCTCCCCGTCATCTCCATCCCGGTGAAGTTGCGACCGACCGCCTCGAGCATCCACATATTTCCACCGTCTCTCTCACTGTGCCGTCTCTCTCACCGACCGAACGATCGACCGCGACGCACCACCTCTCAGACGCCCTTTTTAACCGAACGCACCACCTCTGATGTCGGCCCTTTTTAACCTTAACGAACGCACCACCTCTCAGACGGCCCTTTTCCTCCTTTCGACCGACTGCGGTAAGTTTTGGTACATATTTGTTTAATTTTTGTATTTGTAATTTTTACCTAAATCTTGAAAATATTTTTAGAATTAGTGTGTGTAGTTTAAGGGTTTTATATTTTTGGGGGAATTCAGAAAATGCTAATTTTGAACTGAATTTTTGTTTTAAATTCTAGTATTTTCATTGTTAGGACTGTTTTTTCAATTTCTAGGGTTATTTTTTACTTTTTTTTTCGTAAATAATATCAATCACAATTTCATTGGCAAAAATACCGAGATTATTTACAAAGAAAAGTAATCTTGTCTTTTGTCGTGTCTTTAGCATGTTCAATAATAAAAATGTATTTTCTTTAACATTTCTATGGAAATTTGGCGCAGTAGTTGCTGGTGAAAAGCATTTCGCTGAAAATTTGATCTGCTATATAATAAATGTATGATGAAGGGAAAAAGTACTTAATTTACTTTTGGGGGTAAAGCCCCAAAATGATTAAGTTTTCGGGGGAAAAATGCTTAAAATTTATTGTTTTGTTGTGGGAGGGGGACGACTGTCATTTACCTTTTTTTTTTTTTCCTTTTTATTGACACTGTTGCAGTCATTCATATGATTTTGCTCTGTCATGTCCTTGTTACCTTTTGTTGGAGTTATTATAGATGATTGAGGTTATTTGATAGTGTACAAAAACAAGTAGCATTCATTATATAAGATCGTTCAATTGGTGTGGATTCTTAAAGTTTTTAGACACTTCCAGATACATGTGAATTTTTATGGGTATTGACCACGAAAAGATTATGAAAGTTCCCCCGTTAATTAATTTTTAGTGTTAATTAATACATTTTTAGTGCAAAATTAATGTATAAAGTTGTAAGTCCAAGCGGCTACGATAATCTAGATGGGGGTGAATAGATTATCTCCATCTTTTCGATTTTACCCTCCTTTTCCAACCGAATGCTCAAAGACAATAATAAAGGTGCGGAATATAAACAACACTCGTCGATTTATAGAGGTTCAACCCACCTAGGGCCTAATCTCTACCACCCCAAAAGATATCCGGATGGATTTCAAAAAAAAAAAGATTTTATTAATTTACCACAAATTAATACAACACCAACTTACAACAACACCTTGAAGAGCACCACACTCTTCTTCAACACCACCTTTGAGATTACCACAATTTCATTTGAAGATTACAACAATCTCCAACGGCACCTCGTGAAGATTACCACAATCTTCAACCTTGAAGAATACCAAATTCTTCAACACCTCAACAAGAAGATCACCACAATCTTCTCACACCTAACACCTAGATCACCCAAGTGTGTTCTTACCACAAGAACACTCACAAGGATATCTTATGTTGAATGATAACCCAAAAATTCAAGATTACAACTCGATAATGAATTATACAATTGAGTGCAAGTGTAATCAAGAATAGCCTAGACCTCAAGGATGTGAAAGTGAATAGCTAGGCAAATTACAACAAGAAATAAGACAATGTAAGAACAAGTGTATTCTTGAGTGTATCTTGTTGTGTTGTAGTTTTCTCTCTTGTTTTGTTGCTTCAATTCTTCCTCTATTTATAGAAGATGTCTTGTACATGATAGGCTCCTCTTGGGGACATGAATTCTGTAAAGAATTGCAAGAAAATTGAAGAAAAGAGCTATTAGAAATCAATCCCACAAATTAAGGAAAAGATGTTTGCTGCACAACGGTTACATTTTTGCTGTCAAACTTAAGGGCGACCGGTCGCGCACAAATAAGATTAGAAAAGAACGCAACAAAATTTACACGGGGTGACCGATCCAGGGGGGTCGACCGGTCGCCCACCACGGTGACCGGTCACCCTGACCAGTTTTGTGAGTTCTCAAGTTTCCGTTTCACGAAACTTGTTCCCAGGTACCGGTCGCCTCTTTGGTCGACCTCCTAAATGACATGTTGTCCAATTTTTGTCGAAAATAAACCTCAAGAAATACTCCGAAAAATTCGTAAAAACATTTTAAACCGATCGGGAGTATTTAGGACAACATTAGAAATATAGTTTTGATGAAATAATACATTAATACAAAAAGTGTTGTCCGATATAAATTCCAATAAATACTCCGAAAAATTCATAAAAACATTTTAGACCAATGGGGAGTATTAGGACAACATTTAGAAACATAGTTTCAATGAAAGAAACCATTGACAAAAAATCATTAAAATTGTTTGTCCAATATTATCGAAAATAAACTTGAGGAAATACTCCGGAAAATATTAAAACCATTTTAAATCATTTAGGAGTATTTGGACAACCTTTAAAACCATTGTTTTGGTATAAAAACAAAATCATCAAAATCATGATAAAATCATTTATCAAACAATCTCCCCCTTTTTGATGATTACAAACCAAAACAATTTTAACGAGGTCGATTTTGAAAACAAAACAATTTTACTAGTTAAAGAGAACTATCCGTTGTGAGCGACAACATTCCGTGCAATAAACACAAGGATGGGAGTAGAGAGATTCAAACATATATTACAAATGCTCCCCCTATCAATATACACAACAAGAGTTATATAGAAGCAACTTAAACATAAGCTAAAATCTTAGCTTTTCAATATTGAGCTTAAGTATCAATAACTTAAAAGCTCCCCCTGTCAAAGAGACATCATTAGAAACATAAATACGTCCATACTACAACCAATGGACCAAGAATCATACATAACCATAATACATCAAGTGGACATAATATGATCCACAACTTATGGCTTTACATAGCCACAACTTATAGCTTCTTTTCGTTAAGCTTATATTAGCTTCTATGAGCTAAAGAGCTTATAACCTGTTTCTCCCCCATTTGGAATCATCAAAAAGAATGTTAGCACGATAAATACATCATATATTCATATCAAAGTGCGCAACTAAACCGATGTATCGAGCTATTTGAACATTGAAGCTTATAAACCAAATATGAGGGAAGAGTCGAATCATACTACTTGTAGAAGCTTATGAAAGATCATTTGATAAGCAAAACATGATCTCTATAAATGTATAAGACTTTGGAAATCGAGAG
The DNA here is from genome assembly GCA_016081115.2 of Rehmannia glutinosa. Taxonomy (NCBI): domain Eukaryota; kingdom Viridiplantae; phylum Streptophyta; class Magnoliopsida; order Lamiales; family Orobanchaceae; genus Rehmannia; species Rehmannia glutinosa. Next base: position 53,576,428 of record CM071929.1, read on the forward strand.
AATCATGTAGGTGATGAATTTTTCATTGAAACGTTTTATCGAACACTTGGCGGGCGTCAAAATTTGAAAAAGATATATGTAGCCCTTGTAAATGAAATCAAGCCAAGTTTTTCATCACCAAATACAATTTAACAAATATCATTCATCAACAATCAATAAGCTCATCACAAAAATATATGAATTGTATCAAGAAAAATACATATAAGCCACAAACTCAAGGGTTTAACCCAATTGAGCTAAAGAGAGTGAAATTCTTACCATTTGATCGGTAAAGACGAGCAATGATGATGATAGTCGAGCTAGATAATCCCCAAACTATGTAATACATGCAACCAAACACATTTGAAGTGAAATGTGTGTGCAAATGACAAAGGGGACGAAATAGAGAAGAAAAATGCCAAAATGCCAAATTGAAACAGAAAGCAATATATCTCAAAACACAAATAGGGCGGGGCGACGGTCGGAGGCTAGGGCGACCGGTCGACCTCAGCCCCTTCAGCCCACTGCTTCTTTCTGTTTTGCGAAGTTTGATCCAAAAATCCGATTTTACGCTCCTAAGTTTTAAAATCGTGCATAATGCAAATGTAGACCTCATTCAATATTCATTATGTTATAATTAAGCTCGAAATGAGGTAAAATACTCGACGGTTAATGATTAAAAAAATCCGCAAGTTATCCTTGAGACGGAATTAAACACATTTCAATTTTTCGTTAAAAACTCAATCCCTTAGAAAGTTTTTCGAATCTCAATATGTTTAGTTCGATGATGACGAACTATATTTTGAATAATTTTCACCGGACTTGTTATCCCAAAAACATAAGAACGTTTTAAAGCTTTGGATGAACAAGTCATAAGAAGAAGTGCCTTATAAATATTTGAAAATTTCTTTTAACGGCACTTTAATGAGATTCGTTGGGATAATTTTTGAAGTCGAGCATATAGACATAAGGTATATGGAATGTCGAGTCTATAGAAATAATACAAGAAAACATACCTCGAATTTGTTTGTCAATCGATATGTCTTTCTCAACCTTTGTTAATCTCTACATTGGTAGACATAGAGGTTGAGTTGATTCTTCCTTCTTCAATGCCTAATATCTTCAAAGATATTTTTGTATATTTCGATTGTGAATCTATAACCACCTTCTTGGCATTGATTAACTTGAAGTCCAATGATGAAATTTGAGCTCCCCCATCATGTGATACTATGCTCATCTAAAGTTCACCTATATCAACTTAGAAGAATCTCTTGCACAAAATATTCATTAGTAGCACCAAAAATATTCTCATAAATATGCACAAGCAAACAATCTTGCCCTATTTCAAAAAACAAGGAGAGTAGTATCAACTTTACCTCTTGTAAAATCATTTAGCAAAAATAGCTAAGTCTATCATACCATACATGGGGTACTTGTTTGAAACCATACAAGGCCTTTTATAAAGATTATTTGGCCTAGAAAACTTTAAATCCCGGAGGTTGTTTTACATAGACTCTTACTAGAATAAAGCCATTTAGAAAATAGGATTAAACATCCATTTGGTAAAGCTTGAAATTTTCTTAAAACAAGAATGGGCAAGTAAAATGCAAATAGCTACTAAATGTGCTATGAGTGCAAATGTTACATCAAAATCAATTACCTTCTTCTTGAAGATACCTTCGAGCTACTAACCTCGCCTTAGTTCGACCAATGTTGCCTTGGTCATCGAGTTTGTTCTGGAATACCCTTTTTGTCTACTTCATCACTATCATCATAGGGCATCCAATTGATCTAAGGTGTTCAAAATAGAACATTTACGTCCAAATCTTTTGAGGTAACTAATATTTGGAGTACTTCATTTCTCATCTACACAACTTAACAAACTCATTAACAGCATCGCTTATATGAGCAAGAAAGAATATCCCAAGTGTAAAAACATGCCTCAATCATCAATCACAGAATATCTTGCATAAGAGCATAGTAGAAATAGACACTATATATATATATAGGCCAAAAAACACATACTATGCATTTAAAAGATCATCAAGAGTTTAATAAATCATGCAAGTTCAAATAAGCTTAAAAAACTACAAAAGGTCTCTTTTTGAGATTTGAAAATCCGATAGCATATAGTTGAGACCTCATTTAAAAGAAGTATTTGAACAAGAGTAGACAAAGTAAATATGTGCAATCAAATATCGAATAGTGCCTTTCGAAAAATCTAAAAATCCTCTTAATGGCACTTGTATGAAATACTAAAAAAAAAAAAAACAAGCACATAGACATATGGCAAAACATATATCGAGTCTATAAGAGTAAGAGTAACACAAGTAAACGTACCTCGATAATTTATGCCTTTCTTGACAAAATGGCCATTTGTGAAAATATGTAAATCCTACACAATTCTTAAAACAAATCTAGCACAAATCATAATGATAAAAGTGTAGGCTAAGAGATATCACAAGTAAGCTCATGTCATAAAAATCCATAAGAGATGATAATACACTTTAGTCTACAAAAATGCACAAGAGTTTTAAAAACATCATATAAGGTCTTCTTTTTCAAATTTTTTTTAAAAAATACAAATAAGTTTTGAAGACCTTAATTTAAAATTTAAATACATGCAAACTCATTTTGCAATTAAGACACAAATAAAAATATGTATAGAAATAAAATAAAATTCATATTTAAATGGGGAGATACGGTTTACCAATTACGCCGTTTCCATGGGTTTTCCCATTGTTGATGATATCTTCCCTTTTTAAAATCTTCATGTTGATGGTAATCTCTCCAATTATTCCATCTCCAAAATTTTTGTCCTTCCCATTGTTGATGGTCTCTTCTTCTTTGAAAATCATCTTGTTGATGATGTCTTTGCCATTTCCAAGGATTGTGTTCTTCCCATTTTTGATTATATCATCTTCTTGGAAATTGGCTTTGTTGAAAATAGTTTCTCCTTCTTTGATCAAATGAATCGGTCATTTGATGCCTTCTTGGCGGTATGAATTTTCTTCGATCATTATTTCGCCGAGTACCTAATATGATATTGTTTTGTGGTACCCTCATGTGTTTGGGTCCTTTGGGATTAGTCTTGAGACTTTTGGGTCTCCAACAATAATTAGAGCTATTTCTAGCTCGACAAGAATTAGCCGTATGACCCTTTTTACCGCAATAAAAACAAGTAATAATTCTAGGAGCATGATGGCCAATATGCATAGTAACTTGATCCTTTTTCATATGATTAACAACATTAGGCTTATGATCAAATCCTTTATCACAATTATGAATATCAACAATATTGAACATTTTATTGGTACTCAAGTTTGATTTTGATAAATTATTTTTCAAGCAATTAATATCCTCAACAAGAGTACTATTTTCTTTTTCAAGGTTTCTAACCTTATCAAGAGTGGTAGTGTGAGCACATGATAGTGATTCATAGGAAGTAAATAAACCATCCTTATCATTTCTCAAAACATTGAATTCCTTTTTCAAATTTTTGTACTTAACAAGCAAGCTTTGGAATTCATCTTGAAGATCATCAAAATCATTTTGCAAATCACTATAATCATTTTGAATAACAATATCATAGGAAGTAAAGGGTTTAAGACATACCTCGTTTTCTTCTTCGATGCCCATAAGACAATGTTCAACTTCTTCATAGTTGGAAGTTGTAAGAGGTTTGTTCCTTAGATTTGACATTGTATCCCTTTGACAAGTAGATGCTTTTGTTTGACTCATTTAATTTGCAAATACTCTCCATAGATGGCTTCTAATTTTTGCCATACTTCATGTGCCGATCGAATTCCTACAATATGTTCATATTCCAAATTAGTAAATGAACAATACAAAATATTGAGAGCTTTACCGTTTAAGGAGATGATTTTCTTTTCTTCATCATTGAGCTCTTTGAAGCCTTTGGAGGTGTGTGGTGTATCTTTCATTGGAATGGATTCTCCATTTATGACGGTGTTCTAAATATCAAACCCGCAACCTTGTAAATAGCATTCCATTCTTTCTTTCCAAAATATAAAATTTTTGGAATCAAACCGAGGTGGCTTGGTGGTGGAGATGCCGGAAAGATGAGCTTCGCTCGTAGCCGACGATCGTTTCTCTTCACTCGCGATGTGAAACGAGCTTGCCAAAGAGTTTGGATTTGATACCACTTGTAAGTCCAAGCGGCTACGATAATCTAGAGGGGGGGTGAATAGATTATCTCCATCTTTTCGATAACCCTCTTTTTCCAACCGAATGCTCAAAGACAATAATAAAGGTGCGAAATATAAACAACACTCGTCGATTTATAGAGGTTCAACCCACCTAGGGCCTAATCCTCTACCACCCCAGTATATCCGGGATAGATTTCAAAAAGAAAAAAGATTTTATTAATTTACCACAAATTAATACAACACCAACTTACAACAACACCTTGAAGAGCACCACACTCTTCTTCAACACCACCTTTGAGATTACCACAATTTCACTTGAAGATTACCACAATCTCCAACGGCACCTCGTGAAGATTACCACAATCTTCAACCTTGAAGAATACCAAATTCTTCAACACCTCAACAAGAAGATCACCACAATCTTCTCACACCTAACACCTAGATCACCCAAGTGTGTTCTTACCACAAGAACACTCACAAGGATATCTTGTGTTGAATGATAACCCAAAAATTCAAGATTACAACTCGATAATGAATTATACAATTGAGTGTAAGTGTAATCAAGAATAGCCTAGACCTCAAGGATGTGAAAGTGAATAGCTAGGCAAATTACAACAAGAAATAAGACAATGTAAGAACAAGTGTATTCTTGAGTGTATCTTGTTGTGTTGTAGTTTTCTCTCTTGTTTTGTTGCTTCAATTCTTCCTCTATTTATAGAAGATGTCTTGTACATAATATGCTCCTCTTGGGGACATGAATTATGTAAAGAATTTCAAGAAAATTGAAGAAAAGAGTTGTTAGAAATCAATCCCACAAATTAAGGAAAAGATGTCTGCTTTGCACAACGGTTACATTTTTTTCAAAACTTAAGAGCGACGATCGGTCACAAGACAAATAAGATTAGAAAAGAACGCAGCAAAATTTACACGGGGTGACCCGGTCAAGGGGGTCGACCGGCCGCTAAGTGCGATCGTCGCCACCACGTGACCATCCCTGACCATTTTGAGTTCTCAAGTTTTTTCACGAAACTTGTTCCCGTGCACGGCCGCGCTCTTTGGTCGATCGGTCGACCTCCTAAATGACATGTTGTCCGATTTTTGTCGAAAATAAACCTCAAGAAATACTCCGAAAAATTCGTAAAAATATTTTAAACCGATCGGGAGTATTTAGGACAATATTAGAAATATAGTTTTGATGAAATAACACATTAATACAAAAAGTGTTGTCCGATATAAATTCTAATAAATACTCCGAAAAATCCGTAAAAACATTTTAGACCAATCGGGAGTATTAGGACAACATTTAGAAACATAGTTTCAATGAAAGAAACCATTGACAAAAAATCATTAAAAGTGTTTGTCCAATATTATCGAAAATAAACTTGAGGAAATACTCCGAAAAATATTAAAACCATTTTAAATCATTTAGGAGTATTTGGACAACCTTTAAAACCATTGTTTTGGTATAAAAACAAAATCATCAAAATCATGATAAAACCATTTATCAAACAAAAGTTCCACAAATTTTGGTTAGTCCATCCATAATGCATTATTATTGTATTGTTAGTGCAATTTCTATGTACACATAACACATTATTACTGCAATGCCAGCTGCACACATGATATATTAATATTGTATATATAGTGCAAATTCAATGTACGCATATTGTAGTATTACTGTGTATTTAGTGCAATTTTAATGTATGCATGATACATTATTACTCAATGTCAACTGTACACTTGGTGCATTTTTACTGTATATATAGTGCAAATTCATTGTAGACATAATGAAGTATTACTGCTTTACACCCATGTGTTGTTTATTGTTGATTTAATGCTATGTTTAATGGTATTTGTTGCTAGATGTGGGTTTTTTCATTATATATTTCTTCAAGGGGTTGTGATCAGATGTCATGGTCCGTAAAAATGCTACATTGAGTAGGTTGTCTATGCCGTGGAGGGACTCCGAGAATAAAGTTGATTGTGGGATTTTTGTAATGCGCCACATGGAGACATACATGGGCGGAGGTGCAAGAGGTTGGGACTGCGGGCTAAAAAAGGGTGGTGGGAATCTGATATCTAACCTTCGCATTAAGTTTTGCTACTCGATTATTAGCGAAGAGAACAATGAGCAAAGAAAAAAGAGTCTGATGGAGGCAAGGAGATTCTGGATGGGGAAGGATGTTATGTGATTTTATCAGCTTTTTTAGGATGAACGTGTATTAACCCTATGTTACTATTATCTTTTGTCGGTTCTGTTTGTTGGATTATTTATTTCCTTGGCTTTTCGTGTCGAATTATCTTTGTAAATGCTACAATGGTCTAGTTAGGCAATTTTGATGTTGGTTATTTTTTGGAGTCTAACTGAATATTGTTTTGTTGGAATGTTTAATTAATGCAGTTTTTAATGTGTACATATTGATAGGATGATGGTACGTGTTGTGTGCGTGGTTTAATGTTTGTTAACATGCGCCCATGATAATAGAATGTTGTATAATTAGTATTAGAATGTTGTATAATTAGTGTATTTTTATTGTAAAATAAAAAATGAATGTCGTTTTGGTGGAATGTATTAGAATGCTGTATAATTAGTGTTTTTTTACTGTAGAATTAGTGTATTTTTACTGTATAATTTTGCGATTGGTTATTTTGAAGTCTAACTAAGTATCATTTTGTTGGAATATTTAACTAATGCACTTTTTAATGTGTACATATTGTTAGGATGCTGGTACGTATTGTGTGTGGTTTAATGTTTGTTAACATGCGCCCATATTTATCGAAGGATGTATAATTAAAATTAGAAAGCTGTATAATTCGTGTATTTTTACTGCATAATTAGTATTACAATCGAGTAAAATTTGTGCAATTGTACTGTATGATTATTATTAAAATGTTGTATATTTGTGCAGTTTTACTGCATTTTTTTAGGGAAAAAGGATATTTTCTAGTTTTTTTTGGAGGGGGTAGGAATGACCATGTATATATTACTGCAAAATCAAAGCAAGAATGTGTGTATACTGAATATACATTTTTTCAGATTTTAACGTAACACGATGTACATTGGTGATTTGGTTCATTGTGCGGTTAATAGCGTTTCAGTGTATAATTGTCATATTTCATTGTACTATGTATACATATTTACTGTGTAGTGAATGCAATTATTTCATACAGTAAAAATAATAATAAAAAAACAAATTGTAATGAGCAGATGATAACATACTAACGAAACAGTAAAATGTACTAACGAAACATTATTCTTGATGCAAAGAAACATTGAAAACATACTAAAACTTGATGAGTGTCATTGTTGATTGAAAATGCTTAATATCTAATTAGGTTTTTGAAAGTTCGGGGCACGTTCTACGCGGTATTTTGTCTTGTTCAACTATTGGGTTAAACCATGCGAAATCTCTAGTCTTTCTCTAGTGTAACCTGCATTGTCTAAATCAACAAACAATTAATTAGTTTTCTGAAGCAAAATACAATACATACAGAATATTAGTTCTTAATGTACAGTAAAATATACACTAAAATACAACATAATATGCAGTTATAACATTTGTTAAAAGTATCATAGAAGAGCAATCTATTTTTCGTAGTATCATGGGACGTGTGCTATGGTTTTAGAAAACAATTTCATAATTACATACATACACCACAGTATATATAAATATACAGTAAAACGTATTTAAATATTTCATTCATGTATATATACAGTAAACTCACATTACACGTACATTAAAATACAACTACGCATACAGTGTTTCGCTAATAAATTTCGTTCAAAGCATCTTGGAAGGTGTTCTAGGTTTTACATGCAAATATTTATGTAATATAATATATACAACAAATCAGTTCTAAATAAACACTAATGTTATACTATTTATACTGTTAAATTTCAAAGTAACGTTGTTTCTCATGTTTGTTCGTAGACAAACAACAGAAGGATGGATTGGCAATATTTTTCCCGGAATTACAATTACATAAAATTTAAAAACTAAAACAGTGTATAGAGATAAATATATATTCACCTTGTTGTACGTCAGAATCGTTAATATTGTCTTCCATCGCCGACACCGATTTTGTGTTCTTCTGTTATGGGGTCTGCGCAACACTCTCTATTGAATTTTTGTAGTCGTCTATGGCTTCTTGTTGAAGAAGACACACGTTTTTTTTTGGAAGGGGGGATATTGGTTGTGATTTGGAAAGATTGTGAATCCATTATTTTCTCCTTATCTATTCCTATAAATTAGGAACGGTTCTCTCACCGATTTGTTATTTTCTCAAATTGTCTATTGTGCCCTTATTTCCTATACTTAATAATTGTTAAATTAATATTAGCCATTAAATCTGGACCATTAATTGTAATATTTTCAATGGCTTGGATAAATCCCCACCGTCTCATATAAGGGGGGTGTTCCATTTGAACCTTCCCCCTATATATATATATATATATATATATATATATATATATATATATATATATATAGGGATTGACATAGGAACCCATAGAAAAGTAGTTGAAACGGTTTATGGCTTCAAGGTAGTGTAAAAAAGTTGAGGGGTATATGATTGGTGATGCCCTAATACTTTCAAATTCGGCTGTATTTGGTTGTATTTGCACCACTTTGTTTATTTTTGTTATTTGTTATTTGTTTTTAGCTGGGGCTCGTTGTATTTATACAATCCATTGATCTTGATCTAGCTTCTAAATTAATCGAACCCCATAAATGAAGCAAGGGCTTTCCAATGAAATCCAGTTTCCAATGATGAAGGTTGGCGGTGTCTACGGCCCACCAGAGCAGCCCGTGATCATGTAGTCCATCTAGGGGGGGCTATATGGGATAACTAGTAATAATAAAACAATTAGGGTTGTGCACGGGACTTAGAGATTACCGAAATCGAATCGATATCCAAATCGAAAAATATCTGAACCAAAAATATCCGTTGACTTTTTAACTCTCCGATTCGAGCCGTCCTGAAAAATTTTCTGTTACGGTTTTGGAGATTTTTAAAATATCCGTACCGAGAACCGTATCAAACTGTACAGATCGGTACCAAACCGAAGATCCGAAGATAGAACCAATTTTTAAGAATTTTTGAATACATACATATATATTATTTTTATCTTATTTATATTGCGATATTGTGACAAAGCACATTTAATTAATCTGGAAAATTATCTGAGATAATTATTATATTAAGTTTCTAAGAATTTATATCATTTAATTTTTTTAATATTTCACTGATGGAGCTGATGTTTATTAATATGGTGACATCCCACATTTAATATTTTTTAATTATCTTTATGATGTTTCACTGATTGAGCTTATATAAAAATATATGTGTTATTACAACACATATTTTCGGTGTAATTCTAGTTGGGATTGTATTATTTATTATGAATTTATAATTTGAGATTATGTTGCCTATTATAGTTGAAGTATTTATTTTGAGATTGCACTAAAAAATGAATGGACTATAATAGTGATTTTTACATTCATTTATTTTTCTTATTTTATGTGTTTTATTTATGACTAATCTCCGTTTCATCGTACCGTCCCGAACCGTTCCGTTAGAATCGAATCGTATCGAATTTTCAGTACGGTTCGGTACAGAGATTGCTCTCTACGGTTCAGTTTTGGAGATTAAGTTTTAAAATCTCCGAATTTCGGGACGGTTCTGGAAATTTATGAATCTTCGAATCGTCACGTATCATACACACCCCTAGTGGCAATGGGTTTTATAATTCAGTGTAGTAGTCTGAGTCCTTGCAATGGCAATGCCAAATTTTTTTTTTAAAAAAAAAAAACAAAGGGAAATGTCAAAGATGTTTGCCAAAAGTATTTGTAAGTATTAGATAATCAACTGAATTAATGGTCTCAGTTCAAAGCACATCAAGCACGGAAAGAAAGAGCATTATTATTATGCTACCAAAAAGCAAAACAAAAACATATGACCTCCTTAATTTTCTATCAAATTTCAATCATTACAATCTTGATAAAGCTACAATAGTTGTAATTAAGAATACAACATTCATGAAAACCTTAGCCCATCAGCAAAAATAGCTGCAAAAGCATCCATTCTTTCTTTCGGCAAAGACAATCCAACCTCCAATCCTCCGTCTGACTCAGCAGATTTACACAATGACATTGAATAATTCTCGCCATCAATCGACAAAACTTCCAGCTTTTTTGCCCTTCCCCACCCAAAATCTGCACTACACAAGTCGAATTTCGGGGAACCAGAAACCCCAAGTACCCTTATCCCAGTATATTTCTCCATTTCCGACAACCAATTCTCAGCACCTTTCAACACTTCATCCTTATTGTTCACCCTGTTTTTGATATCCTCAGCAATAGCCTCTGCAGCAATCACAAACCCGTCATCCCCCACCAGCTTTTTATGCTCGAATTTCGCCATCCCGTAACTTAAGCAATTGCCAAAGTAATTTTCAGGCACAGGTGGATTTACCCGTCCCCTGGCATCCACGGTGAATACGAAGAATTCGAGGACATTTTCGTCAATTTGTTCCCCAACTGCGTCCCCGGATTTCAGAAAGCAAGTCCAAACATACGACGCCGTAACAACAAAAGACGACACGTGAACTAGCCCTGGTTTTTTGGCCAAAACCAAATCTTTTAACTTTTTAATATCAGCCTGGTGGAGAATATACGTGGCTCGGACCCTGTTTGTGGGTAACGGAAAAGACGGTGAATTGAAAGGAATCTTTCTCATAACTTTCCAGAAAATAGTATCGATTCCAAGCGGATCTTTAATAACGGATCTATCGAAAATCGGGGAAGATGAATGATGATCACCTTGTTTGTTGATTTCGGCCCAGGCCCAAATAAAGCCCACAATCGACCTCGCATCGCCAATACTATGATGATTGGCGAAACCAATACATATACCGCGACCTGGAAACAGAGTCACTTGCAGGGCTATAACAGGGACCGTTTTGTAATTTGGTTCATCTTTACCCGGGGTTATTTCGGGCACAAAATCGTAGAACTGATCAGCGTCTCGAGCATGATTTCCAATAAGCTCGTCGAAATCGTTGCTGGAAACGGCGACTTTCAGCGAAACTGAATCCCCGGCCACGTAACGGAAAACGGGCTTTTCGTCGTCGTCGTCGGTGTTTAAAGGGTAGAGCAAATTGCCGGATAATGGAAGGTAGTGTTTGAGAGTGAGGGAAAGTGATTTTTTCAGTTTTGGAACAATAGTCTCCAAGAAATGGGCTTCAGAACAAGGATAGTTGTAGAAGAGAAGGCGGCGAATGGGATGAAAGTGTAACCAGATGATGTCGAAAAAAGCGAGGGGCACGGAGAGCTCCGCGGCGGCGCCGCCTGGCGGAGGTGGAATTCGACAGGTTTCAAGCAGAGTTGTCATGGCGTTTAATTTCTAGAATTTGTCTGAATAATTGTGGTCTTTATTATCTACTGTTGTGTCATTGGCGGAGGTGGAATTCGACAGGTTTCCCGTGTTTGTATTTGAGTTTCTATCAGTAACTTCAGGTCGAGTTCGTATCATCTAAGTAATTGTCATCCCTAGTTTTCATCATGTGGTGCTAAAATTGACAGAATCATAAAAAATCTCCAAATTTTTCGGCCATATTGAAAATTTCCGCCAGTTTTGGACTAGATTCGCGAGTCATTAGAAGTTACAAGACTAAATCAAACATTTAAACATTAATAAGACTAATTCCGCCGTACCTCAATAGTTACACGACCAATTTTGCAATTTTGCAAAAATAAAATCGGTAGGTTATCTCAATCTTAATTTCTTGATTTTCTATATTTACCCCCAAAACTTAAGCTAATTACATTTTTTGACAGGTCGAGCTAGTAGATGGATCATCATACCTAGGCCAACCCCTTCCATTCTCCATAACCACATTGATCTGGATCGAAGTTCTAGTAATCGGGTACATCGAGTTCCAGAGAAACGCAGAACTCGACCCGGAAAAGAGGCTTTACCCAGGTGGGTCATACTTCGACCCATTGGGCCTAGCAGCTGACCCAGAAAAGAAGGCCACCCTTCAGCTAGCTGAGATCAAACACGCCCGTCTCGCCATGGTGGCGTTCTTGGGCTTTGTAGTTAATGACAAAAATCTAGTGATCATCCAATGTGATTTGACATGTTTCTAGAATAGCCAAATTTTAATTCAAATAGAATTTGTCTGCAGTGAAATCAATCACAAAGCAAATCAATTACGTTTCTAAAAAAGAATGACCAGACACGAAATATATTTATTATTATTGGATATAGGATAAAAAAGAATTTTTTTATCTTACATATAATCAACAAGCAATTGTGGATTGATACTAAAATTAGGGTTAACCTTCACTTTTGAGCTACCTTTAATAGTAGTGTCAGAGTCTTGATTTGAGAACCTATTATTGTTGCTTTCATTGAGAGGTAGTACGTAGTGAAAAACGGCTACTTCATATTTAATAAAGTCTGGGATAAAGCCCTCCATAGGGGGAAAAATGGTCACTTGGTGTTGAGGGTTACTTGGTGCTTGATAAGGTACGAAGTGTAGCCGTCCAAAGGGGAAAATAACTATATGGTGCTTGATAAGATACGGAGTTAAACCATCCAAAGGTGGAAATGACTACATAGTGCCAAGAAGAGTCCAGAGTAAGAGCCGTTTGTGGACATTCGACTTGCCAAGGGTAGAGCTGGCAATTTGGGCCCGGACCAAATGGGCGGCCCGATCGGCCCGGTGTTAAGGCCAGGCTGGGCCTTAAATCCAGAGGCCCGAAAAATACCGGGCCTATTTGGCCGGCCCGACTGGCCCGATGGGCCAACTGGGCTCAGACCAAGTTTGGCCCGATTTTTTTGGGTTTTTTTTGGCCCGACATTTTCTTTTATATAATATATATATATATTAACTAAAAAACTAAAATTTAGATGTTTGATGTAATATTTATTGAATTCATATTACATTAATTAATCTACCGATTATAAGTACTTACAAGTAAATTTCTTAAGATTTAAATCACAACATTTTGTTCCCATATTTGTAATCCTATTAGAATAAATTAGAAGGCTCTCATTTTACATTCAGTGTCATTTCCCGCTATAGTGATTGACACCTGATTTAGTGCTGAACCATTGAAAGTTGATTCACTATACTGAGAAATTCTCATTTGCCTCAAGTAGTTCTTCTACCTTTGACAAAGACTATTTGGTTGTAAAGAAAGGAAAAATTAAAGTTGCAATGAGTCGAGCCAAACGAACTGAGAAACAACAAACTTATTTAAAAAAACAAACATTTAATCTCGGGCCATTTTGGCCCGACGGCCCGGCAGCCCATGAAAGGCCAGGCTGGGCCTCGAAAGTGTAGGCCCGTTGATATCTTGGGCCGGCCCGGCCTGGCCCGAAAGTATCTGTTGGCCCGGCAGGCCGGTACCGGGCCAGGCTGGCCCGGCCTACTTGCCAGCTCTAGCCAAGGGGTTGAAATGATACGTTCTCACAAGCTATTGTGGATTTATACTTAAGTTCGAGTCAAATCTCTACTCTTTAAATAGCTAGTTTTTTTATGGAGTTAAATATTGGCTTAAGTATCCATCATATTTAGAATGCCAAAATACCCTCTCAATTGTGTGAATGAACATAGTTCAATAAGCAAGTCATTAATTAGGGTAGAAAATAGACCAAAAAGAGAAAAATTATAAAATTGTAGCATTTTTCTATTCGGTGCATAATACTTAAAGTTTAATAAGAATATATAAACAAATATTTTTAATATTGTTACAGAAAAGTATTTTATTATTTTTAACATTTATGTCATTGAAATGCAAAATTCGAAGATAACTGTTAGTCTGGCACAATGCAAGAAGATACAAGTGGGTATCGATCGGCATATCAGGTCAATAGAGACGGTGCTGCCAAAGCATAAATTGCTAAACTAATTCTTTTTGTCTTTTTCTTTTTTGAAATATTGATAAACTATTTCTAGATCATGACAATTGACAACTGGTGGAAATATATGGTTCGTTGTCAAGAAAATTTTAGCCGACCTTGGGGAAACCAATCAAGCGGCGCTCTTTAATCTAGATTACTTTTTAAAGCTATTGTGCACAAATGTGTATGTGCTAAAGTCCATATGGTTATGAGGCTAGGATGATTGAGATATTCTTTCCACTTGTTCTATTTCATTTTATATTTTATGTATCAATGAATGATACACGTATAATTGTGACATTATCTTATAATTTGTCTGATGCAATTAAATAGGGAATATAACTAAAATAGTAGAACAAGAAATCTCACTTCGTAGTTGGTTGTTTCAAAGTTGGACTATTGAAAGTGTACTTGATGCAATTAAATAGGGAATATAACTAAAAAATTAGAACAAGAAATCTCACTTCGTAGTTGGTTGTTTCAAAGTTGGACTATTGAAAGTGTTTGGTACTTGAGGATATAAGTGGAAACTTTTTTGTGAAAAAATCTCAATTGTCTATTTGGCACACGGCACACCTAAATATATTGATACTGATACTAGATAATGGAACTCAACTTTGAAAAGAAGTGGTGTGAGGAAATTTGTATTGAGCACAATTTACCATCATTGCTTTACAAAATCAATTGGATAGTTGGGCATTCCGGCCTGGCATACTCCACAAGTTTTGACAGAACCACAAAATAATACAAAAATTATATAAAAGAAATTATTTTTAGAGTTATTTTGGTGGATTTCAAATTCAAATCAGCCCATCCAATTTCCAAATGCAACCTAAATGAATGGTGGGTTCTTATTATAGCATGTAAAAGTCGGGTGCCCCATCCAGCAATAACCTTCTAGCAATTAACTCAATATCTAATAATGAAAAATATAAATTGAATCGAGAAAATAATAAATAAATACATAATTAACCTCCCAATGCAGAATATTTATAATGGGTGCTCAAAAAATATATTCACGTTACTATAACCAGGTGTGTGTTTTGTTCCGCTATCTACCTACTTGGTACTGGATATGGAAGACAAATCCTCATAAGATCTACTTGATACTTGAGTGGGCCAGTTCTAATGGGCCGATTATACTTTAGATGAAGTAAACGAATTTAGGTTTCAAAAAGTGAAAGAAAAAGGCCAGATAATCTTTTTATTTTTGGTTCACTTACTGAAATTCAAAAATCTATGTGCTCTTTTCGGCAAAACGACTATAAAATAAAATTGAATTAAGGTACTTATTGACTTCAAGATATGTTTAGGAGAAAAATTCATTATGAGCAATTAAATGATAATATACATTTAAAAAATAATATATTAGGTGTAAACAGGGAGAAAGAGAGAATGGGTGAGTGTAATACTGATGAGTCATTGATCCTCATGCGGGTCTATTTGGTTCTAGTGTGGCCGTGTGGGCCTTCATTCAAATGGGCCGAATTAATATAAAAGATATAAAAGAAAATGGACTAGCGAAAAAACAGAATAAAAGCCCGTGTAATTTCCTTTTGTTTTCTGGCTCATACGCAAATTCAAAAGCGTATATGCATTTTTGCAAAGCGGACTACAAAAGGAAATAAGGTCCCAATTCATTGACTATAGGTACGGCTGTCAATTCCCAGTCCGGCCAGCACTTTGGGCTGGTCTGGGCTCTGGTATTCTGGGCCCAAAATTTTTTGGGCATATTTGGTCCAGCCCGATCGGCTCATGGGCCGGATTGCCCTGGATAAATGATTTTATGTACAAAATATATTTCCGAACTAGATCGGGCCATGTATTTCTGTGCCCCGAGCATAATCGGGGGCCGATCCGGTTCGGTCTTAAATCACTAAACCGAATTAATTTTCAGTTCGGTTCGGTGTGGTCCATAAAATGTCGATTTTCACCGAACCAAACCGAATATATTAATTTCTATTTTTTCTATATATTTTTATGTTATTATTTCAATTTTTAAGTTTATTTTATTGTTAAATTGTCAAATAAATATAAAAATTATATATTTTTAGCAAAAAGAGTAAAGACCTAAAATAAAGCCCAAAAAAACCGAATCAAACCAAATCGAAATAGTTTGGTTTGGTTTGGTTCAGTTTTTCGAGCATTGCAGTTCGGTTTCGATTTGGAAAAAATATAAATTCGATTTTTTGCGGTTCAACTGAACCGGTCGTTTGCTCACCACTAAAGCTTATTTTCAAAAAAGTTGGATCAAAAACAATATCTATAAGCTCATCCTAATTTTCAAAAAAGTTAGATCAAAAACAATTTATAAGGTCATCCTAATTAACATCTTACTGTGAGAGCTACATGATTTGTATTTTTTGAAAAAAAAATTAGCAAACACTTCTATACATTTCATAAGTATAAGATATAATTTTGAAGCTTTTAAACATCTTATATTATGGGAGTGTTCGCAAAAACTTCTACTTTTAGAAGAAGTGATTTATTATAGCAGAAGTAGAAGTAGTTGAGAATCAGAAGTTGATAGTTTTTTAAAATAGAATTAAAAGTTGAGAATGAGAAGTTGAGAGTGTTTGGTGAAAAAATAGTAAAAGTATTTATTTATTTGTAAAATTTAAAGTAGAAGCAGATACAGAATCTAAAGCACCCATCTCCCTGCTTTTAGGTTCTGATTAAATGAAGTAGAATTAGAAGCAGAAATTGGTATATACAAACACTAAAAACTGTTTTTTTAAGCAAAAAACTGAAAAGCACTTATTTTTAGTGTTTGCAAACACTCCCTATGTTTTGCAGAACTTAGAAGCTAAACCAAACACCCTCGTCGACATAGGTGTACACACAAATGAATAGGAATTTTCTATATACTAAATTAGGCACCTTAACTTAATTAATTTTCCACCTAATTAAGCTGATGTTTAAGATTTGTGCTAATCCCTTTTCTCTGAGAATGATTTCGTTAAATAATTTAACTGAAGTTTGACCTTAGACGTGGTTTTCTAATACTAGAAACATCTGGATACCCCTTCATTTAATTTAATTTAAACGACAGTTATCATGCACCCGATATATACGTATACTGTCTCCATGCAGCCATACACGTATCTGCATGACTGCATGCATAATCCTCCTTGGACGCAATTTATTCAACGGTTGCAATTCTAAATATATATAAATCATTCGTCTTAATTTAGTACTTATGCTTAATATTATTTTATCTGATTTGTTAAATTGCATGATATTGTCCGAGTAATTTCCATCCACGAGATTAGATTACGACCGGAAATCTTTAGGTTTATAATTAATTAATGCGGGAAAAATTGAATAAAAGGGAACGTACACTATATGTAATTCAAAGTTTGTTGAGGATTATATTTATTATATCGAACACCTCATACTACAGTTGAATCAGCGAAATAAAATAATTAAGGGGTGTCTGAAATAAATGACGTGGTGGCCAAATTAGGGCAAACCACCCTCAAAAAGCCCTGGATTGGTGACAACTAATTGCTATAAGAAGTATGTTGTGTAAAAAGCCCTGGAATTTTGTCAACACACGAATGATGAAATCATCGATTAAATTATATATAATTAACATTTAATTAAATTATGCTCATTATTCATTAGTTTTTACAACCGGTTTCTAATTAAATTAAATCGTTGAAGCATGAAAAATGGACAGTTGGTTATTAACAAATTGTTTTTTTTATTAGGATATGTAAAGATTAACATTAAGATCGATGTCTCACAAGACCCTGGCAGCAAAAGTTTGAAGCTAGATTATCTTTCATCAACTTGTGTTCATACTACTATAAGTTCGTGTGTCTAATTTTCAGATTAAAACGTTTTTTCATGCTCCAAATTTCTCGGGGCACCGATATATTATCTTATATATATATAGCCTAAATGTAAAGCCAAATAAAAATAAATAACATATCTTGGATGATTTATTTTGTCTATGGGTTTATTTTTTGAATTTATGTTATAATACTAGCTAGTGTATTGTTGTCCATAAATGATATGAATATTAAATTTTGAGGTCATGCATCATTTTTAAATCGTGGCTCATCAAGTCTCAAAATCTCAAGTCCGATCCGACACTGGAAAATGGATGAATTTTGAGGGAAAAAAAAAACAATTAGTTAATGTGATCCAGATATTAAATGAAAACTTTATATTAAAATCGAATTACCGTGTACTGTATATATATAATAGTATAATTGGTTCTTTTGAAAGAAAATAAATTCATTTTTTTCTTTTTCTTTTTTTTTTTACCACGCGCCGCAGGAGTTGGACAAATTTATAGATCTAGGCTTCTTCTACAACAGCAGGTAAATTCTAAATATAGAAAAGGTAACCATGTTGGACAAGAAAGCTCAGGACAAAGAGTTATTTGACCTTGGTGTACGGTATGTAGGATTGAGAAAAATAATAGTATTAAAATAGTTTGACCAAAAATTAAATCTTTTTCGTTAGCTAAGAGTTTGATGAATCATTACCTGAAATCTAACGACTTCGAATTGGATAGACTACGCTACTGTAGAAATTTGCAACATATATTTCGCTTGCTTGTTTCGTTCATTCACATTCTTGGAAATTATGAGACTTCTCACATTTACCAAGTTTCCCAATGTGGTCTACATTAAAAGAATATTAACTAGTTTTTCCAATGTTTGGTTGACGACATCTGGCCGTCCACGGTAATTTTTGGTGTATCGGTTCACACCGTAATATTTTATGGTCAAGGCTTTGGTGGACAAAAAAATATCTACTTTTATTTTTTATTGACCGTCGATGGATCAATCTTATCTTGAATTGAACACGGATTTTAAAATGGTGAAGTTTTGAGCAAAGATATATAAGAGTGAAGATTATTATTCTTTTTTAAAATTTGGTTCTTCATTATGAACCAGTAATTAGGATTTAATTATCATCTCAATCTTAATTGATTGATCTAAAAGATTTAGAAACATAGTATATTAGCTCTTTTTCTGGCACGATCGACTAAAAATTACAAAACTAATTTTCCTTTTATGCGTGATTGTTTGAAGTCTTGCACATGTCTACGAGATCTTCTATTCCATACAATATTTCATTATTACATACAATCATTCATGTAACGTATTGAAATTTAGAGGGGATTAAAAAAATTGAACAATTATAAGAAATTTTATTTAATTATGTACTTGCCACGTTTTTTTTCTTGCACTCCACCCTTTAATAATTTTTATAATTTGTCAACCTCACAAGATTGATTTTAGTGTACTCCCAGTCTCCTCCTCCCCCCCCACCCCGCACGGGCCCACACTCAAGATATATATTTTGAATATTTTGAAATGAAAAAAAAAAAAAAAAATTGGTGATCAAGAGTGAGGATGGCTGTTGACATGACTAAGGGAAGAAAGAAGCATGCATCGTCATGAATACTTACGTGGACTCGCTAAATGCCCCAATTGGAAAACACGCTTTTGCAGTAGGTAACACGTGTTAGACTCAAACTTCTATAGTGGGAAAGACAATAAGATATTAATATAACAACCACATAAAAAAATTAAATTTTATATATAACACCTTAAAAAAATTATATTTTATAAGCATAATGCATCATAGTCTCAAGCTAGAGGAAATATAACTTGTGTACATCATTTCTTCTTCATCATCTTCTTATTTTTTTCCTTTTTTTTCTTTTTTGGTTTTTCGTGGTGGGAACCAGACAAAGATATATCAAACTTTGACTTAAAAATAATTTTTTATTACATTATTTTTGACTTATTAGTATTCATCAAAGAACTTAACAAGTTTTTTTCCCACAAAAATTAATAATAATAGAGTTCAAATATGGTTTTCGAGTCCAAATATGGTTTTCATCACCAAATGTAATTAAGAATAAACCAATTTAAGTTATAATTAACTTTTTGACATAATAAATATTTCTCAAAGTAAATCATTACTTGAGCTATTTTAGCACAATTTAATCCCATCTTTATTCGTTTCATTTCATGTTTTCCTTCAATAAGGGCTACAACCAATGGGGAAAATTAATTGACTGCTCTTGTTGGTTCAGTAGATCAGATCCCCCAGTTAACTGACTAATTAATTACTTTTTAAATGCGAATTATGAATAATTTAATTTAGATAGCTTCTCAATAAATCTTTAGATAATATTACAAAACATACTATAAATGTAAAAATCTGAAGATTTGCCAAAAAATCAAACGATCTTAAAATTAATACAACAGTTAAAAATTCAATAAATCTAGCTATTCTCTCTCACTAACTTAAAAGCAACGGTGGGCCTAGGGGAAACTGCCTCCCCAAAAAAAATTAAAATACTTTTTTACTAGGTATTATTTTAAATATAGATATTATTTATAAGGTAAATTTCGTATTCATTCCTTCTTCCCAAAAAAAAATTCATAAATGTGTTTTATTCCTCAAATTATAGTTTCGCCCCCATAACTATAAATTTTTGCATCCGCAACTGCTTAAAAGGGTATCGATTTGAAATGGAGGGAGTATTATGAGCTTTTCAAAATCATGAGGTGTCCCAGTCCAAAATTAAATGCAAAATAATTGGGGTTTTTGATCCATTGAAGCAATCTATGAAAGAAGGAAACATATGCTTATAATTGGGTAGGGAATATAACAACCAAACCAACTAATCAGTGTTTTTTTAAAGACTTCGTGCATAGGTCAAAACCATCTTTAAGCTGCCACCTGTCCCTAAATGTTCGATCCTAATTTACCTTGAGCTCTATATCACATCATCTTTTGGGTCATCCAAGAAATTCTCATTTTTTAAGATGGAAGAAAAATCCTAATTCTTTCCAAAATTCCAATATTGAGGTATTCTTAAACTATATGATACTCTTGGAATTTACTAGGATCAAATTGTGATGGAGTAATTGGATAGATATATCCGATGAAACAAATGTAAAACATATAACTTGTTTGAGTTCTGAAAATAATAATCGCAAGTCTTATTTAGTTGAGAGTAATAAATGTTAAAATCTATTGAATTAATTTATCATGTGACTAAAACAATCCAAATACTCTGTTTTTAATGTCTTTCATCTCACATTTTAAGTATTGTTACTCACGTCAAGTGTATATTGATTATTGATCTCATTATTACGATTGGTTTATGTTAATGATATTTGGGACATGAGATGAAATACAACGTGTACAGATGATTTTGTGTAATGCTAAAATGGCTATGTTGAAATTTATAATGTATTAGGTACTGCATTTCAAATTGGATACTAATTAACCACATATTTTTATACAATTTCGAACAATGGTTCAAAATAGTATTATCAATTTAAGGTAAAAGACATGGTTATTATAAATTATAATGTCCCTACAATCTTTAAGTTTCAAAAGTAACTCAAATAGTCCAGATGCGGACCTACATTCAAGGGGAGGGGGACCCTGGCCCTCCAAACATTTTCTTTTTTTACATATTTTATATGTAAATATGAGGCTTTTTTTTGGTAAAAAATATATTTATATCAATTTTGGTCTTCTTCAAGTCCTTTGGGTTCCCAATCTGCTCATAAAAATTTAGGGGAAATTACACATAATACATAGTTTCTTGTACCATTACCACACAATACGCTCCAATTACTCTTGTATCTATTTTTTTTACTTTTGTACCTATTTTTTTTACGCTCCTTGCTATTTTTTGATTATTTTTTTTTCGTTTTTTTTCCTGCATTATTTTATATGTTATATAAGTTGTTTCGAGGTTGTTTAAATTTGTTTCTTTATTGTTTCTTTGTTGTTTCGATGTTTCAAAATAACTGTAACCTATTTTCTATGTTGTTTTTTATTCATATATTATTTTGTACATTGTTTTTATTGTTTTGGTGTTGTTTTATAATATTTTTAATGTTGTTCTAATAATGTTTTTTTTTGTTTTCATGTAGTATTCAATGTGTAAATACATTTTTTTACCTATTTTTAAGATCTTTTTATTCATGTTGTGTTTTAAATATTTTTTACATTGTTTCTGGGTTATTTCCATACCCTTTTTAATGTTGTTCTGATATTTCTTTGTTGTTTCAATGAAGTTTTCGATGTTTAAATACATTTTTTTTTACCTATTTTCATTAAAAGAAACATGTTTGAAACAATGTTGAAACACAGAAACATACTTGAAACATGTTTGAAACAATGTTGAAACAAAACGTAAAATTTTTTCGGGAATTTTTGCTGGAGCGTATTGTTGTGTAAAAAAAGAGCAGGGAGCGTAAATTTAGGTAAAATTGCACCGGGAAGTGTAATTTAAGTAAAATTGCATTGGAAAGCGTAAAATGCTGACATTAACTTTAAAAAAGTGGGTATTTCAGTCATAGGCCCAAAAAGTTAAAACGGCCCAGAACATTTTTTATTTAAAATTTGTGGGCCTAGAGTATTACACCCTTCAAGTTCATATTTCAATACACCATAATATATACATTATATACTTTCACTTCATGCTCATATTTTAATACCTCGTAATGTGTATATTAATACTTCAACTTTTGGAGAAAACTTATTTTGTTTTCCTTATAGACGATTTTCGTGATGCAAAATAGACTTTCTAAAGTTTAATATATTAGGATTGCAATTATATATTTTGAGATGCTTAATGGTGAGTATTTACATTGTATTTGATGTAAAAATATAATATATATTCCTAGATTTATTAATATATAAAATAAATATTTGATCTTCTAATTATTGGACCTGGTGTTGAATCATGGTTCCGCCGCTGAATACTCCCATATGTTAATTTCTATAATGATGACCCCAGTTCTTAGTACCCCAAACTTCTATTCCAAGAATATCATGTGAACGGAAAAATCAGTAATCCTATTCATGTACTTGGGCATAATTGTTTTTTTTTCAAACAAATGCAATTAGAGAATACTATTAATTTCTTAATCCCCCACGTATTACATATAATTTATGTACTAATTGTCTAAGATTTCACCCCCAACACACAGCACACAAGAGAGAGAAAGAAATAGATGACATACGTAGAGCTGGGCCGGCGCCAAATCCTATTGACTTCCATTTGTTTCTTCTCATCTATAAATAGATCTAGTGTGTCACATTTTCATTTGGACCAACAACTTTCAGTACTTTTCTTGCAAATTAAAGTTCCCTTTGCCTTAATTTGAGATCAATTGTTGCAAATTAAACTCTTACACCTCATATACGTACACTTTCTCAATTAATATCAATCTCTCAATCATCAAAAAATGGGAAGATCACCTTGCTGTGATAAAAATGGACTCAAGAAAGGACCATGGACCCCAGAGGAAGATATGAAGCTTACTCAATATATTCAGATGCATGGCCCTGGAAATTGGAGAACCCTTCCAAAGAATGCTGGTATATATATTATATCACTTTATTACTATATGCTTTCATTTTCTTATTAACCAAAAACAAAGTATAGGGAAAAAAATTCAATATATAACAACCATTTATTTGGACCAAAATTTGACATGATCATTAATTGAATATATGTACAGGGCTTGAAAGATGTGGGAAGAGTTGTCGGCTCCGGTGGACTAATTATTTGAGGCCTGATATCAAGAGAGGTAGATTTTCATTCGAGGAAGAGGAAACCATTATTCAACTCCACAGTGTTCTTGGCAACAAGTAAGATTCTTGCTCCCATTATTTAATTTGAAGGCTTAATTATAAAAAGTACCTTGAGTTATAGTCCAATTGCAAAAAAGATCCTGTCAAAAAAAAAAAAAATTGCAAAAAAGATGAGCCTAATTATATTTTCTCTTGTGTCTGATGATCAGGTGGTCCGCTATCGCGGCCCGTTTGCCAGGCAGAACTGACAATGAAATCAAGAACTACTGGAACACACACATCAGAAAGAGACTCCTACGAATGGGAATCGACCCGGTGACTCACGCCCCCCGGCTTGACCTATTGAACCTATCTTCGCTTCTAAGTTCACCTCAACTCAATCTATCGAGCCTTATTCGCCTCCAAACACTTGTAAATCCAGATGCATTAAGACTTGCTATGAATCTCCTCTCATCACAAAATGAAAATCAATTATTTAACTCTCAGCTTCAAAACCAGCAGGCCCCAGTTATCCAACCTAATCAGTTTGATAATATTATCAACCAACAAATCTCATCCAATGATCTCACCACTTCACCCTTTCACAATCAGTCTCAATTCTTGCAAGGGGATATGGGTCCGTTTCCTGTGGGCTCCACAAACTCAAGTGGCCAAATATTTCAAGATAATTTGAAACTTAATACTAGTACAAGTGATCAAAGTCTTCCCAGTACTGATATACCAAGTTTTTGCTATCAAATGAAGTCAGACAGCTTATCCGATAATTCGAGCTTTGATCAGTCTCTAAATTACAGTAGCAGCACTACTAATACGAATTTTAGCTTTGATTCAGTTTTATCGACTCCTCTGTCTAGTCCACCTCCTCTGAATTCGGCCTCGGGTCTTATGAATGGCAGCACAGAAGATGAGAGGGATAGTTTTTGCAGCAATTTGTTGAGGTTTGAAATTCCAGAGGGTTTAGATTTTGCTGATTTCATCTGAGAAATGTTCGAAATTGATTTCTTATACGTGAATTGTTTAGGTCCATTCAGTTACAAATTAAGTTTGGCTTTGTTACGTTATAGCTATTTGTAGATTTTTTTTTTCTTTTTTTGTAAGATTATGTATAATCATGGTTTCATTCATATATATTTTTTGTCACGTGTTCATGATTCTTGTAATATATGTACGTAGTTACAATTTCTTATATGTGTTTCCAGTATATTTTCAGTCTTCCACTGATAAGAATAACGATATTATGATATCAAAAAAAAAAAAAAAAAAGAAAAGGAACAGAAGAAAATTCCAACATAAATTAATATTACTGGAGTTGATTATTTGGCATATTAGGTGAATGTGGTAAAGCCATATATCCAATTATCTGTTGCCAGCATCATACATGGGTTTTGAAATCCATAAATTAAGGAAATATGCAAACTTATATAAAATCAACGCCAAATATATGCAACCTTAATTAGTACGTATTCCATCATCATTGGTTGTTTAAGTGTGTTGCAATCACGGGCGTCCCTGGGGCGGTGCACGTAGTGCCGCAGCACAGAGCCCCCTGCTGGCAAGGGCCTCGGATTTTTTTTTATATGTATATATATTGGATATATTAATTAAAGGTTTAGCTTGTGTATTAATGATTGACTTGGCACATCCATTGTGATGCTTCTTGTGTTACTCATGGTCATGAGTTCAATTCCCAATAGAAACAAATCTTTTTTTTTTGGTCTTTCTATCTAACTATTTGGTTTTCTTTTTTGTCTTTCGTGTATTGGTCCATCCCAAAAGTTTTTCTGGCTCCGCGCTTGAGTGATACCATATCACATTTTGCGTGATAGGAAGTTTCATGTACATTTATGTGATGGAAAATTTCACCACACTCACTCTTTAAAAGTTAATTACTGGCCATCTATGTATACCATAAAGTGAAAATGCTAAACCAGGCTACAGTTCTGTGCGTGGCCGAGCTCCAGTCCGAGACCATGCTACTACCACTAAGGGTAAAGCTGTAGATTCAGAACAGTGGGAGCAAGTCAAGAAGCGGACAACCCGAGCAGGTCGTTCTCCGGAAGGAGGTATATCTAATTTGCATGTTCAAATTAATAATCCTTTTGAGATTCTCAGGGACGAGGATGAACAAATTCCTCATGAAAAGATTAATTCGGAGCAAATTCAAACTCGCGGGGAGTGGTCAAATCATAACAAGAGTAATGGTGATTGCATGGGAGATACTAATCATGCAGGGGCAATAAATACTGATCGAAGGATGGTTCTTCATCAACCATTGCAGCAAATTCAGTGGTAGCTTCGGATAATATGGTTATGGCTACAAGTTTAGATGATAAAGGTAAATAGAGCTTGCAATGAGTTATGCAGTATGCATATTAATGACTATGAGTTTAACACTGCTACTCCATCGGAGAGTTTCCAAGAGATGGCGGCAGTCGCACGAAAACGGTGGGCAGATATAGCGGAAGAGGAGGAACAAGAAGACGAGGAACAAGAAGAAGCTTTAAAGACAAAGATAGATGACCCATCCACCACTCCGCTTGTCTTTCCCTCATATGATTCTTCAGAAGCTCTGAAGTCTATGACAATTATGGCCCGTGGATCATGAGTCGATATTCCACAGGCTACATTAGACCATTAAGAAAATACTCGAGCATGTGCTAAAAAAACAACTAAATTTGCCATTCGAAGATCTTCTAAAAATAGACGTCCTTCGTTTAAGTTATTCTGTTGTTTCCATTTTCTGAATTTTAAAATTTTCTTTCCTTTACCTGAGCGGTTTGTGATCAGGACTTTTTCCTTTTTTTTTTATATATATTTCTATTTATTAAAAAAAATACCATAAAGTGAAATACTTATATCATTATTCATAATTTATATATTCTACTATTCTAATCGTCCATGCACAACTGGTATTGTCTTATGAGCAGATAAATTGCATTTAACATGTTTATCTTACACTATAGATATAAACAGAGCCAATGCCTGACAAATCAACTTGACAAAAGCAAATTTATTTGCTTTTAATGGTCTCCGTGACAACTATAGAGTTCATTCAATACACGGGGTTGTGATTTTGAAAATGGAAACCTCTTGCCCCTATACTGATTAGTCAAATATTCAAAAAAGTGTATTTTTGTCTTTCGAAAAAAAAAGTGTATTTTTGTCTTGGCATGCACCCTTTTTCTTTTCCTTTTAATTTCCCTTTTTTACTATTTCGCAAATTTTCACGAAATATCAAGAGACACATAGACAAGCTATATTGAGCGACATCAATTAATTAATTTAATTAAGAAACTCAAATTTTAAATAAAAACATATAATTAAAAAATTGCCTTCTTCAAATTTCAATATTTATCTTCCTATAATAAATATATATATGTATATATATAAATTCTGCTTCTAGCTCCAAATAAATGAAAAATTGAACACGGTGTTACGGGGACAAGACGATAAAATTGAATGGTAATTTTGATTTGATTCTACTTTCCGTAACTTATTGCAAATTGATATTGTGTGATTGTGAATTTGTGATACACATTGAGACAGCTTTTTACTTTTTAGCTCTGGCATCTATGATTTGCCGACCTATAATGATCAATTTCCCTGCAGACGAAAAACATGACAAACACCAAGAACCGACTGAATGATTGAGACGTGCCTCTTTTGTAGCTGCGCTCTAACATTGTAATAGCTAGAGAAAAAAAAATGATAAATAACATTACGGAAGGAGGAAATGGTACAAAATAGTCGTTCCCAAATTGCAAAGATTAAAAATAGTCAACTTTTTCAAATACATTTTTTTTTAGTCATTTTGGGGTGTGATATGACATTCATACCCTTTAAGCATATTAATGGTCATATACTTCTCTTTTCACTTATCTCTATATATTTTCTTACTCTTTCTTCCAAGTTTTGTTTTTTAAAATCGAATCTGTATTTTTCGTTTTTAAATATGCAATATGGGTGTTGAATTATAGATATCGAAAAAGGATTAATTTGATATATTATACATGCAAAACGCAATTTAAAACGAAAAATTATTTAAATTCAAAGTTTTTGGAGAAAAATAAAATAATCAAGCTACGAGTGTCGAGTTACATTAACTCGAGCTACGATGTTCGAGTTAGTGCTACATTGTTCGAGTTACACTGCTACAGTGTTCGAGTTAGTGCTACAGTGTTCGAGTTACACTGCTACAATGTTCGAGTTAGTGCTACAGTAACTCGAGCTACAATACTCGAGTCACTGTGGCTTTTTTGAGTTTTTGGTGTGGTTGGTAATGTTAGACTTGAAAAGGTCTTTTGAACTGCTACATGGCAAATTTGGAATTTCACACCCCAAAATGGCTAAAAAAGATGTGTTTGAAAAAGATGGCTAAAAAATATTTTTAATTGGCCTAAAAGGCTAAAAAAAAACTGCCTCTTACGGAAAAGATGATAAAATTTAAGAGATAATATGGCTGGCCAAAATATATATGGTATGTCATAATAAGTGATTAAAAATTAAAACACGAGGTACTAAAATTGATGAATATTAATTTGACGGAATATGGTGAAAGTGAGTAAAACGTAAAACATGGGGTATCAAAATTGATGATATACTCAAAAGTAAAAACAAACTGTATATAGTTTAAGCACTAAAACTGAAACTATCACGGGAAATATATATAGAGGAAAATAATTTTACAAGTAGTCATATTTGAGTTTTAATCCAATATCTTTTTAAAACTTGGACATTTGGTCTTGTTTTGATCGGAATTGTGTAATGTTATAAAAAATTGTTAACTACGACCGGTCAGATGCAAACATGTCAAAAAAATTGGGCCAAGTGTTCAAATGTTTGAGAGATACTGGACTAAATTTTAAAGATGACAATTTATTAAATCTCCAAGTATTCTAAATTATTGAACCGAAAAAATTAGTTTGCCTATATATTAGTATAAAGAAGAAGAAGCGCAACGCCATAGTCAGTTAGACAACATTGTAATACACTTAAGACCAATGATGGAATACTAATTCTTTTTTTAATAAGTTGGGAGTATTGGTGATGGAAAACTAAGGTTGCATTTGGATTAATTTGACTTTGTATTGTCCTTTATTTATGGATTTCAAAATCTCATGGATGATGCTGGCAACAGATTATTGGGTATATTGTTTTACCACATTCACCTAACATGCCAAATAATCAACTCCCGTAATATATATGTTCGAATTTTCTACTTCTTTTATAGTATTCTTTTTTTTCCCATATGATCATAATATCCTTTTTCTTATCAGTGGATATATGACTGAGAATATAATGGAAACATATATAAGAAAATGTAACTATGTATATTACAAGAATCATGAACACGTGACAAAAAAATATATGAATGAACCCTTGATTATACATACATAATCTTACAAAAAAAGGAAAAAAAAATCAACTATTAGCTTTAACAAAGACAAACTTTGTAAACTGAATGAACCTAAACAATTCATGTAAAAGAAATCAATTTCGATCATATCTCAGATGAAATCAGCAAAATCCAAACCCTCTGGAATTTCAAATCTCAACAAATTGCTGCAAAAATTGTCCCTCTCATCTTCTGTGCTGCCATTGATAACACCCGAGGCCGAATTCAGGGGAGGTGGACTAGACAGAGGAGTCGATAAAACTGAATTATCAAAGCTAAAATTATTAGTACTGCTGCTACTGTAATTTAAAGACTGATCAAAGCTCGAATTATCGGATAAGCTGTCTGACTTCATTTGATAGCAAAAACTTGGTATATCAGTACTGGGAAGACTTTGATCACTTGTAGTAGGTTTTAAATTATTTTGAAATATTTGACCAGTTGAGTTTGTGGAGCCCACAGGAAAATGCCCCATATTCCCTTGCATGGACTGAGACTGATTGGGAAATGAAGAAGTGGTGAGATCATTGGATGGGATTTGTTGGTTGATAATATTATCAAAGTGATTAGGTTGGATAAGTGGGGCCTGCTGGTTTTGAAGCTGAGAGTTAAATAATTGGTTTTGATCATTTTGTGATGATAGGAGATTCATAGCAAGTCTTAATGCTTCAGGATTTACAAGTGTTTGGAGGCGAATAAGGCTCGACAAATTGAGCTGAGGCGAGCTCAGAAGCGAAGATAGGTCCAATAGGTCAAGCCGCGGGGCGTGAGTCACCGGGTCGATTCCCATTCGTAGGAGTCTCTTTCTGATGTGTGTGTTCCAGTAGTTCTTGATTTCATTGTCTGTTCTGCCTGGCAAACGAGCCGCGATAGCAGACCACCTGATCATCAGACACAAGAGAATTAGGCTTATCTTTTCTGCAATGGACTATAACTCAAGGGTATTTTTTTGGTAATTAAGCCTTCAAAAGCAATAAACTTACTTGTTGCCAAGAACACTGTGGAGTTGAATAATGGTTTCCTCTTCCTCAAATGAAAATCTACCTCTCTTGATGTCAGGCCTCAAATAATTAGTCCAGCGAAGCCGACAACTCTTCCCACATCTTTCAAGCCCTGTACATATATTCAATTAATGATCATGTCAAATTTTGGTCCAAATAAAAGAATTTATTTTTAGAGTTATTTTGGTGGATTTCAAATTCATTTTAGATCGAGTCATTAAAATCCTTTCTCTAAATCCCCTCTCCAAATTCAAATCAACTCATCCAATTTCCAAATGCAACCTAAATGAATGGTGGGTTCTTATTATAGCATGTAAAAGTCGGGTGCCCCATCCAGCAATAACCTTCTAGCAATTAACACAATATCTAATAATGAAAAATATAAATTGAATCGAGAAAATAATAAATAAATACATAATTAACCTCCCAATGCAGAATATTTATAATGGGTGCTCAAAAAATATATTCACGTTACTATAGCCAGGTGTGTGTTTTGTTCCGCTATCTACCTACTTGGTACTGGATATGGAAGACAGATCCTCATAAGATCTACTTGATACTTGAGTGGGCCAGTTCTAATGGGCCGATTATACTTTAGATGAAGTAAACGAATTTAGGTTTCAAAAAGTGAAAGAAAAAGGCCAGATAATCTTTTTATTTTTGGTTCACTTACTCGAATTCAAAAATCTATATGCTCTTTTCGGCAAAACTGACTATGAAATAAAAATCAAATTAAGGTACTTATTGACTTCAAGATATGTTTAGGAGAAAAATTTATTATGAGCAATTAAATGATAATTTACATATAAAATAATATATTAAGTGTAAACAGGGAGAAAGATATACATTTAAATTCTAGTGCGAGCCTTCATTTAAATGGGCGGAATTAATTTAGAAGAAATAAAAGAAATTGGATCAGCAAAACAGAATGTTAGCCCGTGTAATTTCTGTTTTTTTCTGGTTCATAGACTCAATCACTCAAATTCAACAGCCTATTTGCATTTTTGCAAACCCCAACTACAAAAGAAAATTAAGGTCGCAATTCATTGACTATAGAAAACACTTTGAGTCATTGGGCCGGCATTTGTAGATAAGACAAATATCTCTGGCCAATTAACTTGCTACACCTGTAAAGTAACACATTAAAGATCAATTTAATATTTATTTATCGACTTTATATGACAAGCAAATGATGCAAAAATGTAAATATACAAATTCATCAAAATATAGTGCAATCTTTAATAGTGCAATAGGAAGTGAATAAAAAAGTGGAACAAGAAACTTGAACCCTATAAATAGACCTATTCCAGCAATTCAACAAATTTCACAAAGCAATATATAAAAAGATTATAAATATCTTATTAATTCAAATTATATCTCATGTTTAAAAATTAATCTAATCTATTATGAAGTAGGATCCAATTCTTCTAATAATAATGAAGAGCTCCTACACCGCGAATACAAATTAAATAGATCTTAATGAAGCTAAACATAGTATTTTGTTTTGCAGAACTTAGAAGCTCAACCAAACATCCTCGTCACATAGGTGTATAATTAAACAAATGAATAGGAATTTTAATTTGTATACAAATTAGGCACCTTAATTTAGTTTTTCCACCTAATTAAGCTGATGTTAAAGATTTGTGCTAATCCCTTTTCTCTTAGAATGATTTCGTTAAATAATTTAACCGAAGTTTGACCTTAGACGTGGTTTTCTAATACTAGAAACATCTGGATACCCCTTCATTTAATTTAATTTAACGACAATTATCATGCACCCGATATATACGTATACTGTTTCCATGCAGCCATACACGTATCTGCATGACTGCATGCATAATCCTCCTTGGACGCAATTTATTCAACGGTTACAATTCTTAATATTATATAAACCAGTCTTCTTATTTTAATAGTACTTATGCTTAATATTAATTTATCTGATTTGTTAAATTGCATGATATTGTCCGAGTAATTTCCATCCACGAGATTAGATTACGATCGGAAATCTTCGAGTTTATAATTAATTAATGCGGGCAAAATTGAATAAAGGGGAACACTATATATAATTCAAAGTTTGTTGAGGATTATATTTATTATATCGAACACCTCATACTACAGTTGAATCAGCGAAATAAAATAATTAAGGGGTGTCTGAAATAAATGACGTGGTGGCCAAATTAGGGCAAACCACCCTCAAAAAGCCCTGGATTGGTGACAACTAATTGCTATAAGAAGTAAGTTTTTTTTTTTTTTTTTTGATCAGCAAAGAAAATATATTAATAAATGAGCACAAGGGGTGCCCAAACCCAAAATAACTGTGTACAATTTAACTGCGACCTAAGCACAGATTAGGTTCTAATAACCAGTCCGAATACGATACACAACAAAGTTTTGATTTTTTAGCCCTCAACCAAAGCCACACTCTAACTTTAATGAGTTCCGCGAGTTGAGAAACAGATGTATTTTCCTGTTGGAAGGTACATCTATTTCTAGCGATCCAAATGCTCCAAATCGTTCCAAACCATATTGAATTCCATTCTTGTTTGATTTCTCTTTTCGCTCGAAGCCCCTCGTGTTGGATAAGATTATTGCCGCCTTCTTTGCAAAGTACAGTTTGTACCCCCAACCATCTATAAATTTCCATCCATACATGATAGATGAATCCACATGAAAAGAAACAGATGTGCCACGTCTTCTTCTTCTAAATTGCAAAAAGGACACAAAATACACCCTCCGACTCAATAATTCTCCTCTTTTTGCAGATTAGTTCTCGTAGGAATTCGGTTTTGAAGTAGCTTCCACACAAACGCCGCTACTTTGTTTGGTGCAATTTTGTTCCAAGCTAACTTGAGATTACTATGGTCCTTTCTTCTATGCGCCCGGGTTTTTCGAGAATTTTGTAGGCCTCATTGGTTTGTGAAAATATTCTTTGTATCACCATTCCATTTCCAACTGTCTTGCTTATTAATATCCATTTTTGTGTCTCCGGGATCAGAGTAGTGAGATCATAGAATAACTCATTTTCCCATTCAAACGGCTCGCGTCTCCATTGCCACTCCCATTTCCATACGCCCTCCCCATTTTCCCCTTTCACGATTTTCGTCCCGTTTTGGTATCTAATTTAGCCAACCTTTCAAATCTGTGATCAAGTCTCGTTCCCTCCACCCAGGGGTCGTGCCAAAACGATATGTCACCACCATTTCCTACTATCTTTTCAAGCCTATCAATAAACCAATTTATGTCATTCTCCCTTTCTAAAATTTTCCAGATATCCTTCCACCATCTTGATGATTTGTTACTCTTGCTCCACCTATTATTCTCCCTCTCGAGCCATCCTTTTTCCCCCGTCTTGATTCTAGCACTTTAACCCACAACCGATTTTTCTCAACAAGGAATCTCCACACCCATTTAGCTAGGAGTATCATTGAAAATGCTGATATTCCTGATCGACAACCCTCCACTCTCTTTTGGTTTACAGATATTATTCCACTTCACCCAAGCTATCTTGTGATTTTCCGAGTCACCTCCCCATAGAAAGCTTCTATGAAGTTTCACAATATTATTAGCAACCATTTTAGGGATTTTAAAAAAAGATAAAAAAATAGATAGGCGGGGAGCAAAGGACGAGTTTAGAATAATAATCCTTCCGCCAAAACGATATATTTTGTTATCCCAACCCGCGAGGCGTTTCTTGATTTTCTCGATCAACGGCTGCCGCGAAATTTATTCTCGATGGTGTTCCTCCAATCGGGATTCCCAAGTATTTAAATGGTAAGCTATCGAGTTTGCAATTAAGTATGTCTCACAAAGATATCCATTCTTTCCTTCTCCACCCCAATCCCATAGAGAGGCGCTTTTATGAAAATTAATTAAGACCGGACATGAGTTCAAAGAATCGTAAAATGCATTTAAATCTCCATGTGGTCCAAGCTAGAGGCATCACCAAAGAAGATTGTGTCGTCTGCGAATTGGAGATGGGAAATTTCGATTTTATTATTTCCAACCGTGACCGGTGTCATGTAACCGGAGTCCTGGACTAACTTCACCAATTTACTCAATCCTTCAGCGACAATCAAAAATAGAAAAGGTGAGAGTGGGTCGCCTTGCCTGAGACCTCTATGTAGTTGGAATTCTGACGTCGGGCTGCCATTAATGAGAATAGATGATGTTCTTTGATTTAAGGCGGCTCCCAATCCATCCTCTCCATTTATCCGAAAAATTCATCTCCTCATCACAAAATCGAAAACTCCCAATCGACCATGTCGTACGCCTTTTCGAAATCAATTTTTAAAATCACGCATTGTTTTAACTTGTAGGATTTAGCTTCTTCGATGATTTCATTTGCAATCACAATCTTTGTCGGGATTTGTCTATGCCCAACAAAGGCTGACTGACTGGGATCAATAAGCCCGTCAAGAATAGTGGACAATCTGTTGGCGAGGATCTTAGATAAGATTTTATAGATGCACCCAATGAGAGAAATTGGCACGAACTCCTCGATCTTGATAGGGTTGTTCGTTTTTAATAAGTGATACGAAAGACGCGTTACACCCTCTCGTAATGATGCCACTTTGTTGTGAAAATCATTTAAACTTCGATTAAATCCTCTTTCAAAATCGGCAAAGAGCTCGGATAAATCCGGTTAAATCCGTCCGGACCGGGCTCTTATTCGGTCGCAATCCCAAACCGCATTTTTATTTCCTCCTCGCTAAATTCGCTTCCAAATATTTATTGCCCTCCTCGGAGATTTTAAGGAATTTCATCTTGTCTCTAATAGGTTCGAATCGGTTTGTTTGGAAAATCTCTTCTCAAAATGATTTTTGATGCCTTGTCTAACTCCCTCAACGATTCTTCCCACTTACCTTCAATCTTGATTGTGTTAATGTTGTTTCTCTTACGATTGCGATTAATGCATGAATGGAAAAATCTAGTATTCGCATCGCCGTGTGCTATCATCCACTTGATTCTAGCCTTTTGAAATGCCATGCTCTCTTGCATTTTTGATTTTTCTTCAATTCAAAAAATGTTTCCTTTCTCCTTTCAATATCTTGATGGACAAGATGTTGATCTCGTCCTTCATGTCCAAATCATCAATGGTGTTCTTAAACTTTTCAATATTAACCTCGATTTCCCAAAAATTTCATGATTCCACTTTTTGATTATGCTTCAAGGTCTTAAGCTTTTCTTTAATAACAAAGAAGCCCTTCCTCAATCTTAATATTTTTCCATTCTTTTAACAAGAATTCTGAAATATGGGATATTGAAGCCAACAGATTAAAGGTCCTAAACGGTATGGGCCCCAATCCTTCACCTCATCCACAAGGAGAACCGGCAATGATCGAGATAGTTCTCCTTAATCCACGTTGTATCAAATGAGACCAAGAATCATTCCA
Source organism: Rehmannia glutinosa (assembly GCA_016081115.2). Lineage (NCBI taxonomy): Eukaryota > Viridiplantae > Streptophyta > Magnoliopsida > Lamiales > Orobanchaceae > Rehmannia > Rehmannia glutinosa. The sequence goes on from CM071929.1 coordinate 53,611,874, forward strand.
AATTTTTTAAATTAAACATCTATCTAATCTAGACTTACATGTTCCGTTCGGTTTAATCCACGTAAATCTTCTTCTATTTAATGGCAAGTCGATTAAATTAGCTCTGTCACGATGAAGGTGTTGAAAGCTTCCATATCTTTATCAACCTCGTGTTCTCTGTCCCTTTTCTTTCACTCGGCTTCCGAATCGAGTTGAAATCCCGACGAGGCATCTCCTTCTATCCGGGTCTTGGTTGAATCTGTTTAAAAGTTCCGACCATAGTTCCTTCTTTTTTTCTATGGTTGCGGGCGCATAAACATTCATAATTTCACAGATCCTTTCTTCCTTTCCCCATTTTCCTTGAATCCCAAGAGCCCCTTCAATCTCCCAAATAGGATTCCTCAATAAATATAGAATTATCCCAAATACACAACAGAGACCACCCGATGCACCTTGATTTTGTGAACCTCCACGCGCAATTGTTATTTTTCCAAATAGAGTTGCATGTTCTTCTGTTTATCTCCTCCAATTTAGTTTCACGGACACGAACAAACTCGACATTTTCCTTGATTATACATTGTCGGTTTCCTTCTCTTAAACCTTCCTCCTAAGCCTCTAATATTATAGGTTAATATCTTCATAAATAAATATACTAACCTCCTCTCTTGTTGGCCTCCGAAAATTATCTCCTCGTCGCGTCTTGATCCCTCCTTTCCATCTCGATTAACTTCTCGATGACTTCCTTCTCGACCCATTGCCGAAAATTCCAATCTTTTTAGCAAAATCCCAAATTTCTTTGGCTTCTCTTTCAAACTCCCTGTTTTGGAATCTCTTGTTACCGCATTGTATGTCAGAATCATTTAACGAGTTCTCAAGAGCTTCCGTTGGTAATATCAAGGAATTATTTTTTCCCTTATTTCTTCTACCTTTTTTCCTTTTATTATTAACCTCTTCCTTAGCTTCGTCCTCCTTCTCTGACTCCAGGTCCCTCACAAATTCTTGCCATCCAATTAACCTCTTCCTTAGCTTCGTCCTCCTTTTCATGCTCCAAATTTCTCGGGGCACCGATATATTATCTTATATATATAGCCTAAATGTAAAGCCAAATAAAAATAAATAACATATCTTGGATGATTTATTTTGTCTATGGGTTTATTTTTTGAATTTATGTTATAATACTAGCTAGTGTATTGTTGTTCATAAATGATATGAATATTAAATTTTGAGGTCATGCATCATTTTTAAATCGTGGCTCATCAAGTTTCAAAATCTCAAGTCCGATCCGACACTGGAAAATGGATGAATTTTGAGGGAATAAAAACAATTAGTTAATGTGATCCAGATATTAAATGAAAACTTTATATTGAAATCGAATTACCGTGTATTGTATATATATAATAGTATAATTGGTTATTTTGAAAGAAAATAAATTCTTTTTTTTTCTTTTTTTTTTTACCACGCGCCGCAGGAGTTGGACAAATTTATAGATCTAGGCTTCTTCTACAACAGCAGGTAAATTCTAAATATAGAAAAGCTAACCATGTTGGACAAGAAAGCTCAGGACAAAGAGTTATTTGACCTTGGTGTACGGTATGTAGGATTGAGAAAAATAATAGTATTAAAATAGTTTGACCAAAAATTAAATCTTTTTCGTTAGCTAAGAGTTTGATGAATCATTACCTGAAATCTAACGACTTCGAATTGGATAGACTACGCTACTGTAGAAATTTGCAACATATATTTCGCTTGCTTGTTTCGTTCATTCACATTCTTGGAAATTATGAGACTTCTTACACTTACCAAGTTTCCTAATGTGGTCTACATTAAAAGGATAATAATTAACTAATTTTTCCAATGTTTGGTTGACGATCGACATCTGGCCGTCCACGGTAATTTTTGGATGAACAGGATACAAGTTCATATTTTGTTATTAGATTTATAGAAAGTGGACAGTAAAAAATATCTACTTTTATTTTTTAATGACCATCGATGGATCGATCCTATCTTGAATTGAACACACAATTTAAAATAATGTGAAGTTTTGAGCAAAGATATAAGAGTGAACATTATTATCTTTTTTTATGCATGATTATTTGAATAGGTGTTTACGAAACCTCCTATTTCATGCAATATAATGTTTGATGACACCCGAACCGAGCTGGAAAAAAGTTACTCCACATGGTCATCCAGCATACATCCGAGTAGGGGCCAGCGGGTGACGTCAGCAGCGGTGCTCGGCGACACGTCATGAGTTGGGCTCGTCCACTACCGAGCCCAACCACAGCGCGGCTACCGAGCCCCGACCCCCGAGCCCAAATTTCGGCGGGAAACGCATGCGCGACAGATTCAGAAAAATAACCATTTGCCCATACTTAGTGCTCCATTAGCACCGGAGGCCGCCACGTGTCAGAGTGTAATCAATATGAGTCGCCAAGTGGCAAAAACTTGGCTGACATGCACGTTTAGGAGGAGACATGTATCCTTTTCAAATTATTTTATTAATTAGTGCAAAGATGACTGTTGAAAACTCACTTACTAGAGGGGTATAAAAAGTCCCATTTAAGAGGAAAAAGACAAAAAAAGAAGAAAAATAGAAAAAGGCCACTTGTAAACGTGTTGTTAAGAAAAACCGACCCCGATAATCCGGCTCAGCATTACGTGAAAAAAGGTAGAATTAGCCACAAATAAACGCACATTATGCATACTTATATTTCCACGTGTTAAATCTCTTATATATTTTGCTTGTTGACCAAAACGCACGTCAATAATGTTTATATACCAATTAATTGTTCATGTAATGTATTGAATTTTAGTGGGGATTAAAAAGATTGAACAACTATATGAAATTTTATTTAATTTTGTACTTGCTACGTTTTTTTCTTGCACTCCACCCTTTAAATTTTATACAGTAATTAAGTTGTCAACCTCACAACTCACAAGATTGATTTTAGCCTACTTCGAGTAGAGCTGTCAAAAAAAGCTCGGACTGATGAACTGGTCCAACCAGCTCGGTAATAGGGCCGGACTGGGCTGCGATTTTGCAAGTTCGAAAAGAGTCGGGGCTTATTAGGCCCAAAACACCGGACCGGCCCCGACGCAAATCAAGTGTATTTTTAAATCATGGGTGGGGTGTGCTCCCCAAAATAAGCGGCCGTGCGATTTCCTCACTTGGCCGACGACTAGCATCGGGCCAGCCGGCCCGATCATCAAATTGACAGCTCTAACTCCCAGTCTTCCCGCCACCCCCACTTCCCCACCCCACCCCACCCCACCCCACACACAATATATATTTTGAATATTTTTGAATACTTTTGAAATGAAAAAAATAATTGATGATTAGTGAGGATGGCTGTGACATGACTAAGGGAAGAAAGAAGCATGCATTCGTCATGAATACTTACGTGGACTAACAGAATGCCCCAATTGGAAACCACGCTTTTGCAGTAGGTAACACGTGTTAGACTCAAACTTCTATAGTGGGAAAGACAATAAGATAGTAATATAACAACCACATACAAAAAATTTAATTTTTGTTAAATTTTTGTAACCCCTAAAAAAAATTAAATTTTATAAGCATAATACATCATAGCCTCGAGCTATAGGAAATATAACGTGTGTACAACATTTCTTCTTCTTATTATTTTTTTCTTTTTTTTTGTTGGTGTTTTGGTGAAAACTAGACAAAGATCGATTTTTGACTTAAAAATACTTTTTTATTGGATCACTTTTGACTTATTAGTATTCATCAAAGAACTTAACAAGTTTTTTATTTCCACAAAATTAATAATAATAAAGTCCAAAAATGGTTCCCATCACCAAATTGTAACTAAGAATAAAATCAATTTAAGTTATAATTAACATTTTGACGTAATAAATAATTCTCAAAGTAAATCATTGATTGAGCTATTTTAGCACAATTTAATCCCATATTTATTCGTTCATTCATGTTTTCCTTCAATAAGGGCTAAAACCAACGGGGGACTGTTGCCCCCCCCCAAAAAATTTAAAATATTTTTTACTAGGTATTATTTTAAATATAAAATTATTTATAAGGTAAATTTCGTATTCAGCTCTTCTCCGCCCCAAAAAAATATTTTATTCCTCAAATTATATTTACGCCCCTAACTATAAATTCTGCGTCCGCCACTGCTTAAAAAAGCAACGATTTGAAATGGAGGGAGTCTTATGAGCTTTTCAAAATCATGAGGGGCCCCAGTCCAAAAATAAATGCAATAATTATGGTTTTTTGATCCATTGAAGCAATCTATGAAAGAAGGAAACATATGCTTATAATTGGGTAGAGGATATAACAACCAAACCAACTAATCAGTGTTTTTTTAAAGACTTTGTGCGTAGGTCAAAACCATCTTTACGCTGCCACCTGTTACTAAATGTTCAATCCTAATTTACCTTGAGCTATATATCACATCATCTTTTGGGTCATCCAAAAAATTCTCATTTTTTAAGATGGACGAAAAATCCTAATTCTTTCCAAAATTCCAATATTGAGGTAATCCTTAAACTATATGATAGTCTTGGAATTTATTAGGATCAAATTCTGATGGAGTAATTGGATAGATATATCTAATGAAAAAAAATGTAAAATGTATAACCTTTTTGAGTTCTGAAAATTATAATCGCAAGTCTTATTTAGTTGAGAATAATATGATCAAAACAATCCAAATACTCTATTTTGATTTTTCTTTCATCTCACATTTTAAGTATTGTCACTCAAATCAAAAGTGTGCATTGATCTCATTAATACAGTTGGCTTCTATTAATGATATTTGGGACATGAGATGGAATACAACGTGGACATATGATTTTGTGTAATACTAAAATAGGTATGTTAAAATTTATAGTATGTTAGTACTCCATTTCAAATTGGATACTAATTAACCACATATTTAATTTTATACAATTTCGAAAAATGGTTCAAACATTATTATCAAATTTAAAATTAAAAAAAATGGTTATTATAATAATGTGCCTACAATCTTTAAATCTCAAAAGTAACTCAATTGGTCTCAGGAGCGGACCTACATTCAAGGGGTGGTGGACCTTGGCCCCCCAAACATTTTCATTTTCACATATTTTATATGTGGATATTAGGCATTTTTTTTTTGGTAAAATATAGATTTATATCAATTTTGGTCTACAAGTCCTTTGGGCTCCCAATTTGCTGATATACGGCCCAACTATACACCCTTCAAGTTCATATTTCAATACACCATAATGTATACATTATATACTTAAACCTTTTCACTTCAAGCTCATATTTTAATACACCATAATGTGTATATTAATACTTCAACTTTTGCAGAAAACTTATTTTGTTTTTCTTATAGACGATTTTTGTGATGCAGAATAGACTTTTGTAATTTTAATATATTAGGATTGCAATTATATATTTTGAGATGCTTAATGGTGCGTATTTACTTTGTATTTAATGCAAAAATATAATATATATTCCTAAGTTTATTAATATATAAAATAAATATTTGATCTTCTAATTATTGGCCCCTGGTGTTGAATCATGGTTCCGCCGCTGAATAGTCCTATATGGTAATTTCTATTATGATGATGACCCCAGTTCTTAGTAACCCAAACTTCTATTCCAAGAATATCATGTGAACGGAAAAATCAGTAATCCTATTCATGTACTTGGGCATAATTGGATTTTTCAAACAAATGCAAGAATATACTATTAATTTCTTAATTAATCCCCACATATTACATATAATTTATGTACTAATTTTCTAAGATTTCACCCCCAACACACAGCACACAAGAGAGAGAAAAAAATAGATGACATACGTAGAGCAGGGCCGGCGCCAAATCCTATTGACTTCCATTTGTTTCTTCTCATCTATAAATAGATCTAGTGTGTCACATTTTCATTTGGACCAACAACTTTCAGTACTTTTCTTGCAAATTAAAGTTCCCTTTGCCTTAATTTGAGATCAATTGTTGCAAATTAAACTCTTACACCTCATATATATACACTTTCTCAATTAATTAATATCAATCTCTCAATTATATATCAAGAATGGGAAGATCACCTTGCTGTGATAAAAGTGGACTCAAGAAAGGTCCATGGACCCCAGAGGAAGATATGAAGCTTACTCAATATATTCAGATGCATGGCCCTGGAAATTGGAGAACCCTCCCAAAGAATGCTGGTATATATATCATATCACTTTATTACTATATTCTTCCTTTTCTTATTAACCAAAAAAAGTATAGAAAAAAATTCAATGTATAACAACCATGTATTTCAACCAAAATTTGACATGATGATCATTAATTGAATATATTACAGGGCTGGAAAGATGTGGGAAGAGTTGTCGGCTCCGGTGGACTAATTATTTGAGGCCTGATATCAAGAGAGGTAGATTTTCATTCGAGGAAGAGGAAACCATTATTCAACTCCACAGTGTTCTTGGCAACAAGTAAGATTCTTGCTCCCATTATTTAATTTGAAGGCTTAATTATAAAAAGTACCTTGAGTTATAGTCCAATTGCAAAAAAGATCCTGTCAAAAAAAAAAAAAAATTGCAAAAAAGATGAGCCTAATTATATTTTCTCTTGTGTCTGATGATCAGGTGGTCCGCTATCGCGGCCCGTTTGCCAGGCAGAACTGACAATGAAATCAAGAACTACTGGAACACACACATCAGAAAGAGGCTCCTCCGAATGGGAATCGACCCGGTGACTCACGCCCCCCGGCTTGACCTATTGGGCCTATCTTCGCTTCTGAGCTCGCCTCAGCTCAACTTGTCGAGCCTTATTCGCCTCCAAACACTTGTAAATCCAGATGCATTAAGACTTGCTATGAATCTCCTCTCATCACAAAATGAAAATCAATTATTTAACTCTCAGGCCCCAGTTATCCAACCTAATCAGTTTGATAATATTATCAACCAACAAATCCCATCCAACGATCTCACCACTTCATCATTTCACAATCAGTACTCTCAATCCTTGCAAGGGAATATGGGGCATTTTCCTGTGGGCTCCACAAACTCAATATTTCAAAATAATTTAAAACCTACTACAAGTGATCAAAGTCTTCCCAGTACTGATATACCAAGTTTTTGCTATCAAATGAAGTCAGACAGCTTATCCGATAATTCGAGCTTTGATCAGGCTTTAAATTACAGTAGCAGCACTACTAATAATAACAGCCAGAATTTTAGCTTTGATAATTCAGTTTTATCGACACCTCTCTCTAGCCCACCTCCGCTTAATTCGGCCTCGGGTCTTATCAATGGCAGCACAGAAGATGAGAGGGACAGTTTTTGCAGCAATTTGTTGAGGTTTGAAATTCCAGAGGGTTTGGATTTTGAAGATTTCATCTGAGAAGTGTTCGAAATTGATTTCTTTTACATGTATTGTTTAGGTTCATTCAGTTTACAAAGTTTAGTAGAATTTTTTTATTTTATTTTTTGTAAGATACATTATGTATAATCATGGTTTTATTCATATATTTTTTTGTCACGTGTTCCTGATTCTTGTAATGTACGTAGTTACAAATTTACAATTTCTTATGTTTCCATTATTACATTTTCAGTCATCCACTAATAAGAAAAATGATATTATGATTATATGGAAAAAAGAAGAGAAAAAATATTCCAATATAAATATTACTGGAGTTGATTAGTTGGCATGTTAGGTGAATGTGGTAAATTGGTAAAACCATATATCCAATTATCTGTTGCCAGAATCATACATGTGTTTTGAAATCCATAAATAAAGGAAAAATGCAAACTTATATAAAGTCAACGCTAAATATATGCAACCTTAGTACGTATTCCATCATCATTAATTGGTTGTTTAAGTGTGTTACAATGATTTCCTCAAATAAAAAAAAAAGTGTGTTACAATGATCTCTAATTCGTAAAATACTTGGAGCTATGGCGTAGCCCTTCTCCTTGTACTAATTTGAATTCTTTGTATTTTATCTTGTCAAATATTAAAATGAGCATCAGGATGATATTAAGCACGTGAAAAAAAAAGCAAATAATAATGTCATTCAAAAATCCTCTAAAAATAGAATCGTTTATATTGTGATTTTAAGTAGTTAATTTGTTGTTTCTTTTATAGAGTACTCTTTTTTCCTATCAAAGGTTTTTCCCACCGGATTTTACTTAATGAGACCCCTATTTTAAAGCTAGTTGCTTGGCTTGTAAGCAATGTACTGCATTTCATTTTTTCTAAAGTTATTCAAAAAATCTTGTCAAATGTGAAATGAGAAGTTTAAGTACGTCCATAATAAACAAAATCCTTAGGTCTTGTATAGTTTTCATCCCATTGGATTTTTCCCACTCTTTATTAATTGAGATATATATGTACATCATATTTATTTTATCAATTTTACTGAAATATATTCTATTTTAATTCAACTTATTTTCAATCTTAAAACCTATATTATCAATTCTTACACCTATATATTCAATTTTCAACCATATATTATATTAACAAGACTCATTATAACCACAATATATAATGAATATTAACCTTATATTACATAAGTGGGACCAACTACCGGCCACCACCCACATCCACATATATTAATTACCATTAAATTTTCAAAGTGGACCCCACCACAAACAATTTCCTTCTACTTACATAATAAATATGTAAATTATCATCTTATCACATCTTTCAATAAGAAAAAAGTTCAACACAAAATACTAAATCAAACATATTCTCAAATTTCCACCCTACAAATTCTTTTTTAAACCAATTTTATTTTTGTACATATTCCAATAAAAAGTTGAAAAAACTATGTAAATGGGATGGAATTTTTGGAGAACTAAAACCCCATTATCAATACATAAGGGGACGCCTGCATCCACACGCTATAGAACTGAATTAAGCATCAAAAAGTTTCCGGATCAACCACCAACACCCCTAATGGTTTTTTTGCTGACGCAACTATTGACCTTTTTGTTTTAACTTAACAACCCAATCCAATAATACCAAGGGCGGAGGGAGGGAGGGGCCAATCTGGGCTCCGTCCCTCCCCTCTCCCCCTCCCCCAAATTTCTATTTTAAAAAGCTTTACACTAGAAAAAAAAACTTAAATTTTTTAAGTTATAATCTATACTATTTTCTTTTAATTTTTTTATCCACTCATCCAAAAAAATTTACTGCTCCGTCCTCTTGAGTGATACCATATTACATTTTGCATGATAGGAAGTTTCATGTACATTTTATGTGATGGAAAATTTCACCACACCCACTCTTTAAATGTTAATTAAATACTAATGTTAATTACTGGTCATCTATGTATACCATATAGTGAAATACTTATATCATTATTGATATTAAATATTTTCTATTATTCTAATCGTCCATGTACAACTGGTATTGTCTTATGAGCAGATAAATTGCATTTAACATGTTTATCTTACACTATAGATATAAACAGAGCCAATGCCTGACAAATCAACTTGACAAAAGCAAATTTATTTGCTTTTAATGGTCTCCGTGACAACTATAGAGTTCATTCAATACACGGGGTTGTGATTTTGAAAATGGAAACCTCTTTCCCCTATACTGATTAGTCAAATACTATTCAAAAAAGTGTATTTTTGTCTTTCGAAAAAAAAAGTGTATTTTTGTCTTGGCATGCACCCTTTTTCTTTTCCTTTTAATTTCCCTTTTTTACTATTTCGCAAATTTTCACGAAATATCAAGAGACACATAGACAAGCTATATTGAGCGACATCAATTAATTAATTTAATTAAGAATCTAAAATTTTAAATAAAAACATATAATTAAAAAATTGCCTTCTTCAAATTTCAATATTTATCTTCCTATAATAAATATATATATGTATATATATAAATTCTGCTTCTAGCTCCAAATAAATGAAAAATTGAACACGGTGTTACGGGGACAAGACGATAAAATTGAATGGTAATTTTGATTTGATTCTACTTTCCGTAACTTATTGCAAATTGATATTGTGTGATTGTGAATTTGTGATACACATTGAGACAGCTTTTTACTTTTTAGCTCTGGCATCTATGATTTGCCGACCTATAATGATCAATTTCCCTGCAGACGAAAAACATGACAAACACCAAGAACCGACTGAATGATTGAGACGTGCCTCTTTTGTAGCTGCGCTCTAACATTGTAATAGCTAGAGAAAAAAAATGATAAATAACATTACGGAAAGAGGAAATGGTACAAATAGTGATTTCCAAATTGCAAAGATTAAAAATAGTCAACTTTTTTAAACACATTTTTTTTAGCCATTTTGGGGTGTGAAATGATATTCATACCCTTTAAGCATATTAATGGTCATATACTTCTCTTTTCACTTATCTCTATATATTTTCTTACTCTTTCTTCCAAGTTTTGTTTTTTAAATCTGTATTTTTCGTTTTTAAATATGCAATATGGTGTTGAATTATAGATATCGAAAAAAGGATTAATTTGATATATTATACATGCAAAACGAATTTAAAACGAAAAAATTATTTAAATTCAAAGTTTTTTGGAGAAAAATAAAATAACTGCTACAGTGTCGAGTTACACTAACTCGAGCTACAGTGTTCGAGTTAGTGCTACAGTGTTCGAGTTACACTGCTACAATGTTCGAGTTAGTGCTACAGTGTTTGAGTTAGTACTAAAGTGTTCGAGTTACACTGCTACAATGTTCGAGTTAGTGCTACAGTAACTCAAGCTACAATACTCGAGTCACTGTGGCTTTTTCGAGTTTTTGGTGTGGTTGGTAATGTTAGACTTGAAAAGGTCTTTTGAACTACTACAGGGCAAATTTGGAATTTCACACCCCAAAATAGCTAAGAAAAATGTGTTTGAAAAAAATGACTAAAAAATATTTTTAATTGGCCTAAAAGGCTAAAAAAAACTGCCTCTTACGGAAAAGATGATAAAATTTAAGAGATAATATGGCTGGCCAAAATATATATGGTATGTCATAATAAGTGATTAAAAATTAAAACACGAGGTACTAAAATTGATGAATATTAATTTGACGGAATATGGTGAAAGTGAGTAAAACGTAAAACATGGGGTATTAAAACGATGATATACTCAAAAGTAAAAATTTGATATATAGTTTAAGCACTAAAACTGAAACTATCACCGGAAATATATATAGAGGAAAATAATTTTACAAGTAGTCATATTTGAGTTTTAATCCAATATCTTTTTAAAACTTGGACATTTGGTCTTGTTTTGATCGAAATTGTGTAATGTTATAAAAAATTGTTAACTACGACCGATAAGATGCAAACATGTAAAAAAAATTGGAGAATTTAGTGAGTTGGCGCAAAAATTGCCACCACAACTTTAAAATTCCCAAATTTTGTGTATCAGTTTTTGGTGTTGACGTTTAGCGCAAAATTACCAAAGTCCCTAAATTTTTTAGACACATTAGCATCCATCAATTCTAGTTATAAGCAACCACAGTAAAATTTATACAATTCTGATCAAAATTGGGTCAAGTGTTCAAATGTTTGAGAGATACTTGACTAAAATTTAAAGGTGACAATTTATTAAATCTCCAAGTATTCCAAGTTATTGAACCGAAAAAATTAGTTTGCCTATATATTAGTATAAAGAAGAAGAAGCGCAACGCCATAGTCAGTTAGACAACATTGTAATACCTTAAGACCAATGATGGAATACTAATTTTTTTTTTAATAAGTTGGGAGTACTGGTGATGGAAAACTAAGGTTGCATTTGGATTAATTTGACTTTGTATTGTCCATTATTTATGGATTTCAAAATCTCATGGATGATGCTGGCAACAGATTATTGGGTAAATTGTTTTACCACATTCACCTAACATGCCAAATAATCAACTCCCGTAATATTTATGTTCGAATTTTCTTCTTCTTTTATCCTTTTTGTTATCAGTGGATATATGACTGAAAATGTAATGGAAACATATATAAGAAATTGTAACTATGTATATTACAAGAATCATGAACACGTGACAAAAAAATATATGAATGAACCCTTGATTATACATACATAATCTTACGAAAAAAGGAAAAAAAAAATCAACTATTAGCTTTAACAAAGACAAACTTTGTAAACTGAATGGACCTAAACAATTCATGTAAAAGAAATCAATTTCGAACATTTCTCATATGAAATCAGCAAAATCCAAACCCTCTGGAATTTCAAACCTCAATAAATTGCTTCAAAAACTGTCCCTCTCATCTTCTGTGCTGCCATTGATAAAACCCGAGGCCGAATTCAGGGGAGGTGAACTAGACAGAGGAGTCGATAAAACAGAATTATCAAAGCTTAAATTCGTATTAGTAGTGCTGCTACTGTAATTTAGAGACTGATCAAAGCTCGAATTATCGGATAAGCTGTCTGACTTCATTTGATAGCAAAAACTTGGTATATCAGTGGGAAGACTTTGATCACTTGTAGTAGGTTTTAAATTATTTTGAAATATTTGACCAGTTGAGTTTGTGGAGCCCACAGGAAAATGCCCCATATTCCCTTGCATGGACTGAGACTGATTGGGAAATGAAGAAGTGGTGAGATCATTGGATGGGATTTGTTGGTTGATAATATTATCAAAGTGAATAGGTTGGATAACTGGGGCCTGATGGTTTTGAAGCTGATCAGAGTTAAATAATTGGTTTTGATCATTTTGTGATGAGAGGAGATTCATAGCAAGTCTTAATGCATCTGGATTTACAAGTGTTTGGAGGCGAAGAAGGCTCGACAAATTGAGCTGAGGCGAGCTGAGAAGCGAAGATAGATCCAATAGGTCAAGTCGTGGGGCATGAGTCACCGGGTCGATTCCCATTCGTAGGAGCCTCTTTCTGATGTGTGTGTTCCAGAAGTTCTTGATTTCATTGTCAGTTCTTCCTGGCAAACGGGCCGCTATAGCAGACCACCTGATCATCAAACACAAGAGAATTAGGCTTATTTTTCTTGAATGATTTGAAAGTGGTTGTTTGAAAGTGGTTATTCAAATAAGGGTAAATTACAAAATAATTACTGCATCCCGTTATCTTTCAAAATTACAAATACCCTGTTCAGATTTGTATTTAATAAATATACCCCCTTACACATTGAGGGTGCAATTTGTAAAATGGAACCATGTACCAAGATTTTAGGAAATATTTGTAAGTTTGAAAGATAGTGTAATTGACTAATACTCAAGGTACTTTTTGTAATTAAGCCTTCAAATTAAATAATGGAAGCAAGAATCTCACTTGTTGCCAAGAACACTGTGGAGTTGAATAATGGTTTCCTCTTCCTCGAATGAAAATCTTCCTCTCTTGATATCAGGCCTCAAATAATTAGTCCACCGAAGCCGACAACTCTTCCCACATCTTTCCAGCCCTGTAATATATTCAATTAATGATCATCATGTCAAATTTTGGTTGAAATACATGGTTGTTATACATTGAATTTTTTTCTATACTTTTTTTGGTTAATAAGAAAAGGACGAATATAGTAATAAAGTGATATGATATATATACCAGCATTCTTTGGAAGGGTTCTCCAATTTCCAGGGCCATGCATCTGAATATACTGAGTAAGTTTCATGTCTTCCTCTGGGGTCCATGGACCTTTCTTGAGCCCAGTACTTTTATCACAGCAAGGTGATCTTCCCATTTTTCGATGATTGAGAGATTGAGTTATATTAATTGAGAAAGTGTATATCTATGAGGTGTAAGATAGTTTATTTTGCAACAATTGATCTCAAAGGCAAAGGGAACTTTTGCAACAGAAGTGAAAGTTGTCGGTCCAAATGAAAATGTGACACACTAGATCTATTTATAGATGAGAAGAAATAAATCGAAGTCAATAGGATTTGGCGCCGGCCCTGCTCTACGTACGTCTGTGTTCTTTCTCTCTCTTGTGTGCTGTGTGTTGGGGGTGAAATATTAGAATATTACATAAATTATATGTAATACGTGGGCCATTAAGAAATTAACAGTATTATCGATCGAATTGCATTTGTTTGAATAAAGATTATGCCCAAGTATATGAATAGGATTACTGATTTTTCCACTCACATGATATTCTTGTAATAGAAGTTTAACGGGAACATATTTCCTATTCCATTTTTTGTATTCCACTCCATGTCCACTACATTGGATAATTGACATGTGGTAACAGATAAACATGAGTACTTGTTGATATCTTCGATGTATATACACATTCCATCATCCAATGCAGTGTGACAGGAAATGGACCAGGAAATCTGATTCCACTAAGAATTGGGGTTGTGATAGAAAACAATATAGGATTGTATATGGAGACTTAAAAGATTGTAGCAACATTATAATTGCTTTATTTTACTTTAAATTGATATTATAATATTTTGAATCTTTGTTCGATATAGATTTTCATTATCTATTGCGTTTTAGGAATATAATAAATGTGTGGTTAATTAGTATATCCAATTATTCATGAAATAAAATATTTTATACATTGGTATTAAAGCAACAATACCAATTTTGAAATGGAGGATCTAATATTTTATAAATTTCTACATAGCCATTTTAGTAGTCCACAAAATCACCACAAGCTTGTAGCTCAAGTGATATCCTTCATCCTTTGTAAGGTGTTGGGTGGAGTTCGAACCCAGGACTGTTCTTATAATTTAAGGGGTGTGATGCGAAACGAAAGTGGCCCTTTATATTCATCTAAAAAAGTAAAAAAAAATAATAAAATAATGAGCATTATATTTCCATTTCGACGTTTCTACTACATAAAAAAAAGATACTTTAATATTATTTACATCATATATATTTTACTTGACTATTTTATCACGTCTTTTCCGCCACAAAGAATCAAACGCTTAGCTAAAAAGTAAACAATCAAACCCGCAACCTCAAGCATGCAAGAAAGAGCGCAGACCACTGTGCCGAAGAGGTCTTTTGTGAAAACTTTGTATTATTTGTTTTATTTTACTATTTTATCCCGTCCTGCGGTAAAAAAATAAAAAAACAGACTGCGTATCTGTGAAGGCTTGAACACGCGACCTCAAGTATGCAAAAAAAAAAAAAAAAAAAAGCCACCGGGCCCAACAGCTCTTTTGTACAAATTTGTATTCTTTATTTTACATATACATATATATTAAACCATTAAATTAATTAAAAAAAATCGGGGCTCGGGGGCCCTCGCCAAAGAGGCCCCTGTGCGGCGGCGCCACCATGGCCACCCCTAGGATGGTACTGTTCGAACCCGTATCTTTTAGTTTCTTTGAAATTTATGCACTCCCTTCTAACCAGTACTCTCAACTTATTACGAAAAAAGTAGCTCTCAAAATTTTCTGCTCACGTTGTATTTCATCTTATGTCTCAAATATCACGAATAGAAGTCATTAACTATATTAATGAGATCAATATACACTTGACGTGAGTGATAATACTTGAAATGTATGATGAAAGACAATTCAAAATAGAGTATTCCGATAATTTTTGTCAAATTAAAAAGCAAAATTAAATTATTGTCAATCTTAATACTTGAAACTCTCAACTAAATATATAAAGACTTGCGCGATTAGAATGTCATTGCTCAAAAAAGTTACATATCTTAGATTTTGATCATCAGATAGATATCTATCCAATTATTCCATCACAATTTGGTCCCGATAAATTCCAAGACTATCATATAATTTAAGAATACCTCAATATATATTGAAAATTTTGAAAGAATTAGGATTTTTCCATCTTAATTTAAAAATGAGAATTTCTTGGATGACCATAGATGAAGTGATATAGCTGAAGGTACATTAGGGATTGGACAGTTACGGACAGGTGGCAGCCAAAAGAAGGTTTTGACCTGAGCAGAAAGTCTTTAGAACAACACTGATTAGTTGGTTTGGTTGTTACATCCCCTACCCAATTATAAGCATATGTTTCCTTCTTTCATAGATTGCTTCATTGGATCAAAATCCTAATTATTTGCATTTAATTTTGGACTGGAACACCTCATAATTTCCAAAAGCACACAATACTTCCTCCATTTCAATTGAATTAATTTCCTCTCAATTTTTTTTTTTTTTGAGAAATTAATTTCCTCTCTAGTTAGTTAGTGAGAACCAAATTATTTAATTATTTATTGTTGTATTTAATTTGATGATAGTTTCATTATTTGGGAAAATATCCATTTTACATTCATTATGTTGTTTAATATAGATTGTTAAAAAGTTTCTTGATAAGTTATCTAAATGATTCATAATTCGCAATTTTTCTCGTCTGACTCACCCCACTTTCCTGTGTTGGCTCACTCCAATTTTGTTTACTGACTAACTATTGCAGAGTATCACCTGAACACTAACATGCAACCAATTTAGGCCTAAAGGCGTATAAGATTTGACACTTCCCATACATGTGAAAGATAAATAAGAGATAAATGCACTTAAAATATAAATAATACAAGCCTTTCATTTCATGTTTTTCTTTTTTCCCATTGGTTAATTAATAAGAACCCCTATTGCAGAAAAATGCGAAATGAAACAAATAAAAACGGGATTAAATGGTGCTCAAATAGCTAATAATTATTGCATTTACTTAGAAAATATTTATTATGTCAAATTTTAGGAATTCAACTGGTGCAAAAGTTTTCTTTTTCTTAATTAGTTTATTTTTTTCGGGAAAACCATGTTGAGTTATTTGATGAATTTCAATACCTCATAAGTCATAAACGATGAGATAAAATTTTATTTTGAAGTCATAACATGTTCCCACCAAAACAAAAATAGAAAAAGAAAAAGGAAAAGTATAAGTAAATATTGTACACACATTGTATCTCCTCTAGCTTGAGGATATGATGCATTATGCTTATTAAAGTTTGAATTTTGTATGTGGTTGTTATAATGATATTGTTGTTATATTAAATATTTTATTGTCTTTCCCACTATAGAAGTTTGACTAGTCTAACACGTGTTTAACTGCTGCAGAAGCCTAGTTTCCAAATTGGGGCATTTTGTGTATCCACGTACGTATTCATGAATCACCAATTATTTTCTTAATCTCAAAATATGTTAAAATATTTAACACATATAATGTGTGTGTGTGTGTGTGTAAGTACACAAATCAATCTTGCGAGTTTGACAACTTATAAATAAGGCTAGATATAATGTAGAGAGAAAACGAGCGAGTACAAACTAAACACCAAATTTACTTACATGGGGTTATTTGACGGACTTGTGTTCTAACTTCTAACACCATTTTTAGTAGTTTGCAGTACTTTAATGTACAATTTGCACTATTTTAGTGCATAATCAATATTTTATTTTTAACAGTTTGCAGTACTTTCTGCACTAAAAATAATATTCTATAAGATTCATTCTTTTATTCATAAATGATATTGATTTTTATTACATTATAATTGATAAATATATTACATAAGTAATTTTATTAATATAATATTTATAAAATGTTTTATTATTGAAATGAAACAAAATAAAAAAATGTGAAATTTTATGCAAGTTTTATCATTGTATTTTATGTTTAGTATTTTAGAATGTAATTTTTTGTAAACTTTATAATTTTGTGTCTAGTATTTTAATTTTTATTATTATTATTATTATTATTATTATTATTATTATTATTATTATTATTATTATTATTCAAACTATACATCATATTATTTTGACAAAATATCACATATAATAAAATAAATTTTGATATCATTTCTATTAGAACAATTGAATACAAAATTAATAACAATATTCAAATTTAATAAGAAATATATTTAACAATTTTTTTAAAAAAAAAAGAATATCGTGTGAACAGTGCAACGCTATTTCTAACGCATAGTGCTACACTGTATAAGAGGTAAAATGGCGCCCCAAAATGACACACTGCTAGCTGGAGGGAACTAATAGCACTGGTCGGGTGATATTTTAGTTGTTTGCTAAAGAAGCTCTAAAGGTAGTATTTTAATGTCATACGATCAACATGTCAACACTGAATTTTTTTAATTTTCAACGAAAACAGAACTCATTTCGCAAGTTCTTTTAAATTACAAGATATTTAAGGAAAATGTGATTTTTACAAAACCGATTTTGCGACTTTTCTTTTCCTTTTTCTTTCTTTTTTTGTTTTTGGTTAAGGCAAAAATATTATTAACTTAGTGAGCACAAGGGGTGCTCTCCCATAAATACATTGGGGATGATATCTCCTATTACAATTGCAACGTGGAACAAAAGTACAATTCAATTCGATCCACCTATTTTTGACTGTTAGTTAGATCAAAGTTCTTTGGGTTAATGTTCCAAATCTTCAACATTTGTTCTTGAATGTCTAGTATTAATTTTTGCTCTAATCCAATTCTATATGATTTCATTTCTAATTAACAACATTTCCAAATAATGCGTTTGGACAGAAGTTTGCATCTTATTAATCCAGTCATTAAAATTTTAAAATGTGTATTTTGCCCCTACCCTTAAAAATAGGCGCACCCTGATAACTGAATGTCATTTTATTTTTTACCGAAACCAATAATAGACGGGCAAATATTACCCAACAAGCAATAGTCTATCCAATTCAAAGTCGTTAGATTTCAGGTAATTGATTCATCAAACTCTTAGCTAACGAGAAAAAGATTTTGGTCAAACTATTTTAATACTATTATTTTTTTCAACCCCACATAGTCACATACAGTAGCCTCAGGGTCATAAAACACTTTCCTATAAGCTTTCTTGTCTAACATGCATTACCTTTAATTTTGTATATTTAGAATTTACCTGTTGTACTAGAAGAATCCCCATATATACATTTGTCAAACTCCTGAGGTAAAAAAGAAAATTAAAGATTTATTTTTAACAAAATAATGTATACTATTATATGGAAATCGATTTTAAATTAGGTGATCTTTTCAGGACCATGCAATTGAAAAATAAAGACGCCCATTATTAAAAAAAGAAGGTCTTATGTGATACCGTCTCATTGACTTTAAAGTCATAAGACGGATCCTACAATACACAAAAAATATTGGTTTTTTAAATGGGTTTGGGTTTGAGTTCAAGTTTTATTTACATATAGAGGATCCGTCTCATCAGAGACGGATCCAGAAATTTTCTAGAAAGGGGCCGGGCACAAAATAAAGACAATAATAAACTATATATAATCAATTAGTGCAGGCACACTTTTTTTTAATAACTTAATTAATATATATAACTTTGAAAAATAAATTATAAATAGTTAGGTAGAAAAGGAAAAAAACTATGTAAAATTCCACACATTGTTTTTAAATATGCACATTTTTCACTTTTCACCCAATTAAATATTAATTTCAAAAACAAATAATAAAGAGTAAATAAAAACGAAGAAAAAAGTTGTGGGGGCACGTGCCCCCACATTGGGTAACCTACGTCCATCTCTGCGTCTCATGAAAATTGCTCATAAGACAGTCTCATACAAGTTTTTGCATATTAAAAATGTTCCCACGAAATTACTCTGAGAATGTAATATAATACTAAACGTTCTCATGATCTCTATCAACTTAAAATTTTAAATTAATTAATCATTTAATAAGACATCTAAACTATATATTGAGTTGCCTTTTTGAACCAAAAATACAAAAATGCTTGTATTTGGTGGGATCTTCTATTCCAAAAGGATGTCTAATTTTATATTCAACCGTGCATATTGTAATGTATATAAAAAACTATCATATATTTAAAAACTCACAACTTAAGCTTTATTTTTGCTTCAAAATTATTGAGACGCCCTCTTGGAACCATGAAAATAAATTTAAAAATAATAATGAACGATGAAAAAACAAAAATAAACCCTAAAAACATGAACCATGAAGAATAAACCCGAAAAACAAAAATAAACCCAAAAAATAAAAAATAAACCCTAAAAAAAACTAAAAATCCTAAAAACCCAAATCAATTAAAAATAAACCCAAGAAACACAATAAACCCTAAAAAAACAAATATAAACCCTAAGAAAAATAAAATCTAAAAAAAAACCTTTAAAACTTTGTGTAAGGACTCCGTCTCACGGATCTAAATCTGTGAGACCGTCTCACGCAAATTTTTGCCATAATAATAAGGCTTCAAATTAAAACTTCGTCTTCTGTTCCCCGTTAGGGGATCTTATGAGACATCTAAATGTTAAATCTTTACAATACCAATCCTAATAACAAAATAATTTGTCAATAACCACCTGGCTATTTTTCATGCTCCAACGAATTAATTTAACAACTGTTACTAAAAACAAATGAGCTTAATTAGTAAATTTAATAAAATTAAAGGCCAATTAATTATTAATTTAAGCGACGATTTCAACATTCGGTTCGAAAAAAGATATGGTTTTGCGTACACAAGATACCTGTTATAGTAATTAGTTGTCAACAATCCAGGGTTTGTTTGAGGGTGGTTTGCCCTAATTTAGACACCACGTCATTTATTTCAGAGACCCCATAATTATTTTATTTTTGCTGATTCAACCGTAATATGAGGTGTTCAATAACACTCAACAAACTTTGAATTATATATCCCTTTAATTTATTCAATTTCGCCAGCATCAATTTGAAGATTATTAGATCGTAATCTAATCTTATTGATGGAAATTACTGTGACAATATCATGCAATTTAACAAATATAGTATTAATTAAAAGAAGAAGAATGGTTTATATATATTTAGATTTGTAAGCGTTGAATGAATTACGTCAAAGGAGGGTTACAGCATGCAGATACGTGTATGGATGCATGGAGACAGTATACGTATATATCGGGAGCATGATAACTGTAGTTGAAATTTAATTAAAGGAAGGGGTATCCAGATGTTTCTAGTATTACAAAACCACGTCTAAGGTCAAACTTCAGTTAAATTATTTAACGAAATCATTCTCAGAGAAAAGGGATTAGCACAAATCTTTAACATGATCAGTAGTTAGGTGGAAAAAAAGTTAAATTAAGGTGCATAATTTAGTTAAAAGAATTCCTCATTTGGTACGTGCACACACCAATTTTTGGAGTCCATAAAGAAATAGAAATTTAATACAATTGGTACAAATAAAGTTTTATTATGCAACATTTTGATTCATTTTGAAGATATATTTTGACACTTTAATCTGCTTTAATTTTAATTTATCGATCAATAACACAAATTTGATGGCTTGCATTGAAGGGTGTAACCAGCATACGGGACTAGCTTTAGCTAGTGCAATTATTTTTTTCCCTCAATCTAAACATATAATAATTATTATTATTATTTTCTCTCAAACAAAAATAGGAAAAAAAAGTTTGGGATGTTGGGGACCGGTGAAGCCCCCTCCTAACTAGAGCTGGCAATTAGTTCGGGCCACAGAGCAAAATCAGGCTAGGACGGCCCGGCCCGAAATTCCGTCGGGTCAATATTTTCATGGTTTATCCTAGCCCGGTTCTTTAGGGGTCTCCCTATTTGAGGCCCAACATAACATTATTTCGGGTTTTCCAAGCTGACCTACTGAGTCGGGCCCAAATTGCCAGCACTACGCCCTTGCTTGCACACGATGGCTGCTTTGCATTTTCCTTTGTAGTTGGGTTTTGCAACATGTATGTAGACTTTTGAATTTAAGTGAATGAAAAGCAGAAACCAATTAGATGGTCTTAGTTTCACATGTTGCTAACCCGATCTCTTTTACATCTTCTAAAGTTAATTTGGCCCATTAAATGAACATCCGGTTCAATATCAAGTAGATCTTATGAGGTTCAGATGGGCTTACTTCCACTTTTTATAAACCCAATCTCTTTCACTTCTTCTAAAGGTAGTTGGGCCCATGTCGGCCCATTACACGAAGACCCACTCGAAGACCAAGTAGATGGCCGCTCCAATATATATTTTTATTATTCATATCTAAAAAGAACAAATTATCACAGTAAATAATGTATCTAAAAAATAAAAGAACAAATTATCAGAGTAAATTCTTAGTTTTAACTTTTAAGACTGACTCCATTACGAGGGACAAAAAATTGACTGTGCCAAATGAGTCACGAGCCAACAGAGAATAGACTTACACACTATCATCATTTCATTTGATCAGAGAAAGGGTAAAGAATGAAATGAAAGGGAAAAGGACATCATAAGCTGCCAAATCCCCAGACACCCTTTCCTTTTCACTTTCGTCTCTCTTTTGATTCCCTCTATTACTCTCTCTCCACCCCACGAATTTCTTGCCCTTCCAAGTTCCAACCCACTCCACTTTATTCAATTATAAAATAAAAAAGGTTCTCTATATGATTTTGTGATGAATAAAGTAAAAGAGAGGACAATATTATATATCAACTTAAATACCATATATGGGTAAAAAGAGACCATATTATCAATTATCAGTACAATATCATTGTTACATCTCCTTAATAATACTAAATATATCCTCTCAAACTTGGATTGTAATTATTGTGAATAATACCAAAAAGAATGCTATCATATATAATTCTCAAACTTTGATTATGAAATTTTAGTTATTTTGGTGGAAACCTAATTATAATGAATTTTATTTATAATACCAAAATAAATAAATAAATTTTTTTACCCCCAAAAAAAATAGAATTCTTTTGGATCCATAACATAAAATAATGTAACCAATTTATTTCTCTCTCCTCCTTTTTCATCATCTTCCCACAGAAAGAAAAGTAGTTCACATTTCTCATTTGTCTTCCCCTATTTCAAGTAGAAGGTGTTGACAACTTTCTCTCAGCACCTCCTTTTATCTCCTCCTTTTTTGTTATAATCCACATTCCCACTCATTCACACCATTTCCCCATAACCAAAAACCTTGAAATCTTCCATCTCCCTTTTTCTCTCTCTCTACCAAACCCTTACTACACTAAGAAAACAAACACCAAAAAAAGAGGGGAAAATAAAACCAGAAAAACAGAAAAGTTGATTTGAATGAAAACCCAATGAGAATAGAACAATACTTTTCTCTCCAGTACTATTCCATGCTCAACATTGCAATCCTTCTGTTATTTCTTCATTTCCATGGATCTCTCGCCGGTTTACTGTCCGAGCCGGCTCAGCCACTTAAACCGGGCGACTACAACACGGTCCCCGCTTTTCCGGTCCAGACGGAGACCCAAACCTGCCGGTTAGACCTATCAGCGGAGCTTTTCGGCGGCGTAAGCTCCGCGTGCGGTCGGAACCTCGACCGGAGCCGGTGCTGCCCCGTACTCGCGGCGTGGCTATTCGCGGCTCACGCCCGGTCGGCTCTTCAGGTGACGACGGCGTCTCCGCCGGCCGGGTCCGATTTGCCGATGATGCCCGATGACTCGCAGAAGTGCGTGAACACGCTGCAGAGTTCGTTGACGAGCCGCAACATACATATCCCTCAGCCGAACGCGTCGTGCGACGCTGTTTTGTGCTTCTGCGGCATTCGGCTCCACCAGATTACTTCTCTCAGCTGTCCGGCGGCGTTTAACGTCACCGGAAATTACAGAAACGCCACGCCGACCGCGGCCGTTAGGAATCTGGAGCATAACTGCAAAAATGCTTCTTACGCTGGTTGTACCAAGTGCCTTGGTGCTCTGCAAAAGGTCAGTTTCGTCATTTGATGCATATTTATTTTTATGCCACTTGACATTTATTTCTCAATGATTGATCGTGTGTTCAATAAATACAACTTCCGTTATTTATTGCTGGATCGTCTCTTTTTTGGGTAATTTTAGGTATTTATTGATTGTTCTTTTTTTAATGAAACGATCTGTATTTCAGTATATAATATATTTAGGGTGTGTTATGATAATTACATTTGTATAAGTCCTATTTTGTAATTTTCTTCAAAATCAAGAGGAGAAAATATTTTCTTCAAGAATTTTTTGCTAGTATTCTTGGTAGGGATTTCAAGTCTTCAACTGAGCCCTGAGACTTCCTATTGGTTTAGGTCTTATGGACACAAATAATGGCATTTCTTAAATATTTATTAAAAAAATAGCTACGTATTTAAGAAAAAATAATGGCCATGGTTTTATTCAGCCTTATGACTTTCGATCAGTTATTCATTTCCTTTTCTAAGTTTTTTGGTTTAAACAAAAAGAAAAGAACAAAATTAGGATAAAGCTTTAATAATATTAAATAATCCTCTAAGGGCTATGGCCTATATTAAAATGATGTATAAGCTAAAGATTGCGTGGTGACTAGAGCTTCTACACAAAAAGTGCTGTCTTTTCACCTTTTTCTTAGGCTTTTTTTTTTCTGTTTCTTTTGTCTATTTTCGAGCAATAATTTAGTAGTGTAGTTTTGCTCTACATTATTCAACTTGCTCTAAATAAGTTTTGTGAATATATAAATATAGTGACACCTTATGGAATCATTATGTTACCTTGTAGAATTTCCCTAGGAGAACTTCTGGATGATCAATAATTGATATCAAAAGTAGTGGATTCACTAAGTTATTGTTGCATATTACTTGTTTGGAGTATAAGATATTCTTCAAAGTTCTTCAAGACGGTTTTTGTTTAACTTAGTGGTTAGATTTTCTGGTGATGTTGAAAGTAAGAGTAAGTTTGTTTACTAATTGGGGTGATTTGGGGAGATTTTTGGGGTTAATTGGGGGAATGAGAGTTTCATGTGATGCAATGAGAAATTGTGTATTAGTAGAGAAATACATCAAAAATGCAATATAATGTTTGGTCGGTGATCAATTGGGGAAAGAAATGGGAAACAAACCATAACATATACCAGGTCATTTTAACTTTGGAAGAGTTTGCCCAATATCGGAAACAAACCATAACATTATGAGACTTCTCACATTTACCAAGTTTCCCAATGTGGTCTACATTAAAAGAATATTAACTAGTTTTTCCAATGTTTGGTTGACGACATCTGGCCGTCCACGGTAATTTTTGGTGTATCGGTTCACACCGTAATATTTTATGGTTGCGCTACTGGTGGACAGTAAAAAATATCTACTTTTATTTTTTATTGACCGTCGATGGATCAATCTTATCTTGAATTGAACACGGATTTTAAAATGGTGAAGTTTTGAGCAAAGATATATAAGAGTGAAGATTATTATTCTTTTTTAAAATTTGGTTCTTCATTATGAACCAGTAATTAGGATTTAATTATCATCTCAATCTTAATTGATTGATCTAAAAGATTTAGAAACATAGTATATTAGCTCTTTTTCTGGCACGATCGACTAAAAATTACAAAACTAATTTTCCTTTTATGCGTGAATATTGTTTGAAGTCTTGCACATGTCTACGGGATCTCCTATTTCATACAATGTTTCATTATTACATACAATCATTCATGTAACGTATTGAAATTTAGATGGGATTAAAAAAAATTGAACAATTATAAGAAATTTTATTTAATTATGTACTTGCCACGTTTTTTTCTTGCACTCCACCCTTTAATAATTTTTATAATTTGTCAACCTCACAAGATTGATTTTAGTGTACTCCCAGTCTCCTCCTCCCCCCACCCCCCCACCCCGCACGGGCCCACACTCAAGATATATATTTTGAATATTTTTGAATATTTTGAAATGAAAAAAAAAAAAAAAATTGGTGATCAAGAGTGAGGATGGCTGTTGACATGACTAAGGGAAGAAAGAAGCATGCATCGTCATGAATACTTACGTGGACTCGCTAAATGCCCCAATTGGAAAACACGCTTTTGCAGTAGGTAACACGTGTTAGACTCAAACTTCTATAGTGGGAAAGACAATAAGATATTAATATAACAACCACATAAAAAAATTAAATTTTATATATAACACCTTAAAAAAATTATATTTTATAAGCATAATGCATCATAGTCTCAAGCTAGAGGAAATATAACTTGTGTACAACATTTCTTCTTCATCATCTTCTTATTTTTTTCCTTTTTTTTCTTTTTTGGTTTTTCGTGGTGGGAACCAGACAAAGATATATCGAACTTTGACTTAAAAATAATTTTTTATTACATTATTTTTGACTTATTAGTATTCATCAAAGAACTTAACAAGTTTTTTTTCCCCACAAAATTAATAATAATAGAGTTCAAATATGGTTTTCGAGTCCAAATATGGTTTTCATCACCAAATGTAATTAAGAATAAACCAATTTAAGTTATAATTAACTTTTTGACATAATAAATATTTCTCAAAGTAAATCATTACTTGAGCTATTTTAGCACAATTTAATCCCATCTTTATTCGTTTCATTTCATGTTTTCCTTCAATAAGGGCTACAACCAATGGGGAAAATTAATTGACTGCTCTTGTTGGTTCAGTAGATCAGATCCCCCAGTTAACTGACTAATTAATTACTTTTTAAATGCGAATTATGAATAATTTAATTTAGATAGCTTCTCAATAAATCTTTAGATAATATTACAAAACATACTATAAATGTAAAAATCTGAAGATTTGCCAAAAAATCAAACGATCTTAAAATTAATACAACAGTTAAAAATTCAATAAATCTAGCTATTCTCTCTCACTAACTTAAAAACAACGGCGGACCTAGGGAAAACTGCTTCCCCAGAAAAAATTAAAATACTTTTTTACTAGGTATTATTTTAAATATAAAAATTATTTATAAGGTAAATTTTGTATTCAATCTTTTCTCCCAAAAAAAAATTCATAAATGTGTTTTATTCCTCAAATTATAGTTTCGCCCCCATAACTATAAATTTTTGCGCCCGCAACTGCTTAAAGGGCATCGATTTGAAATGGAGGGAGTATTATGAGCTTTTAAAAATCATGAGGTGTCCCAGTCCAAAATTAAATGCAAATAATTGGGGTTTTTGATCCATTGAAGCAATCTATGAAAGAAGGAAACATATGCTTATAATTGGGTAGGGGATATAACAACCAAACCAACTAATCAGTATTTTTTTAAAGACTTTGTGCATAGGTCAAAACCATCTTTAAGCTGCCACCTGTCCTTAAATGTTCAATCCTAATTTACCTCGAGCTATATATCACATCATCTTTTGGGTCATCCAAGAAATTCTCATTTTTTAAGATGGAAGAAAAATCCTTATTCTTTCCAAAATTCCAATATTGAGGTATTCTTAAACTATATGATACTCTTGGAATTTACTAGGATCAAATTGTGATGGAGTAATTGGATAGATATATCTGATGAAAAAAATGTAAAACATATAACTTGTTTGAGTTCTGAAAATAATAATCGCAAGTCTTATTTAGTTGAGAGTAATAAATGTTAAAATCTATTGAATTAATTTATCATGTGACTAAAACAATCCAAATACTCTGTTTTTAATGTCTTTCATCTCACATTTTAAGTATTGTTACTCACGTCAAGTGTATATTGATCTCATTAATACGATTGGTTTCTATTAATGATATTTGGGACATGAGATTAAATACAACGTGTACAGATGATTTTGTGTAATGCTAAAATGGCTATGTTGAAATTTATAATGTATTAGATACTCCATTTCAAATTGGATACTAATTAACCACATATTTTTATACAATTTCGAACATTGGTTCAAAATAGTATTATCAATTTAAAGTAAAAGACATGGTTATTATAAATTATAATGTCCCAACTAGGGGTGAGCAAACGACCGGTTCGGTTCAAAACCGAACCGAACCGCAAAAAACCGAAAACCGATATGGGATTTTTGTGTAACCGAAACCGAACCGTATTTCTAGAAAAACCAAACCGAACCAAACCGAAATAGTTCGGTTTGGGTCGGTTCGGTTTTCGGTTTCGCTAGGATTCATATAGAATTTTCATTTTTGTTCTTCAAAATTCAGTTATATTTGACAATTTTCATTTTTTGAAAACAAAACTGGCATCAATTTATTTCAATCAATTGAAATATAAAACCAGTAAAAACTAAAACTCCCAAAATGAAAAATGATAGAGAAAATAAAAGAACTAAAAACAAGAAAAAAAGTCCCAACAACATTCTCAACTCAGGAAGCATTTTACTTGAAACAAAATCCGAAAACTCACTGATTTGGCCCAAAATATTCTTCCACCTTTTCAATTTCATTTTTTAATGAAAGACCACTCACCTTTAAGAACAGCGGTTATGAGGTGATGTGGTAGATACACGAGTTCGAGTGCTTGACGGTGGGCTGGTGGCATGGTGGAGACTTGACTGAGATTTTTATCTGGGAGACGGAGGTCGCCGACAGTGGGAGAGTGAGGCTTGAGAGTCGATTGTGGGTTTGGGACTTGGGAGAGGTTTATGTTTTTAGGGCAAAATCCAATTTTAATTTAGTTAACAGTTAAAAATATATAAAACTGAAATGAGATAAGTAATTAACAAATATAAAAAATAAGAAAACATGTATGCGGTTCGGTTCGGTGTGAACCGAATTTTGTTGGACCTAAACCGAACCGAACCGCAAAATATTTCGGTTTTTAAAAATTAAAACCGAACCGAACCGTTTACCTAAAAAAACCGAACCAAACCGAACCGAATTACGCGGTTCGGATCGGTTTTTCGGTTTCGGTGCGGTTTTGCTCACCCCTAGTCCCAACAATCTTTAAGTTTCAAAAGTAACTCAAATAGTCCAGATGCGAACCTACATTCAAGGGGAGGGGGACCCTGGCTCTCCAAACGTTTTCTTTTTTTAGATATTTTCTATGTAAATATGAGGCTTTTTTTGGTAAAAAATATATTTATAAGAATTTTGGTCTTCAAGTCCTTTGGGCTCCCAAATTGCTCATAAAAATTTAGGAGAAATTACACAGAATACGTTGTTTTTTGTACCATTACCACACAATACGCTCCAATTACTCTTATGCCTATTTTTTTACTTTTGTACTTAAATTTTTTTTTACGCTCCTTGCTATTTTTGATTATTTTTATTTTTTTTCGTTTTTTTTCTGTTCCTACATTGTTTTATATGTTATATAAGTTGTTTCGAGAGGTTGTTTAAATTTATTTCTTTATTGTTTCTATGTTGTTTCTTTGTTGTTTCGATGTTTCAAAATAACTGTAACCTATTTTCTATGTTGTTTTTTATTCATATATTATTTTGTACATTGTTTTTATTGTTTCGGTGTTGTTTTATAATATTTTTAATGTTGTTCTAATAATGTTTTTTGTTGTTTTCATGTAGTATTCAATGTGTAAATACAATTTTTACCTATTTTTTAAGCTCTTTTTATTCATGTTGTGTTTTAAATATTTTTTACGTTGTTTCTGGGTTGTTTCCATACCCTTTTTAATATTGTTCTGATATTTCTTTGTTGTTTCAATGAAATTTTCGATGTTTAAATATAATTTTTTTTACCTATTTTTATTAAAAGAAACATGTTAGAAACAATGTTGAAACACGGAAACATGTTTGAAACATGTTTGAAATAATGTTGAAACAAAACGTAAAATTTTTCCGGGAATTTTTGCTGGAGCGTATTGTTGTGTAAAAAAAGAGCGGGAAGCGTAAATTTAGGTAAAATTGCACCGAGAAACGTAAATTTAGGTAAAATTGCATTGGGAAACATAAAAGGCTGACATTGACTTAAAATGGTGGATATTTCTGTCATAAGCCCAAAAATTTAAAACGGCCCAGAACATTTTTTATTAAAAATTTGTGGGCCTAGAGCATTACACCCTTCATGTTCATATTTCAATACACCATAATGTATACATTATATACTTTCACTTCATGCTCATATTTTAATACATCGTAATGTGTATATTAATACTTCAACTTTGGAGAAAACTTATTTTGTTTTCCTTATAGACGATTTTCGTGATGCAAAATAGACTTTCTAAAGTTTAATATATTAGAATTGCAATTATATATTTTGAGATACTTAATAGTGAGTATTTACATTGTATTTGATGCAAAAATATAATATATATTCCTAGATTTATTAATATATAAAATAAATATTTGATCTTCTAATTATTGGCCCTTGGTGTTAAATCATGGTTCCGCCCACTGAATACTCCCATATGTTAATTTCTATCATGATGACCCCAGTTCTTAGTACCCAAACTTCTAATATTCCAAGAATATCATGTGAACGGAAAAATCAGTAATCCTATTCATGTACTTGGGCATAATTGTTTTTTTTCAAACAAATGCAATTAGAGAATACTATTAATTTCTTAATTAATTCCCACGTATTACATATAATTTCTGTACTAATTTTCTAAGATTTCACCCCCAACACACAGCACACAAGAGAGAGAAAGAAATAGATGGCATACGTAGAGCTGGGCCGGCGCCAAATCCTATTGACTTCCATTTGTTTCTTCTCATCTATAAATAGATCTAGTGTGTCACATTTTCATTTGGACCAACAACTTTCAGTACTTTTCTTGCAAATTAAAGTTCCCTTTGCCTTAATTTGAGATCAATTGTTGCAAATTAAACTATCTTACACCTCATATATATACACTTTCTCAATTAATTAATATCAATCTCTCAATCATCGCAAAAATGGGAAGATCACCTTGTTGTGATAAAAATGGGATCAAGAAAGGTCCATGGACCCCAGAGGAAGACATGAAGCTTACTCAATATATTCAGATTCATGGCCCTGGAAATTGGAGAACCCTTCCAAAGAATGCTGGTATATATATTATATCACTTTATTACTATATGCTTTCATTTTCTTATTAACCAAAAACAAAGTATAGGGAAAAAAATTCAATATATAACAACCATTTATTTGGACCAAAATTTGACATGATCATTAATTGAATATATGTACAGGGCTTGAAAGATGTGGGAAGAGTTGTAGGCTTCGCTGGACTAATTATTTGAGGCCTGATATCAAAAGAGGAAGATTTTCATTCGAGGAAGAGGAAACCATTATTCAACTCCACAGTGTTCTTGGCAACAAGTAAGATTCTTGCTCCCATTATTTAATTTGAAGGCTTAATTATAAAAAGTACCTTGAGTTATAGTCCAATTGCAAAAAAGATCCTGTCAAAAAAAAAAAATTGCAAAAAAGATGAGCCTAATTATATTTTCTCTTGTGTCTGATGATCAGGTGGTCCGCTATCGCGGCCCGTTTGCCAGGCAGAACTGACAATGAAATCAAGAACTACTGGAACACACACATCAGAAAGAGACTCCTACGAATGGGAATCGACCCGGTGACTCACGCCCCCCGGCTTGACCTATTGGACCTATCTTCGCTTCTAAGTTCACCTCAACTCAATCTATCGAGCCTTATTCGCCTCCAAACACTTGTAAATCCAGATGCATTAAGACTCGCTATGAATCTCCTCTCATCACAAAATGAAAATCAATTATTTAACTCTCAGCTTCAAAACCAGCAGGCCCCAGTTATCCAACCTAATCAGTTTGATAATATTATCAACCAACAAATCCCATCGAATGATCTCACCACTTCACCATTTCACAATCAGTCTCAATTCTTGCAAGGGGATATGGGTCCGTTTCCTGTGGGCTCCACAAACTCAAGTGGCCAAATATTTCAAGATAATTTGAAACTTAATACTAGTACAAGTGATCAAAGTCTTCCCAGTACTGATATACCAAGTTTTTGCTATCAAATGAAGTCAGATAGTTTATCCGATAATTCGAGCTTTGATCAGTCTCTAAATTACAGTAGCAGCAGTACTAATGCGAATTTTAGCTTTGATTCAGTTTTATCGACTCCTCTGTCTAGTCCACCTCCTCTGAATTCGGCCTCGGGTGTTATCAATGGCAGCACAGAAGATGAGAGGGACAGTTTTTGCAGCAATTTGTTGAGATTTGAAATTCCAGAGGGTTTGGATTTTGCTGATTTCATCTGAGAAATGATCGAAATTGATTTCTTATACGTGAATTGTTTAGGTCCATTCAGTTACAAAGTTTGGCTTTGTTACGTTATAGCTATTAGACTATTAGTAGATTTTTTTTTTCTTTATTTGTAAGATTATGTATAATCATGGTTTCATTCATATATTTTTTTTGTCACGTGTTCATGATTCTTGTAATATATGTACGTAGTTACAATTTCTTATATGTGTTTCAAGTACATTTTCAGTCTTCCACTGATAAGAATAACGATATTATGATATCAAAAAAAAAAAAAAGGAACAGAAGAAAATTCCAACATAAATTAATATTACTGGAGTTGATTATTTGGCATATATATTAGGTGAATGTGGTAAAGCCATATATCCAATTATCTGTTGCCAGCATCATACATGGGTTTTGAAATCCATAAATTAAGGAATATATGCAAACTTATATAAAGTCAACGCCAAATATATGCAACCTTAATTAGTACGTATTCCATCATCATTGGTTGTTTAATTGTTACAATGATCTCTAATTCGTAAAATACTTGGAGGCTATGGCGTAGCCCTTCTCCTTGTACTAATTTGAATTCTTTGTATTTTACATTGTAAAAAATGAAAATGAGCTGAAGCACGTGCAACTGCAAAAAAAAAAAAACAAATAACAATGTCATTTGAAAATTTTCTAGAAGCAGACGTCCATCATTTAGAATATTGCAATTTTAAGTTATTTTTGTTGTTTTTTTTTATATGGTACTCTTTTTTCTATCAAAGGTTTTTCCACTAGATTTTAATTTGATATGCTTTAACGAAACCCCTATTTTAAAGCTAGTTGTTTGGCTTATAAGTAGTGAATTATATTTTTTAAATAATATTTCGCATTTATTTAAAAAACCTTGTCAAACATGAAATGAGCAATTTAAGCACGTCCATAATCAAATTAACAGGCAATCCTTAAGTCTTGTATGATTTTCATCCCATTGGAGTTCTTCACACTCTTTATTATTTAAGCTATACATGTAAATCATATTTGTTTTATTAATTTCATTGGAAATATTTTATTTTAATTCAACTTCTTATTTTTCAATTTCAAACATATATTCTCAATTTTCACACCAATATATTCAATTTTCAACCATATATTATATTAATGGGGTCCATTATAACCACAACATACTCAATATTAACATCATATTATATCAGTGGGACCAACTTCCACCACCCACATCCACATATATTAATTACCATTACCAAATTAAAATTTTAAAGTGGACCCTACCACTAACAATTTCCTTCTACTTACATAACAAATATATAAATGATCATCTTATCACATCATTCAACTGGAAATTTTGGGGGACTAAAACCCCATTATAATGTTTTTTTAATTATAATCGATACGATTTTCTTTTATTTTTTTTATTAGGTCCATCCCACTTTCGTGTATTGGTTCACCTCAAATTTTTTTCTAGCTTTGCTCTTGAGTGATACCATATCACATTTTGCGTGAAAGTTTCATGTACATTTATGTGATGGAAAATTTCACCACACTCACTCTTTAAATGTTAATTAATGTTAATTACTGGCCATCTATGTATACCATAAAGTGAAATACTTATATCATTATTCATAATTAATATAATCTATTATTCTAATCGTCCATGCACAACTGGTATTGTCTTATGAGCAGATAAATTGCATTTAACATGTTTATCTTACACTAGATATAAACAGAGCCAATGCCTGACAAATCAACTTGACAAAAGCAAATTTAACTATTTTCTCTTAATTGTCTCCGTGACAACTATAGAGTTCATTCAATACACGGGGTTGTGATTTTCAAAATGGAAACCTCTTGCCCCTATACTGATTAGTCAAATATTCAAAAAAGTGTATTTTTGTCTTTAAAAAAAAA
Organism: Rehmannia glutinosa; assembly: GCA_016081115.2. Lineage (NCBI taxonomy): Eukaryota > Viridiplantae > Streptophyta > Magnoliopsida > Lamiales > Orobanchaceae > Rehmannia > Rehmannia glutinosa. The sequence continues at coordinate 53,645,428 of CM071929.1, forward strand.
AAGTGTATTTTTGTCTTGGCATGCTCCCTTTTCCTATTCCTTTTTCTATTCCTTTTTTTTTTTCTATTTGTCAAATTTTCACGAAATATCAAGAGAAACACAGACAAGCTACATTGAGCGACATCAATTAATTTAATTAATAATCTCAAATTTTAAATAAAAACATATAATTGAAAAATTGCCTTCTTCCTATAAATAAATATATATATATATATGTATATATATATATATAAATTCTGCTTCTAGCTCCAAATAAACGAAAAATTGAACACGGACACACGGTGTTACGGGGACAAGACGATAAAATTGAATGGTAATTTTGATTTGATTCCACTTTCCGTAACTTATTGCAAATTGATATTGTGTGATACACATGGAGACAGCTTTTCACTTTTTAGCTCTGGCATCTATGATTTGCCGACCTATAATTGATCAATTTCCCTGCAGACGAAAAATTAAACATGACAAACACCAAGAACCGACTGAATGATTGAGACGTGCCTCTTTTCTAGCTGCTCTAACAATATTGTAATAGAGAAACAAAAAATGATACATACATAACATTACGGAAAAGATGATAAAATCTAATTGTTAGTCCAACACATGTGGTAATCAAAGTCAAAAATTGGGGCAACAATTTGTAGGTATCGAAAAGTTTGAAGGAAAGAAAAGGTAGCAAAATTGGATACAAAGTCTTGCACTAAAAGTTGCTTGGTGTTTGTCTTTTTGCACATTCATTTTGCCTATAAATAGGCAGCATACGGGAGAAGCAAATACACCAACAACAAGCAATTTAACAATTGCTAGAAAGAGAGAAAAATAGAGAGTAGAGATTTACATAAGTGTGTGTTTTGAGTGAAGAAAAGGGAGAAAAATTAGTAGTAATTTTTCATTCTCACCCAAAATAAGATTCCTATTTTCTTGGGTATTCCAAGTTAAGTAACTTGAGATATTTTGTGTATCCCTATTTTTAGGGAGAAATATTGTAAGCCTACTATACATTTAGTGGAGGATTTATCTGGACTACGGTCTCGTGGTTTTTCCCGATTTGGGTTTTCCACGTAAAAAAATTCTTGTGTCCTATTTTTTATCGTCTTATACTATTATTTGGTATTATTGGTTTGGTTCTCATTTTTAATCCAGCTAGGTGGGAAAAGATTTTACTATTTCCGCTGTGTCGGTGTCATTTATTTTGGCACTCTTTCCCAACAAGTGGTATCAGAGCCACGTTGTTGCGGATTAAAAAATGGAGGAATCGACGTCTGTTGGTGGGATGTTCAAACTCAACGGATCCAACTACAATATTTGGAAGCCGAGTATGTTGGATTTTCTCTACTGCAAGGATCTTTATTTGCCCTTGAAAGGTGATACTGCCAAACCAAAAGATACAAGTGACGACGAGTGGAAAATCCTACACAGAAAAAATGTATGATATATCCGGCGTTTCCTTGAGCATAGCATTTTCCATCATTTTGCTAATGAGGAAAAGGCTGATGTTCTATGGAAAAATATTGAAACCATGTTTGAGAGGAAAAATGCCTTGAACAAAGCTTCTATTATTAGAAAAATTGTTCGGCTCGGATACACGGAAGGTGCGAACATGATGGAGCACCTAAATGCGATCGTCGAGTCCGATAAATCAATCTACCACTATGAAAATATCCTTGATGATGAAGTGATTGTTTTATTCTTTGCTCATTTCGTTACTGGGTTGGGACACGCTTGTGGTGTCGGTCGAACTCGGCCGAATGGTGAACCGACTATGCGATGGTCAAAGATTGTCTTCTTAATGAAGAGTCGGGAAGAAATGAGTTAGAATATTCTTCCGAGTCAAAAGCCTTAGTAGCTGAAAATGACAAACGAGGAAGGAGCAAGTTTAGAGGTTCTCAAAATAAAAGAGACAAATCCAGGGGGAGGTCCAAATCCAAGAAGGACTTCAAATGTCATTATTGTGGTGGTCCAAATCATTATGAGAGAGATTGTAGAAAGAAGAAAAGAGATCAAAAGAATGGAAATAATGAAAACAAGATCGATGACAAAGACACTCTATGCCATTGCGCTTGATGGTGATGTTGTCATCATTTGTGATGATGCTTGTATCGATTACGCATGCGTGCCAAATGAGACGGATTTGGATTATTGATTCAGGAGCTTCATATCATATCACACCTCATCGTGATATGTTCACATCATACACCGGTGGTAGCTTTGGCAAAGTCAGAATGGCCAATCATGGTGTGACGGAGGTCGTTGGCATAGGTAACATCATATTAAACACTGATACAGGAAGCAGGCTCACGCTCAAGGATGTCAGACATATTCCTGACATTCGGCTCAATATTATTTCCACTGGCAAGCTTGACGATGCTGGCTATGACAATCACTTTGGTGAAGGAAAATGGAAGCTCACCAAAGGCTCTCTCATTGTCGCTAAGGGACAAAAGCAGAATTCTCTGTACCTGATGCAAGCCAGATTATCCAATGGAGAGGTGAATGCAATTGATAAAAGTTCATCCATTGAGCTATGGCATAAAAGGCTCGGACATCTAAGTCAGAAGGGCTTGGAAGTTTTAACCAGAAAGAAACTTCTCCCAGAGGTAACCAATATGCCCCTACAAACTTGTGTTGATTGTTTAATTGGAAAACAACACAGAGTTGCTTTCAAGAGTTTTTCACCTTCAAGAAAAACTCATCCACTAGATCTGGTGCATACTGATTTATGCTACATGAGAGATAGAAGTCTTGGTGGTGCAATATATTTTGTAACATTTATTGATGATTTCTCTAGAAAAGTCTGGTGCTTTGCTTTGAAATCTAAAGATCAAGTTCTGGGTATCTTTAAGAATTTTCAAGCAAATGTTGAAAGAGAAACAGGAAAGAAGCTGAAGCGTGTCCGTGCTGACAATGGTGGTGAATACTAGGGTCCATTTGAACAACATTGCAGGGATCATGGAATCAAGCTTGAGAAGAGTGTTCCAAAAACTCCTCAACATAATGGCGTAGCGAAAGGATGAACGGACAATTTGTGAACGAGTCAAATGTATCTTTGTCACATTCCAATCTGCCTAAATCCTTTTGGGTGAAGCAATGAGGATCGCATTGATCTAATCAACCTTTCTCCATCGACTCTCTCGGGTGGCGACATTCCGGATAGAGTTTGAATTTGGAAAAGATGTTTCCTACAAACACTTGAGAGTGTTTGGGTCACAGGCGTTCGTGCATATTCCAAAAGATGAAACGATCCAAACTTGATGACAAGACCAAGTCATGCATCTTCTTAGGCTATGGCCATGAAGAATTCGCTACGAGTTATGGGATCGATCGAAGAAGAAAGTTATCGAAGCGAGGATGTTGTGTTCCTTGAGGATCGAGACAATTGAAGATACCAAACAGTTGAGAAATCGATTCAAACCAATATGTTCCGATGACGTAGATCCAGTTTCTTCTCCTAGAAACCGAGAATCATGGGGAGGTGCGCAAGAGCAACACCATGATACAACCGGTGATGTCCCTCCGTTCCACCACCACTAGATACGGCTAAAAGGTCCACTGAGACAAAGACAACCTTCAACCGGATATAGCCCACATGAGTATGTAATGCTCACTTTGAGGAGAACCACGAGTTTCGCAGAGGCCATATCACATGATCAGAAGGATATGTGGATGGAGGCCATGAAAGAATAGATGAACTCTTTGCAAGAAAATCACACCTATGACTTGGTGAAGCTACCAAAAGGTAAGCGTACTCTGAAAAATAAATGGGTGTACAGGTTGAAGACTGAAGAGCAAAGCTTACAACCAAGGTATAAAGCTAGGCTGGTTGTGAAGGGTTTCAGTCAGAAGAAGGGTGTTGATTTCGAAGAAATTTTCTCACTAGTGGTGAAGATGTCCTCAATCAGAGTTGTTCTCGGTATATCTGCCAGTTTGGATCTGGAAATTGAACAAGTTGATGTGAAGACTGCATTTCTTCATGGAGATTTGAATGAAGAAATCTATATGGAGCAACCGGAAGGGTTCAAAGTCAAAGGTAAGGAGAACTTGGTATGCAGGTTGAAGAAGAGCTTGTACGGCTTAAAACAAGCTCCAAGACTATGGTACAAGAAGTTTGACTCCTTCATGACTGACCATGACTACAACAGAACCAATTCGATCACTTTGTGTATTCTTTAAGAAATTCATGATAATGATTTTATCATTCTATTATTGTATGTGGATGATATGCTTTGATTGTAGGTCATGATGCCAAAGCAAGATTGAGAAGTCAAGAAAGAACTTAGCAAGTCTTTTTGCGATGAAAGACTTAGGACCGGCTAAGCAAATCCTTGGGATGAAAATCTCAAGAGACAGGGCAGCAAGTAGGAAGCTCTGGCTATCTCAAGAAAAGACGTTGAGAAAGTTCTTGAGAGATTCAATATGAGCAAGTCAAAACCATCGATCTACTCCACTTGGGGTCACTTCAAGCTAAGCGCGCAAATGTCCCACAAGTGAGGAAAATAAAGCGAGAAATACAAAAGGTACCATATCTTCAGTTGGCGCTTTGATGTATGCTATGGTATGTACTAGACCGATATTGCTCATGCGATTGGTGTTGTTAGCCGTTTTCTCTCTAATCCAGGAAAAGATCATTGGTCTGCGAAAGTAAAATAGATATTTCGGTACTTGAGAGTACTTCTAAATATTGTCTAAAATTTGGTGATGACCAAACTGTACTAGACGGATTCACGGATCTGCGATATGGCTGGTGATGTTGATTCTAGGAAGTCCACATCCTGGATACCGATGAGATTTGCGGGGGAGCTATCTCTTGGCAATCGAAACTTCAAAAATGTGTGGCATTATCCACAACCGAAGCTGAATACATTGCTGTGACGGAAGCTTGCAAGGAGATATTGTGGTTGAAGAAGTTTCTACAGGAATTAGACTTGAAACAGGAAAAATACACGCTCTACTGTGACAGTCAGAGCGCAATTCACTTGAGTAAGAATTCTTCATTTCACTCAAGATCGAAACACATTGATGTGAGGTACCATTGGATTCGAGATGTGCTTGATGAAAAGTTGATGCAACTCGATAAAGTCCACACTGATGAAAATGGTGCAGATATGCTGACAAAGTCTTTACCAAGAGATAAGTTTAAAGTTTGTAGAAGCAAAGCAGGTTTGTTTGATTTCCCACATGAGGTGGAGGGGGAGAATTGTTAGTCCAACACATGTGGTAATCAAAGTCAAAAATTGGGGGCAACAATTTGTAGGCACCGAAAACTTTGAAGGAAAGAAAAGGTAGCAAAATTGGATACAAAGTCTTGCCCTAAAAGTTGCTTGGTGTTTGTCTTTTTGCACATTCAGTTTGCCTATAAATAGGCAGCATACGGGAGAAGCAAATACACCAACAACAAGCAATTTAACAATTGCTAGAAAGAGAGAAAAATAGAGAGTAGAGAGATTTCTATAAGTGTGTGTTTTGAGTGAAGAAAAGGGAGAAAAATTAGTAGTAATTTTTCATTCTCACCCAAAATAGCATTCCTATTTTCTTGGGTATTCCAAGTTAAGTAACTTGAGATATTTTGTGTATCCCCTATTTTTAGGGAGAAATATTGTAAGCCTACTATACATTTAGTGGAGGATTTATCTAGACTACGGTCTCGTGGTTTTTCCCGATTTGGGTTTTCCACGTAAAAAAATTCTTGTGTCCTATTTTTTATCGTCTTATACTATTATTTGGTATTATTGGTTTGGTTCTCATTTTTAATCCAGCTAGGTGGGAAAAGATTTTACTATTTCCGCTGTGTCGGTGTCATTTATTTTGGCACTCTTTCCCAACAAAAGATAATATGGTTGGCCAAAATATGGTATGTCATAATAAGTGATTAAAAAACAAAAATGAGGTACTAGAATTAATGAACATTAATTTGAGGAAATATGGCAAAAGTGTTTAAAACATAAAACATGGAGTATCAAAATTGATGATATACCTTAAAAGTTGGGTGCCAAAAGTAAAAATAGACTCTATATAGTTTTATAAGCACTAAACTAAAATTATCACCGGAAATATATATAGAGGAAAATAATTTTACAAGTAGTCATATTGGAGTTTTAATCCGATATCTTTTAAAAATTTAGACATTTAGTCTAATTTTGATCGAAATTGTGTAATGTTGTCAGAAATTGTTAACTACGACTGGTCAGATACGAACATGCCAAAAAAATTGGAGAATTTAGTGATTTGGCCCAAAAACTGCCACCAGAACTTTAAAATTCCCAAAATTTGCGTGTCAATTTTCGGTGTTTTGACGTTTAGCGCAAAATTACCGAAGTCCAGGAATTTTTTAGACACATGATTAGCATCATCAGTCCTAGTTGTAAGCAACCACAATAAAATTTATACAATTCTGGTCAAAATTTGGCCAAGTGTTCAAATGTTTGAAGGATACTGGACCAAAATTTAAAAATGACTATTTATAGGATTAAATCTCTAAGTCAGGGGTGTCGCCAACCGGCTCGGCTACTTTTAGCCAAAAAAATTTTCCCGTAGCCCAATTATTTTTTCCCTTTAGAAAAAACATAATTTTTTTAAAATTTCTTTACCATTTGAAAAAATGGGATAAAAAAAATTGGGGTACACAAGGGGCGGGAAGACCCCCCCCCCCTCCCCCATTGAATCTGCTGCTGCTCCAAGTAGTCCAAATTATTGAACCGAAAAATTAGTTTTCCTATATATAAGCCAAAAAAGTTAGAGAACCAGTACAAGCATAATAAACTGCGCAAGTACTGTGGATAATTAATGGAGGCTGGGGTATTTATAAAATGATAGTAGGATTTTCAAGGGTTAGAGTCTAACTCCTTACACGTTCATCAATCCCTCACGAAGTTACCAATTTGTCTAAAATATAATAATTTTATTTCTTAATGTATTTTGAGCATATCTTGAAACCAACACAAAACCAAACATGAATCCAACTCGATAACCCAAATTGAAACACATATTCATAGGTTTAGTAGGACCCTAATATAACTCAACTTTGTATATTAGCTTGTCGACTCAATGAAATGGGCCTGTTGAGTTTTGTCCGTGTTCCAGTCCATACATTTCGCACTTATTAGCCTAATCAGTTTGTGTTAGGCTTATTTTCTTTTTCTTTCTTTATTTGAGTAAAAAGTCCTGGGAGGGGTGAGACTGGTGGAATTTAATCCCAAGTCAATGGTCCGGGTTAATGCCGTAGCCAAGAAAAAACCGGTCGGGTGGGCCGATACACGAAATTTGATGTGGACAAAATAAAAAACTAAAAGAAAATCATGTAAATATTAAATAAAAAAAATCTCCAATAATTTTACATACTAACTTTTTTTAATGGGGCCGAGTTGGCTCCCTAGCTCCACCAGTATCTAAGTTACAAATACTCATCCAAATGAGCTATAATCAATTCTCAACTTTCTTTTATAGAAATATAAGGATTTTGCCTATTCCTGTGATTTGTGGAGGTAATTAAACAGTTCATTCATATTTGACAAGGTAAAATACAATAATGAACTCACATTTGTATAAAGAAGAAGAAACGGAACGCCATAGTCAGTTCAACATTGTAATACACTTAAAACCCATGATGGAATACTAAAGGTTGCATTTGGATTAATTTGACTTTGTATTGTACTTTATTTATGGATTTCAAAATCTCATGGATGATGCTGGGAACAGATTATTGGGTATGTGGTTTTACCACATTCACCTAATATGCCAAATAGTCAACTCCAGTTTCAATTATCTTCTTCTTTTTTTTTTTTCATATCATAATGTCGTTATTTTTATCAGTGGAAAACTGAAAATGTAATGGAAACATATATGAGAAATTGTAACTACGTACATATATTAGAAGAATCATGAACACGTGACTAAAAAAAAAAAATGAACCCTTGATTATACATAATCCACAAAAGAAAAAAAAAAAAGAAAAAAGCACTAGTAGCTATAACAAAGCCGAACTTTTTAACTGAATGAACCTAAACAATTCATGTAAAAGAAATCAATTTCGAACATTTCTCAGATGAAATCAGCAAAATCCAAACCCCCTGGAATTTCAAACCTCAATAAATTGCTGCAGAAACTGTCCCTCTCATCTTCTGTGCTGACGTTGATAAGACCCGAGACCGAATTAAGAGGAGGTGGACTAGACAGAGGAGTCGATAAAACTGAATCAAAGCTAAAGTTCGTATTAGTACTGCTGCTACTGTAATTTAGAGACTGATCAAAGCTCGAATTATCGGATAAGCTGTCTGACTTCATTTCATAGCAAAAACTTGGTATATCAGTACTGGGAAGACTTTGATCACTTGTAGTAATATAAGATTTTAAATTATCTTGAAATATTTGATCACATGAGTTTGAGGAGCCCACAGGAAAATGGCCCATATTCCCTTGCAAGGACTGAGACTGATTGGAAAATGATGAAGTGGTGAGATCATTGGATGGGATTTGTTGGTTGATAGTATTATCAAAGTGATTAGGTTGGATGACTGGGGCCTGCTGGCTTTGAAGCTGATCAAAGTTAAATAATTGGTTTTGATCATTTTGTGATGAGAGGAGATTCATAGCAAGTCTTAATGCATCTGGATTTACAAGTGTTTGGAGGCGAAGAAGGCTCGACAAATTGAGCTGAGGCGAGCTGAGAAGCGAAGATAGGTCCAATAGGTCAAGCCGGGGGGCGTGAGTCACCGGGTCGATTCCCATTCGTAGGAGTCTCTTTCTGATGTGTGTGTTCCAGTAGTTCTTGATTTCATTGTCAGTTCTGCCTGGCAAACGAGCCGCGATAGCAGACCACCTGATCATCAGACACAAGAGAATTAGGCTTATCTTTTCTGCAATGGACTATAACTCAAGGGTATTTTTTTGGTAATTAAGCCTTCAAAAGCAATAAACTTACTTGTTGCCAAGAACACTGTGGAGTTGAATAATGGTTTCCTCTTCTTCAAATGAAAATCTACCTCTCTTGATATCAGGCCTCAAATAATTAGTCCAGCGAAGCCGACAACTCTTCCCACATCTTTCAAGCCCTGTACATATATTCAATTAATGATCATGTCAAATTTTGGTCCAAATAAATGGTTGTTATATATTGAATTTTTTTCCCTATACTTTGTTTTTGGTTAATAAGAAAATGAAAGCATATAGTAATAAAGTGATATAATATATATACCAGCATTCTTTGGAAGGGTTCTCCAATTTCCAGGGCCATGCATCTGAATATATTGAGTAAGCTTCATATCTTCCTCTGGGGTCCATGGTCCTTTCTTGAGTCCATTTTTATCACAGCAAGGTGATCTTCCCATTTTTTGATGATTGAGAGATTGATATTAATTGAGAAAGTGTATATATATGAGGTGTAAGAGTTTAATTTGCAACAATTGATCTCAAATTAAGGCAAAGGGAACTTTTTTTAATTTGCAAGAAAAGTACTGAAAGTTGTTGGTCCAAATGAAAATGTGACACACTAGATCTATTTATAGATGAGAAGAAACAAATGGAAGTCAATAGGATTTGGCGCCGGCCCTGCGCTACGTATGTCATCTATTTCTTTCTCTCTCTTGTGTGCTGTGTGTTGGGGGTGAAATCTTAGAAAATTAGTACATAAATTATATGTAATACGTTGGGGATTAAGAAAATTATGCCCAAGTACATGAAAAGGACTACTGATTTTTTCCATTCACATGACATTCTTGTAACAGAAGTTTGGGATAGAAATTAATATAGGACTACTGGAGTTACTTTGAATTACCATTTTTTACATTAACTTGACATATGTAATTGTATTTTGTGTGACTTCCCCTGATATCCGATTATTCAAGAAAAGAATGTTGTTTTATTTATGACGACGTGAAATTACAGCTAAATTACCCATATAAAATGATATATTAGAAATTTGAACCTAGTCATTTCAGCAACACACAAAATCCTTTATCCACATTATTTCATCTCATTTCCCAAATATCACTAATAGAATATCATAAATATATTAATGAGATCAATGTACATTTGACGTCAGTGGTAATATATACTTGAATGTGAGATAAATGACAACTATATAGAGTATTTGGATTGTTTTAGTCACATTACAAAGTTATAAATTATTATCAGTCTTAACAATTTTAACTCTGGACTAAATAAGAACTTGCGATTAGATTTTTCAAACCTCAAAAAGTCGCATATTTTACATTTTGAGCATCAGATATATCTATCCAATTATTCCAAGATCACTGAATTTTAATTGGCAGCACCAGTGACAGCCAATTAGCCATGAATCATTACTCCCTTTTCAAGTGTAAATCAATATAAGCAAGCCCATTTTTTCTTATTTTTCCAATGTGGGACAAGCCCCCAAAGACTTTCTCTAGCTTTCAGGTAAACACTTAATTTTTAGTTTCAATTTTTTTTTTTAAGTTGAGAATAGTAGTTGAAGGGGAGGAAATAAATTTCAAAAAATTTGAAAGATATATGATTTAAATCCTGGTGAACACCAGGGTGAGCGATATCATTTGAGTTTCGATCACCTAAATATTACTTTGGGCGAAACAAATATCGTTTCAAATCTCTTACGGAGGAGAACGCAATTCATATTTTTTTCTTTACAAGAGAAACGGGTCTCTCATTAAATCTTGCCTGAAGTGAAATTTTCCTACATTTTCCATCTTAACAAATGAGAATTTTTGGCCCATACATGAAGTGATATTAGGGATTGGACAGTTACGGACAGGTGGCAGCTTAACGAAGGTTTTGACCTGTGCAGAAAGTCTTTAGAACAACATTGATTAGTTGGTTTGGTTGTTATATCCTCTACCCAATTATAAGCATATGTTTCTTTCTTTCATAGATTGCTTCAATGGATCAAAAACCCAAATTATTTGCATTTAATTTTGGACTGGGACACCTAATAATTGTCAAAAGTTCATAATACTTCCATTTCAAATCGAATGTCCTTTCAAGTTGGTTACAGAGAATTAAATTAATTAATTATTTTTTGACTGTTGTTTATATTTTCTGATAGTTTCATTATTTGGGAAATTACCCCATGCATTTTTACATTAATATGTTTTTTAATAAATGTAAATTTTTAAAAGTTTCTTGATAAGTTATCGACATTATTCATAAATCATAATTTTCACGTGAAATGTAGTATACAATTAAGGGAGTGCTTGCAAACACTAAAAATAAGTACTTTTCAGTTTTTTGCTTAAAAAAGTAGTTTTTAGTGTTTGCATATACCAATTTCCGCCTCTAATTCTGCTCCATTTAATCAGAATCTAAAAGCAGGGAGATGGGTACTTTAGATTCTGCTTCTGCTTTTAGTTTGAATTTTACAAATAAATAAATATTTTTACTACTTTTTCACCAAACACTCTCAACTTCTCATTCTCAACTTTTAATTCTATTTTCAAACACTACCAACTTCTGATTCTCAACTACTTACTTCTGCTATAATAAATCACTTCTTCTAAAAGCAGAAGTTTTTGCAAACACTCTCTAAGTTAACTGGGGAATCAAATGAACTATCATGCATGCAACCAATATATCTAGAGTCGGTTTTTTTAGTCATTCCCAATAAACCAAGATGTTTTTTAGCCATCTTTTTTAAACACATCTTTTTTAGCCATTTTGGGGTGTAAAAAGACATTCATACCCTTCTAGCATGTTTGTTTGATATTTGAGTTATTTCTCTCTCTTTTACTTATCTCTATGTATCTTCTTACTCTTTTTTTTCAAACTTTTTTTAATTAATCGAACCTGTAGTTTTCATTTTTAAATATGCAATATGGATGTTGAATTATAGATATCGAAAAGAGGATTAATTTGATATATTATATATACAAAATGGATTTAAAACGAAAAGGTTATGTGAATTCAAAGTTTTTTGAAAAAAAGAATAACTGGGTATGCTGTAACTCGAATTCGAGTCACTATAACTCGAACTCAAGTTACAGTGACTCGAATTTGAGTCATTACATGACTCGAATTCGAGTCACTCATCGTATGATATATGAAATAAAGTTCGTTATTATAACCAAAAGGTTTGTGTGGCATAGTGGATTGTAGGGGTGGCAATTTCTGACACGACACGATAGCATGACACGAAAATAGCGGGTTAGTGTTTAGGCTTATCGTGTTCATGTCCTGATCGTGTCGACACGATAAAGACACGAAAATTTTGTGCCGTGTTCGTGTTATATCGTGTTTACACGATAGTGACACGAACACGTTAGTGACACGATAATGACACGACACGAACACGATAAGGACACGATAATGACACGTTGACCTGTTAGCGACATGATAATAACACGACACGAGCACGATAAAGACACGATAATGACACAATTACCTGTTAGTGACACGATAACCCGATATTTTGTATATTTATGTCGTCTATTTTCGTGTAAAATCGTGTCATATCGTGTAATTTGCTATCGTGTATTAACGTGTAAATCATTTTCTTTTTATTTTTGACTTATCGTGTCACTATCGTGTCGTGTCGTGTCGACACGAAAATTTTCGTGTTCGTGTCGTGTTCGTGTTTGCCCTTATCGTGTCGTGTCATTATCGTGTCGACACGAAACACGACACGATAACACGATTTGACACCCCTAGTGGATTGTCCAAGTATCAATACCATGACCCAATAATGAGTAAACACTGGACAATCCGCTATGCCACATAAGCCGTTTGGTTATAATAACGAACTTTATTTTATATATCATACATTGAGTGACTCGAACATATCCAGTTAATTTTTTTTTTTCCAAAAAACATTGAATTCACATAACCTTTTCGTTTTAAATCCGTTTTGCATGTATAATATATCAAATTAATCCTCTTTTCGATATCTATAATTCAACACCCATATTGCATATTTAAAAATGAAAACTACAGGTTCGATTTCTTAAAGAAAGTTTGAAAAAAAAAGAGTAAGAAGATACATAGAGATAAGTGAAAGAGAGAGAAATAACTCAAATATCAAACAAACATGCTAGAAGGGTATGAATGTCATTTTACACCCCAAAATGGCTAAAAAATACGTATCTACAAAACATGACTATTTTTAATCTTTACATTTTCTAAATGACTATTTTGTACCAATACCACACATATCTATATAAGGGCGTAATACGATTTGACACTTTACATAATGATTAGTAATTTCCATAACACATATATGTGAAAGATGCATAAGACATAGATGCATTTTTTTTTTTTTTGATCGGAGACATAGATGCATTTAAGTTATAAATAATACAAGCTTTTCATTTCATGTTTTTCTTTTTTCCCATTGGTTAGTGTATTAATGGTGCTCAAATAGCTAATTGTTGCATTTATTTTGAAATTGTTTATTTTGTCAAATTATTCGGGAATTAATCAAATTGATGGAAACGTTTTCTTTTTCTTAGTTAGATTTTGACAGATAAAAATTAACCATTGTTTGACTTTAAATTACTTTTTTTCCGGAAAACCATGTTTAGTTATTTGATATATTTCAACACGCCAATATAAACTCTTAGGTGTGGCTTAGTGGCTTGGGGTTGCACAATTGCACTCTAAGTCCTGGGCTCTAATCCTAATTATCGCCGAGTGTGGGGTTAGGTTGTCCATCTTCCCTCATAGATTATGATTATTCTTGGAAAGGAGATGTCACATATAGCCCGAAGAAAGTGAGTAGTTTGTACCCCAACTGGGGTCATAAAAAAATGTTAATATAAGTGAATATTGAAATAAAATATTATTTTGAAGTCATAACTTGTTCCCACCCAAAAAACAAATAGAAAAAGAAAAAGAAAAGGTGTAAGAAAATATTGTATACACACATTGTATCTCATCTAGCTTGAGGCTATGATGCATTATGCTTATTAAAATTTGAATTTTGTTTGTGGTTGTTGTAATGATATTGTTGTTATATTAAATATTTTATCGTCTTTCCCACTATAGAAGTTTGAGTCTAACACGTGTTTACCTGCTGCAGAAGCCTTGTTTCCAATTGGGGCATTTTGTGTATCCACGTACGTATTCATGAATCACGAATTATTTTCTTTATCTCAAAATATGTTAAAATATACACACATAATGTGTGCGTGTGTGTGTAAGTACACAAATCAATCAACTTATAAATAATTGGCTACATATAATCATATAATGTAGAGAGAAAACGAGCTAGTACAAACTTATAAACACCACATTTACTTAGATGGGGGTTATTTGACGGACTTGTGTTCTCTAACGGTAGTATTTAATGTCATATACACGATCAGCTCGTGAACCCTCAATTTTTCAATTGGTTTTTCACTTTTCAACGAAAACAGAACTCATTTCGCAAGTTCTTTTAAATTGCTAAGTTATTTAAGGAAAATGTGATTTTTACAAAACTAATTTTGCCACTTTTCATTAGTGAGCACAAGGGGTGCCCTCTTGAGATGTTCAAGGGGCCGCAGCCCGTCGGACTGGCCCATTTAAAACCAGGTCTTTTTGGCTCGAACCATTTAGCATGCGGGCAAGACCTCAGAGCACGTTTTTTTTTAATTGATTGAAAATTATATAATTGTGTTATTTAAAGTAACAAGAATTCATTGTGTTATTTAAAGTAACAAAACTCATAGTTTATTGTTTTATATATATATATATATATATATATATATATATTTGATGAATAAGAATTGAAAAATAATATTTTATCCAAGGACGGATCAAATGTGATTGAGAATGATATTTGATTAATATTTACTTATTAGTTGTGTACTCAAGTCATACTTGTATGACTTCATTTAATTGTGAAATTTTAAGATTTTGTCTACTAATCCAACTACTACGTAGAAACCATGAATTGACTTTTATTATTACAGATAAATTGGTTTGTATATTTAGTTTGAATGATAATTTTAATTTCAAATTTTAAATTTAAATTTTATTTTTTTTATTTTTTTTGCTTTAGCCCATTTAACCAGAAGCCCGTTTAGGGTTAGGTCAGCAATATTGCCAGTTTGTTTGATAGTGACCTGATTAACCCGAAACCCGCTAGGGCCAACCCGTTTAACATCTCTAGCTCTCTCATAAATACATTGTCCCAAATTACAATTGCAACCTGGAACAAAAGTACAACTGATCAATCGATCCACATATTCCTGACTTTTAGTTAGACAAAGTTCTTTGGGTTAATTAATGTTTCAAATCTTTAACGTTTCTTCTTGAATCAATGTCTAGTATTTTTTCTCTAATCCAGTTCTATATGGTCATTTCTTCTTTGAAGATGATTTCATTTCAAATTAACTATATTTCCAAATAATGCGAGTGGACAGAAGTTTGCATCTTATTAATCCATGCCAGTCATTAAAATTTAAAGGGATAATTACAAAAAGTGCCCTTGAGGTCACGGGCGGAGCTAGACCCCAATTATTGGGGGGCTGAAAAATTTTGGGGGGGCTAAATCAATAAAAAAAATATTTAGTACTAAAAATTAATATTTTAAAATAAAATATAAATGAAGATTTCAAATTTTTTGGGGGGTTAAATCAATAAAAATAAATATTTAGTACTAAAAATTAATAGTTTAAAATAAAATATATATATATATATATATAAATATGGAGATTTCAAAAATTTTGATAGGCCCCTGCTTGAGGTTTGACCTAATTACAAGAAAACCCAGCTAACTTTCAGAATTACAAAAAGTACCCTTTAGGTTTGATTCAGTGTTAAAATTAAGGTGTAAACTGCAATGATTTTATAAATATTGAGGGGGATTTTGAACTTTTTTTTGCTTATGAATGGGTTAGATGCTAGACAAAATATAATCTTAGGGTATTTTTTATAATTTTGAAAGTTATCTGGGTTTTTTTGTAATTAGGTCAAACCTCAAGGGTATATTTTGTAAATAACCCAAATTTAAAAATGTGAACTTTGCCCCTACCCTAAAAAATAGGCGCGCTCAGATAACTGAATGACATTTTTTTTTACCGAAACCAATAATAGACGGGCAAATATTACCCAACAAGCAATAGTATATCCAATTCAAAGTCGTTAGATTTCAGGTAATTGATTCATCAAACCCTTAGCTAACGAGAAAAAGATTTTGGTCAAACTATTTTAATACTATTATTTATTCTCAACGTAACCCCACATGCAGTAGCCTCAGGGTCATAAAAAATTTCCTATATATAAGCTTTTCTTGTCTAACATGATTAGCTTTTGTATATTTAGAATTTACCTGCTGTTTTAGAAGAATCCCCATTTATACATTTGTCAAATTCCTGAGGTAACAAGAAAGATTTATTTTTAATAAAATAATGTAGGCAAAAACTTGCGTGAGACGGTCTCATGGATTTAGATCCGTGAGACGGAGCCCTTACACAAAGTTTTAAAGGTTTTCTTTTCAGATTTTATTTTTCTTAGGGTTTATATTTGTTTTTTAGGGTATATTTTGTTTCTTGAGTTTATTTTTAATTGATTTGTGTTTTTAGGATTTTTAGTTTTTTTTTAGGGTTTATTTTTTATTTTTTGGGTTTATTTTTGTTTTTCGGGTTTATTCTTCATGGTTCATGTTTTTAGTGTTTATTTTTGTTTCTTCATGATTCATTATTATTTTTAAATTTATTTTCATGGTTCATGTTCTCAAGACGGAGCCCTTAGGAGGTCCGTCTCACGTATTTAGATCCGTGAGACCGTCTCACAAGAGACTTGCTCAATAATGTATACTATTATATAGAAACTGATTTTAAATTAGGTGATCTTTTCAGGATCAGGCAACTGAAAAATAAAGACGCCCATTATTAAAAATGTTCCCACGAAATTACTCTGAGCATGTAATATATGCTAAACGTTCTCATCTCTATCAACTTAAAATTTAGAACTAATTAATCTCTTAATAAGACATCAAAACTTATTGATGAGTTGCCTTCGGAACGAAAAATACGAAAATGGTTGTATATATTCTGATGGGAACATGTGTTCCAAAAAGATGTTTAATCTTATATTCCACTGCGCATAGATTATTGTTATGTTTATAAAAATTACCATATTAAAAATTCACAATTTATGCTTGATATATTTTGATTCAAAATTATTGAGACACCCCCTTTGAACAGAAAATGAGACACATGGACTTAGTATGAACAAACAAATAAAAGATAATCCGTTAAATAATAAGGTTTCAAACTCCGTATTATGTTCCCCTTCAGGGGATCTTATGAGACATCTTAATGTTGTTAATCTTTAGGATAGCAATCCTAATAACAAAATAATTTGTCAATAACCAACTGGCCATTTTTCATGCTCCAACGAATTAATTTAACACCGTTACTAAAATCTAATGAGCCTCAATATTAGTAAATTAATTAAAGGCCAATTATTAATTTAATCGACGATTTCAACATTCGGGTTGAAAAAGGATATGGTTTTGCGTACACAAGATACTTGTTATAGTAATTAGTTGTCAACAATCCAGGGTTTGTTTGAGGGTGGTTTGCCCTAATTTAGACACCACGTCATTTAGCTCAGACACCCCTTAATTAGTTTAATTGTGCTGATTCAACCGTAATATGAGGTGTTCGATCAATAACCCTCAACAAACTTTGAATTATATATCATCCCCTTAATTTATTCAATTTCGCCAGCATTAATTTGAAGATTTTAGATCGTAATCATATCTTATGGATGAAAATTACTGTGACAATATCATGCAATTAAATAAATCAGATAAACTATAAATCAATAGTATTAAAATAAGCAGAAGAAGAATAAATGGTTTATATATATATTTAGAGTTGTGGAAGCGTTGAATAAATTACGTCAAAGGAAGATTACAGCATGCAGATACGTGTATGGATGCATGGAGACAGTATACGTATATATCGGGAGCATGATAACTGTAGTTTAAATTTAATTAAAGGAAGGGGTATCCAGATGTTTCTAGTATTACAAAACCACGTCTAAGGTCAAACTTCAGTTAAATTATTTAACGAAATCATTCTCAGAGAAAAGGGATTAGCACAAATCTTTAACATGATCAGTAGTTAGGTGGAAAAAAAGTTAAATTAAGGTGCATAATTTAGTTAAAAGAATTCCTCATTTGGTACGTGCACACACCAATTTTTGGAGTCGATAAAGAAATAGAAATTTAATAAAATTGGTACAAATAAAGTTTTATTATTCAACATTTTGATTCATTATGTATTTGAAGATATATTTTGACACTTTAATCTGCTTTAATTTTAATTTATCACTCAATAACACAAATTCGACGGCTTGCATCAAAGGGCGTAGCCAGCAAGCGGGACTAACTATAGTAGCTAGCGCAATTATTTTTTCCCCTCAGTCAAAACATATAATTTTAATTTTTGGTTTTTTATTTCTCTAAAACAAAAATAGGATAAAAAAGTTTGGGCTGCATCGCGGACCGAGGAGGGCCCCTCCTAACTAGAGCTGGCAATTATGTCGGGCCAGAAAACAAATTGGGCTAGGTCAGCCTGGCCCAAAATTCCGTTGGGTCATGGTTCATCCTAGCCCGATTCTTTGGGGGTCTCCCCATTTGAGGCCCAACCTAACATTATTTCGGGCTGTCCAAGCTGATCTACTGAGTTGGGCCCAAATTGCCAGCTCTAACTCCTAGCCACGCCCTTGCTTGCACACGATGGCTGCTTTGCATTTTCCTTTGTAGTTGGGCTTTGCAACATGTATGTAGACTTTTGAATTTAAGTGAATGAAAAACAGAAACCAATTAGATGGGCTTAGTTTCACTTGTTGTTAACCCGATCTCTTTTACATCTTCTAAAGTTAATTTGGCCCATTAAATGAACACCCGCTCCAATATCAAGTAGATCTTATGAGGTTCAGATGGGCTTACTTTCACTTTTTATAAACCCAATCTCTTTTACTTCTTCTAAAGGTAGTTGGACCCATGTTTGGCCCATTACACGAACACCCACTCGAAGACCATGTAGATGGCCACCCAGTCTCACGGTGATAGGGACGGACGTGAAACAAAAAAGTAAAAACTTTTGTTCAAACATAATACTTTAAAATAGAAATTTTAATATTTTTATTGCTTTAAGATAATCCTCGATACTTTTTAATTAAAGTATATATTTCTATTCATATCTAAAAAGAACAAATTATCACAGTAAATAATGTATCTAAAAAATAAAAGAACAAATTATCACAGTAAATTCTTAGTTCTAACTTTTTAAGACTGACTCCATTATATATTTATATGTGCTTTTTGTTGAACCTCAAAAGGAAAATAAAATGAAAAGCTGAGAAGAAGGCCAAGGGACCCAAAAAAATGACTGTGCCAAATGAGTCACGAGCCAACAGAGAATAGACTTTCACACTATCATCATTTCATTTGATCAGAGAAAGGGGAAAGAGAAGAATAATGAAATGGAAGGGAAAAGGACATCATAAGCTGCCAAATCCCCAGACAACAAAATTTCCTTTTTTTTTTTAGGAAGAACCAAATTTCCTTTTCACTTTCGTCTCTCTCTCTCTTTTTGATTCCCTCTATTACTCTCTCTCTCTCTCCACCCCACGAATTTCTTGCCCTTCCAAGTTCCAACCCACTCCACTTTATTCAATTATAAAATAAAAAAGGTTCTCTACATGATTTTGTGATGAATAAAGTAAAAGAGAGGACAATATTATATATCAACTTAAATTCCATATATGGAATTACTAATTATTTTAAATATGATCATATTATCAATTATCAGTAAAATATCATTGTTACATCTCCTTAATCATGCTAAATATATCTTCTCAAACTTGAATTGTAATTATTGTGAATAATACCAAAAAGAATGCTATCATATATAATTCTCGAACTTTGATTATGAAATTTTAGTTAATTTGGTGGAAACCTAATTATAATGAATTTTATTTATAATACCAAGATAAATAAATCAATTTTTTTACAAAAAAAAAAAAAGAATTCTTTTGGATCCATAACATAAAATAATAACATAAAATAATGTAAACAATTTTATCTCTCTCTCCTCCTTTTTCATCATCTTCTTCTCACTTCCCACAGAAAAAAAAAAGTAGTTCACATTTTCTCATTTGTCTTCCCCACTTTCTCTCAGCACCTCCTTTTATCTCCTCCTTTTTGGTTATAATACACAATCCCACTCATTCACACCATTTCCCCATAACCAAAAACCTTCAAATCTTTCATCTCCCTTTTTCTCTCTCCACCAAACCATTACTCCACTAAGAAAACAAACAACAAAAAAAGAGAGAAATTAAATAAACCAGAAAAAGAGAAAAGTTGATTTCCATGCTCAACATTGCCACCATCCTTCTGTTATTTCTTCATTTCCATGGATCTCTCGCCGGTTTACTGTCCGAGCCGGCTCAGCCACTTAAACCGGGCGACTACAACACGGTCCCCGCTTTTCCGGTCCAGACGGAGACCCAAACCTGCCGGTTAGACTTATCGGCGGAGCTCTTTGGCGGCGTAAGCTCCGCGTGCGGCCGGAACCTCGACCGGAGCCGGTGCTGCCCCGTGCTCGCGGCGTGGCTCTTCGCGGCTCACGCCAGGTCGGCTCTTCAGGTGACGGCGGCGTCTCCGCCGGCCGGGTCCGATTTGCCGATGATGCCCGATGACTCGCAGAAGTGTGTGAACACGCTGCAGAGCTCGTTGACGAGCCGCAACATACATATACCCCAGCCGAACGCGTCGTGCGACGCCGTTTTGTGCTTCTGCGGCATTCGGCTCCACCAGATTACTTCTCTCAGCTGTCCGGCGGCGTTTAACGTCACCGGGAATTACAGAAACGCCACGCCGACCGCGGCCGTTAGGAATCTGGAGCACAACTGCAAAAATGCTTCTTACGCTGGTTGTACCAAGTGCCTTGGTGCTCTGCAAAAGGTCAGTTTGGTCATTTACCGCATATTTATTATATGCCACTTGACATTTATTTCTCAATGATTGATCGTGTGTTCAATAAATACAACTTCCGTTATTTATTGCTGGATCGTCTCTTTTTTGGGTAATTTTAGGTATTTATTGATTGTTCCTTTTATTAATGAAACGATCTGTATTTCAGTATATATAGGGTGTGTTATGATAATTACATTTGCATAAGTTCTATTTCGTAATTTTCTTAGAAATCAAGAGGAGAGAATAATTTTCTTCAAGAGTTTTTTTGCTAGGATTCTTGGTAAGGGTTTCAATTCTTCAACTGAGCCCTGGGACGTCCTATTGGTTTAGGTCTTATGAACACAAATAATGGCATTTCTTAAATTTTTATTAAAAAATTAGCTTCGTATTTAAGAAAAAATAATGGCCATGATTTTATTCAGCCTGATGACTTTCGATCAGTTATTCAAATTGGTATTTTTTTTTAAAATAAGTTAGGAGTAGTGGTTTGGTGATTGATACCACTTAATGGTGTTGTTCAAATTGGTATTCCTTTTTCTAAGTTTTTTTTTTTTAATTTAAACAAAAAGAAAAGATTGCCTATATTAAGCTTTAGTATATTTTATAATCATCAAAGGGCTATGGCCTATATTAAAATGATGTATATGCTAAAGATTGCGTGGTGACTAGAGCTTCTACACAAAAAAGTGCTGTCTTTTCACCTTTTTCTTAGGCTTTTTTTCTGTTTCTTTTTGTCTATTTTCGAGCAATAATTTAGTAGTGTAGTTTCGTTCTACATTCAACTTGGTAGAAATAGAACATATTTATGAATATATAAATATAGTGACACCTTATGGAATCATTATGTTACCTTGTAGAATTTCCCTAGGAGAACTTTTGGATGATCAATAATTGATATCAAAAGTAGTGGATTCACTAAGTTATTGTTGCATATTACTTGTTTGGAGTATAAGATATTCTTCAAAGTTCTTCAAGACGGTTTTTGTTTAACTTAGTGGTTAGATTTTCTTGTGATGTTGAAAGTATAGTATGTTTGTTTAGTGATTGGAGGTGATCAGAAGAAGCTTTTAGGGTTGATTGGGGGAATGAGAGTTTGATATATACAATGGGAAATGTGTGTATTAATTAACAGCGAAATACATTGAAAATGCAATGTAATATTTGATTGGTGATGAAATGAGAAACCAACCAAACAAGTCATTTTAACTTTGTAAGAGTTTACCCAATATCGGAAACATCAAGTGTGAGGTAATTTCGTTTTAAATGTGTCTGGTGATTTTTAGCTATTTTTGCTACTACACTTAATCAGTGCCCATCACTAAGCGGATGGGATCTTCTATTCCAAAATCGTGTTTCATCTCCTATTCTAACCGTGTGGATGATTGACACGTGTATTACACTTATTATTTTAGAACCCTACAATTTCTGTTTGATTTATGCTTGAAAATTAAATGGTAAGTGTAATACACGTGTCAATCATCCACACGGTTGGAATAGGAGATGAAACACGGTTTTGGAATAGAAGATCCCATCCTATCACTAAGTCCTTATTTTACATGTTAAGTGTTTAGAATAAATTAGTTCTTGTGAATAAAATTCACAAAATAGCTCATTGCTTAATTGTTATTGTTATTGTTATTTTTCAAAAATAAACCAGCACAAGTAAAACCATGTATGTGACATTCATTGATTTGTAAACAAAAACATCATAATCGACTATACCTTAGTCATATTGAGAAACTAAATTATAACAACGTTAATGATACATGAGAAACAATAAAAAAAAATTGTCGTATCATGAAATTCCTTTTTTTTTTATTCTTTATATTATCTTTTGGATCACTGAAACAGTTCCCTCTACCTCTCTCTATATGATTGAGCAGTTGTATTCTGCTTTTCTGAATGGTACCCTTATGTAAAATGTCTAAATTACCCTGGGCATGATTTAATTTTCAGCTCAAAGTGGAGGGTAAAAACAGAACAAAAGGAGAAGACGATGGGGATGGCAGTGACAGAGCAAGTAAAATGCTAAACAGGGACTGCCAGCTAATGGGGCTGACGTGGCTGCTGGCCCGTAACAAAACGGCGTACATACCCACGGTCTCCGCTGTATTGCGCGCCATCATGTACAGTGCGCACCCTCCACACCAGTCCACCTGCTCCCCGGACCAGGAGAACATGCCCCTCGCCGTCGATTCCCTACAGTTCGAAAAATACGATTCCTCATCTGCTACTACCTTTATTCCCCTTATGCCCCTAATCATTCTTGGTTATCTTTTCTTGTAGGCCCCCTCAAGTTTTGTTTGGGGATTTTTGTCCTTATATTACCTGTTTCCCCTGCTGTTTTGTGAAGTGATTTGTGATGCTGGGTTGGGGTGTTGGGGGTTATTAGGTCCACCATGGTTAGTTTCACGTGAAGCTAGTTGGCAAACAGGGAACTGGGGCCATTTTTGTCATTTTGTCCCACTGTAAATTTTCAGACAATTGGTTGCTTTTTAATGTGTAGTTGTACGAGGAAATCTTACTTTTACCATCTACGGTCAACTTCAATCTGCCGTTTTCATTTTTCTTGAAATATATTCTTAAGGATTTCCACATTTCACTTTAAAATCACAAACAAATGTCTGTAACAAAGGATTTTTAAAGTTACAAATCTTTGTACTAGAAGTTCAGAATGGGTCGTTGATTTTTATTTTGATTGGTTGTAGTTATTGAAAAATATGTCTAATTTTTCAGATAACACATTGGTTAAACAACATAGGAAATAATAATATGTATAATAACTACATGACAAGTATAATTTGCTCGTCATATGATAGTTTAGGTTTTTATACTTCCAATGTATTGAAAATAATCAAAAAGCTTTTAAACTTTACCCTTCAAAACTCGAGGAAAGAACAACTCCCAAGACTGGGTATATATGTTGGTCATCTAGTTTTTAGCAATAATATGAAAATTCATCGATTTTTATGTAGGTTCTTTTTTAACAAGAAAAGGCTAGATCAGAAAACCCCACATGATTATGGAATTTTATATTATCTGGGCACATGTTTTAGGGGAGAGAATCACGGTTGGATGTTTGTCTTCTCCTTGAATTCCACCTTCTCCTTGTATCTTATACATTTGTTCTTTTGCATAATGAGTATTATATAAGTATCACCACATATATAATTTATTAATAAAATATGGATGATTTCATAAAATATGAACAGAAACGCAAATTCAAAAATGAATTTCGAATCCTGAATATGCATTTTACATTTGATGTTTATATTTTCAATAGTTAAAAATTTTAATTTTCGAACCTACAATCATCATAACCACATCATATATAAAGATTTTAAAACTGAACTTGCTGATAAGTGATAACATCTTCTCTTAAAATAAAAAAATATAATGTACGATACAGTTTACAAACATAGCTCAATCTCAAACACATAACAATAATAATAATACTACGATACAAATGGGCCTATAACCCTTGTTTTATTTCCTCACCAGTTTCTTGGTCTCATTTATTGATCAATACGGCCTGCAGTGCATTTTTTCCGCGAGTAGTGATACTCTGTTGGAGCCTTATATAATCTTGGTACGTAGTGGGCCGGTAATTGATCCCTTCTCTTTCATCAACAAGTGGGCTAGCAGGCTTAATAGGGCTTTTTAACTCAGGCCCATGTCCTACGGCTACCGAAATTCTTGTCTTTTGGGCGTTCACCGTTGCTCGATGCTCCACGCTTTTCGGCTTTTGTACTTCCCATTGCTTAATATCTATATAGCATATAGGTGGTATGGTTTGTTCATTAATACAGTTATTTTTGCTGGGAAATCAAATTCTAAAACAGTCTCAATTGCTAAATGATTAAAGTTTGAATTCAATTAATAATCGATTGTTGTAGATCGGCGGTATACATTAGTATAGTACAAAGGATAATTATAGAAACTATCCCTGAGTTTTAGCCTAATTATAGAAAAACTCCAATTATATTTGAAATGACAAATACCCTTACATATTCACACACTTGGATTTGGGAGGGGATTTGGGAGGAGGGATTTGAAATCCTTAGCTAAATTCACACCCTTGTTTGGCAT
Organism: Rehmannia glutinosa; assembly: GCA_016081115.2. Classification (NCBI taxonomy): domain Eukaryota; kingdom Viridiplantae; phylum Streptophyta; class Magnoliopsida; order Lamiales; family Orobanchaceae; genus Rehmannia; species Rehmannia glutinosa. The sequence goes on from CM071929.1 coordinate 53,670,416, forward strand.
ATAAATCCAAATCAATGGATTTCAAATCCCTCTTTAACTTTTAGTTCATTTTCAAAGGATTTCAAATCCCTCCCAAAACCTAGTCATTTGAAATTCATTCTTTTTTTCTCTCTTTATGCTCACTTACACTTACACACACTGCACACATTTACACACATTTACACACACTACACACATATTTATACACACTACACACACTGCACACACACTACACATACTAGACACATATTGCACACATTTACACACACTGCACACATACTACACACATTGCACACAGACAAAATAATAAAATTATATCTTTTATTTTTATTTATTAAATATCAATTAAGAAAATAAATAGAGCTTCAAAAACTTTTTTATCAAAACTTACGACGGATTTAAAATCCTTACACAAATCACATCATCCAAACAAGAGGTGGATTTCAAAACCAATGACTTTGAAATCCATTCATTTGAAATCACTTGGAATTTCAAATTCCTCCATCCAAATGGGCCCTTAAAGTTTGTATTTATCTAACAAATATCCCTCTTGAGGCTTCCTGAATAGACCCATCAAGGCAAGTCAAAAAATCAAGTCAGGTTGGGCAGCCCAAAATTAGGTCAGACCACCATTTTTTGTGGCCCAGCCCAACTAGGGATGGCAATGAGTTCGGGTAAGACCCGGACCCGAGCCAGACCCGCCTCATTTGGGGCGAGTATGGGTCCAATAAATGGGTATGGGGCGGGTAACGGGTATTGAGTTTTAGACCCGAGCGGGTATGGGTCGGGTAATCGGGTATGACAGACTGACCCTAACCACCCATATAATTTTTATTTTATTTTTTTATTTTTTATATAGAATGAATATATTGTATTATTCTTGTTCAACAACTCTTAATTTATAGATGTTGGTGTTTATTTCATAATTTATATAATATCTACAAAATTATATAAATAACATAAATTTTGAGTGCACTATTTTGAGTAAAAATTGTAAAAAATTGGCCAAATATATGAAGTTGGCGGGTCTAATGGGTCTAACGGGTCTTACCCGCAAGACACGGGTATGAGTCGGGGCGGGTATGAGTCTAGATTAGGCGGGGCGGGTATGGGTATGAATATTGTATTTTCTTGACGGGTCGGGTCTCGGGTCCAGCGGACCCGGCCCAGACCCGACCCATTGACATCCCTAGGCCCAACTCAACCTAACAACACTATTTAGATGCCTTTTTATGTTGGGCCACTAGGATTGATTCTCTCCGGGCCACTAAAAATGAAGCCCATACATGCTTATATGTAGGCCAGTCCAATTTTGCCAACTCTAGTCCTGAGCATTTGTAATTTTAAAAGATAACTGTATTTTTTTGTGATTAGGCTACACCTAAAGGGTAGTTTTTATAATTAACCCTTAGTACAATTCTCATTTACTATAAAAATGGTATATATGATTTTATACACCACCTCACAATGTTAGAATTTAAAAACAATGGACATATATATATATATATATATATACTAACCTCCAAATAATCCCCAATGTTGACAAGAAAAGTGCCAGGTACATGTTGAACAGAAAACCATTCTCCATTGTGTTTGATTTGCAAGCCATCCACGCCATTTTGCATCAAAATTGTGAGTCCACCATGATCAGAGTGAGCTGCAAGTCCAAGTGTTTTGTCTGGCTCAGGGCATGGTGGGTAATAATTAGCAGCAAGAATTTGTAACCCTTCACCCATTGATTTTTCTATGTACCCATTTTCAAGCCCTAAACCTTCTGATATTGCACCCCCTAACTTCATTGCCAATTGCCATATCTCCTCCAAGTACTCCTTCGCCACATTTCTTCACACAAAATTCAGTTGCATATTAGCAAAAGTGTTTATATTAGGTGGCATACAAGACATACAAACTTAAATGGTTCAGAAGCTTTATATAAATAATTACAGAAACTACCCTGGAATTTAGTCGCTTACAAAAGAATTTAGTTATCTTTAAAAATACAAATATCCCTTTAAATATTATAAATACCCCCTTAAGGTTTTGTTTAATTTATAAAATACCCCCCCTCAAAAGAAGCAAGTGAAATAAAACATATGTTAAGGGGGTATTTGTACGTAATTTTGAAAGATAATTGATTTTTTTTAATAATTAAACTAAACCTCAAGGTTAGTATATGAAATTATCCATAGAAATAATCAACGAATTTACTAAATTATTACATATTATATTAGAAAATTTAAAAGGAATAATTACAAACACTACCCCTGACTAGTTACAAAAAAACTCCAGCTTATATTTCAAAATTACAAATACAAGTTTGCAGGGCCGGGCCTACATGGAGGCTACTGAGTCAATTGACTCAGGCCCAAAAAAATAATAAAATTTTAGGGGCCCAATTTTATTTTTTTTTTTGATATTTTATATATGCATATATAATAAATAAGAAATTAAAAAGTAAGCTTCCAAATGTTAAAAATCCAAGAATTAAATTATTTTATGGGCCCAAAATTGTTATTATGTTTTTATTAATTTAAATGACATTTTTTGTAAAAAGTATTTTGTAATGTTGATTGATATTGAATGAGAATTTGAATCTCTAACCCATTGTATATTTTGATATTCATCTACGCATATCTTTATTTTATACCTTTTTGTTCTTGTTGATAGATGATATATGAATTCTTGGTTAGTTCTTTAATTTCTATTTTATTTTTAGCATCATCATGTCTCCCAAATATTTTACTTCCAAAAAAAGAGCAGCCGTAGATAGTTTAAATACAAATAAAAATTTGATGGATAAAGAACATGAGAATAATTGTCATATTATTCTAACTAATTTTGTGCATTATACAAAGTTCATTTTTTTAGTTTTATGTTGTTTTCGAACTCGTAGACAAGGGTCCATTTTAAAGTTTGACGACTCAGACCAAAAAATTGGTAGACACGGTCTGCAAGTTTGTATATTTACCTAACAAATACCTCATATTGAGACACTGCCGGACCTCGGGGTGCAATTTTGTAAGCTAAAAGCAAATGTCAGGGTATTTGTAATTTTAAGAGAGACTTTATTTTTTTTTTTGTAATTAGGCTAAAAATCAGGGGTAGTTTCGTAATTAACTAGAATTCATAATAAAAATGAAATAGCTAACAAGACTGACTGACATCAAAATCTAACAAAATATTAAAGATGATAGATTTGTGACCTGTATTTAGGGGGATTAACTGGCCAGAGATGAAAGCTATGCTGAAATGGATGACCATAATGCCTGAAATAATCCCTCCAATGAAGATTATGCTTCTTTGATGTGTTCAAACTTGTCCCATATCTAACTGGGCTCATCACATCTTCTGAAGCATACTTCATTTTCTCACTCAAATTCAGATCAAAAAATTCCTGAGCAACTCCCAGCATTTCCTCAATCAGACTCATCTTAATCCCATGATTTGTGATCTATCAATATTAATGAAAACCAATTAATAATTGCAAAAATTCAGATTTTGCAAGGGAGAAATTATGAGTGCATTAATTACAATACTAACCCTGAAGAATCCCCAGAGCTCACAGGCAGAGCTGATGGCTTTGACAGTGGAGGTTCTAATTTCGGAAGGGCAATTTAGTCCACTTAGATCTATTACAGGAATCTCAGCCAAGGTTGAAGTTAGGGGATTTTTATCTAATTGTAGGACAAATTCAGGTGGCAATTTCTTCATGTGGGGTGAAGTTTCAAAGAGATTCTTGACACCTTTCTTGAAATCAAATGTATTACCATTTGGGGTTTCCTCTTTGTTAGAGATCAGAGAGGTTTCAGAGGGAGAAGACTCTTTTTCAGCCATGGTAAGGTGAGTTGAGGATGGGGGGGGAATTTTTGCTACCAAATACATTGTATAATTTTGGTAATATCCTGAATTTGGTGAATGTCACGTTTATAATAATGACTGATGGCTCAAAAGCTACCTTTAAAATCGTAGGCAAGTGCACCCATCGTTTTATAGTATAGATTATTGAGTACCGAGTGTCATTCCCACGAGGATTGTAAGTACTAATAATTACCGCCTTTTTGTTATTTAATCTAACAATTTTCGAGTTTTTGTTTGATGAAAAAGGAAAACAAATTATAAATTGTAAAAATGAAGTAAAATTTGTAGAATAAGAAATCAAGAGATAAAAGTGTGTTTGAATGTAAATCCCTCTAGAATGTTTTTGTGATTTGACAAGTTAAAAGATTCAATCATAAGCCCTTAAGTAAAAATCAACCTCTTTTAATAAAATCTCATGCTATGTGGACCGTAGAAATTCCCGATTTAAGTTAATCCCTTTCTCAAGGCGAAAAACTCCTAATCTCAAGTTGATTAATCAAATCTCTTTCTAGTTAAAACCCCCAAGATTGCATTATAACGATTTATGAATTCCCATATTAGGTTTGACCCTAATCCAGAAGATTTATGTCGTCCTATATCTATGATTGCATGCAACTCTTTTCACTTATACAATTTCTTTTTCACCATAAATCTTTCGATTACCCGATGAAGAAAAGATATCAAATCAATATACCGGAAATATTAACTCGAATGAGATAAGCATGATATAAGTGAATCACACAAGACATGAGAATTTTATTAAAAACATACAAACCTTAATCACAAATCCATTCTAGAGTTCATTACACTCAAACACTAAGATTTTAGCTACTCATGATTTTGACAAAAGAGTAAATTACACAAAGAAGATTTTAGCATTGTAGACATGGTGTACTTATCTTTCTCAAAACCTCAATGGACTTCTTCCTTGATTGATGATGTTGCTCCAAGCCTTCTTCTCCAATATTGCCCCAAGCTTTCTTCTTCAAGACCCATTGATCCCAATTCTACTTAATGAAATGAATACAATGAATATTTCTGAATATCTAATGAATGCCTCTCCCAACTTCAACCTCGGCTTTTATAGCAACCAATACATTGATAAGATTTCTTTTTGTTAAACAATCGCTTTTTTCCTTGTTGGTTGGTGAATTCTTGTATTCAAGTGATGAGGGAGGGGACATGGAGACATGTTTTAGCAAAATAGGGAGTTAAAAGTGTACAAAAGTGGCCAAAATGGATTGGTTGGTGAGTTTTCCCCAAATTCCGCAAAGAAAAGTGATAGAAAGTGGCCCCGACACGGCCATGTTGAAAGACGCCCAGCCGTGCTTTGCACAAAAAATCAAAAATAGGCGACATGGCCGTGTTGTACGACACGGCCAGCCGTGTTCTGGGTTTTCGCAAAAATTTCGAGTTTTTAGCTCCGGCGAACACGGCCGTGTTGCCCGACACCCCTTGCCCGTGTTGGACCGAAATGACGTGTTTGGCTTGGAATTTCGAGCGTTTTTGCATCCTTAAACTCTCCGGTATGTTTTGACATGAATCCATGGTCCGAAATTCACCGAAATTAGCCCCAAATGGTCAATCTACATCAATAAAAGCACATCGAAGTAATATGAACTATATACAATCAAAAATTTACAAAACTATCAATAAAATAACTCGAATTCTACTCAAATATACACATAAAACGTGCATAAAAAGACCCTTATCAAACCACCTCCAACTTTGAACTTTGCTTGTCCTCAAGCAAAACATTATATCAAAAAGAGGGATAAATCACAACATACAAAGATGATTTTTTTTTCAACATATTGAACATAAGTAGTCAAGTTCTTGACCTTCTCAACCCGAATTAACCATTAAGTAAAAACATAGTTTTGTAAAACGATCGATCACAAGAAAGACCGTAATATCGACAGCATTATTCGACTTGAAATCATCACTCCACAAATATCGATAGTTATGAACAACTTCAATTCAATAACGCCATGAAAATACAAGAATTCAATAGATCATTGTAGTTAGCTTACTAGTCATATAACCAAGCTTCTTGAACTTTATTGGAATGAGAAGTCAAGGAGTATTCATTCTCTTTTTTTTTTTTTTTTTAGGACCTTTCAAGCATGCTTCCACTAGGTTTAAATTTTGAATTTCTGTTCAAACCTCCTAGGGTGGTTTTCCATACTCATATTTGTGTCGCCGTTTTACGTAAAAGGCAAACATGGGGCTCATGAATGCTCCTAGTTACTAAGCAACAACAAATAGAGGAGTATAACCTCGATTGGTCCATTTTTTTTTATTCGCAAGCTTGGTTTAACAACTAGTTAACCACTACTAAATCACGAGTTCTCGTGACGTTCATAGCGCTAGTATCGTCGTATATGCATTAACACATCAAGTATTTATAGTGTTAGAAATCTCATCAAAATTTTGCCTGCATCCACGTCAATCTATCCTAGACAATCAATTGTTTCACCTTGAAAACACAAATTAACAAGTTAATGTAGGTATAATTGGGCCAAGTTATTGACTAGCAACATTCAATTTGTTAAAAATAAAAAATAAGAAACATATTTCTCACAAACAAGCATACAAGCATTCCGAAAATGTTATTGTACCCACCTCCAACTTTTAAAATTCACATTGTCCTCAATGTGAAACAAAGAAATGGACAAACACACACCAAACACTCAAAAAGCAAAGAAATTAGAATGATATAAAAGAGGTGGAAAAAGAAAATACGACCTTACTACAATAGTGGAATCGGTGTTGGGTGATCATTGGGTTGTTTTGGTACGGGACCTTCAACTGCATCTTCATACCTAATCAAAGTTAAGCAACACACAACTCGAATACCGTGAAATCTCAAATATTCCCAATTAGGACAACCAAGAAGATGTTCAAGAGTTTTTTTTTTTTTTTATTTGAAAATGACTCTAAGGACTTGTGATTATTTTGAAAGAAAATAAAAAAATAAAAAAATGAAAACAATTGCACACAAACATCGGGTTGCCTCCCGGGTAGCGCTTAACGTCGTATAGCTGGACCATTTCACCTAAATGTGAAGATTTAATCGGGCGAGCCTTGAACTTATGAAAAATTTTATCTCTTTGAACAACATCGCCACCGTATCGATTTTCGAACAATTGACCTTCATGGTCCTATTTTTCTCGCATGTTATTCTCAAAATGGGATTTATCTGTGGAAACTTTTGCACATTGAACATCACATACTTTCAAGGATTTATTAGAAGACATATCAAGCAAAGAATCATTTATCCTTGTCTCAATCAAGTTTATAGGAAAACAAGTATCATTTATAGGATTTCTCAAAGGAATTTTAAAGATAACTTGTTCACCCCTACTCTCAAAGTAAGCTTTCCATCATGCACATCAATGAGAGATTTAGCGGTAGCCAAAAAGGGACGCCCTAGAATTAAGGGAACTTCTATATCATCATGCATGTCAAGAATAATAAAATCAACTCGGAATATGAATTTATCAATCTTAACTAGCACATCTTTAACAATACCTCTAGGATGTTTAATCGATTTATCGGCTAATTGAATGTCCATCCTAATAGGTTTAAGTTCACTTAATTCCGCATGCTTGAATGTTTCGTAAGACATCACGTTGATACTAGCTCCCAAGTCGGCTAGTGCCCTATCAACAGGTAAACCATCAATTGTGCAAGGAATAATAAAGCTTCATGGATCATTAAATTTTTGTGGTAGTTCATTGGAAGGACATTTATCATTCAATCGCACATTTGATAATTTGTTAAGCTTATTTTCACTAGGAATGATGTCATTAAGATCCCTAACATGCTTTGAAGGAGGGTCAACAAATGGAATATTAGTATGTAATTGCTTGAATGACTCAAGATACTTACCAAATTTGTCCTCCCTTCTATCTTCTTCATTAAACTCCTAGAAGGGATCTTGGGCAGATTCGCAATCTCTTTTTCATGAGCTTTTCTTTGGGCATGTCACCCTCCACGATTTTCGCATGGCGGCATTGGCATAATCATGTTCATGTGGAAAACTCGATGGTGATTGCCTTTACGTGCTCCCCCTCGGTTTGCCTTATTACCCTAAAACTACCTTGTGGCCTTTCTAAAATCATCTTCGCAACTGCCTATTTGATTTTCCGCATTGTGGATAGATGCCTCATGATTTCTCAAGGATGTTTCCACCGCCTGAATCGGGTATCTGTTGATTGCACAAATTTTGTTATAAGATCTTCCAAGTTAGCTTACCTTGATTTGGTGAAATCCGGAGACGTGTGTAGATCGGGATTGGGATTAGGTCGTGATTGGCCTTGATTTCCCCAACCGAAATTAGGATGTTGTCGCCACCCAGGATTATATGTGTTCTTTGTAAGGATTACTTGGGTAATTTCTGCCTTGATTCCCAACGTAATTAGCATGTTCAAGACGTGAGGTATTGTGTGTGGACAGTCCGATGATTATGCAATCCTCCGCAAGTTTCACAAGATAAAACATGCGGTGGTGGTGGTTTAGGAGCTGCTAGATCGCCGATCTTTTGGGTCAATGCTTCTACCTGTGCGGCGAGCGTAACTACCGCGATCTCGCATTATACACACCAACCGACTGTTAGTTTTACCTCGTATGGATTGCCATTGGTAGCCGCTCATGGCCATTCCTCAATCAAATCCTGAGAATTCGTTTTGTTATTAAGAGTTCCCCCGCCACGATCGATCATTTGTCTTGTTGCGTAAAGTAGCCCATTATAAAATGTTTGACTTGCATCCAAATAGGTAGGCCATGGTGTGGGCATTTCCGCAACAATTCTTTGAATCTCTCCCAAGTGTCGTGACAAGGTCTCGTCGTGCTTTTGAGTGAATGAAGAGATTTCATTCCTCAATCGTGCGCTTTGGCTTGTGGAAAATATTTCAAAAGGAACTTTTAGGCCATGATGTTCCACGTTGTAATCGCTCCTTTGGCAAAGTATTTAGCCATTGTTTAGCCCGCCCCCAAGAGTAAATGGGAATAGGCGTAAACGGATGGCATCATCGTGAGACCCCATTTATTTTGAATGTATCGCAAATTTCAAGGAAATTCGCGATATGATTATTTGGATCTTCGTCCCAGAGGCCGTCGAATTGAACAAATTGTTGCACCATTTGAATGACATTCGGTTTGATTTCAAATTATTGGTTTGCATTCAATGTGGCCTTACGATACTAGATGTGCCGTCCATAGACGGCTTGAAAATATGGCCAAAAAATATTTTTGCTATGGAGATCAAGTGACCAGAATTCCGACGGATTTTTCTTGTATTCTTTGGTGAGGTATCTGAGTATTTTTCAAACAATTGATGTGGTTCATTTCTCGGTATTGAGACATGTCTCGGTACCAAGAAATGAAGAAAAGGGTAAATTCTCAATACCGAGAAATGAAGAAAAGGGTAAAGTAGACATGAATTGAACTCAAAAATAGCTGAAAGCATATTTTGTAGAAACATGGGCGAAAAAAAAAATTGTTACGGAGAAATGACCAACAATCTGATAAACTAAATTTTGTTATTAAAATTTAAAGTCTTGCCCCCAATTTTTTTTTGGTAAAAAAAATCAATTTCACCTACTATTTCGACAGAAAATAATTCTCTGATCCCAATTTTTATCTTTTGGCTTCGTCCATAAGTCATGATGTACGATGTATTGATACATAAATTTATGATGTATTGATGCATCAGATTAAAATGGTGGGGAAGAAAGTGATGCATGGCATATGTTGTAAAATGTGTGTGCATCACGTTTCCTCTTCATGTGGTCAGCTGAATGCCTGGTGGCTTTGCATGCAGACAAGACAAACTTCTATCTTTTGTTTCTATTTGAGATATATTTTAAGGATTGAATGAAGCTAAGATCCGAAAGGATTTTTAAATTTTTTGGTTAATGATCGAAAAGTATGAAATATATGACCAGCTTAACAATTGTTTTAAATATTACTATTAAGAGTCTTCCTATTAATATTAGAAAATCTGAATTATTAGTTTATTACATTACTGTTGTATTAATTGGGTGAAATTGTTAGCACAGCATCATCGAAAAATGCCAAATTAAAACCTCTTCCCCATATGAACTACTAGTCACAGATTACAATGATAAATTGATGTGAAGATCTATTGATCATTAGAAGTAATGAGCTAACTCAACTCCAAAATCACCAAAATAAGAACAATCTAAGAAAAATCTGTGAGCCATGCTAAGATTGAATCATCAATATCCAACCTAAAAAAATCACTTATAAAATAATTTAAAGAGAATAATATAGATAAGCAAATTTTACCCAATTTATTGGGCTCCTTTTTCACACATATTATAGATAAGCATTAATTATAGATCGTGATTTTTAAAGTTTGTAATGTATGGCTTGGGTCATAAATAAGTTATTTGGATAGGAAAGTGACTGAAACTAAACAAGCATTTGAGAATCATTTTACAGCATAATAAGCTGTGTTCTTTATCAAAAATAGCCAACATAATCCATTATAAAGTTCACACATGAGTATTTGGACGAATGATGATGAACAAGAAATTGTTCAATGAGAGAACCAATTGAAAAATTAGTAATGACAACTAAAACCCAAATTTTATAATTCTTGAGTCGCGCAACAATGGATAGTGAATAGTCTAGGCTGAGCTGCTTTGGGCCCAACTTTTGCAGTTTTGGATAATCTTATTTTATGTGCTTCTCGGCACAATTCTTGCAATTACCTTCGATTCGAGTTTTATGCGTTTGAGCCCAATCTTACAGGGAAAATCAATAGGGACTGAGGACTGTTGAGAAAGAATTGGGCCTGAGTTGTAAATCTTCATAACCTGTGGCCTGTGAAATGAGAAATAGTAGGAGTTCCATTCACATATAAATAATCTCTCTCATTGGACATTCAATTGTAAAATGATAGCAAAAACACTATGGAAACTTGCTATATATATATATATATTTCCCAATGATTTTGTGATCCTATATTTTTCAACTTGAGTTGACTAAGTTTTCACAGGCATTCCTTAGTTAATCTTTGTAACATCAATAATAATTTAGTAAAAATATAAATTTGGTCCCATACAGCACAATTTTTCGGACTATTTGTTGGAGGAGGGTTATCTCAATTTAGGTAAGAAGGGGTTATTTAGAAATTGAAAGTTGGAAGAGGAATTATTTTTTTCTTTATAGTAGGAGGAGGTTATTTAGGCTAAGAAATATAAGAGAGTTTTTGGTGGAGAAATATTTGCTTGTATTGATTCTTCTCAAATTTTGGCTTGTTACAAAATGATCAAGACACCCCTATTTATACTAGTACAACTTCCTAACCAATGGCTAGGATTTATTTGATCTAATGGCTATAATTCATCCACTAGAATCATCCTCCAAAATATCTACTTTACTAGAATATTCTACAAGATTTCCTACATATAATATCTAAGATATTTTCATAAGACTTTTCTAGATATATTCTAGAACTTGGGCCATTTGGGCTTGGTCTCTCATTCTTTTCTTTTATCTCAAAATTAATCTTCCAAGCCCAATATTACTTGGGCTAAATCAAGTTTAATTCCCAACACCCCCCCTTAAACTTGATTTGTCATTCCGAGGAAACTTCTAAGTCGTATGAAGTCTTCATGCTTGAGTGGTTTGGTGAAGATGTCCGCAATTTGATCTTGAGACTTCACATACTCCACTTGTACGTCCTTTCTTGATATGCATTCTCTTATGTAGTGGTAACGAGTGTCAATGTGCTTCGCTTCGATCATGAAACACCTGGATTCTTTGCTAATGCCATAGCCGACTTATTATCGACACAAATCTTAGTTGGATCTTCTGTCATTCCCGCCCTTCAACAAGTTTCTTAGCCAAACCGCATGGCAAACACAAGTCGTCGCAGCTCACGCACTCCTTCACATGTTGAGAGAGTGACTATCGGCGCTTTTTTGACATCCAAGTGAATGCGGTATCTCCCATGAATAATACAAAGCCAAGAGTACTTTTTCGATCATCCACATCTCCGCATCCAATCACTATCACTATAGCCAACAAGTTTATAATCATTAGTTGTTGAATAAAATAATCCGTAATTGATCGCACCTTTGAGATAGCGAAGAATTCTTTTAGCGACCCATGTGAGTAGTGGTTGGATTTTCCATGTAGCGACTTATTAGGCATCGTGGCATAGAGAATGTCCGTCCGGTACACGCCAAATACCGCAAACTTCCAACCAAACTTTTGTACAATGTCGAGTCCACTTTTTCTTCTCCATCATACTTTGATAGCTTGATCCCGCACTCCACCGGTGTGTTAATAGGCTTGCGATTATCCATCTTGAATCTCTTGAGAATCTCCTTTGCGTAGCCTTCTTGGGAGATGAAAATCCCATCTTCTTGTTGTTTAACTTCAACGCCGAGGTAATATGCTATAAACCCGATATCAGTCATCTCAAATTCTCTGGTCATTTGCTTTCTTGAATTCTTCAAACATGTCTGGATTATTTCCTGTGAAGATCAAGTCATCCACATATAAACACATGATCAAAACATCATTTTTTCTGACCTTGACATAAAGTGCATGTTCGTGCGGGCACTTAGTGAACCCATTCTCTTGCAAGTATTTATCGATCCTGCTATTCCATGCCCTTGTGCTTGCTTTAATCCGTATAGAGCCTTCTTCACCTTCAAGACTTTATCTTCTTCATTCTTCACCACATAGCCCTTTGGTCTGCTCAATGTAGACTTCTTCCTCGAGAACTCCATTTAAGAAAGTCGACTTTACGTCCATCCGGTGAATCTTCCACTGTTTTGAGTCGCTAAAGAAATGATAAGCCTTATTGTTTCCAAGCGAGCGATCGAGCAAATACCTCGTCATAGTCGATTCCACTCTTTGACTATAGCCTTTTGCGACTAAATTTGCTTTATATCTTTCAATTTCTCCTTTAGCATTTTTCTTTGCTTTGTACACCCACTTGACGCCGATAGCATTATGTCCTTTTGGAAGTGAGGTCGGCTCCCACGTGTCGTTCTTCATGATTGCTTGTATCTCCTCATCCATAGCATCTCTCCATCTTTTATTTGGGACCGCTTTTTCAAAAGTCACAGTTCACAATCTGCAAGTAAGAGACGAAAAAGTGTTATATCGCTCATTCTCTCTGTTCTCATAAAGATCTTCTAGACTCCTTGCACGTGTTATGCCTCTTTCATTTAGAAATGATGGTGGCGAGTCTCCTTCAAATGATTGTGAAGTGGATGAAGTAGTTGGCTCTTCTTTGAACTTCTATTGTTGGCTCGACGGCCTCGCCTCCTTTTCTTCAAAATCCTGGAAAGAAATTGAAGTTGTTTTGGGAGCCAAAATCCCAATCTGATTCTTCATCAAACTCTACATCACGACTTATCACAAGCTTCTTAGTATTTGGATTATATAACTTATAACCTTTAGAATTTGAGTCATACCCGATGAAGATGAATGTCTCGCTTTTGTCATCAAGCTTACTTCTTCTCTCGTCAGTACATGTGTATATGCTTTGCTTCCAAATACTTTTAGATGAGAGATACCTGTTTCTTCCACTCCAAGCTTCTTGTGGTGTTTTTCCCCAAACACTTCGGTTGGTGAACGATTTGACAGTACACCGCACACGCCACCGTTGACCCCGAACTCCTTTGGCGACCTTTTGCTTTTGAGCATGCACCTTGCCATTTCAAGAATTGTTCTATTCTTTCTCTCGCCTACGCCATTTCTTTGGGGATCTTGGGGATCAAGGGACGCCGGATTCCATTTGCTTCGCAAAATTCTTGAACTCCTTAGATGTGAATTCTCCTCCACGATCCGATCGCATTGCGCTTGATTTTGCATCCACTTTCATTTTCCACCATAGCTTTGAACTTCTTGAATGCTTCAACACTTCGGACTTATGTTTCAAAAAATATACCCAGGTCTTTCTAGAGAAATCATCAATAAAGAGGAGGAAATAATTATTTTTACCGAGAGAGCTTGGCTTGATTGGTCCACAAACATCCGTGTGTATGAGCTCCGAGGGGCTTCGTGATCTCGAGCTTGACTCCTTTGGAAAACTCTTTTCTCAATTGTTTTCCCAATGATAGGCATCCTTCGCATAGTTGATCGGGATGATTGATGGAAGGTAATCCTCTTACCATCTCTTTCTTTGATAGTAATTCTAATCCGCCAAAATTTAAGTGCCCAAATCGTAGATGCCAAAGCCAAGATATATCTTTGTAGCAAGCTTTGAGACATTTTGCTACATCATTCGGATATTTAATAAGAACATTCTATTTCTAGACATTGGCACTTTAGTGATTAAATTATTTCTATCATCTCTTATAGAAAGACTACGATCTTTCATGTGAATGTCATAGCCTTTCTCTAAGAGTTGTCCCAAACTCAAGATATTACTTTTCATATTTGGAACGTAATAGACATTAGAAATAAATTGATGACTTTCATTCTTCAAGCGGATTAAATTTTACCTTTTCCTTTGGACCGGACTTTAGACTCATCTCCAAAAGAAACATTGCCACTCACCGATTCATCAAGCTCCACAAACATGCTTCTTCTTCCACACATATGGTTGCTTGCACCAAGATCGGCGTACCAAGTGTTGTCTTGTCTTCCATCACCACCTTTGTATCTTGAATAAAATTGACATCTTCTTCGTTTTATTTTCCACATAGTGGGCCTTTTCTTCAACCTTGTTTTTGGGAGCTCTACACTCGGAAGCATAGTGTCCAAATTTTTGACAATTATAACACTTAGTTTGTGATTTTTCGTACCTTGTTCTTGGATTGCTCCTCCGCCCACTTGGTTGGGTATTCTCTTCTATTTTTATTATTATTGAAACCTCCTCGTGCATGTCCACGACCACGGCCTCGTCCGTCTCGTCCTTGAAACGACCTCTTCCATGTTGACCACGTTCATTGCTCATGTTTTCTTTATCCTTCACTTGCATTTTAAAAAGTTGTTCTACAATATCTTGCTTCTTTTTATGTTTTTCTTCATATGCTTGTAATGACCCCAATAATTGATCAATAGTCATCTCCTCCAAATTTTTGTTTCCTCAATTATTACGACAATATGCTCAAATTTAGGACTTAAAGAACGGAGTATCTTTTCCATAATTCTCACATCACTTAAATTTTCACCATTTCTTTTCATTTGATTACAAACCGCCAAAACTCTTGAAAAATAGTCGGAAATAGTTTGGACTCTTTCATATGTAAAGCTTCAAATTCACCTCTTAATGTTTGGAGACGCACCTTTTTACTTGCTCGCTCCTTTGTGAGACGTTTGAAGCTTCTCCCATGCATCCTCGGCGGTAGTTGCACTTGAGATCTTTTCAAACCATCATCATCCAAAGCTTGGTAGATGAGATAGAGAGCTTTCTTGTCTCTCTTTCTTGAATCTTTTAAATTATCCTTTTGAGTTTGGGATAGTGTAGCCTCGCCTTGTGGCTCGACATAACCTTTTTCTACAATATCCCAAACTTCATGTGCACCCAAAATGGCCTTCATCTTGATACTCCAATTATCATAGTTGCTTGTGTTGAAAGATAGGGACTTGAAAGGAAGCCACACCATTTGCCATATTTTTATGTAAACCACAAGTGATCTTGTGGCTCGATACCACTTTGTTGGAGGAGGGTTATCTCAATTTAGGTAAGAAGGGGTTATTTAGAAATTGAAAGTTGGAAGAGGAATTATTTTTTTCTTTATAGTAGGAGGAGGTTATTTAGGCTAAGAAATATAAGAGAGTTTTTGGTGGAGAAATATTTGCTTGTATTGATTCTTCTCAAATTTTGGCTTGTTACAAAATGATCAAGACACCCCTATTTATACTAAGTACAACTTCCTAACCAATGGCTAGGATTTATTTGATCTAATGGCTATAATTCATCCACTAGAATCATCCTCCAAAATATCTACTTTACTTTAGATATTCTACAAGATTTCTACATATAATATCTAAGATATTTTCATAAGACTTTTCTAGATATATTCTAAACTTGGGCCATTTGGGCTTGGTCTCTCATTCTTTTCTTTTATCTCAAAATTAATCTTCCAAGCCCAATATTACTTGGGCTAAATCAAGTTTAATTTCCAACACTATTAAAGACAATTAACCACCATCGACCACATTTTACTAAAAATCTTGTCGTGTAACTTTTTTTTCAGAAAAAATGAGGGTTCATTAAAAAATTACCTTTGAGATTTGGTTTAATATTTAGAAAAAAAAACTCAATTATCTTTTAAATTTTCAAATATCTACTTGAAATTTGTTTGTATTTTACAAATTATACATATTGAGTGGAGTATTTGTAAAACAAAAACAAACTTCAATGTGGTATTTAAAATTTAAAAAAAATAACAAAAAAAATTGTAATTAAATTAAATTAACCTCGATGGTAGTTAAAAGTTACCCCATACTCCCATAGCAATGTAGAAGAATCAAAGTAGTGCAAAACATGCCAAATGAGAAAAAAAATGTTATCATTTAATGATCATACCCCCAAATCCCCAACAATATAGATGGGCTATGTGTGGTGATTGGCAATGAGTTCCAAAGAACATAAATTATGAGAATATAGGTTTTGATTTTTGTCTCAAATAGAAAAAAGGCCCCTCACCCCTATTGTCTTTTGTGCATCCAATAACAGAAATGCAATGATTTTGTTCTATCTGTAACATGGAATAAAAGCTTGAAATGTGCACTGTCATCTGATTGGACATAGGCTTCATGCTATACCCTTTTAATGAATTTGTACCATCATATCATTCATTCATTCATCCCAAGAGTGCAAACAAATTAAACCCAAAGCCAAAAAACCTTCATGTGTGTCTTTGTCCTGATTACCCACTTAAGCAACAAATACAGGACAATTGAAAAATCAGGAGAAATAACTTATTGAAAAACTTATATATAATTATTTTCAATACTACAAAATTTTCACCTTTATATATTGTTGTCTGAATTTATTATGGTTGGTTAGTTTTATTATGATGTTAGTACCATTGTTCTTTTATATCATAATTATTATGATGTCCCACCTCCCTTGGAGGTTGGGACCATCCCTGAAAAGAACGAATATCCCATAGTCCGAAAGATGTGCGGGGTTTGTACCCCAACTGATGTAGGAATACTATGGGTCGACAAAAAAAAGGTGAAAAAATACTCGTATAAAACACTTTTTCTCATAAGCCAAGAATTACTTTTGTTTAATTTATCAAAAAAAAAAAAGAATTACTTTTGTTTAGAGTTTGCGGATCCATATATAGAGATACACCATAACTTTAGAACAATTAATAACATGACTACTGCTTGTGCTGCCACTATATATCTTATCACCTCACTTGTTATGTATGTATAGTATTCAAATTTAACAATTAATAATTTATGAGCATTTCGTTCAATGCAATTGATCATGTATTATAGGTTTTAGAAGTTCCAAATACAAATTATAAAACTTTCAGAATACCTTATGCCTTTAGTCTTTTGGTTGAAAATAACCAAAATTGTCCACAAGGAGGTTTATATGGACAAAGAGAGAAAGTAAGCGTGGTTGATTTCATTACTACATTCTAAAGAAATATTTTCTAATTATGATCTATTGCTTATTAGTTGCTTTTAACTTTCTCACATACCAAAGCAAGAGGAGAGAAAACCCCATTTGCATATATAGTTGCAAAAAGAAGTCACAATACCAAAAAGAAAGGTAAAAAAACACACATGCACATGTATGTGGGCATTTTTATGCATGAGTTGTTTATTAATTTGTAAATATGAATAGACAAAAGGAAGACGTTGGAGATGGGCAAACTCAAATTAAGCATCAAAAAAGGAAACTTTGGGAACGTTCTTCAATGGCATTTCGAAGAGATGGAAACTTAAAAGCTGCTTGGCTTCTTCTTCCCATTTCCCCATTTTTTTTTTCTCTTTTTCAGTTTTTGTGTCTCTCATTGGGTCTACCAATTTCATCATGTATTCTAATGCAACCACATATTATTTAGTCCTATTTGCTCCAGGTCACGAGCAATTTGATATGAGAATCCAATGAAAAGCAATACCGACATCTAATTTTAAGAAAAAATAAAGGGCTACTCCTCATTATAATTGGAATAAAGGGAAAAGATTTGGTGAGAGAATATATTTAGATGTTAAAAGTAGAGTTTTATTTTGAATTGAAATATCGTCATTTTATTAATCAAAATGTCTATATTTAGATGGGTCAAATTTAACGTAGATTTTTACGTGTCTATTTGAAGTCAAAATAAGTGTACATTTCAGCAGGACTTTGTCTAGCCTCTACATCGACATTATTGAAAAAGAGAGAAGAGTTCGTATACTAGAAGTACGTACAAATCAAAATAACATGTATTTTAAAAAATTAATCACTAGAGAAAAATGTATTTTAGCGATGACATTACAAAGTGGGTTTTGTCACTATTTCCCTTTTAGCGATGACCCGTCGTCGCAACTCGCAAGAACATTATTCGCGACCACATCACGTTGTCTCTATTGTATTAGTGATGACATATCCAAGGGCGGATCCAGGGCTGGGCCCTGGCCCAACCCTTTTTTATAAAAAAAAAACTTAGTGGAGAATTTTAAAAAAAATAGTTATAATTTGTATTGTTTTTTTTTGATTTTCTATCCTACCCACCCTATTTTCGTGTAGAGATCTACCACCTACTATATCGTCCTGGCTCCGCCCTTGGACATATCGTTATCAATATGTCATCGATAAAATTCTGTAATTAAACTTTTTGGTTGATATGACGTGACAATAATTTTAGCGATGGTCTATGGTCACTAGTAGTGTTTACGTTTTATGTCATCACTCATATAATTTTTCCAACTTTCAAGTTAATTACTAGCGACGATCTGTCATCACAAATACTTGTATTTAATTTTGCATTTAATATTTTTAACTTACTTTTAATATTGTTTGTTTTCAATATAACATGTATCCCCAAACATAATAAGCAAACAATCATATATAATCCATAAACACAATGACAATCATACTTCTCCAAATAACATTATACATTTTAAAAATGAAAGTATTATACAACTAATGAACTAAATGCTATAGACACTATGAATGACAATTGGCTAGGCAAAAGTTATTTGGAAGCTGTTTCTCCAGGACATTTCCCTGCCAAAATGGTTGAGTTGGCAATTTTAATGACGTGGCCAATGACTTGACAATTTAAATGACATGGCAAATTCTTTTTTTTTTTTTTGAGAAAGTCATGGCAAATTCTTAGGTTCCATGTATGTGTCACATCAAAAATAAAAAAAAAATAATTCAAACAGGCCAAGTTATTTCTACTTAAGATGGTTGGCCGGGAATCAACTGCCTCTCCAACCATTTTAATTAAAAAATAATTATATTTTTATATATTGTTAAATAATAATGTAATACAATTTATTATTATAGTACATTTTAAAATAAATAATATATAAATAACCAACTTCAAGAATATCTTACGAAAATTAAACAGAATATCATATTTAAACTATTAGGTTTTTATAAAAAGTAATAAAATTTAAAAAATTAAATAAATAACCTATTTGACCGGGTCAACCCGCTTTTTCAATCGCAAAAGTTGGTTTTGAGTAGAGCTGACAAAATTGGCGGCATTGACCAGCTCGCATATAAGAGTTGGGCTAAGCTTCATTTATAGAGGCCCGAAAAAGGACCGAGTCTACTTTGGCCCAGCCCAAATGGCCCGACCAATATATTGGGCTGGGCCGGTATACAAGAAATGCGGCCCCGATGGAATTTCGAACAGGCCTGACCCCACCGATTTTATGTCTTGGCCCATTGGGCTTGGGCTGGTATGGCCCGGCCCAACCCGTTGCCAACTTTAGTTTTGAGGCTAGTCAGAGAAGGCCAGTCACCAGTTTGCGGTTGAACCGATCCGATCTTGTCTATTTTTTAAAACAACGTGTGACTTGTGAGACCATACAATTGCAACTTTTAGATTTCTGTTTCTATTTTTGGTAAACTTTTATAAATAGATAATCACTTTTACAATTTTTTCACCAAACACTTTTAACCTTTGATTTTTGATTTCTGAATCTATTTGTAAATACTATCAATTTCTGATTTTCAACTATTTGTACTTTTGCTACGATAAAAAAATATAAGCTTTTGCAAACAATCACAATTAGGGTAGAAACACGCATAATCCTTAACCCGCCAGTCAAATAGTGTTTGTCAAAGTTGTTCTCCAAAATTAATTTCTGACCTTTTTCTACCCAATTCAAGGAGTGGTTAATTAGCGTGCTTTCCTAATATAAAAATCTTCTTTATTTGCTAGTTACAGCACTATCCTTTTTCGCGAATTCTTGGGACATTAATTTGGTCATACTTTTACATTCACCGAGGTCAAATATCCAAAAGCGAAATGATTACAGAAAAATTAAACATTTGTATGCTTTGTTTATTACCAACATTTATATAGACTTACAGTGACGACTAGATTTACGAATAGCATAAAGACTTTCTCTTTATCAATTCACCAACACTTGTATAAAACTAATCTCTTGATTGAATCTTCCACAATCTCAACCTTGTTGGACTCCCCAACTTCAATTCCTTGAATCGGTTTGAGTCGATCCACGCCGTAGATCTTCACCTTCTTCTCCCGAAGAATAGAAAAATGGAACAAAAAGTTTCTTGAAGAAGAACTTATATCTCTTGATGAAAGGCTTTCTGGATGTCTTCTTCAAAAGCCTGACTTCACTTCTTATAGCAAGCAATAAGAAATTCAATCCCTGATTTTCGGTGGGGCGATTTCATGCTAAAGGAAGGAAATCAGAAAAAATCATTTTCTTGTGGGTAAGAATCAATTACACAAGGAAAGTGATTTAAAAGGAATAAAAGGCAATTAAAAAGTGGCTGAATCAATTAAGATAAACTTTATCCAATAATATCAGCAACATTCACAATATAAAGATCTTGTCAAAAATCACAAAGACAGACCGCCATAAAATCCGCATGATTCTCGCGAACCGATGTTGCATCACCAGAGTTACAACACTAGAACTTGCACCGAGCTCAAAGACCAAATTTGCCAATTACGTAACACTAACAAAACTTCCATAGTTTCATATGTAAGGAAAGGAACAAACTCTCATGCGTCATATATTTTTCTTGAGGTGGATCAATATATTAGGAAAATAAGTCAAAATATTCATTAGAATGGTGAATTATGTCAAAGTTAGGTGCACATTTTGAGCAGTAGTGCAGTAGTATGGGTACATAGGGGACCTCAACTGTTAGCATATGTTCACATTACCTTTACCAATTGCATTCATTATTTGTTCTTCGGATTTGATATAATAGATGAATATTATGTGTCCAACAATGATATCCTATAAACAATATATCGATCAATTATATTGAAAAATGGTATATAAAAAAAGAAAATGAAATATGTGATTTTATGTGTATTAATTGGCGGGGACGGATCCGGAAAATGAAGATTAGGGGGTGGGATTTATTTTTTCCTAAAACTAATAAATAAAAACATGTATTTTTTATATTTTTAGGGAGACAAATATATAGATTTTTTGATTTTATATACAAAATTTGTATTAATTACGAACAATTTTAAAGTTGAGAGGGCAGCCGCCAACCAATTAATATTGTTAAAGGAAGAATTTTCCTCACACCATTAATGAAGAGGTTTTTTTGTGTACATGTATATACGTGCATATAATTAAAGGTGGACCAATATCCTAATTAAGTGATTAAAAAGGAATAAAGCATAACATATAATGGGAGTGTTTGCAAATGCTTTTGTTTTGGAGGAAGTGGTATATCACCGTGCAAGAGGCAAGTGGTTGAGAATCAGAAATTGGTAGTGTTTGCAATACTGAAAATTGATTAACTTAAGAAAGAATATTTTGAGAAAAGTTGTAAACGTGCTTTAATTTTATGTAAAAGTCAAACTAAAGCAGAATCAAAAGCTAAAGCACCGCTCCTATTGCTTTTCACTTCTGATTAAATAAGGTACAAGCAGAAGTAGAATCTTACATTTGTAAGTACTAAAATGTGATTTCTTTTCAACTAAAAGTTGAGAATCACTTTTTTTAGTGTTTGCAAACACTTTAAATGTAGCTAACTAGATCATGCTTAAGCCATGACATGTTAATACAATTCATGACTATATAAAATGGTATTAGAGTTAGAGTAATTTCTTGACTTCATATATATCTCACAAACACCTAGTGATTTAAAAGTATTATACTATACACTATGCGATATGTGAGAAACTAAATAATTAAACTGATGATAATATCTCCTTTTTAGTAGTTTTTACTCATGGAAGAGAATATAATTAAGCGCACCCATTATCATTGTACTAGTAAATCACTAGCAATCTAGTCTACTTTATCCTGTAAAATTACCATTAATATAATAAAATATTTATATACCAAAATTTAATCATTTATATGTAGAAGTTGCATATGAACCTTATCCTACTTTTTGGTGTCCTAAAGGCTTGCTTCCTTAGCATTGCTGAGAAACAAATACTTGTGTGTAATTAAAACCTATGCGCAGTCTCAATGTAAACTTATTCCAATGCCAAATCATGTTATGATTAAAACACAAGTGATCTAGATTTGACTTTTGCATGTTTCCAACTAAAAACCCACATAAGCAATCTATTTTTATAACTCCAACATAAAAATTATTTGCCTACATTGAAGTTCCTAAATTTTTGTCCTATTAATGATCTTGTAGCTGTGGGAAATGGCCATACATTTGAGGACATAAAACCAACCTGTCACTCTGCCATGACTAGAAATACAATTTTTTTATGGTACTAATTTGTATTTTCTCATTTGTAAGAATTGGGCATTGGATTTTTCTTACATTTTATCACTTTTTAGTAGTTTATGGTTTTGATGTGAATGATGGGATTTCAAGCTTGTTTGTATCTTTGGATTTCTTGTCCTGTAATATATTTTAGGGAGAAGTGTGGGGTCCATTCTCACTGTTTTTACATCTATATTTTTTATTTTTTACTTGAACTAGTGCAATAAAAATTGCATAGTTGAAAAAAAAAATTATTGGTTTGTGGTCATGCCTCGTTAATAATGTTTTCTTTATGCTTGATGCACAGACCAAAGCTCTGGGGTTCGATTCTTACCACGCTCCCCCTTCTCAGGATATGTACTAAAAAAACTTGATAACTGATCAGTTTAAGCATAATTGTCCAAACAGTAATAGATTTCCTTAGCAACAATTCACTACATAACTTAAATTGATTTATGGCTTCAAAAATATATATATATATATAATTGATTTTAAATTATTATGTATTTTAAGAGTATAATAATCATCTTTAGAAAATAACATGTAGGGGATGGATCAAGTCACTAAATGTATATTATTTTAACAATAAAGTTTGTAACTACTTGAGTTGTTGAATAATGATTTATACAAGACTTAGTTAAATATAGCAAAATGTAATTAGTCAGCATAGATATCATAAGCAAGACTTCATGCACACACCACATGACTAATTGTTTAGGACTCAGATTTGACGCGAGATCATAAATAATCACTAATCAGTAGCCAATTTTGTCGAATTCGTTATGGATTATGAATCATTGTCTTTACCAAGGTGGATGTATATTTTATTATTTCATGCTGCATATGGTATTATAATGTATTGTTTTGGGTTATATAACAGTACTCAAAAAAATAATCCATGTATGGAATCATGTTTGTGCTACAAAACTATAAAGTTCATTTTTTTAATAAATAACCATAGCTGTACGACAACACCCCTATTGAAGCTTTTAATGAGCGTGTCATAAACTTTATGCGAATATAATGAATATTATGGATCATGAATGAATTTTCAAATGACATATTTCGTTTTAACAAACAATATTACTGGCGACAGACTGGAGTCTAGCAGATAAATGGGGCCATGACGGGGTTTGGTAGAGGTATGGATAAGATCGGAGAAGGAGCTAGAAAATGAAAATTATATCTATTAAAAATATTTTAATTTTTTTTTGGGGGTGGGGATTTTATAATTTAAAATTTATATATAAAAATTATAAATTTAATAATTATATATGTAATTATATTAAGTTCAAAAATGGTTTCTCAATGTTTGACCAAATTGTCGAAGACTAACTCCATCAATATATAAAGAAAGGTAGAATACTAAATTTTATTGTCTCCATGATAAAATCAGTTAATTAATTCCCCAAACAGGTTGAATTCAAATTTCTCACCCTCAAAATAATTCCATATTTAACTCTATTTTTCTTTTTTGAATTCAATACCATAAATAATTCCCTAAAATCCATATTAATTATTATTCATCCAAAACCATTCTCCCATTGTCATATATGTTGAAGCAAATAAGATGAGGCCCACACAGAAAAGAATTTTCATTCCCAATGAGTTAGTGAGAAAGAGAACTGAGGAGTGAAGTTGAAGTCTTAAAAACAGGACAGCAAATTCACATCTTTTTCCTCTTATTATCATTTAATTCCATCTCCTTCCCCACCCCACCCCACCTCACCCACCCACCCTGCCCCCCAAAAACCAACCATGAGATAAACCTTATATAGTGTGAGGACTAATAGCAAAAACAGAGAAAACAACTTGAGAATTTTTATTTATTTTATTTTTAATCAATGGAGTATGATCTTGAAAATCCATTGCCACATTCTAAGGACAAATTCCCTTCATTGTTCCGCATAGAAATTAATCACATGCCCTCCAAGACATATATTCAGAGTCTCAATTCTGGAGATTTTCGTCTCTCTATTCGTTGTGAAATCGTCTCATGGATCGTCTATTTATCACGTAATTTCGATTCGTACTTGTCGTATCTTGCCATTAATTACATGGATCGTTTTCTCTCCGTTCATTCAAAGCTGGTACGTTGTCTATCTATCTATTTTTTTTTCTTTGAGTATTTTTTTGCGCGTAAGAACGTTGAAATACTCGACGAAAATAATTAGTCATGAGAATTTAGCAACTTTTATAAGTAAATAAATGTTTTTCTTTTTTTTTTGGTTATGTATATGTGGATGTGTATGCTTTTTAAGTGATGTTTTGGTGGTGCAGGATAATAAACCATGGATCTTGAAACTAGTGGCAATTGCTTGCATTTCAATAGCACTGAAAATGAGGAAAACAGAGTTCTCTGTTTCTGATCTTATGGTAACTCTGCAATTTTATTATCTTAAAATCAAATTACAAAAAAAAAATACTTCCTTTTATTTTTTATTTATTTATTTATTTAATTTTTTTTTGTGGACAGCAAGATGGAGGTTTCATATTCGATTCGGTTACGATCGGAAGAATTGAAATGCTGATTCTTGGAGCTCTAGAGTGGCGAATGCGATCGGCTAATCCATTTTGTTTTGTCAATTATTTCATCTCATTTTTCAAATTCAATGACAAACCATCAATTCAAGCACTGAAAAACAGGGCCACTGAGATTATCTTTAAAGCTCAGCATGGTTAGTTTCATTATTTTTGTAATTCACCTATTAATACTTGTGACAAATTAATTTTTATAATGGCTACAGCTTGAAACTAATTAAATATTCATTTTTGTCAGATATCAAGCTACTCGAGTTTAAACCGTCAGTTATCTCCGCCTCGGCCCTTCTCTGTTCTGTTAGCGAATTGTTCCCAATTCAGTTTCCCTCTTTCAGAAATGCTATTTGCAGCTGTTCTTATGTTAATAAGGTAAATTAATCCCATTTACAAAAAAATTCAATTTTAACTTTTACTTTTTTTGTTAACTGATTTTGTTAGAAAATAATCCTCTTTCCCTGTTAATTTGTATTTTAGAAAATGTTTATTGCTTGCATTGTTAAACGAACAAATTAAGATTCTTTTTGACGCCTGGACGGGGTTAGGCAGACCCCTACTTGTTTATCGTTTTTCCAATGATATTATTCGCGTTTTATTTATCGTTCATGTTTTTTGTTACCGCAGGAAGATTTATTGCAATGTTATGATCTGATACAAGACGTAGCGATGGACGGCTACGATTCAGTGATGGCCGTGGCGGCGTCCAGCTCATGCACCCCAGCCAATGTGCTGGATTTGCACTGCTTCAGCTCTTCAATTTCAGGCTCACAAAGCAATCAAATGGCTGAAACAGAAAACAATGCTGGTCAAAATCAGAAACATATGGAATCAAAAGATTGATGATTTGATAAAATCATCTCAGCTTTCTCAGAGGAATCAGAATCAGCAGTGATAGGGTGTACATATACATTCCGTGGTGGCCCGATTGAGAGGGACGTTAGCTTGCTATCAAAAGATATGGGAAAAATAAGAGAGGTTAGAGGGTATTTGTGTCTTTTCATTTTGTTAAATTTTAATGTGGTTCGGACAAAAAATCCGATGAGTTGGTTTGGGTATGGATGATGACTTTGCTGTTGGAAAAACGTGAGTTTTATGAATCTGATTCATGGGTGCGTTTTGTACGTGATGAGAGTTATTAATGTGTTTGACGCGTGTTTATTAGATTCGCGTTTATTGTGTGGCACTTTAATTATTACACTCCCCTTTTTGTTTTTAATGACTAGGATAATAAGTGTGAGAGGAAATTTATTCGTGGTATTAGTTGGATTTGGTTGGATGATGATTTATCCTGTGACACAATATTAATGAATTCGATATATTATCTTTTGTTTATAATAAAATTTTAAATCTTTACAAAAAGTAATAAATAAGAAAATAAAATTTGATGTCATCTTAGTTCGTGATATTGGATGACGATTGACGACTTCTTAATTCTCGAGTAATAATACGACTAATATATTTAATATTATAATTTGTGATACTTATATATATATATATAAATATATTAGTGTATTTTGATTTAGATTGGATGATGACTTTGCCGATGTAATAACATGTTAATTTGAAAACTGGTTTTATTATCGCATTCTACACTAGTTATGTTGATGAATTATATTTGGAAAAAAAAATGTTGATGAATTATATACACTTTGTCCATTTTTTGTACGTTAGTATGAGTGTAAACGAACGAAGTCGAAATCGAAAACAACATGATACATCTTTTGAGCTTTGTTTGAATTTTAATCGAGCTTTGAAAATTGTGTTTGAGCTTGTTTGAATATTAATCGAATCGAGTCGAATGAGCTTTGGTCGAGCCGCATACCTAATCGAGCTCTCGAGTAGCTTGATATTTTTACACATATTTTATTCTTTTTTACTAATCGAGTCGAGCTTGAGCCGAGCTTTAAATCTTATCGAACGTAAAAATATGTTCAAGCTTGGTTCGTTATGTTAACGAACCGAGCTCAAACGAGCTTTTAACGACCGATCTCGAATCGAGTATCGAGTAGCTTGGTTCGTTTTTCAGCCCTATACGTTAGTAATAATTATCAGTAGGTCGATGCATGTTTAAATTCA
This sequence comes from Rehmannia glutinosa, assembly GCA_016081115.2. Lineage (NCBI taxonomy): Eukaryota > Viridiplantae > Streptophyta > Magnoliopsida > Lamiales > Orobanchaceae > Rehmannia > Rehmannia glutinosa. The sequence continues at coordinate 53,697,726 of CM071929.1, forward strand.
TATGTAATGTGTGGCCACTTTATGAACAAGAGAAGAAAATCATAATTAAAAAACTATATTTAAGAAAATAATAAAGAAAATGATTAATAATATTTTAGAGAAAATAAAAAAATGGTAAAAATAAATTTGAAGATTTTATATTTCTTTCTTTATATGAGAGAGCAAGACAAAAAAGCGTTTTCCTTAAATTGTAGGGTTTGATTCCCTTGAAATTCTGCCTTTTCAACTTTTTGGTTTGTGGTGTCTCCTGGTCGAGTTGAAGGAACCGTTATTTAAGAGAATAAAAATTATTATTACGGAAAGATTTTAGGGATAATTTTTTTTACCACTAGTTTGTAGCTCAAGTGGTATCACTAACCCTTTATAAGGGTGTTAACCAGGGTTCGAATCATGTATCTTTCAGTTTATTTGGAATTTATCTCCTCCCCTCCAACCAGTACTCTCAACTTATTAAAAAAACGGAAAGATTTGTGGGAAATTGACATAAATGCCCACATTTTTTAGTCAATGTAAGTTTTTTACGCTTTTCGATACTATTTTATCTAAATTTACGCTCCCGCTCATTTTTTTACATAACAATGCGCTCAATCAGAAATTCCTGGATTTTTTTACGCTTTGTTTCTAACATATTTCAAACATGTTTCTTTTAATAAAATTTCAGTGAAAAATAAATTTTATCATCGTTAAATAATCCATTATATACTCGAAGTCTTATAAAAAATCAAGAAATATACATATTAAAACCAAACAAATTAAAAATATTGTAGAAACAACATGAATAAAAAAACACAATTCGAATTTTGGTCCAATGCATTAAAACATAAAAAAAACATGGAAACAATGAGGAGTCAATATAGAAACAAACCAAAAACAATATAAAAAACATTATATGAGCAAAAAGAGTTAAAAATAGGTAAAAAATATATTTAAACATCGAAAACTTCATTGAAACAATAAAGAAACATCATAACAACATTAAAAATGTATGGAACAACTCAGAAATAACGTAAAAAATATTTAAAACATCACATGAATAAAAAGAGCTTAAAAATAGGTAAAAATTATATTTACACATTGAACACTACATGAAAACAACAACAAAAATTATTAGAACAACATTAAAAATATTATAGAATAATACCGAAACAATAGAAACAATGTACAAAATAATATATGAATAAAAAACATCATAGAAAATAGGTTAAAGTGGTTTTGAAACATCGAAAAAAAGAAAAAACAACATAGAAACAATAACGAAATAAATTTAAACAACATCGAAACAACTTATATAACATATAAAACAATGTAGGAGTAATAAAAAATGAAAAATAAAAATAATCAAAAAATATGCAGGAGCGTAAAAAAAATAGGTACAAAAGAAAACAAAAATGTACAAAAGTAATTGGAGCGTATTGTATAGTAAATGTACAAAAATCAACGTATTCCATGTAATTTCCCCAATATTTTAAAACTTCTCTCCGTATGTAGTTCATTATAGTTTTTTTTAGTGAGATGATTAATTGTACCGTACATCAAAATATTATTAAAACAACAATAACCAATTAACTACAATGACTAATCAGTTAAAAATACTTAACCTCAACATACAAGACTATGAACTACTAGCTTGTAGCTCAAGTGACATTCTTCACCCTTTGTAATGGTGTTAACTAAAGTTTGAACCATGCATTTTTCCATTTCTTTAAAATTTATCTCCTCCTTTCCAATCACTACTCTCAACTTATTAGAAAATATACAAGACTATGAATTGTTTCATGAAACGATGGTTGTCGGTTGAACATTTTTATTTTTATGGAGGGATTGATATTAAAAAAATGAAATTAGGTAGGAATGGAATGAATTTGAGGATTGAATAATAGTGGTAAGCGAATGATATTAGAATATCAACTGCTCATACATTGGTATGTATAAGGATGATAGTAATTGAACAAATAGTTTTAAAGACCAAATTACTCTTTAGTATATTTTTTTAGACAATTTTTTTTAAAAGAATTGTGCATGCATAAAGGGATCTTCTATTAATAAATTATATCATTCATGTGAATAAAATGAACATAAGAATGTCTCTTCAATTTCTACTTAATTCTCACATATGAATCATGTCATTAGTATCTAACTGTCAATTGAATTTCAGTTCATAAATTATTGTAATTAAATAGTTATATTTTGAATTTGTCTTAATGAATAATGGTTAAAAATAAATTTCAACTAATTACATTAGATATTAAAATTAAATAGTACTTGTGGGGATTCAGAAAGCAGCATAGTGGAATTAAGACTCTCAAAGCTCAGACCGGAAATTTGGGGTTCGATTCTCATCACTCCTCCCTTATATGTACTCTAAAATCAAATAGTACTTGAGGAAACAAAAAAATGTTTCAAAAACCGCAACATTAATCACATTATTATGCCTAATTGTGTTTGCTAACAATTTTTGTGATTTGTCGGCCTTAAACTATAACTTCTTTTAAGTGCCTAGGTTTAAGCTGCTGCGCCTTTGCATATGTATTTATGATCTCATGATCTTGTTTCATGATTACTAATTCTAATGATTAAAATTAGAATTTTTAATCTAATTTTTAATTCTAATGATTAAAAATTCTAATGATTATAAATGGTCCAAATAAATAATATGTAAATTTTCATTATCACATGATCAAATATGGACCCAGAATTGATATCTCCATAGTCAGAGCCCTCAGAGGTGAAAGTAACATAACAATTATAAACATCAAATTGGACCACCAGATTTTGAAATACATAATATCCCGACACTACTCTTATAAATGTTATGTTTAAGTGAATGTTGGACAGTTTGTACTTCCTTTTATCTAAATCTTTTCATTAATTCAATAACTATAAAATAAAGTAAAATTTTAGATGAAAGTTGAAAAAGGTCTTGTATGGTTATGTTTACATTATTGGCGACTATAGCTGTCAAAAGTACCGGACCAAGCCAAATAGTACCCCGGGCTGCAAAATTTGGGAGTCCAGCCCAGTCCATAAGTTGAAAGCCCACCGGGCCAGGCTTTGAGGCCAAGCTTTTTATGGGCCAAGGATATGAAAGCCCATCCCGGTAAAAAAAACTGGGTTGGGTCGGGCCAGCCCATTGGACCGGGCCGGAATTGTCAGCTCAATAGAGGACTTTTGGTAGTTAATTGTATGATGTTTCTTTTATAAAAATATATTTTTTCAAAAAACAGAGCCATATTTTTGAAACGTTCCAAAAAAAAAAGATATTGAAGTAATAAATTAAGAATAGTTTTAGTAGTGTTTTTTGATAGTGTGACAGTTGTAAAGTCCGAGTTGAGTACTATAGAAATGAATTGTGAAAAATATGAAAAGGAGCTTAATTAAATCTTGTCAAAATTGTTAATTGCAGTAAAACTTGTTAAAAATGCTAAATGTTATGATACTGTTTGGCTGTTATGGGCAAGTTGCAGTATTAATATATTGTCCAAAATTGTTTAATGCAAAAACCGACCTTCAAAATATTTTTCATGTAATTCTTCCTAATTCAAACACCAATCTGGATTTTCAGGCACTTGTTGGGCCTGGATCAAATGGGATGTTAAGGATTTGGGTGGGTTGGATCCGAGAGAATTTTAGGGATAAGGTAAAAATCATGATAAATATGGTCTGACTCTGAAGCCTTAGTTACAAAACCCTTTTTAGAGTTTTTAAACTAACTAAAAGTATAGTTGGGCCAATCCAGAAATGTCGCCTATATATCTCAAAAACCTTAGCCCATAACATTGGGCTTCAAATACTTATAAGGAGATGGCAGAAGAAAAAAACACTACATAACATTATAATTAGAGCTACAATCGAATTGTACTCCACCGAGCTTTTGAGAATTTGAGTTTGACTCGTCTATAATCAGGTCGAACTCGAGTCTGAATTTATCGATATATTGATGTCTCACGAACTTTTCGAGCTTAATAGAGCCTAAACGAGCTTAATAAATATTAATTATAAAATAATTATTCTTCAATTTATTAAAAAATAAAATAGATATATCTAAAATGCATAATATATCTAAAATATTTTTATTTAAATATTTTTATAATTATCATAAGTAAATGTACAAAATCTAAAATTAAAGTTAAAGTATTAGTTTAATTTATACGAGTATACTAACGAGCTCGCTCACGAGTCTGCTCACAAGATAATTGACGAACCGAATATCTCTAAGTTTGAGTTTGATTCGTTTATGTTAACGAGCCTCATTAAATGGACTCGAACGAGCTTTTATAGAGTAGAACTCTGAATGTCTTACGAGCGGCTTGATTCATTTGCAGAATGAACTTTTTCTCATAATGGATCAAATGAACTAATGGCAAAATGTCCTTTCAACTATAGACAATATTCATCCAAGAAATCTAAATTAATTTCTTATTAATTTTTTTGATAAGCTCCAATTACTAATTTAGTTATAGTTTGGTTAATCTTTCACATTTAATTATGAATATTCTTGTAAGTGGCAATTATCTAAGACTGTAATAGACAAATATGGTAAGATGTTGTCATAGTGAAGAGCCAAATCTAAAAGTTTTAATCACACGAAGGGTCATCCTACATTCCTACTTGCCACTCTGACGCCTCTTATAAAAAATATTCCCATTATTCTTAAGAAAATGTTAAAGAGTTTTTAAATAAGTAAATAAAATAAGTCTATCTCAAGTACAGCAATTATTAATAAACTATTCAATTAATTTTTTTTTAGCAAATAAGTAAATAAAAATCATCTACTTGGCCGGCCCAGAATGGAAAAAAATTGGTTAAACGTGTACCCTAGTTAGTTTCCACGAACTAGATCAATTGACAAATTAAGTGGATTATAACTTATCATATTGTTTCATACGTACCTAACAACTTATCAATATTTTCCTGTAATCTGGACTATAGAAAACCAACTCCTAATATGATTTATTCATTATTTATTTCCTTAACAACCAAGAATATTAACAATAATTACTTAAGAATTAATTAAGTTCATAGAACTGGGCGGTTAAACGTTTGACTCAACGATACCTAAAACCATCTAGCTAGCCAGTTGAAAAACTTTTGAGGTCGAGCTTGTTTAATTTATAACTCATTTAATTAGTTATAATGATCCAATAGTATTTGGTTTTTCTATGTGTTTAAATAGATAGAATCATATTCAATACAAGAAAAAATAAATTTACACAAAAAAATATTTATGTAAGTATTAATTAGATAACTATAAAGTGTGAGTATAATTGTCGCAGGTAAAATCATATTGTAGGTAATATTTACCAATAAAATCTAAAATTGTTGGTAAATATCTATAATATTTATGTTGGTAAATTTAAAAAATATTGGTCGGAATAGTCTAGGAAAACAATATATTTTATTCAATTAATATTTATAGGTAACTGCAAATTTTTGTGACAAATCACAAAATCATTATTGTCGGATTTTTTTTTGGTAAACTTGAATTTCTCTTGTAGTGAATATTGCTAATTAATAAAAGTTACTCAATGATCGAATTTGTTTGCTCTTATATTTAATTAACAAATAAACTGCCTAATAATTCGATTTTGTATCATTAATATGTGTGTGCCTAAATTTGGTATATAAATAACGATTTTATAAATAGCTTTGACGAAGACGTGTTCCTTTGTTGTTCCTCAAGACTATAATTAAGTTTTATATATGTATATACGACAAGATGAATTTAGAATTCTTAAATACAATAATTAAACGCCACATTCAATTGTTTAAAAAAAGGATTCCTTATACTCATAAGAACTGTTTATGATCCTTCACATCATGATGTAAACCCTTTGTTAATTAATGTTAGAGATTGTTTTTTTGGATAGATTAATGTTAGAGAGTTTGATTACTTAAGAAATTAAGCTTTAATATTAGGAGGAGTATGTTTAAGCTTTGTTGGAGGGATAACCCAAAATCGGGTAGTAAACACTGTAGAATATAGATTTCTAATGATAGTAGATACGATATTTATAACTATTATTGTACATAAACGAATCGAGTAATTACAAACATATTATTGTTTAAGCTCGTTTCAGTTGAGTGATGCGAGATCGATAGCTTAATATCTTTACAAATATTTAATAGCATTGAGTTTTAGTTGAGCGATGCGAGCTTGGGAGCTTAATATCTTTACAAATATTTTATTATTTTTTAACTAATCAAATCGAACTCAGGCCAAGCTGTCTTTATACCTTATCAAACGAGAAAATGTGTTCTGGATTGGTTCGTTCAAACAAGCTTTTATCGATTAATGACCTCGAGTAGTTAGTTTGTTTTTCAATTATTCTATTTATTTGGACCACACAAGCCAACAATTTCCACGAATTATTGTTATATATGCTCCTCTTATGCAGGAATTAGTCTTGTGACGTTAGCTCGGACACCAGTTGAGTAAAATAGAAAATTGATCGTACAAAAAGTATTACTATCTGGTGGTGCAAACATTTCCTAAAATAACATATTTTCGAATTTCTGGCGACCACCAAAAGACTGAAACGAGAATATTTTAAAACCTTTACACATGACATTTTAAGCTAATCATAATCTCTTCAAGTCCATCATTGCCATTCCTCTATAGCTACATGATTAACATTGCAATTTAGCGTGCAAAACGTAAATTATACACTAGATATATATTTCCCTCAATTATAATTCCTATTCTCCTTTTTATACGTTATGTTGCTAACTAAAGTTCATTCCAATCAAAGTACTGATCAATGAAAGGATCACAGGACGCTCCCACTTGATCCTGTGATGGCATATAACTACTTCCACTTGGAGAATTTGAAGTGTTCGACCCGAAAGGTTCGCTCCAGAGATTCCCCTGGGGCGATTGATTGTCATCTCCAGTCCAGTCAGAACCACTCAGATAAGAAGAACCCGAGTTTGATAGTTCGCTATATTGAAGTGCTTCGGAATACAAAAAATTATTATCCTCGGACAGTGGTGGGAAAATATCATCATTTTGGTAATTATAGGGCGTATCCGCCAGAAATGAATCGAGCCAAGAATCTACCGGGTTGGGCTCTGTAACTGGAAGTACTAAAGGATTATTAGTAACAACCGATAACGTCGGCCTGTCTAAAGAAGCCGATTCGCTTTGAGTTGTTTCGATTTCAGAATGTGTCTCTTTCTCCAACATCTGATGATCCTTACTAGAAGACGCTTCATTAGTATGCCCTGTGATCTTTTTGGACTCTTGATTTTGTTTATAACGACGTTTTTCGATACGTGTGTGCCAAAAGTTCTTGATTTCATTATCAGTTCTTCCAGGCAATTTTGCTGCAATGGCTGACCATCTGTGTTAGTGCAACATAACAAATATTAGTTTGAAATCATTAAAACTATATAAAAAAGGGAAAAATTGTTTGGATCATTAATAATTTTAGTAATCCAAAATTAATTTTCTCAATTTGGTGGCATTTTATGCGATTACATGAGACGTGCACCTATATAAATTAATATAAATAATGTCTACATAAATGTTTCGAAATATCGATCGATCAAAGAAGGAATCGTACTTATTTCCAAGCTGGGAATGCAATTGGATGATCAAATCCTCTTCTTGCTTGCTGAAATTACCCCTTTTGACACCTGGCCTCAAATAATTGACCCACCTTAGTCTACAACTCTTCCCACATCTTGTCACACCTGAAAATAAACGTGCAACATTATATTTAGCTAATTTGCAACTAGCCCTTTTGATTTTAATAGCTACATTATAATGAAATTATTTTTGTAATTACCAGCATATTTGGGAAGCAATCTCCAATTCCAGTGGCCATATCTCTGAATATAAGCCCTCAATTTGTTATCTTCATCTTCACTCCAAGCACCTTTCTTCATACCATTGCTGTCAACAGAAGGTGGTCTCACCATTTTCTTTTAATTTTTTGTCGTTTTGATTTATTTTTTTTGGTGGGATTGTAATTAATGAAGCTCACTCTTAATTGTGTATTTATACCATTGGAAACAGAAACTACCAGCGTGTTCTTTTTCAACTGTCAACGTACGAAGCATCACAGAAATTAGGAACGGGTATTTTGGCATATATATAAAAATGGAGAAATTTGAAAACATGCAGGAAAAATATGTTAAAGTAATTGACAAATTAAATTAAGGAGAAGGAACAAAGAGACTTCTCGATCAGGGAAAAATAGTGAATTTTCAGTATCACCAAATGCGCACGTCGCTTTCATCATCACTTAATTAGGACAAAGCTCTTGGAGAAATTCAAATTTTGTTAATTTCGTTTTGCGCCCTCAACTTGTACGTTTTTGATAGTTTGCACTTTAATTGTGAATATTAATTTTTTTTTTTTGGAAGTGATGAATGACAAAAATGAACTCTACAGTTAGGGTGTTTAACTACTTTTCTTTTTTGTCTCGCAAATAGATTTTGTCATCTCTCATATTTTTCGCGAGGGCAATAATATAGCGGATAGGCTCAACAAGATGGATATTGATTCGATATGGAGGGATAGCCCACTTGTGAACATCGTCTCCCTTCTCACGGAAGATTATGTTGGCCAAAGTCAAAATATAGATTCGTCCGTTAATTTGATTGTGCTTTTATTTTTGGGCGTTCCTGTTCTTTTTTTTTGTGGGGTACTCTTTTTTCTACCAAGGGTTTTTCCCACAAGGGTGGGTTTTATCTTAAGAGGTTTTAACAAGGTCCCAAACTTTGGCTGACGATCATGACCATGACTTTTTCATTTTTTATATCATTTTTCATTTATTCAAAAAACTCGTTTGCCTATTTTTGATATGATTGGACAATTTTTTTGAATTGGATATGCTTGCGCTGTACAATTTTATAGAAGGACAATTATAAAAAACACCCTGACATTTGGTTTATTACAAAAAAACACAGAAGGTTTCGAAATACAAAAAAACCCCTTGGATTTGACTCAGTCTTAAATTTAAGGCTGTAATTGTAGTATTTCTTTAAATTTGAAGAGTTTTGTTTTTTGAAATATTTATTGTTTATGAAGGAAAAAATGTAAGACGAAATTAAACCTAGAGATATTGTAATTTTCAAAAGCATCCGGACTTTTTTGTAATTAGCCCAAACCTTAGGGGTATTTTATAGGTACCCCTTTTATATATTGTTGTATACTTGTGTTTGGATATAGGATTTTAAAAAGATGTTTTAATTATGAGTTGCAGCTTACAATAATTTGTTTGGATTTACAATAATCTAAGCTAATCAGCAAAATACTCCATTAAATAAATAAGTAAAATATAGACGGGAATGAATTTTAAAGGACAAAATTGTCCCCGCAGGATTAGAAAATGCTAGTATTATAATTTAGTGGGCCCATTATTCAATCATGGCCTTAAACAGCAAAAAGATTATAGGCTTATTAGTAGCCTTATTTTGGTTATCACAAAAGTCAGACATGGAACCAGGTGACTTAGCCCACTCACCACCACAAAGAATCATGATTGTGGGATGGAGTCGGGGTTCAAATCCTGCCCATCAAATTGTTTGTGGGGTGGAGTCGGGGTCGTTAAATTCATATCCCTTTCCATCAAATTGCTCCCAAGGGGCATATGCGGTAGTGAAGATTTGGTGGGAACTCATCTTGAATAGCATCCGGTGTGGGTTCGATTCGGGAGAGATCGTTATTAGTAGATTGGGGGTCGAATATAATTGTTCTCTTTACCTTAGGAGGATCTGGTTGTACGTCGCACCCCCGTCGAACAACGCCGATGCGTGCACATCCTGCGTTTTACCTTGGCGGCGGCCGAATGAGGAGTCGGAGTTGTTGTCCCGGGATAGTCGGGCGTGGCGCAGGCTGAGTTATAAAAAAAAAAAAAAAAAAAAGTCAGACATGGCCTTTGGAGGAAAAAATAATAATTATACTCGCACACGGATAATAATGCAAATGGGTGTGCAATTTGACAATTTGGATCCTTTATTTGATGATATAACATTTCATCTTCTATCTTAACAATATTAATCTAGATCATGTGGGTATACATAATATTATTTTTATATACTTGCATATAATAAATGAAATATGTGATGAAATTAATGGAGAATCCCAATTAGAAATTCCGCGGCTAGCATACCAGTAAGAAAATGAAGGAGACAAAATGCAAGAAATTAGAATTAGAACATAATTCGAGATAGATTCATTTAACCCTCTTAACAAGTGAATGCTACATATATAAGTTAGTGTAACTTAACATCGATTGAAATCCAATTCGTTCCCATGAGTTGAAATCATCTGCAAAAAAGTGTGAAACATTATTGATAATTGCTAACTGTTCACGTGCATAATTTTCAAAAATGAAATGAGAAACTTAAAATATCATTAAATTACATAATCTTTAATACATACAATAAAATCTACATTAAAAAAAATAAGAAAGGTGACATTTCAATGCATTAATATTCATAGAAATACATTATTACAAAATGAGGACACTAACAATAATCTTTTGGGTTGATGAAGTCCAAATATACAGATCATGGTCCAAATATTCGGTGGTTTAATTGCAAAATGACTCACTATACCCCGGTGGCAAGAAGGACACCAAGTTTGTGGGGGCTTTCAATTTAGGACAATAACTTGAAAATTTTGGCGGACTGAGGACAAATTGTGCCCGAATTGTCAAATTCAGGCTAATTGTCATGTGGACCTCAATTTTGAGCCCGAACTGCCCAAATTTAGAATAATTGCTTATGTTACGTAAAATAAGTCTAAAATTATTTTAAAAATTAACAAAAAAATCTGAAAATCTTAAAACCAATTCAAAATATAAAAATAAATATGTAGAGTCAAGAAAATATAAAATAAATGTGATAGTTATTTTAAGAATTTACAAATTAACAATTAAAATATAAATATACAAAAAAAATCTGGAAATACAAAAATAAAATTTTAAAAATTATTAAAGAAATCATAAAACAACTAGATGGAGTCTGAAAATGTGAAATAAGATTTAAAAAGTTATTTAATATATCAAGAAAATACTGAATAAATCTTAAAATTATTTGAACAAACAGAAGAACTATCAATATAAAATCTAAACATTATTTAGTAAATCTAAAATTTGTTTAAAGATGGAAACATTATTTAAAGTAATTTCAAATTACAAACTAATATTTGAAAAATAAAAAATATATTTTATATATGTAACTAATAGAGTTTTTGGTTCAATTAATTTTCAGATTATTTAAGTATTTTAAGATTTTAATTTGTGATCGATTTTAATTAATGTTTAAATTTTAAAAGAAAATAGATTTAATAAATAATATTTATTTTGGTTTCTTCAAATAATTTGATAATTTTTGTATATAATAAATAACTTTCTAAGTCTTGTTTCACATTTTCAAACTTCATTAGTTATTTTTTGACTTATTAAATTTTTTTATAATATTATTTTTATAATTTCTAGATATTTTTTATATTTACATTTTAGTTGTTAAGTTGTATACCTAAAATAATTATCGAATTTATTTTCATATATTTAGGCTCAACTTGTTAATTTGTAAACTGATTTTAGAATTTTTAGATATATTTGTAAATTTTTAAAATAAATTTGGGACTTATTTTACGTAACATAAGCAATTAGATTGGCAATTCGGGCTCAAAATTGAGGTCCCCCATGGCAAGTAGCCCAATTCGGGCATTTCGGGCTCAGTTTGTTTTCAATTCTCCAAAATTTTAAAGTTATTGTCCTAAATCGAAAGCCGCAAACTTAGTGTCTTCTCTACCATTGAGTTATAGTTAGTGTCCCCATTTTGTAATTAAGCCGCCGAATATTTGGACCATGATCTATATATTTGGACTTCATCAACCCAAAAAGATTATATTTGGATCAAGGGATCTAGCTATATGCCTACAATTTTATTGTCGATTATTGGATTACAGGGGCTAATAATAGCATAAGTGTTGTGACGACCCAATTCGCCAAGGTCCAAATGGACTTATGGGATTCACATGTTGCCTTGTAAAACCCCTCATGTTGACTTGTGAAACATAAGGCATGTGCTACAAGTTAATGGAAAAAAATATATAGTGATACTAACAATTGACTAGAGTTTTTGGTCTAACGGTTGGGGTTTAATCCTATCATATTACACTCAAAACATAAATTAATGAATTTTAAAAAAAGCCACGTCAACGAGTATATGAGCCACGATTATCCCTTGAGGTATGTTGTGTTTTTTTTTTTTTAAGAAAAAGGTATGTTTTGTGTTGATTACAGCATTCATTGTATATTTGGGGGACAAAAATAATGTTTCCCAATATTCTTTATTTACTATTTCTTACATTATTAAATTAATTATTCAACATTATTAATCGCCATTAGATTACTGATTTAATTATCTGGCCTAAACAGGCCTATATAGGCCGGGTCACGAGACTCACTTTATCCTACAACGCTCATACAAAATATTATTTCAGGTATAAAAGAGACCCCTTCTTATTATTTGTAAGTTTGTTCAAATTAGTTACAGTTAATTACTATTTTTTGTTCTGATATATATTCTCTTACTTTTCGTATTGACTTGAGTATCAGATGAGTCTCTTTGGGACAATCTCAAAACCCATCTAACGTCTTTTAGTGTTCGAGGCAAGTTTCCAACTGAAAAATTACCAAATTCAGAAAATAAATTGAACCATCGAGTGATATTTCTATTTTGACAAGCATCAGTATATATTCAAGAGATGTTCTGGATTATTATAGGATTTACATTAGCAAGTCTTCTCCTGCATAAGTAGACTTGGTAAATTCGAGGCATATGTAATCAATTGACAAGTCAGAAAGAATCAAAGAACAAATAATGTAAATTAATATGTCGACCAGCCAATGGCCCAATGTAAACTCATTCCCCAAGTCTTCCTCCATTGACCACCGTGGCAAGGTGTGAAATGGCATATATTTAATGGCTGTATTATTTATTACAACTTTGATTTTTTGTCTTGTTATGTACGTGGAGAAAAGGTATTATTTTAAAGAAAGCGAAGTCTCTTGTGAGGCGACGGTCACGGATCTAAATCCACGGGCATACCTTCTAAGAAACAAAATCTTGAGAACATGAACCATGAAAATAAATTTTAAAATAATAATGAACCATGAAGAAACAAAAATAAAACCTAAAAACATGAACCATGAAAAATAAACCCGAAAAACAAAAATAAACCCAAAAATAAAAAATAAACCTTAAAAAAAACTAAAAATCCTAAAAACCCAAATCAATTAAAAATAAACCCAAAAATAAAATAAACCCTAAAAAAATAAATATAAACCCTAAGAAAAATAAAATCTGAAAAAAAAAACCTTTAAAACTTTGTGTAAGGGCTCCGTCTCACGGATCTAAATCCATGAGACCGTCTCACGCAAGTTTTTGCCTATTTTAAATGGAAGTAAATATTATTTTAGAGAAACAAAATCTTATGCTAGATTACATATGGAAAAAATAATGATATTTATTAAAACTAAAGTATTAAAAATTGCTGCTGACGTCAATTATATCGAATAAACATACGTCACCTTTATAGAGAAACCAAATATAGTATGTGAAAAAGACAAAACATAACGTGTAAACGGAGAGTGATTGGCTATTTAAGCACGTGCACTGGCTAAATGTCAAGGCATACTAGTTTGACAGCTTTTATATAGAGAAAATGTATATTTTTACCCTTTTTTGTTTAAGAAAACACTTTTTTTTATCAAATTTGATAAAAATAACTTTTTTGCCCACTTTTACAATGAAAAGTCATTTATGCCCTCAACTTTCTTTCTTTCTTGTTTAAAAAAAAATGGGCAAGTACCAGCTATGTTTTTCAATTTTCTTCCTTCCTTCTTCATTGATGGCTCGGAAGCTACTCCTAAAAACGGCTTAGGCAAGTGCACCTATCGTTTTATAGTAAAGCTAAGCGAGTATCGAGTGTCATTCCCACGAGGACTATGATTACTAGTAATTACCGTCTTTTTTATTATCTAGCCTTACAAATTCGTCAAATAGTTTGTTGCAAAATAAAATAAAACAAAATCAAATAAAAGTGGAAGAGGCAACTAAGAACACGAAAGATATCGGATACACTCGGATTGGAAGATGTTGGATATAAATGTGCTTGAATGTGAATCCTCTAGAACGTCTTTGTGATTTTACCAAAATAAATACAACCATAACCCTTAAGTTTTAACCATCCCTTAACATATTTTCATGCTTCATGGACCGTAGGCATTCCTAAATTAAGTTAAACCCTTTCTCAAGGCGAAAAACTCCTAACCTCAAGTTGATTAATCAAATCTCTTTCTAGTTAAAACCCCAAGATCGCATTAACGATTTGTGAATTCCCATATTAGGTTTGACCCTAATCCTAAGATTTATGTCGTCTATATCTAGGATTGCATGCAACTCCTTTCACTTATGTTGGTTCTATTTCACCATGAATCTCTCGATTTCCTGAAAAATAAACTTCAAATCAATATTGCGCATATACCAATTCGAATAAACAAGCATAACATAAGTGACTCGTATAAAAACATAAGAAAATATATTAAAACATTCAAACCAATGATCACAAATAAGTTCTGGGTTCATCACATTCAAACACTAGCGATTTAACTCATGATGGATTTGAGAATGAAAACAACAATTAAACAAGAAGTTTCTTTCGAAATCAACATGAATATTTGAAGTTAAAACTTCCAAAACCAACATAAGACTCCTGTTGGAAGTATGATGATGAAGTGGTGGAGTTAATCTTCTTCTCCGAGCGATCTTCAATCCTTGTGCCTTAGCGCCTCTCCATGGTGATCCAAGCCTTCTAACTCTCTTCCTCACTACAATATGTGTTTCTCCTCTCCAAAATATGAACTTCCATTCCTAAAATCTGATTTCCTTGTATACCAATGAATGAAATTGCCCCTTCAACCCATACTTTCTTGGCTTTTATAGACATTATTTTGGAGAAAGTATTCCTTAATAATGTCATCTTTTGATAGTTTAATGCTCAACTTTATGAGTTGGGTTGTTGGGATCATTATTTCCATGTGATCATGTGGGAAAGTAAGGAATTAATACAACAAAATGAGGTGTAAATGTGCTCAAAAGTTGTCAAAAAGCTTGGTAGATGACTTTTTAACAAATTCCACCGAAATTGAAGTGAAAGTGATCCGAACACGCCCATGTTGCATAAAACGGTCGCCGCGGCCTTTGTTTAATTGTTCGGAAGTCGGATAACATGGCCGTGCTTCCCAACACGGCCAGCCTGTCTCTGGACACGGCCAGTGTTGTGGAACACGGCCTGGCCGTGTCGGAGGTCATTTTGTGCAATTTTTTTCGAGTTTTCGCTCCGTGAACACGGCGTGTTGCCCAACACACCCACCCGTGTTGGACCAAAAAGGCCCCAAAATGACGCGTTTGGCTTGGGATTTCGAGCGTTTTTGCATCCTTAAACCCCCCGGTATGTTTTGACATGAATCCATGGTCCAAAATTCACCAAAATTAGCCCCGAATGGTCAACCTACACCAATAAAAGACACCCGTAGAGTATAAACAATGTACAATCAAAAACTAATGAAACTAACAACAAAATAACTCAATTTCTACTCAAATACACACATAAAACATGCATAAAAATACACTTATCATTCATCTTTTTCTTCTTTCTACAAATTATAATTGAGTAAAACTCTTGTTTTTCGATTTTTGAATCTACAAAAAATGATTCAAGATACATTTTGAACCAAGGTAATGTATTATTTTCTACAAATATTTATGTATAAAGATAGAAAATTTGCTTGATTTTCGTAACTAGAAAAAAATTCAGACTTGCAAAATTTAACGTGGCACTATCGGGCCTTCAACATGCATGGTACTATCGGGCCTTCAAAATATATATGGAGGGTATGATAGTACACCTTTGAATGAGGTACGATAGGGCTGCACATACATGGACGGCCCGATAGTACCTCTATCGGGCACTATCGGGCCGTCTATATATGTGCAAAGACTATCGGTCGTCGTCCTTTGAATGAGGTACTATAGTGATGCACATAAATGGGCCGATCCGATAGTACCACTATTGGGCACTATCGGGCGCTTATTTATGTGCAAAGACTATCGAGCCGTCCCTTTGAATGAGGTACTATAGGGTCGCACATAAATGGACGGGCCGATAGAGCCCGATAGTGGTACTATCGGGCCGTCCATTTATGTGCAGCCCTATCGTACCTCATTCAAAGGGGTACTATCGTGCTCTTATGAATTTCTAGCGAGCACGATAGTGCCATGTAGATCACTGATGGGAAAAATTCACCTAATACACCCTAAAATTACAGAACTTACGAAAATCGAAATTCGACAAGAAATACGCACAACATACATGGTCAATCTAAATACCCACAACAATAATCAACCAAAAATCCAACAACAAAGACAAGACAAGCCACAATTGAAAATCCACAAAAATTTTGGAAACATGAATCGAAAAAATAAATTACAAATAAGGGTACGATCGGGCCGTACTTTGGGGCACGATCGTACCCGTCCATTAGTAAGGGTAGTTAAGTCATTATGGGTAGAAAAGATAATTTTTATAAAATTGGGTAGAAAAGTAGTTTCATTATCCATATTGGGTAGAAAAAAATTTCCCTTTTATATATATATATATATAATCAATCTAATAAGAATTATATTAAAAATAACAAATTGGAGTTGTTAAAACATTTCAAAAATTCCATTACACTTATTAAAACAAAGAAACTATAGTCTTATATTTAACACTTAATTAAATTTTAAGGAGTTTTTCTTTGTATTTTTCAAATATTTTGATTCACTCAAACAGTCAAACTTAGGAGTAATTTTTGTAATTATTTCTTAATATAATGGTTCTATACAAGGCCATTTGGTGTCATCCATTCACATGCACTTAAATATATACATATATATATATAGATGCAAAAAAATAACCTCTAATTTTTTTACTATTTATCTTTAAGAAAATAATTAATTTATATAATTTTTCTTTTAGTGTTTTATATGTCGCACCCTAGTTTCGTGTAGAAGAAGTATCATGTGAAACGGTCTTACCGTGAGGCATCGTGAGATGGACCCCCGAAAATAAATAAATAAATTATGAAAAATAATATATTTAAAATAAAAATAAACCTTGAAGAAACAAAAATAAACCCTGAAAAAAATGAACCTTTAAAAATAAACCCAAAAAACAAAATAAACCTAAAACAAAAAAAATACTAATAACATTGAAAATCCTAGCTAAAAAATAAATCAATTCAAAATAAACAAAAAAAAAAAAAACCTAAAAAGACCCATATAAACCCAAGAAAAATAAATCCTAAAAGAAAAAAACTCTAAAATTTTGTATAAAAACTTTGTCTCACGAATTTTAAATCCGTGAGGATATCTTACATAATTTTTTATGTTTCGTGTATTAGGCCACCCTGGTATTTTTCCTCAGTGCGACATTGTTGACAGATGTTTTGGTAACATTTTCATGCAAGCATATATATTAGGAAACATAGAATATTACTCAATCTTATAAAGCTATCATATATCACGCCTTAGGCCCACGACCACGAGGCAAGGTTCAAAATGGAGACTAGGCATAATATACTTTGTTAGTAACTATTTTGTATTTGTTCATGTAAAATGGTTAATACATTTTTCGGTCAGTACATTTTATCAATTTTATGTAAAGTTGCACACATTAATTTTTCTCTCTCTCCTCACCATTTTTTTTTCGGCAATTTTCTTTCCTTATATTTTAGTGGCTATCAATTTCGGTTATTCTTTTGTGACTCGTTTCTTTATTGTTATTTAGTATCTTGTTTATTATTTTTAATAAATTGGAAGTACTGGTTGGAGGGGAATAGATAAATTTCTAAGCAAGTAAAAAATATAGGGTTCGAAACCTAGTTAACACCCTTAATTATAAAGGGTGATCGATATCACTTAAGCTGCAAACTCATGGTTTTAGTCTCATATTTATGTCTTAGTATAATATTTTATTTAATTTGCACCATGAAAGAAGTGGACCGATCACTAAACTTTACGTTTTTTACATTTTCTTCCCTCAATTATAAATTAATTATTTTGTGGTGTTAATATAGTGAAATGGTCACTATTCATTTTTCTTCGTTTTTTTTCTTCTTTGGATAAACTTGTTTAAAATATACTCCGATCCCTCCATCTTAAATATATAGTCAAGTTTGACTTTTCACATAGATTAATAAAAATATTGGAAACTACAAATAGGTTAAATATCTACTTGGTTTACCCTTATTTAATGAATAGTGTAAATTATAAAATACATATTAAATTGTGTTATAGCAGTAAAAGAATGAAAAAGTATTATTAAATACAAGAAAATGGACTATATATTTAGGATATATATCCCAAAAAAAAATTAATAAACTATATATTTGGAATCGATGGAGCAACTGTTTGTGTGAAGTAGACAATATGCCCCATGGCCGTATGGGGACATCACAATTTATTGTACGCGGATACGACGAACAAGGTGCTGTCAACCATTACGATCCATGTTTATAAAATGATGACAGTTTGTTTGACAAATGAGGAAAACGTGCTTAACATTTTTTTAATCCAACAAATTGGGTGGACTCAAGTCAAGTTATCCTCCTTCTTGGAACCTTGTGAATTTTTAACCAATTGACCGAAAACAGATTTTGCTCTTTCTTAGAAATTTACTTTAATCCAATTTCCTACTTTTTCTGATTAATCAGGCATATTTACTTGTCTCCACTAATTATCCCAAGTCCAATTACTTCATACATTTTCCTCTCCAAAAAAAAATTACTTCATACATTTAGGCATTCACTCTTTGATCCAATTAAATATTGATGGACTTTATTCCAGTGTCCGATGAATACGGATCAAATAAGATCCGATTTTTTGCTGAAATCAAATGGAAATAGAAGCGAGAAATTTCAGAAACCGAATTTTAGATATAAAAATGCCTAATCATGCGAAATAAAGTTATCAAACTAAACAAAGAAAAGAAAATTACCTTTTTGACAATTTTCTTTTTCTTCGCTTGTTCTCGTTGATTCTTCGTTCTTCCGTATTTCCGAAGCTCTTAGATACATGGATGGACCAAGAGAGGGGTTGTAAGAGGCCATTATTCCTCTTTAAATTTTATGTTATGTAGTACATATATATATACTATATATTTATATATAAAAAAATTTTGTCTCCCTAAATATTTTCAATCTCATCACCCCTCTCTAAAATATATTCATTTCCTCCCGTTCTCCATGCTACAGTTTTTGCGTCCGTCCCTGTATAGATATTATGATCAGTCTGATCTTATCCCTCAACAGTAACGTACACGTGGGCACCCAAATAACAAATATATATTCCTAACTGAACTTTTCTAATGCATGAAATTTTAGCATTTGGCTAACAAAGTTGGGAGGAATTATCAACTGAACTAAAAACTTATCCACAAACAAACAAAAGAACACAAAAAGTTGGTTATTATGGGACACTGAGAGGGCCAAAATAATTATTTATAACTTGAGGGGTAGTTTTTATAATTTGTAGCCTTGATTTAAGCAGTCTTCGAGTACAAATCAATCTCTTAATCGTATCTAGAATTTTTATTTTTAGACAGGCTCTAACTCTGATCGATAATTATATAATATAATTATTATTATAATAAATATATTAATATCATAAATAATTTTTATTTGTTTAATTTTCAATACAATGAGAACTATCGGAATTGAGAGATATTAATATATTAATCCAAATCCTACGGAAAGCTATTTCCCATAAATCCTTGGAACCTAAAATAGTATTTTCTTATTCGTTGATTTTAGGAAGGCAAATCGGGACCATGAACCTATAACTATAATGTACAATTATTGAAACAATCATCTTTCTACATCACGTAAAAAGGAAATGAATTTCATATCTGTAAATTTATATTTACAAATTCTAACTATTTAATTCAAATATGAATTTAAAATGCAAATATTAGGATTGTTGAAGCACAAATCTTAATGAGCAAATTAAGAATCTCACCGGAAAATAGGAATATGTAATCACTAAGGATGAAGGTTTATCTATATATATGATCATCTTATGATGTAATTTGATTTTCTTATTTCTTCTATGAAGTTCGTATGAAAAATTAAATTAAATCAGTGTAAGTCTTATATGATCAAATCATATCTAATTAATACCCTCACTTAGTAAATATCTCAATTTAAGGTATGCTTCCAATGTAGTATTTAATTTTTTTTCTTGATAATGTATATGATTCTGATTTATGATCATTATTAGTCAGACCTTTTATTTGTTAAAATCTAAAAGACCGGCTGTCAAATAGAATTGCCTCTATCCCTATGTTAGCCTCAGCTATATATGGGGGCTGAATTAATCTGTCATGTGTCTCCAATACTATTGCAACTTTAATAATGAATATATTTCTACAATCATGATCTACTTTCTATTCCACTGTATTAGATCTATAACGTATGAACATGATAATATCATAATTGTACATATGTCATTCATCTCTTATAATGGAATAGGTAATAAAATAGGACTGCGGAATAGGAAATTTGTTACAAGTTGCATAAGCCTAGTATCAATGTATCATACTCCATACATTTATAAGATCCATCACCCAGCATTAAACTACCACATCACCATCCAACTTGCATAAATACAATATTGTGATTCGTCTAAAATTGTGCCGAAAAGCTTCACATCATTGTACATTGTCCTGTCAACTCCCAAAGGTTGGCCTAGTGGCTTTGAGGTTGCAATTGCACCTCAAGGTCCTAGGTTCAAACCTTGACTATCGCGGAGTGAGGGGTTGGAATTTGTCCCTCCTCCTCCAGAGATTAGGACCATCCTTGGGTAGGGCGGATGTCCCATAGTCCGAAGGAAGTGTGTGGCATGCGCCCCGGTTGGTGTGGGGATACTCTAGGTTGTAAAAAAAAATAAAAATTGTACATTGTCCTGTCTGCATTAAAAATGATCAATCACAATTTGTTTGCAAATGAGGAAAAGGTGTGGTCTTCTCAAGGGACAAAACAAACTGGGTTTGACTAAAGTCAACCTTATCTTCTTCATGGAACCTGGAGAGTTTATGACCCAAAAAGAATTGATCGAAACTAATAGTTTTTTGTTGTTTCCTTCATGTTTTTATGTTGACCACCATTCGCTAATTAATTCTTCTCTTTTTCCTCTTCTTCCAAACTAATGAAGCATATTTGTTTGTCTCCATTAGTGTTGTGAGTTGGACAAACACAATTCCAGCTGGACTTTTATTTTTTATTTATATTTTTTTTGATTTTTTTTGAGGAATTCCTGTTGTCTTGGGCTTAAAGGCACACGTTGGACCCTTATAATCCAACTATATATATATATATATATATATATATAGGGAGAGGGTTATATGAGATCACCTCATAGGGTAAGTCCATAGGGACCAATCCTAGCCACATATCTAGATTTTTCAATGGTTGTGATTTTAGAGCTAAAAATTCAGATTAAATGTTGGTAATTAGAGAAATGGGTAAATTAGTCAACCTACAAAATTACCCAATATTCATGGGATTCTGTTCACATTATGATCACACAATCAATCCAAATCTCATATCAAATTCAACGTGAACAAATCTCATATTCCTTAATCATCTTCCTTCTTCTTCAACTCACTATTGTGAGAAATCATTTATCCTTCTTCTTCGACGCACTATTGTGTGAAAAAAAAGTTGCGACAATTTGTCATAGTTCTTTAGAGCTAGCTTGACTTGATTCAAGTTTGCTTATGAAGATGTAATTTGTTGCTTGTGTAGATGTGTCATTGTGTTTTTATATACCATTAACTACATAAGCAATCATAAGCAACAAATTCATACTACATAAGCAACAATCTTATACTACATAAGCAACAAATATACACTATGTATGCACCACGAATACATTAGCTACATAAGCAAGTCATAGCAACAAACCCATACTACATAAGCAACAAGTCTATACTACATAAGTAACGAATATACACTACGTATGCACCACGGATACATTAACTACATAAGCAAGTCATAAGCAACAAACTCATACTACATAAGCAACAAATCTATATTAGATAAACAACAAATATACACTACGTATGCACCACGAATACATTAGCTACATAAGCAAGTCATAAGCAACAAATCCATACTACATAAGCGATAAACATATACTACATAAGCAACGAATATACATTACACATGCATCACATATACATTAACTACATAAGCAAGTCACAAGCAACAACCATATACTACATAAGCAACAGAGAATTTTTTTTGAAACTGAATTGCTGGAGAGAGAGTATGCGTGAAGAGTGGGTGAAATCGCGTGAAATATGGAATGAAACCTTAGTAACTGATTCTAAAGTGCCAAATTACCACCCTACCCTTTTTAATTGCTGAAACAAAAAAAATAAACATAAAAAACCCTAAAAATCTGGATCACCCAAAATTGTTGATCTATGGTTAGGATGTGTCCCCATGGACTCACCCAAAGTAGGAGGATGTATTTGGTCCATATCCTATATATATAAAGGTTTTCGCATCATTTCTTTTCGGTTTTGGAAAGATAATTTGAAGTGAAAATTATAAGAAAGGCAAGATAGGGGACTATTTTCACCAATTTTGAGTTGGGTATTTTTTCAAAAAATACGTTTTTTTAATAATTTTTGAGCTCAATTGTCCATTTTACCTTTTTTTCCATTCTTAGGGACCAGTTCATTACTTGGTATCGGGGGGACTCATTTCTTGGGACGACCGAGACTTATTTCTCAGTACCAATAATCATTTCTTGGTACCAAGAAATGCACTGTATCAACATAAACCCTAAGAAAATAATATCTGAAAAAAAAAACATTTAAAAATTTGTGTAAGGGCTCCGTCTCGCGGATCTAAATCCGTGAGACCGTGTCAAGTAAGTTTTTGCCTTTTTTGATTTACAACATACCTAGTTATTTTTTTTTTTTTGCAAAAAACTTTGAATTCATATAACTTTTTCGTTTTAAATCAGTTTTGCATGTATAATATATCAAATTAATCTTCTTTTCGATATCTATAATTCAACACCAATATTGCATATTTAAAAATGAAAACTACAGGTTCGATTTCTTAAAAACAGTTTGAAAAAAAAAGTAAGAAGATAAATAGGGATAAGTAAAAGAGAGAGAGAAATAATTCTAATATCAAACAAACGTGCTATAAGGGTATGAATGTCATTTTACACCCCAAAATGGCTAAAAAAGATTTGTTTCAAAAAAAAGCTAAAAAACATCTTGGTTTGTTGGGAATGTCTAAAAAAACCCGACTCTTTTATAGACCTACGGAATTTTGTACAAAGGGGTAATTTAGTAAGCCACGTGTGTAGCGTCTATTATGCGGACAAGTTTTGACCATTCGTCGCTATAGATATTAGCGACTCGTTTGTTTTTATGTTAAGAATTATCTTTTGCGACGACTTATCTTAATAGGTTTATATATATATGGTTATGACAACATTTTGTGCTCTTCCAATTTCACCGTGGCTGGAAGCTATTATATACCATCACAAGTTTTTCATAGTGCATATATACGATGATCTAAAAAGAAATAAATAACATTGTAGCCATAAATCAACTAAGGTTCAGTTTTATGAATACTACCACTATTTTTCTTTTTCTAGTTTTAACTTTTAAGGAGTTGGATTCAAAATTGAAGTAATATATATAATACAATTTGTTGCTCTTATATTTATTACTAGTGATTAAACGAATCGTTGTAATTACCAACATATATATTACTGTCAATTCAAGCTTGTTTAATTTGAATTTCTATCGAGTTTCAAAAATTGTGTTTGTATTTGGTTTGATTATTAATCAAATCAAAACTTGAACGAGTTCTAGTACTCAAGCAAAATACGAATCTAGCTAGAGCAACTTCATATTTTTATCTATATATTATTTATTCTTTTATATATTACTCCCTCCGTCCCAATTATATAGTCCAATATTCTTTTTTGGGATGTCCCAAATATATAGTTAACTTTCCCTATTTAATAATATTTTTTCCATTCTTTTACTATTATAACCCTATTTAATATGCATTTTGTAACTTACACTATTCATTAAATGAAGGTAAATCAAGTAATTTTTTTACACATTTGTAATTTCCAATACTTTTTCTTAATCTGTGTGAAAAGTCCAATTGGACTATATAATTGGGACGGAGGGAGTATTATTTTTTTAAAAATCGAGTTGAACTCGCGCCGAGTTTTATAATTTTATATATTGAACGAAAAAATGTATTTAATCTTGGTTCATTTTGTTAACAAATCAAACTCAACCGAGCTTTTAACTGTCGATATTGAGTAGTTTGGTTTGTTTTTTAACCCTATTTATTACTGCAACACAAGCCCGCAATTTCCTTCACATCAATTATTGTCGTCCTTCTCTTAGGAATTAGACTTGTGACACTAGCTCTGATTCCAATTGAGTACTTATTGAACTTTTGTTGTTGGGCTACAAGCTATCACTGGTGATAAGAAAGTACCATACTATATGATTATTGATTTGAAATCCTTACTTCTTGTGTCACTTGTAATACTTCATTTCAAACTCTGGATCAGCTAGATTCTTGAATCCAAAAACAACACAAGCTCAAAGATCAATAACATGATCCACATTATTATTCTAATAAATTGTACGTACAAAAAGCATTACTATATATATATCATGGTGCAAACATTGTCTAAAATGTGTACACGCAGATATTTCTTATCAGATTTTCCAATTTCTGGCGACCAAATGACTCAAACTGGAGATTATTTTTTTTTTTGGAAATTACAAGACTTTTTTTGCAAACCATGTTTTCTCCAAGACCATTATTGCCAATCCCCTTATAACTACAGGATTAAGATTATAATTTAGTACAATTCCTAGCTATACTCCTTAATTTTATGTTGCTCTAGCTAAACAAATTCATTCCATGATCAAAGTACGGAATGAAAGGATCATAAAACCCTCCCACTTCCTGTGATGGAATATAACAACTTCCACTTTGAGAACTTGAAATGTTCGATCCGAAAGATTCACTCCAGAGATTCTCCTGGACCGATTGATTGTCACCTCCAATCCAGTCAATAAGACCACTCGGATAAGATGAATCCGAGCTTGATAATTCGCTATAATGAAGTGCTTCGGAATAGAAAAAATTATTATCCTCGGACAGTGGTGGGAAAATATCATCATTTTGGTAATTATAGGCCGTATCTGCCAGAAATGAATCGAGCCAAGAATCTACCGGGCCGGGTTCTGTAACTGGAAGTACTAATGGATTATTAGTAACAACTGATAACGTTGGCCCGTCTAAAGAAGCCGATTCGTTTTGAGTTGTTTCGATTTCAGAATGTGTCTCTTTCTCCAACATCTGATGACCCTTACTAGAAGCTTCATTAGTATGCCCTATGATCTTGTTGGATTCAGGATTTTTTTTATGACGACGTTTTTCGACACGTGTGTGCCAAAAGTTCTTGATTTCATTGTCAGTTCTTCCAGGCAACTTTGCTGCAATGGCTGACCATCTGTAATAATTCAACATAACAAATATTAGTTTGAAACTATAAAAGGGGAAAAATTGTTTGGATCATTTAATTATTTTAGCAATCCAAAATTAATTTTCTCATTTTGCTGGCATTTTATGCTATGAGATTAATTCTATGCTAAATTGAGATCATGTATTGCACCATGAGAAATATCGATTAATTATATTTATAGATCAAAAAAGGGATCCTACTTATTTCCAAGTTGGGCATGCAATTCGATGACCAAATCCTCTTCTTGCTTGCTGAAATTCCCCCTTTTGACACCTGGCTTCAAATAATTGACCCACCTTAGTCTGCAACTTTTTCCACATCTTGACAGACCTGAAAAAATGCAACACTATATTTAGCTAGTGACATAAAAAAAAAATCTGTTATATACATATGGATCAACAAATTAAATTTACAATTAGCCCTTCATAAATTTGATTATACTAGCTACATTAACTAATAAAGCAGCTAGAAATTAAATTAGGTTTTCCAACTAGGGTTTTCATAATGAAATCCAGGTTTAATTTTGAGCTAGAATTTAGAATTAAATACACTATATATATATAAGTGAGTTTTCAATTTCCCGAAAAGAATTAATTAATTACCAGCATATTTGGGAACCCATCTCCAATTCCAGTGGCCATATCTCTGAATATAAGCCCTCAATTTGTTATCTTCTTCTTCACTCCAAGCACCTTTCTTCATACCATTGCTGTCAACAGAAGGTGGCCTCACCATTTTCTTTAATTTTTTGTCGTTTTGATTATTTTTGGTGGATTATAAATTTAAAATCAATGAAGCTCACTCTTTGTGTATATATGTACACACATAAGAAACAGAAAACACCAGATAGACGTGTTAATTTTCAACTGTCAACGTACGAAGTAACATGGAAAGACGGGTATTTTAGCATTTAAAAATGGAGAAATTTGAAAACATGCAGGAAAATATGTTTAAATAATTGATAAAGGAGAAGGAACAAGGAGACTTCTCACCAGGCCAGTGACCTCAACAGGGGAATATATAGTTACTATTTAAGTGCCACTAAATGCGCACATGGTTTTCATCATTTTAGGACAAAGCTTGCTCTTATAGAAAATTAAATTTTGTGTTAATTTCGTTATGCCCCCTCAACTAGTACGTTTTTTTATAGTTTGCCCTTGACTTATGTATTTTGCTTTTTTTTTTTAATTGATGAATTGACAAAAATGTCCTATATAGTTAGGGTGAAACGGATATAGCGTAAGTTAGTTATGAACTTTAATTTGACTTATTTCTTGAGTTTATGTACTTCAAATAAGTTTCTCAATTAGTAAGCATTATCTTCTCATATACCATTAGTATTCGATTTAGAGATGAAACAGGGGGTAAAATCTAATTTGAACATTTTTTATTTTATAGAATTTGATGTTCCCTAAATTAGTCATGATTATTGGGTCTGAATATTTGGATCACGATCTGTATATTTGGACTTCATCAACCCACATGGATTATGTAAGGATCAAGTAATCCAACGATCTCCCTTAGGAATCGTTGTTGCATATTTAATTATGGGGTCCAACGACCAGCCACAGTGAGGTCTACGTGGATTTAAAGGGTTCACAGGTGACCTTCCGAAGCTCCTCATGCCCGCCCACAACACGTGAAATTGGGGCTCTGTTCTACTAGGTATGAAAATAAAAGTCGTCCTAACTCCTAACTATTGGCTATATCTTTTGGTCTAGCAGCTGGTGCTTGATACTAACAATTAGTACCAAAGTGAAGTTGCAGGTTCGAATCCCCTAGGTGTCGTGCGTGAGATTGTTGGACTATGGGATTCAACAATTTCTCTTAGGATTCGATATAGATGGCTAGATTAATGGATCGGCATTGGTGTTGTGAAGACCCAACCTGTTGAGATTCACATGGATTTGTGGGATCCATTTGTAAAGCCCCGCGGCATGTATGCAGCCTTGCGCTGCTACTAGTTAAGGGAAAATTTAATTCTACTAACCATCAACTACAGCTTTTGGTTTAGTGGTTGGTGTGATCCTAACACATTAGACTCAAAATGTAAATTATTGATTGAAAAAGGCTTCACCTCAATGAGCGCGACATGAATTATCCAATTTCATATATATGAACCTTGATTTGAGATAGTTTTATGTTGATTAAAATATTCATTGTATATATTTGATCATTAGTTTCAAAAGATATTCTTGATTAAGTATCATAGGATTTACGTACATTAGCATAATCTAATAAGTTCCCCTTCATGAATAGACTTGGTAAATGCGAGGCATATATAATCGATTGATAAGCCAAATAGAAAGAATCATAGAACAAATAATATTGTAAATAAAAAGAAAATAATATGTGTTGCCAATGTAAACTCATTAATTGCCCAAGAAATTGCGTTCCAAGTCTTTTTCCAACGACTTTCGTGGCAAGGTGTGAAATGCATAAATGTAATGGTTATGGTCCATGTACAACCTTTTCAGTCTTTTGGTCTTTCATATACGTGGATAGAAGGTATTAGTCAGGGCCTTTCCTATGTTTTAAACGGCCTGGTGCGAGAACAAAACGGGCCCTCTATATTCATATGAAAACATAAAAAAACTAATTAATCAATATTACGCAAATTAATTTCATTAGTCACAACATAAAATAGTAAAATGTTTATATACAATTTTAATGTTTCCAATTCGTTAAAATAGTGCTACAAAAGAGATACTTTAATATCATTACATCATATATTTAAAGAAAAACTACCAATACATTAGCCATGAAGAATTACTCTCCTAGCGTTTTTTATTATTTTTAGTTTAGATACATTTTTATTGCAAAATATCAACCATTCTATATTTTAGATAATTTAAGTGGTATCAATACCCATTGTATTTGGATAGAAGGATTTAGATTTTGGGAGAGGATTTGGGGGAAGGATTTCAAATGACCCAATCTAAAATGGGTTTGAAATTCTCCAAATGACTCACAAAATAGCTTACAAATATTTGAAATCTATTATAAAAATACTCCATCCAAACAACCTCAATGGATTTATTATTATGCATTTGAAATCCTTAACTCCAAACTTAAAAAACTCTAAGGAATAAATGAGTTTATTTTAGATGAAAGAGAATGAAACCATAATGAAAAAAGAATAATATAGATAAAATTCATGTTAATTAATGGTGAAATCAAACAAATAAATCTATATATATCTTAAATTTTAAAAAGAAATTGATGAAAAACTCTAAATAAATATAATAGATTTTACCAAGATGGTAAAACACTAAACAAAATAAACTGGGAATTATGCTACTACAACTCTACAAGGAACAGCAAGTCAGCAACTTCAATGAACAAGCTACACTATTTGTTTTTTTAATAAAAGCCTGCATACTTGGTTTAAGTATCCAATTTTAATTTGATATCGTTAAAAACTAAAAAAGAATATGTCTGGAGCCAGCAAAGTATCGATATCATGGCCTCGTGCAAACAAGAAAGGAGAACACCTTTGCTAAATATGACTTTATAAAATACACAAAGATTTATTATACATAACTAACACTATAAACATTTAAATTAAATATAAAAAAATTCCGGGCGCCGGGGGCCCTCGCCGGAGGGGGGGCCCTGCGGCCGCGCCGCCTTGGCCGCCCCAGGGACGGCCCTGGTATTAGTAATTAGTTTATATGGAAAATATTCTTTTAGAAAAATAAAATCTTATTGTCGGGTACCTTATGGGAAAAAAGATATGTTTATTAAAACTAAAGTATTAAATATTCTCACGACGTCGACCAATTAATAATGATGGATAAACCAACCACTACAAGAAAATTCCAATTTACCGACAAAATTTACCGACAAAAATAATTTTGTCACTAAATTTTACAATTACCAACAGAATACCTACAAAATAAAAAATATCATTTTTCCCCAAATTATACCGACAAATTACCTACAGATTACCTACAGTTTTTCAATTACCGACATATTTTTTATAGGTATTTACCAACAGTTTTAGATTCTGTAGGTAAATATTTTACCTACAATGATTTTACCGACAATGATTTTACCGACACTTTACAATTTTATTAACACTTACCTACAGATTTTCTGTAGGTAAACTGATTTTTTCTTACAGTGAACGTCACCTTTATGGAGAAACGAAATATAGTATGTGAAAGAAGACAAAACCAAATTTGTAAACGGAGAGTGTGAGTGTTGTTCACATCATGGGACTTGAAATTTTGTTTGATTGACTATTTAAACACGTGTACTAAATGTCAAGGCATACAAATTTGACACCATATAATCTAATAGAATTTATATTAATAATAACAAATTGGGGTTGTTAATTTCACGTACACTTACATATATATAAATGAAGAAAATAACCCGCAAGGGTAGCCAAGTTGGTGGAGTAGGTGAGCGCGGGACTGAAAGGTCACGAGTTCGATTCCCTCTACCAATACTTTCTTTGGCTGAGCACACACACGCGCTTGGGCACATGCAGTGTGGTTTTGGCCACGTAGTTTGCGCGGCTAAGACGTCGGCCCAAAGAGGGTTTATCCAGTCTTGTATTTCGAAGAAAGCGGCTGCGATTCCCGTGAAAAAAAAAAAAAATGAAGAAAATAAATTATTCTTGTTGCAAGAATCGTGGAAAAAGCTTTATCGTTGACAGATGGACCGATACCATTTTCAGGCTAGCATATGAGGAAACATAGAATATTACTCAATCTTATATAAAGCACTATAGACTTTGCTAGTAGCTATTTTGTATTTGTTCTTAATTCAAAAAAAAAAAAAAAAAGGCTGCTATAGGTCCATTGTATTTGTACCTAAAGCCGGAGCTATGGCTCCTTTTATGGAGATATATATTTTTTCATTTTTTCTTTCTTTTTTGCTATTTATTATTGATAAAACATTAATAATATTTACATTATAATATTTTAAATTAAAAAAAATTACATAATTTTATTAAAAAAAGTGTTAACAGTGATCTATAAGTTTTTTTAAAAATAATATATTATTAGGTTAAAAAAAAGTGTCACCGTTAATATATTTTGATTTATTTTATAATTATTTTTATTTTGAGTCGACTCTAATACCATTTATCACACCCTTAGGCCCACGAGGTGCAAGTCCACAAATAAGTCCGGACATGTACAATGGGCTCAATTAGCATTACAAGAAAAAACAAGAAAATTCCAACGGAAAACATTCTGTGACGCCCCGAATTTTCACGACATGAGATACGACGTTATGCAGTGATTTATTTATTTGGTTTAGTAACACGAACCGTTATTAATAAAATACGACCCGACTTTTAATCATTTCTTCCAACGTCAATTACGTCTTCCTCATTTTCGAGCTTAACAATTTTATATTCTTCCTCTAGTATTAATACTTGATCGAATGACTACTACTTTAGGAATATTAGACCTCCAACAATTTAGGAGTACATTCCAATCCTTATCCTAATATTTCATCTTATTCTATAATTCATCCCAACCAATTTCCCAATCAATTTTTTTAAAAAAAAAAATATTTTTTTTTATATTTTTAAAAATTTGAAAATTACCATAAATGGGGAGGTTGTTTCATATTCTTTTCAAGACCTACAATTATATATGTATATATATATATATATATATATATTTACATATATATATATATTTTCTCAACTTTTGGTCACATGCTTAAAGGATGGACAAACTTTTCTTTCCACCAAATTCTAATAAATAAAAATACCAACACCATGATTATTATTCCCTTCAACTTTTGGCTCCTTGTCTTAGGGGAATCAATCATTTTTGTTATTTTTTTCTTTATCTACCAATATTATTCATTTCATAATTATCATAAAAACACAAGACTTGCTTCCATTTTCCTCTCTAAAGGATCAAATTCTTCAAGCATAAGGTAAGAATATCTTCATTTCTCCCAACTCTATTTTTCTTCTCCAATCCTCAACCTTATACCTTCACCATTTAATGATGTTGAATCCTTCTTGTTGAGGTACTCTAGAGAAAATTCTTGAAGAATTAGAGACCTAGATTTGACTACAAGCTTGAAGAGGAAATTCAAGATTTCATATTATTAAGGTGAGAAAATTATGGTTTTAGTATTTTTCTCTTGACAACATGAAGAATTAATTTTTGACTCAAGAATATAAATTTTTGGAGTTTAGGGGCTGACCTACATCATCTCAAGTGGAGGTTAGAGGCTTGAAGGAAAATTTTCATTTTTGAGACTACTTGAAGATATTAAGGTGAGTAGTAACCATTTGGTACTAGTATATTTTCTTTAGACTTGAGACTTTAATTTTAACACCAAAATATGGTTTGGATACCATTTAGGGGCTGATCTTCAAGAGTTTTAGTCAAGAAGTTGATTCAAGGAAGAAGACCACATTTTAGATCAACCCGAGAAACTACTACGAGGTGGGTGGAAAAATTCTTTCAACTTCTAGGTGTTTTAAATTGAAAATATGCATGTAGTATTTTGTTATTGAGCACTTGAGATATATATTATGTATTGCATGCTATTTTCTTGTATCAAGTTGGAAAAATTCTCAAGTGTTGCTCAAAAATGTGATTTATCGAAAAATAGGGCATACATGCACATTTTATTGTTATACTTGATGAAATTTTGTATGAGAAGGATATGTATGTGTATGACTCTTGAAATCTATGTTTTGAATTATTTATAACCTGGACAAGTCGAGCATAATTGATTAAATTTCAACTTTTGGACTTAAAATGCAAAAATGGAAAGTTGGTGGACTTAATTGCAAGAAAAATAAAATTTAAGGGACCCCTCTGTAATTTTCGATTTTTGGGACTGAACTCAAGTTCAAAAATTATGTTTTGACATTTTAATAAAGTTTTAAGAGTTTTTAGATAAATAAAATCAACCCTTAAAAGCCCAAGGACTAGATTGTAAAATTCTAGAAGTTTAAGGGCTATTTTGCAATTTTCGAAACTGTACCAGACCCTAATTTTAAAATTTGAAATTTTAACTCTTAAGGGACTGGAAATAACATATTTTAAGTGTATTCCAAAAATCCAAGTGTTTAGAGCTTGGAAAGTAATTTTATAAAATTTGAGGGACCAAATTGTAAAAGATTAAACTTGAGGACCAAAATACAATTTCCAGGACTTATGCAGTCCATGCACCTGGAAATACTAATTTAACTATAACATAATTATATCTTAGACCCAAGGTTCAAATTTCATAACAATTGGACCCCTAAAAGCCTTAAAGGCAATTATTTCAAAACGGGACAAAAATGAGATTTTTAAAAGTTAAGGGACCTAAAATTATTTCTTTTTAAAACTGCTTTTGTCCCAATATCCTATTAACCTTAGTGACATTTTCCAACTGGAATCACATTAAAAGCCCTCCCGGTTTGTGAGTTCCGATTATTTTAAACTTAAGGCCGAAATGACAATTTTAACAAATTTGGGGCCAATGTGAGAATTTTATAAAAACTCGACCTCAAAACTTTAAAAACCTGAATCTCTGAACAATTTAGAGATTTTAGGAACTGACCTCATAATTTTTCAAGGTCGGGATATTTATTTATTCAATTTTTAACCCCAAAAGTATTGGTTTTTACAAAACGGGCTAATTGTAAATTTTTCTTTTTATCAAGGACCTAACTTAAATTATTTTTCATTTACTAAAACAGCCCTGGACCCTCTGACTTTAATTATTAATTAAAATATTTTATTTTCTCAAAAACTACTTGACTTATCGGATCGTCTTGACCGATTAAAACCCGATCGCGGGGCGACTTCCTCGTGTTGCGATTTCGAATCTATAACGGACTTATGTTCCACCTAATCTTTCAAGATATCGAAGATTGCTTATCCTCCCGATAATCATCTTCATCCAAATAACTCCACCAACGCCATAATTACTTTACGCAAATTTTCAAAAACTTTTTATGAATCGCTTCAATCAATATACTCATTGCCTGGTTGACTACCCGAACGTGTACTTAATTTCTTTGCTGAGTCAACTTGGTGTGTCGAGCTCACGATCGGAATGGATACGTCGGGGATGGAACCGGCAGCTCGGTCGCTATTCCACTCTTCCTCCCACATCGTCCTAATCCATGGCGAGGGACGGAGTTTGTCCAAGAGGAAGCGGGTCGTAGTACTTGAGGTATAATCATGATTATGACGAATCCGAGCCTTGCTAGCTCAACGTGGATTTTGTCTTTGCCATGGAGCGATAAGGTGACGGTCTTGGACCATCATGAACGGGGAGTTACAAGGAAGAACAAAGGAATCGCTTGTCTCGATCCACACGATTCCGGAGTTAAACGGGCGTTTGGTTGGCGCTACACTTCGATGCGCAACCGCTACTTGTAATGCATGGGTTGGCGCTACACTTGATGACGCAACCACTAATTGTCTTGCATGGGATTGGCGCTACACATCGGACGCAATCCTCCCCATGCTGCTTGAATCATAGTGCTTGTGTGACCACGAACTATTTTTTAAATCAGAAAATATATTACTTAATATATATTTATCACGATGCTTGTGGGCTATGTGTGAAATTATGCATCATACCTCACGCATTTTCATACAAGCTGTTTTCTCGCGTTAACTATATATATCGCCACACTTGCACACGATCACCCCATCCACTCGAGATTTTTGTCTCACTCCCTCCTATTTTCTAACCTTTAGATGAAGATTACGTTGAAGACGTCGAACCTACCACAGATTGAATTCCTTCCGTTGATGTGGAGTGACACTCCTTTTACTTTTATTGTTGTTGGATTTCTTCATTTTGTTTCTATTTGAAGTTAAATTCGGATAATCTATTGGGTTGTATTCGGATTCCGCGGATCTTAAGATGTAATTTGTACTTGGGTTTATTTTAATTCCATTGCATTGGACTCTTTTCACTTGAAGTTTAGTATCATGGGTTTTAGACTATTGGGTTATTTCTGTTTTAGTGATTGATTGATCGTCGCGTCGCGTTTGGGGCGTGATGATTATGGTATCGAGCTCGGTTTGTAAGGAGAAAACTTACACCGGCGACCGAGATAGGTTCCTCGACCTTGGATTGGGTACCGCTACTAGATGACCTAAGTTAAATCTTGACGGCCTTTTGAACTCTTTTGGGTTGTCATAGTGCTAACATACCCAAATATCCCTCGGTTTGGGCGTTAGGTGTTTAGAAATTTCTTGATTTGAAGGTTATAATGCCATGATATGATGAGAATTGAAGGATATAAGTTCATCACTTGACAAAGATATGATCCGGTTATATGATATATTGTGGAATCTAGATACCTAATGATATTACTTTGGAGAATAATAGTATGGGAATGACTAAGTATGATTTACCGATGATGCCTTTGCTTTATTCATCCCAAATCCATGTACAAGCTTAAGTGCGGGAATCTAACTAGCAGTTTGGGTATCACGGATAAGATACATTAAGAATGTGAATATTATAAGACCTCGATTGGATGTCGCAACTAAGTATTTCGTAAGTTATAATGTCTAAGTTACGAACTATTTTGGATGATGATTATCTAGTATTATTGTGACTATTATTGTGATTTAGACACTTATCTGATATTTAAAGTGGTTGATTAATTAAGTTAGTTGACTGTGAATTAGTTGTCGATTATTTAAATATTGAATAACTAATGATGGAATGGACACTCGTACTTTATATGAGGTATTTAAGAAGAGTGGCTTTATCTGGAATAATGAAAGTCCTTATGGATATGGGAAATTTAAATTGCTATTAGTATTTTAGTATGAGCAACTCCTATGATTATCTCGTGGAAATGACTTATTAAAGATTCTTTGAAGTCTCGACTATTATATGTTGATGGGTGGAAATTTTGGGTTGATTTTGCACTTTTAGCGATGAAATCTACTACCAATTGTTCGAGGAAATATACGACGATATGAATAGGTATCGACTAGTTAGTTAAATCGAATCTATTATAACGAATATCACTTTCATAGGTAAATGAAATATTGACTAACTGTGACAAGCAATGATATATTCTGGATTGGATTAGGAGAAGTATGTTTCGAGATAATAATTATGGGAATAGTACATTAGAATAAAATGTGGAGTAGAAATGATTAGTTAAGTGATAATCGAATAGTGGTGCAAATGTTATGGATCACATGAAAGGGATACTATGAATAGTGTGTATTACAAGGTAATGACAAGAAGTTTTGAGTACCACTAAAGTTGTTAGAAATATTTTTGAATGATTATTCGAAATTGACTGATGGGAACTTGGATCGAATATAAGCGCCTCTAGGCCCCTAAGTTTTGATATTGAGGATGTGATAGATCTTTCATGAATAGATACAATAAGTATGAATCTCATCTATAATTTGGAAGGAATTATTTCAGAAGAGAATTTGGGGACCAAATTCTTTTAAGGAGGGGTGAATGTGACGCCCCGAATTTTCACGACATGAGATACGACGTTATGCAGTGATTTATTTATTTGGTTTAGTAACACGAACCGTTATTAATAAAATACGACCCGACTTTTAATCATTTCTTCCAACGTCAATTACGTCTTCCTCATTTTCGAGCTTAACAATTTTATATTCTTCCTCTAGTATTAATACTTGATCGAATGACTACTACTTTAGGAATATTAGACCTCCAACAATTTAGGAGTACATTCCAATCCTTATCCTAATATTTCATCTTATTCTATAATTCATCCCAACCAATTTCCCAATCAATTTTTTTTTTAAAAAAAAAATATTTTTTTTATATTTTTAAAAATTTCGAAAATTACCATAAATGGGGAGGTTGTTTCATATTCTTTTCAAGACCTACAATTATATATGTATATATATATATATATATTTACATATATATATATATATATTTTCTCAACTTTTGGTCACATGCTTAAAGGATGGACAAACTTTTCTTTCCACCAAATTCTAATAAATAAAAATACCAACACCATGATTATTATTCCCTTCAACTTTTGGCTCCTTGTCTTAGGGGAATCAATCATTTTTGTTATTTTTTTTCTTTATCTACCAATATTATTCATTTCATAATTATCATAAAAACACAAGACTTGCTTCCATTTTCCTCTCTAAAGGATCAAATTCTTCAAGCATAAGGTAAGAATATCTTCATTTCTCCCAACTCTATTTTTCTTCTCCAATCCTCAACCTTATACCTTCACCATTTAATGATGTTGAATCCTTCTTGTTGAGGTACTCCTAGAGAAAATTCTTGAAGAATTAGAGACCTAGATTTGACTACAAGCTTGAAGAGGAAATTCAAGATTTCATATTATTAAGGTGAGAAAATTATGGTTTTAGTATTTTTCTCTTGACAACATGAAGAATTAATTTTTGACTCAAGAATATAAATTTTTGGAGTTTAGGGGCTGACCTACATCATCTCAAGTGGAGGTTAGAGGCTTGAAGGAAAATTTCCATTTTTGAGACTACTTGAAGATATTAAGGTGAGTAGTAACCATTTGGTACTAGTATATTTTCTTTAGACTTGAGACTTTAATTTTAACACCAAAATATGGTTTGGATACCATTTAGGGGCTGATCTTCAAGAGTTTTAGTCAAGAAGTTGATTCAAGGAAGAAGACCACATTTTAGATCAACCCGAGAAACTACTACGAGGTGGGTGGAAAAATTCTTTCAACTTCTAGGTGTTTTAAATTGAAAATATGCATGTAGTATTTTGTTATTGAGCACTTGAGATATATATTATGTATTGCATGCTATTTTCTTGTATCAAGTTGGAAAAATTCTCAAGTGTTGCTCAAAAATGTGATTTATCGAAAAATAGGGCATACATGCACATTTTATTGTTATACTTGATGAAATTTTGTATGAGAAGGATATGTATGTGTATGACTCTTGAAATCTATGTTTTGAATTATTTATAACCTGGACAAGTCGAGCATAATTGATTAAATTTCAACTTTTGGACTTAAAATGCAAAAATGGAAAGTTGGTGGACTTAATTGCAAGAAAAATAAAATTTAAGGGACCCCTCTGTAATTTTCGATTTTTGGGACTGAACTCAAGTTCAAAAATTATGTTTTGACATTTTAATAAAGTTTTAAGAGTTTTTAGATAAATAAAATCAACCCTTAAAAGCCCAAGGACTAGATTGTAAAATTCTAGAAGTTTAAGGGCTATTTTGCAATTTTCGAAACTGTACCAGACCCTAATTTTAAAATTTGAAATTTTAACTCTTAAGGGACTGGAAATAACATATTTTAAGTGTATTCCAAAAATCCAAGTGTTTAGAGCTTGGAAAGTAATTTTATAAAATTTGAGGGACCAAATTGTAAAAGATTAAACTTGAGGACCAAAATACAATTTCCAGGACTTATGCAGTCCATGCACCTGGAAATACTAATTTAACTATAACATAATTATATCTTAGACCCAAGGTTCAAATTTCATAACAATTGGACCCTAAAAGCCTTAAAGGCAATTATTTCAAAACGGGACAAAAATGAGATTTTTAAAAGTTAAGGGACCTAAAATTATTTCTTTTAAAACTGCTTTTGTCCCAATATCCTATTAACCTTAGTGACATTTTCCAACTGGAATCACATTAAAATCCCTCCCGGTTTGTGAGTTCCGATTATTTTAAACTTAAGGCCCGAAATGACAATTTTAACAAATTTGGGGCCAATGTGAGAATTTTATAAAAACTCGACCTCAAAACTTTAAAAACCTGAATCTCTGAACAATTTAGAGATTTTAGGAACTGACCTCATAATTTTTCAAGGTCGGGATATTTATTTATTCAATTTTTAACCCCAAAAGTATTGGTTTTTACAAAACGGGGCTAATTGTAAATTTTTCTTTTTATCAAGGACCTAACTTAAATTATTTTTCATTTACTAAAACAGCCCTGGACCCTCTGACTTTAATTATTAATTAAAATATTTTATTTTCTCAAAAACTACTTGACTTATCGGATCGTCTTGACCGATTAAAACCCGATCGCGGGGCAACTTCCTCGTGTTGCGATTTCGAATCTATAACGGACTTATGTTCCACCTAATCTTTCAAGATATCGAAGATTGCTTATCCTCCCGATAATCATCTTCATCCAAATAACTCCACCAACGCCATAATTACTTTACGCAAATTTTCAAAAACTTTTTATGAATCGCTTCAATCAATATACTTTTTGCTGGTTGACTACCGAACGCGTGTACTTAATTTCTTGCTGAGTCAACTTGGTGTGTCGAGCTCACGTCGGAATGGATACGTCGGGGATGGAACCGCGGCTCACCGCTATTCCACTCTTCCTACCACATCGTCCTAATCCCGCAACTGAGGGACGGAGTTTGTCCAAGGGAAGCGGGTCGTAGTACTTGAGGTATAATCATGATTATGACGAATCCGAGCCTTGCTAGCTCCAACGTGGATTTTGTCTTTGCCTATGGAGCGATAAGGTGGCGACAGTCTTGACCACGTCATGAACGGGGAGTTACAAGGAAGAACAAAGGAATCGTTGCTCCCGATCCACACGATTCCGGAGTTAAACGGAACGTTTGGTTGGCGCTACACTTCAGTACGCAACCGCTACTTGTAATGCATGGGTTGGCGCTACACTTCAGTACGCAACCACTAATTGTCTTGCATGGGATTGGCGCTACACATCAGTACGCAATCCTCCTGTCTGCTTGAATCATAGTGCTTGTGTGACCACGAACTATTTTTTTAAACTGTAAAAATATATTACTTAATATATATTTATCACGATGCTTGTGGGCTATGTGTGAAATTATGCATCATACCTCACGCATTTTCATACAACTGTTTTCTCGCGTTAACTATATATATCGCCACACTTGCACACGATCACCCCATCCACTGAGATTTTTGTCTCACTCCCTCCTATTTTCTAACCTTTAGATGAAGATTACGTTGAAGACGTCGAACCTACCACAGATTGAATTCCTTCCGTTGATGTGGAGTGACACTCCTTTTACTTTTATTGTTGTTGGATTTCTTCATTTTGTTTCTATTTGACTTAAGTTAAATTCGGATAATCTATTGGTTGTATTCGGATTCCGCCAGATCTTAAGATGTAATTTGTACTTGGGTTTATTTTAATTCCGCTGCATTGGACTCTTTTCACTTGAAGTTTAGTATCATGGGTTTAGACTATTGGGTTATTTCTGTTTAAGTGATTGATCGTCGTCGCGTCGCGTTTGGGGCGTGACACATTCCATGAAAATTGGCCAATTTAGTTGGAATCGAAAAGTCAATAGAAAATACACCATTGGTAAATTGGGCGTTGGAATGACAAAATTTCAATGAAAATTTAAACGAGAAAGTATTTCAATGTTGCTTCCGATGGTATATCCATTGAATATCCAACTGATTAGAAAAATCCAATGGTTTTTCCAATAGTAATTCCAACGGAGTTATATTATTGGAATTTAGTCCAACGGTATATCCATTGGAATATATAATCGTTGGAAAAAAACTCCAACGGTTATTCTAACAGAGTTATACCATTGAAATTTAGTCCAATAGTAATTCAAATGGTTTATATCTGTTGAAATATTCAATTATTTCATATCATTATCTAATATTTTTAACTTCTCGGGGTCACCCGTCATCAATTTGTCCTAAGTCAAGCACACGCTTAACTATGTTATTTCAATATAATTGACTCAGAAAAATAAGATATATTTTATTGATATGGATAATATTATCAAATCTTTTAACATCTATTGAAGTTTTCCAACTGTGTTGAAATTTCTAATGGAATTTTCTTGCATGTTGTAGCGTTGGAATACCCGTTGGAATTTTAAAAACTACTACGGAAATTCCATCGATTAATTCCTATGTTTTGTTTACCGTTGGAATTTTTATTAGAATTTTCCAATAGTATCTTTAGCGATGGAATTTTGTTGGAATTTTTAAAATTCCAATAGTATTTCCAACGGATTATTCCAACAGTTTTGTTATTGTTGAAATTACTATGGGAATTTTCCAATAGTATTTCCAACGTTTATGCCAATGGTGTTTTTTTCATCGTTGGAGCTTTCATTAGAAAGTATAATGTAGCATTAGAATTTTCATTGGAATTTTTTAAAATTTATTGAAATTATTTTGTTGGAATTTGATTGTTTTTCTTATAGTGTATCAAATTATTTCACTATCATTCTGATTTTACGAAAATGGTTACCCTAAATTATTTATAAAAGAAAAATCATTATACCAATTCAAAACTCATTCCAAGTATCTTCACATATTAGTACTATGGGGACATCACGATCAATTGTACACAGATATGACGAGCAATGTGCTGTCAATCATTTATAAGAGGAGAGAGTTTGTTTGACAAATGAGGAAAACGTGCTTCAAATTCTTTTTTATCCGACAGTGTGGACTGAGGTCAACTTATTCTTCTTCTTGGAACCTGGTGAATTTTTGACCGACCGAAAATAGGTTTTGATCTTTTTTAGAGTTTTACTTTAATCCAATTTCCTCTTTTCCTGATTAATCAGGCATATTTATTTGTCTCCATTAGAGCGATCACTACAAACATACTCCTCAATATAATCCCAAATATATTGTCAAAAGATTCATTTTTGAGATGTTCCAAATATATACCATTTTCTATAATTAATAGTATTTTTTTCATTCTTTTACTATTATAACTCTATTTAATATGCATTTTGCAATTTACGCTATTCTTTAAATGAGGGTAAATCAAGTAATTTTTATATTTTATATTGAATCTATTTTTTATTTCTAGAAAGTAAATGAATAAGTAAAAAGTTCTCAAAAAACCTAGCACCCGACAAGTTTAGGGGCGTAGCTAGCCAGCCAGTTCGACTATTCCTAACTCAATTATTTTTCTTTTAGTTCCAACTATTTTTTCCCCTTAAAAAAGCATAATTTTTTTTTCTCATAATAAAAAAATTTGGGGTGTGGCGGGGCTGGGAGCCCCCCTAAATCCGCCCATGGACAAGTGGTTCTCATTTGCAATTCTTTCTGTCCTTCAACCAGAATCTAGCGCGTATATATCTATCAAGTCTACATGCGTATGCAACCTTGGCAATAATCCAGATCACCTACTCGATTGAAACAGACAAAAAGTAATAAAGAGGACAAATAAAATAGCAATCAATTTTTAAATCCAATGTAAACTCATTTCAAATTTCTCCCCAAGAAATTGTTAAATCCCTTTTGCGATGACTTTGACAATATTGTTGAAAATTTAAAAAATTAATTAAATCTAAGATCATATTGAATCCTTTGAATCCTTGTACTTCTATGTATCATAAAAAAAATAATCTTTTTTATGAATCAAAATCTATATATATATAATAAGAGACACTTATCAAAGTGGAAACAAAAAATTTTCACGCCTTTTTTTGTCTTTCTATTTCAAGTCAATGCTGAATTATGAATATGTTGACTTTAATCTTTTTATTTATGGCATTTATTTTGCAAAATTTCTAGATGATATCTTTTTTATTTTAAACATACTGTAATTAGCAGTTGTATTTATGGAGAAATCAATGTAATTAATAAAAATATAATTATTTGCACTTACTTTGAAATATACTGTAATTAATAAAAAATCTAATTATTTTAGGAAAACAAATTTTCGGCTTTATTATTTTGCCATATTAAAATATATGCTTTGTCAAAGTTTCTGTAATTAAATTGCTTGCTTTTTCAAATTTACCATCTTCACCTTTAAATTTAAGGTGATTTAATCTCTGTTGACTTTCCTTATATATATAGAAATATATATAAATAAAAGAAGGCCGGAAAACACGATAATTAAATCAGTACACATAGAAATATATCAATTAATATAGTATATCATTAAATTGATCAATACAATTATTTCCTTGAATATTGCCATAGCTTCTGCTATATATATGTGCTTACGTTCTTGCAAAATTCACTTTTAGCACATATATCATTACAAAAATTCTCTTTCAAATTCAAACAAAAAAATGGGCAATGGCACCCTGTTAACTCTGAAACTCCAGCTTGTGAGGCTTTATGAAAAGCCAACATACAATGAAAAAACTCAAATTCACAGCCTGCCCTAAAATGTGTCTTCCATGATACTGAGGTATGACATATATATACTTTCATATTTGTGTATAAAATTTAAAATAACAGGCAGTTTGCTATTGTAATTTTTAAATAAATACAGACAGTTTGCTACACTAGCCATCTAACCGGTTTGCTACTCACAGTGTTGCTGAGAATTTAGCTTCGGGAGATTCCCCTATTCGATCAATTGATCAATTGGCATTCTCACAAAAGACAACAATCATTCACACAAAAAGATATCAGTCTCAACCACGAAGCAGTTAAAAGGCTATACTATTGTGGGGAAACACGTGCAAGTGATCAAGATAATGAAGACAATATTATATTTTTATTGGAAAATTATAAAATATTATACAATATTACTTTTCTTTGTAAAAATTCACCGGAAGATGGAATTTGACTTTTTAGTGGTATTGAGCATAAGTAACTTTACATGTGTATGGATTTTGAAGTGGTGTTTCCTGCTTCTTACTGTAAGCCACACACATAATCTGAAAAAACTTTTAAGGAATAATCATTAGACAATGAGTATATATTTTGTATGAAAATTGATATTGCATTTAATTACTTATCTGTATAAAGCTTATTGCCCTACTGATTCCATGAACGACCGTGCGATTGCATCCTGCAACAAAAATCCAAGTACGAAAATAAAATTAACAAATGGACACACACTCATGGAAATTAAAAAGGATTTTATCATGTCTTGCAACCATCAAAGGATATCTAATTTAAACAAACAACCCTCTGTACATTTGTTATAAAATCCACCATGTAAATCTTAAGTCGATCGAATCAGGACAGTAATAAGCAGAGGCGTAGATAGGGG
The DNA here is from genome assembly GCA_016081115.2 of Rehmannia glutinosa. Taxonomy (NCBI): domain Eukaryota; kingdom Viridiplantae; phylum Streptophyta; class Magnoliopsida; order Lamiales; family Orobanchaceae; genus Rehmannia; species Rehmannia glutinosa. The sequence goes on from CM071929.1 coordinate 53,741,313, forward strand.
GGGGCCAGGGGGGCCCCCGGCACACCCCAAATTTTTTTTTGTCCCGTTTTTTCAGTGGAAAAAAAATTAAAAAAAAATTTATATGTGTTTTTTTAAAGAGAAAAAATAATTGAGCTAGGGGGAAAATGAGGGGAAAAAAATTTGGGCTAGGGGTAGCCAGCCGGGCTGGCTACGCCCCTGGTAATAAGCTCTACTGAGAAGTTCAATATGCAATTATAGAAAAACATACCAGAAAGAAATCTTACTATTTTATTATTTTTATTGACTTCATGGGCCTTGCTTTTGTTTTTGCAATTTAACCATTTTATTATTTTTTAATGTATTAAGTATATTAAATATTTTTATTAGTTTTATGATATAAAAACGTGTAAATAGTTTTAACAATATATCTGAAATTTAATTGCAAACAACAACTTTTAATGCATTAATTATACTAAATCTATTCGATTTTTTTAATTTAATGGTTAAAAAATATGAGACCAACAAACTTCCATTTAGTTGGCTATTATATTAATAAACTGTGAAACACTAAATTACTGTAATTATATTTTGATATGTGACAACACCATATAAAAAAGGCAAATAACTGGAAATAATAACAGATGCCAAATACAAAAATCAGAAAATTTAGAAAATAAAAAAAAATAATTTTAGATTTTGACTGATATGAGTTGAGAAATGTATATAGAAATGGATCAATAACATTTAAATGTTGATTTATTGGCCAAACACTTGGCCTTTGCTAATCAAAAGAAAAAAACCGAATACTTAATAGATCTACGTAGAAAAATAAAAAAAAAATATATGTTCATGTTTTAGAAATAGATGTAGGAATCGAAAATATATGTTTAATTCTTTTATTTTTTGGCGGCCAGTGATTTAAAAAAAATTGGCCTCTGTAAATCGAAAACAATTCATTATTCTTCGGTAAATCTAAATAATAACACGGCCAAAAAAAATTACAATGATGGCTTAAAAAAAGATTTCGGCTCAAATTTTTATGTAATGACGGATCTACATAACAAATGTAAGCATATTGATCAAAAAAATAATTAAGAAACACATTGTAAAAATGAAAATTATACCTTTAAACCGTTGTTTCTATGCCGTCAAAAAAACACTTGGACTCTGCAAATCGAAAGAAAAAAAAAATAGTGTATGTAAGATAATGCATTTGCCTAAACTCTAACCGATATCAGATCTAAATAAAAAAGCAAAAACTAACAAAAAAAAGTGTTAAGCTAAAGATTATGAAAATTTACCTTACATCTCTATTTTTCGGCCGATCAAACACATCTATCTTCTGGAAATTGATATAATAAAAACCAATTTCGTAGGATTTCGTCCTTTTTTTCTAGAGATGCCCGATTTCACTGTGATTTTTGGGAGAAATATATTGTTTCGATTCCTGTCTTTTTTGGAAATAAAAATTATTTAACATTCTTAGATCATACCTCACAGATCTAAAGAAGAAAATTTCGATCTTCTTTTCTCCGAAATCGTGATAATCAGTTTTGTAAAATTTGTACAAAATAAAACTGAAAAAAAAAGATTGAATTACAAAGTTAAAATATTTTTTTGAAATTGGACGATTTAAACTACCGATTGAAAAAAAAAAAATTGAAGGGAAATTTTTTGTTGAAGTATCTAAAATGAAGATTGCTAATTAAAAATGAAATTTGAACATCATATCTATCCCATTTGAAATTTTCATAAATTGAAAAGATGTATGAGTGTTAAACTAAGATTTCAAAAAATAAAAAAATCAAAGAGGAAATGAGGGGGAGGCAGACGGAACAACAGATAAGAAAACCCTAAAAGTGTGAAATGATATTCCCTCCTATCAAATTCAACTAACTTCATCCTAGCCATCCTTTTGTGTATATCACGACCTTATTCAATTGACACGTGTGTGTCATGCAAGCTGTTTTAAGCATTTGGGCTGATGGTCTGGACGTATTGGCTTCTTGCAATTGGGGTGATGTGGGGAATGTTTGGGCTTGGGTAGTTTATTTGCTAGGCTTGAGTAGTCTAATTAGATGAGTTTATTATTTTAGGTTTTTATAGTATAATAATGGGCTTTTGATTTTGGGTATACAATTTAATTTTATTTAATTATATAAGTTTTTTTTTTTGTAAACTATTATTATAATTTTACAAGATATATAATAAATTAAATTTATAATATATATATATATGTTATAATGATATCATAACCAAATTTATTTTTAACGTGTTATACATAATTTTTTAATGTCTAATATTCCAAATGACAATTATATGCCATTACAATAAACAAAAGTCATAGCCTTCTCTCTCTCATGCTTGGCCTCACACTAAAGAATCCATTCTTGATCCACGGCCAATTATATGTTGTTGTTTCCTGGGTAACCAACCCTAGGGGTTAAAAAATTAATTTGTAGCGATGATACATCGAGCGATAAACACACAAATAATGTAGTGTACGTATTCCAAATTTTGTAAATTTTTTGGTGATATGACATGGTTTTTTTTTACATATGCATTATATTATTTTATAGTTTAATTATTTTACTTTATATAACCCAACACATTACATCCCGTGCATAAATGCGGGTCAAAAACTAGTTATAGTATAAATGAGGTAATCATAAGATTTAGGGTCTTTAGGCCTTCATGGGCCTAATAAGACAATTATAGCTCAACTAGTGGAACATAGGAACTTGGCATGTGAGATTTTATTTTATATTTGTTTTGATCATAATCCGAAAGAATCTCTTGAATTGGACCTCTTTTGTGTTCATGACCCCATCAATAATAATGTTGCAAACCTACTAACTATGAAAAAATAATTATAGTTAGAATATTCTGTGATTAATTTTAAAAAGATATATCATATATTGACAGATTTCCATTATTTTACACAAATGTAATTTCATTGACATTATTATCTCCAATTAAACAGAGCTCATATCCTTTCAAGATCTTATAAGGAAAAATTCTATTTTTTACATCAAAAAATGTTTCATTTGATTAATTTGAAGAAACAAAAATATAGGTAAGGGTTGGAAAAATAAAATCGCAAAAACTTATGTGAGACCGTGTAAGACCGTGAGACGGTGATACTTTTAGTGTAAAAGGTAATACTTTTAGTGTAAAAAAGTGATACTTCTCTAAATACACTAATTTAAGTGTATTTAGACAAATATCACTTTTACAATTAGTGTATTTAGACAAGTATCACTTTTTACACTAAAAGTATCACCATCTCACAAGAGACCTGCTGAAATAAAATTTCACGTATCACTTTATTATCCCATAAAATAGTAAGTGAGTACAGTGACATTGTTGATATATTATGACGAGAGGTGGCAAATAGTTCGTGTCGGACCGTTATCGATCCGACACGATAACGGCACAATACAATAAGCCCAAACACGAACACATCACGATAAACCTAACAGACCTAAAATTTAAGCCCAAATACAACACGTTAAAAATACGAAAAATACGTCATGACACGATAAGAAAAATTATCAAATTTATTTAGTTAAGCCTGTTTGGCCCGTTAAGCCAATTAACAAATAAAACTTATGATTTTTTTACATTCTATATATTTGATACTTAAAACATAATTTTAATAAATTATCAATAAAAATAGTTAAATACCAATAGCCAATTACTAGTAAATTACCAATATAAATAATCCTTACCAATAATTAAAAAATTATTGTATCTCATCGTGTCGATTGAATATCAACTTTGATCTTTTTCGTGTCTTATCGTGTGCCACCAATCCATAAGCATCAACTCAAACCCTATAATTTCATTTATCCATGTGGTAGTCTTATATTATATTTATTTTTAATGTATAATATACAAAATAACAAATAATCCAAATAAATGATTCTATCTATACAATCTTTCTTAAATCAAAGATTTTATCTATACAGTTTATTTAACCTAAAATTAAAGGTAGCTAATAATCCTTAAAGCTTCTATGTATACAATTTAAATAATCTATCTATATAATCTAAAAAAGTAAACTATTTCAAAAAATAAAAGATATATTTATCAATTACTTTTGATTAATAAATTTAATATAATTAATTAAGTGAATATTTAAACACTAATAAATTAAATATTAATCATTGCAATAAATTTATATAGTTTCTTCGGTGAGTTTGATTATTTACCTCATCTAGGAGGTGGGATGCAGAATTCGAATCCAAGTAGATTATATGGGCCAAATTAAGTGTGATTAATTTAAAAAAAAATTTGTCAAATTTTCATTATTTTACGCAAATATGATTTCATTGGCATTATTTACTCCAAATGTACGAAATAACACCAAACACATATAGCTAATATCCTTTCAAGATCTTAAAATGAAAAATTCTATATTTTAACAACTAAAAAGGGATTTATTAAACAATTAGGGATAATATGGGCCAGGGACACATAGGTAAGGGTTGGAAAACTAAGGCCTGTTTGTTTATGTTTCCACGCCCATTTCCAATTTCCAACTATTCATGTAAAATGGAATCACGTTTGTTTAAAATTTCCAATGGAAATCATCATTTCCACTTTCTACTTTTCACATAAAACATCATCTCAAACCTACAATTTCAATTCTCAACCCTATACAACCCTACATCACTTATCAATCACTATTATTATTTTTTAATCCAATTATATATGTGGGACCCTCCATTACCAACTTTATCTACTTAAATACTACTATATATATCTAATGGGACCCACTAGCCTACAATCTTACAAATATAATATTATATATTCAATTAAAATATTCAACCACTATCAACTTTTCAAATTATTATATTCATAAAATACTATTTCAAAACTATTTAACCAAACATAATCTCATTTCCAAACCTACAAAAACTCATTCTCATTCACTTATCCAAACATAATTCCAATTTTCACACGAAAAACCAATAAATTCTCGAAAATTCATTTTCCAACACTAGAAACTAGAAATAGTCCATGGAAACATAACCATACAAGGCCTAAATTTCACGTATCACTTTAATACTTTATTATTCCATAAAATAGTAACGAAAGTGAGTAGAGGAAATTATTGATATATAATCGTCTATTCTTTCTCTGCCCCATAATTTCCATTTAGTATGTAAGTTAATTTGACTATAGAAGATAACTTTGGTAAGTATTCATGTGTGAGTAAACATCTTGGTTTAAGGTACACTTCAAATTTAGTATTAATTGAGTTCTTTTTCTTGATAATTTATACGATTCTGAATTATTAATTATATGAGACTTTAAGTTAAAATCTAAAAGGTCGGCTGTTAATAGAATTATCTGTATCATTATTGCAGCCTCAACTATGGGGGCTGAATCTGTTATGTGTCTCCAAAAACATTGCAACTTTAATAACTGAATGTTTTCAAATTAAGGTTGTATGGTTGCACGATCGAGCTTAATATCATACTTCCACCAAGCATTAAACTACCATGTCAGCATCCAACTTGCACAATACAATATTTGTAATTTGATTCGTCTAAAATAGCATGCCAAATTAAAAGATTCATATCATTGTACATTGTCCTGTCTACATTAAAAATGATCAATCAAAAATTGTTTGCAAATGAGGAAAACACGTGCTTTAAAATGCAGGTCTTCTCATGGACCGGGACAAAACAAATTGGGTTTGACCAAAGTCAACCTTATCATCTTCTTGGAACCTGGAGAATTTATGACCCAAAAGGAAGTAATGATAGAAACTTGTTTGTTGTTTCTTTCATGTTTCTATGTTTATCACCACTAATTTTCCTCTTCTTCTAAAATTAATGACGATATGTGTTGCAGGTATAGTAGTAAAGGTGTTGGGTGACGTGATGTCTAACTGCTCGCGGACTCGACGGTGTTTGTTCGAACCCCTTTGTAACGATTTACGGGTGGATGAGGAAGCTTCGCGTGTGTGACTCTTCTTGTGAACTCAACGACCCCGGCTTACTTTTAGATGAAGTGGTCACTCAATATTAATTAAGTTTAAAGACACACTTTCTACCCTTTTAATCCAACTATGTGTGTGTGTGTGTGTGTGTGAGGGTTCGTGCATCATTTGTTTTCTGTTTTGGAAATATTTGAAGTGAAAATAAGAAAGGCAGGATAGGGGACTATTTTTCACCAATTTTGAGTTGGGTATTTAATATACACCCAAAACTACTATCTTTTACTGTTATACCCTTTAGTAAAATGTGATTTTTGTTTAATTTTATGTGATATGCGCGCGTGCGCACACACACACATTGTGAATTCTTAAATTGATGCATAAATTGTTAGTCCATAGGATTTTTCGCCACTTTTCATGACAAAAGTATATTTTAGCAATTTTTGAATTCAATTATCCATTTTACCCTTTTCACATTCTCGGGGACCAAATTATTTCTCGATATACCGAGAAATGTGTTGTATCAATTTTTTGAAAAATTTGTCAAATACCTCACAAAGAATACAAGAATGTATGACCGTCAGTGTTTAGCCAAAATCGCTAAAAAACAAGTTTTTGATCATTTTCTTTTTCACAAAACATAAAGTGGTCAATTAGCTAGCCTATTACCACATTGTTATTACCATAATTGTTTCATATCCATAACAAGTATAGCTAGCACCATATTTGAATGAAACCTTCCTATTAAGTGAAGGTTAAACAAAATTTATTAACACGATCAAAATTTTATTGGCATATCTAACAAAGTACATATTGAGCCAAGACAACATGCAAATTATTATATCACAAAAATCTCAAGGTTCGGATGAGCAAATTTATTCAATAATATATATAAACTATATATAGCAAAACATTTTGCTACTCCAACCTTCTCCTTCTCCTCATGCTCAATGCTAAAACATTCATGTTCATATATTATCACCAAAGTACGACATAGAATCCATCTTCTCCAAAGTTTGCTTCTGATTCTGAAGTTTGATACCCACAATTGATTTCAGCTTCTGAAGAATCAGAGAAATTGGACTTAATTTTCTCTATTTCTTGGCATAACTCAAAGTCAAAAAATTCTTCCTCTGTAAATGGACCCCAATTTTCATTGAGTTGGCTGTTAGTACATGTTTGATGTACTTCAGTCCAGATATCTCCATCTGCAATCAAGTTGTCAGCATCGATAATTTCGGAGTTTTCGGAAAAAACAGTCTTGGGAGCAGATTCCTCTTGATGATCTGTTTTTGTTATGCCATGGTTGGTTTCAGAAGTTTGTTTTTCCTGTTTCTTGATAATTTTTGTAGTTTCATTTTTTCGTTTATTTCGACGTTTCTTAATGTGGGCATGCCAATAATTCTTGATTCCATTGTCAGTTCTTCCAGGCAACTGGGCTGAAATGGCTGACCACCTGTATTTTAATTGCATCAATTTGAACTAGTTAGTGTAAATAATAGTGTAATTGAGCATATTAATGATCATTTAATTTGAGTTTTCGTGTTTACTTGTTTCCAAGTTGGGCATGTAACTTGATGATGAGATCCTCTTCATGTTTAGTGAAGTTTCCCCGTTTGAGACCGGGTTTTAGGTAATTCACCCATCTCAGTCTACAACTCTTCCCACATCTCGCGAGACCTGAATCATATCATATATTTGCAGTTCAGATCTTCTATTTCAAATTGATGTTTCATCTTTACCAATTAAGTATATCAAAACGTATTTCCTTAAAATGCGCATCCATAAAATGAAACACAAAATACAACACTTCTTGGAAAATATATACAACGAATGAAAATATTAAAGCACACACCAATTGCCCTAATCAAAGCCACTCATGACATGGTAATTAAGTGAATTTAACACAACCTTGATTAACACATTTCTTATAGAGCATAGTTAGCGCGTGATATTTGCAAACTCTGGAAAAAAAAAAGTAATTATCAGTTTCTAAATGGAAAATATAGTTACTTTTGTATCCAGAAGGCGAAAATCGCTTTTTTTTAGAGTTTGCAAATACTCCGACTGTTTTGTTTTGTGTGTTTCTCAAATTATATTGACTTCTCAGTTCTACTTGTTTTAGAGTTTGCCCTTTATACATGGATATATATATAAAGAAAACACAGATGCGTTCATTGAATTAGAACCACTAACAAAAACTTGTTAAAAAAAAAAAACATAATATTTGGGTTTTTGTTATGAGTTAGGGTTTATAAATATTAAAATTCCAGAAAAGGTCATTAATTAATCATCTATATTTCTTATCGTAACTGTTGAATTACTTAAGTTTGATCACCAATTTCACTTGTTATTTATTTTTATTGACAAAAAGTTAGATCAATCGGAAAATTAATTAAGGTTCACCATACCGGCAAATATGGGCAGCAATGTCCAATTCCGGTGGCCGTATCTCTGTACATAAGCTCTCAACTTATTGTCTTCTTCATCACTCCAAGCACCTTTTTTCATTCCATTGCTGTCAACAGAAGATGGCCTCACCATTTTTTAGTTCTTCCTTAATTAATCTCTCAGAACAAGTTCAGTCTTATATATTTATGTGTGAGATGGAATAAATAGCATAGGAGAACTTGTTTGAACTTTTGACGTACGAAATAGCGTACGAAGCCGTAATTTTGATAATATAATATGTCGTGTAATTAATTAAAGAGTAGAAAATTTGTGGGGTACGAAACAGCAACGGGATTTCCCAGTGGATCGTAACCTAGTGGTTCCGATTCGAGTGGCTCAGTTAACGGATGGGATCTTATATTTATATGGTGTTTAAATCCTATTCCATCGAGATGATTGTCGGCGTGTATAGAAGTTCCATATTAATTTTGAAGCATAAATCACGCCTAAATTGTGGGGTTTTCATATGGTAACTTCTATATACGTGGCAATCATCCATGCGGTGGAATAGGAGATTAAACACCATCTTGGAATAGAAGATCCCATCCGCTCAGCTAATTGGTTGAACCCAAGTTTCTAAAAATTGGATCAGACCGGCCGGTTCCATCTGTTGGATTGGGAAATTTTAATTTTGTTGGTATTATATTATGTTTATATATGTGATGTTTGAATTTGGACTATTGGACATTTCTTTAGTTGGTTATATTTATGTATTTTTCATCTTTAAGATTTTATCACATGTTAATTAGTGTATTATATAATTATTTTTTATAATATAAAAACTGTAATTAATTTTTATTAGTCCTGTTGGAATAGCTGTCGAACCGATCTGATTGGTTGAACCAAGAACTAATATATATCAAGGTCACTTTACCCGGTGGTCGATCTAGTTTTCAAAATATTGGGTTAAAGTCTTGTACAATTGAAACGGTTTAAAATTTTGAATTGGTCTTTGCCAATTAAAATGACTTATTAGTTTGTAGCAAGAAGGAACTTAACCAGTGGGCGTCGAATCTCTTTAAGTTTTCTTGTTGAGTTCTTTTAATGAAAGTCCACTGGTCGGAAAAATAATATTAAGACGAGATTGAACTAAATTATATGATAAAGTTCTATAATCAAATTTTCCTTCCTCTTTTTTGGCTCGATTTTGTGTAATGAATTTTTTCACTAAAATGAAAAAAGTATTCTTTATTTTTTCACTAAAATAGTCAATAAAACATTTTTAGGTCGGAATAATAATCGAAAACAGAAAAAAAAAATGTTGAGTATTATGATTCGATTCATGTAAACTAAAATTTTTGTCTTTGGTTATTTCTGTAACTAAACGATTTATAAGTATCCCCACATTGAATTATATAATTTTTTTTAATTTAGAAATGTGATGGTATGATGACCCAGCTCGAGCATCGAAAAGAGCATGAATCTGGCAGAAAAATGTGAACGATTATGAGATGAATTGGAGTGTTCACCAAGCCTAAAAATATTTGAGCTTGAACCAAGTTTGACTCATTTGATCACCAGGTTACTAATGGCCTACTCAAAAATTGTAATTTATATTATATACTAAATTTTGAAAACTGAAATAAATCCATGACAAATTAAAATATATTAAATCTCTTTGAGTCTTGGTCTTCTATATTTCATAATAATTAAATGAACAACTTTAGCCCCACCAAACCAACGAAAGCCGCAGCCGCCCCATACTGCAACTTGATGCCCACGTCAATTTTTTTTTTTGGATAAAATTCATTTAACCCCTTAAAATATTTTTCTAGTATGAAATATTCCTATCAAGTCTCAACAATTTAAACTCAATTTCTCTCTCTCTCTCTTCTTTTCTCTTAAACTCTATTTGCTTTTGCTCCTCCATATGTGGTTTTTTTCCATTCCCGATAAATGGTTATTATTTGTCCCCAATATGTGGCATTTTTTCCGGTCAATAAGCATGTCCCATTTATGGGATTGTATTCAGAAAATTCAGATGAGTCATTACCTGATAATGTGTGAAAGCGAGATCAATTTCTTTGGTATGTTTTTTATAATCTTGTTGGATTTGCAATTATTTTTCACTTAAAAGTTTCTTCTAATTAATGAATGATTTTTGTTTTGATTCTAAAAAAGTCTCAACAAACTAAACCTTCAATTACTACCCTGATTTGAGAACATTATCTCCCTGATTTTATTGAAACAGTTCAGTTGTTCAGGGTATTCGAATTCCTCTCAATTTTGCGGCAGTGATAGTATTACCTCCCACTTAACCTTATCAAAGTGCTTACGGTTCATGGAAGTTTTCATTTGAAGTTAAAGCGCAAAGTAAAATAAATCTGACAATAGGTTATGTATTCATCAAAACATAAGGGCTTGGGCTTTTAAAAAAGTCTTTCAGGTCTAATAAGTCGGCCTAAAAATAGGCTCAGGACAGGCCTATTATTAAATAGGTCAAGCTTGGCTTAAAAAAAGTTTACTATGTATAATAGGTCATGTTTAGGCCAAATTTACGTAAACTAGGATCAGGTCGTCCGACGAAAAATCTAGCCTTGCCTGGTCTATTTTCACCCTAGATACAACAATGGCCTTAGTTTTATACTCTACCTAAATCATTGTCGTCCATGATTAAAATTCAGTATCCATCATTAACTGAAATTATAGTCCAATGAAATTCAAAAAAAAAAAAAATTATAGTCCAATACTAACTGATTCCCGTTAGATTAAATGCATCTAGATTCTCTCTCTTTTTGCATGCACCCACTTCATGGAAGGGAGTAAATGTCCAGTTTTAATACAATTTTAATACTTGTTTGTAAGGAAGCCTCTTGGAGACGGTCTTACCGTGAGGCATTGTGAGACAGGCCCCCAAAAATAAATTAATTAATTAAAAAAAATAATATTTTAAAAAGTCCTAGGCGCTAGTTGGGCGGCAAGCTGGGGCCTAGCGCCTAGGCGGGATTAGGTGGGACCTAATCGGGAAAAAAAAACGTAGGCGAACAAAGAGAACTTAGCACCTAGACGGGGACTAATTGAAGTTAGAGAAGGGATTTTTATAAACCATGAAGTAACAAAAATAAATCCTAAAATAGATTAACCATTAAAATAAACAGAAAAATAAAAATAAACCCAAACAAACAAAAAATAAACCCTAAAAAAATTAATAATCCTAAAAAAAATTAATTAATAATAAACCCGAAAAATAATAATAAATCCTAAAATACAAATTAAATATAAACCCTAATCAAATAAACTCTGATTAAAAGTAAAAACTCTAAAATTTTGTGTAAGGGCTCCGTCTCACGAACTTTAATTCCGTGAGACGGTCTCACGTAAATTTTGTCCTTTGTTTTTTAGTTCACACCTTCCCCAAGATAGTACTTTGTTTAATTACTTGGAATTTATGGGGTCAATTTCTTATCTTAGTATCACAAAACCCCTTGTCCTTAAAAGGAGTACTTGACGCCAATTATATTGCTGATGCATCATGCATAAGCCAAGTCGTCATTGCATTCGATTCTTCACCTACATTGACTTCAACTTTTATAAATGAGCTAGATAGTCTCTTAAGGAAATTTCGGTCACATTCTTATCTATTTCAGTTGTTTCAAAAACTATTTAAATAGATCGAGTAATTTAAGCTTCTATACAATCATAGTTTAATTATTAATTTTTGTTCTAAAAAAATTATTTAAATTAAACTCAGTTATGCCATATTTATTACTAGTGTACTGTATATACTGCGAAGCAAGAGAAAATGCATGTCCCCTTCATTAGAGCTCATTTAGTTCTATTTTCTTTAATTCCTACTTCTTTATGGAATGGATTGTTCCTACTTTTTTTCTAATTTTCGAAAAAATTAATTTAATCTATCACTATTGAATAATCATCTAGAGATATGAGTTAATTAAAATTTTAGTAACTGTAATACTACATTTCCTCACGTGTAGGCGATTTTCACGGATCATAGCTAACACGTGAAATTTTTATTTAATCCAAAAGTTTAAATTGTTTGAAATGTGAACCATTTAATATGTTATTAAGTTTTACAATAACTAGGGCAAAAAAAAAAAACTAATCATATAATATATGTTATATTAATTTAGACATATATACCGTATCCCTAGACTTGGTCTCTTTTTCATTTTTTCAGTAGACTTTTGACTTTTGCAGCACGTGGAGCAAAATTTCAAGGTATAGAAATTTTGACAAAATTGGTAAAATGTTCATACTATGATACTTTTAGACCCTAGCCTTTGATTATTATTTTTTTTTTTTGAGCAAAGCCTTTGATTATTATTGGATATACAATATTCATGCATTCTAGTGTAAATGCTGCTGGATAGCAATGTGTTTTTTCCACTGTACTGATTAAACTAATAATGTACAATCAAACTTTATGCTTCTTCTCAACTAAAAGGAAATTGGAAGGAATGTCTCCAAGGGTTAGGGTCTCTGGCCACTGACTTCCTGCTGAAGGTCTTTAAAATAATCTACATTTGAAACTGTTTCACATCAAGAATTGATTCTCTTTTGTCCAAAGATATTTAGCATATAAAATGGATTATCTAATATCATATATATGATTTTTTCAATATCTCAATTTTGTTAACAGTTTCCTCAAAAAAAAAATTGTTAATAGTTAATCTGATCTCTCTTTCTTTTTTTCTCCTAACAGATAGCTAGGGTTGGACAATGAACTTCGTTATTCAACTTGAGATCAATTATTAAAAATCTATTTAAACGATCGATTCGTTAACTTAATAAATCAAGTTCGAATATATTTTGATAAGATATTAATAAATCAAGTTAGAATCTATTTTGATGAGATATTAATCTCATGTCAATCTCGACTTGATTAGTAAAGAAAAGTAAAAAATGTGTAAAGAGATCAACTATTCCAACAATTAATCTCTCTCCTATTTTCTCCTCACTAGAAGATATGTAGCTAGGGTGGAACATGAACTCGTTAATTATTTGACTCGAGATCAATTACTAAAAGTTTATTTGTACTTGATTTGTTAATTTAATAAACCAAGTTAGATATATTTTGAATAAGATGTTAACCTCGTCTATCTCGAATTAATTAGTAAACAAGTAAAAAATTGTGTAAAGCGATCAACCACTCGAACTCGATTCATGTTGACTCAAATAAAACTTGTCAAACTCAATTTTATTAACTAGCAAACCAAGCTCAAAATCAATTTGTAAAGCTTGCTAGAAGACAAAGAGCTAGGTTTGAACAATAATATACTCGACTAACCATGATTCATTTATACTCTTACTAAACGGTTATACTCCGTAAAAAAAAAAGACAGGTTATCTTTCCTTTTTCGTCCGTCCCAAATTATATACTTGTTTCTTTATTGAGAGTATTAATTACACATAGACTAAACTACCCTATTTAATTCACTTTGAATGATATATCACCATTTAATGCAAGGGCAAAAAAGAAAAATATGGAAAAAGTTATAATCCTAATTACATTTATTATGTTTTCTTAATCTGTGTGAATTGTTCTACTTGCCTATCTTTATGGGACGGATGGAGTATTATATTCTTCCTTGCATCAATAGAAAACCCGGTTTTCCTTGTGTTTATATACGAATAAATAATTTAATAATAATCAAAATTTAGATTTAAACTCATTAAACACAATCCATTACATCCAGAAACACTTATAGAAAAACTACTATTCACTGGTAAAATAACCTTTGATCAGTAATTACCAACAACATATAATTTCTATTTGTTGTGATTATGATTACTTAAAAATTAAGGCTAGTCTCACTTTAAATTTTTAATTAATAGTGTTCGAAATGAAATGTACCTTAGTTGAATGATATACACTAAATATATGCTAAACATGATTTTTTGCAATTATTTTGTGAGCCTTTTGCATTGAAACCATATAGATAAAGTTAATTGTGCTTAATTCTTTCAATATTCTTGGCTTCTTGCACCATTGCAACTTTTTCCCCTTCCTATGCAATTTTAACTGCTGCTTTCTTTACGAGATCAATTAATTTTTTGTATGGTCAAAAAATGTCATTTTGCATGACAATAAATTAAAGAAGTTTCTTTCATCAGTCGATTTGCGTGCCTGTTATAATTGATGTGGTTAAATACAATTAAAATTGAAACATGATAATAGAGGAGTATCATGTTTAACAAAATTACTATTCATTTACTAGAATAGTTTAACAAAATAAATAATCTCTAAAATTTTGTAAATAATCCTCTAAATAATACTCTAGTGAAATTATTTGAAGATGAAAAGTTGTACAAAATATTAGAGGATTATTTATTTTGTTAAACTATTCTAGTAAATGAAATGTAGTCATTAGATCAAATAAATCCTAGTCATTGATTAGAGAGTTGTTTTAGTATAAATTAGGGCCGGTCATTTTGCACTCAGACAAAGTTGAAAAGAATCAAGAAAACACATTTACTCCTACTAAGAAATATCTCTTATTCCAAACATATAATTTCTAAATAACCCAACAATAAAGATATATTAGAATTTTAAGTACGATTATTCGAATTGATTCATATATATTTGAATAATGGGGATTGTGTTTCTTATTTCAGTTTTTTAATAAGTAATTTCTTGTTGGTTTTTAAATATTTGTTGTAGTTTTTATTATTTAATCGGGTTTTGATCCAGTGATATTTCATATTATAGTTATCCAAAAATTGGGTATTTATTTAATATTTAAAAGAAAAATTCAAAAATGGGGGACGCCATTTATAGAGGGGTGGGCGCCCTTCCTAATGGCGCCCAATGCGGTGTCGAGAAAAAAAAAAAAAAGTGTAAAGTGTGCGGTGCGCCATTGGTAGTGGCGCCTGCGGCGGCGCCGAATCCCGGGGGACGCCTACGCCTAAATTTTCAAACGATCTCATTTTCACCTCAATTTTAAAATTGTTTGTGGCATTTGGCACAAACTGAAAAATAACCCCAAATCCAACATATGACAATATGATAGCAGGTGCTTTGACTAAAAAACAATTATTGGCATTGCCGGCGATCAACAAATGCAGCATTTTGTTTTACTCTTTTGACCATTTGTTATATTTTTTCTTTGGTGTCCCAATATCAATACTTAACTTCCATTTTCAATCCTTAATTCTCAAAATCCCAACAAGCGTGATAAAAACAATGAAGAAAAAATTCTTGTATTGTTTCCAGCCTCTAGTCCTGGAAACTGAGACAGATCACAATCATGTCTATCCAACAGATAACACAATTTCTCCATCTCACAAAAAACAGAAAAAAAGTCATTTTACCATGTTCTTGAAATTTTCATCCTCAAGGCCTCACTGGTTAGTTTTTTCAGTTCTTTTTTTTTCTCTCTTTTTTTCAATCAAATTACAAATATTAGTCTCATACTTACTGATTGTGATAATCCATTTTTTTTTGTCCTCACGGAAAATAAAGGTTTCTGATAGAAGAAACATTCATCACACCAGCCTTCAACCCAAGAACGATCCGTTGCAGATATCCGATGATGGTAAAACAAAATTAGATAAATTAATAAGAAATTCAGACCCTTCCAGCTCCTCGTACGATCTCAAAAACCCGAGATCGCTATCGCGTCCTAGGTTTGAACCATTTGATCACAAAGAAACCAGCCCTCTCTCTGAAAATTATGTCATCACAAAACCTTGTTCTTGTACCAAAAATCATGTTTTTCATTTGTTCGTTTTCAGTTTATTCTTTACCATTGTTTGGGGCAGAGCTACAGCAATTTGTTTTACATTAGTTTTTTTGTACTTGATTCCTATGTGGGCCGGTGACCGGAAAACGAGCATAAGTAGCCGGAGACATAGATAAAGCTTACAAGAATAGACTGGAATTAGGCCACAACAGAGTACATCAAATGTTTGGTGTGAAAAATATGAAATTTCGGTGTGTTTAAAATTTTCAATGTTTAAAAACCCCTAATTTAGGTTTGATTCATGCTTCAAAATTAATATGGCAACTCCTATACACGTGTCAATCATCTGTGCGGTGGAATAGGAGATGAAACACCTTTCTGGAATAGAAGATTTCATCCGCATTACAAGGCACTCCTCAAATTAAAGATGTGGAACAATTCTATTCTATTCCAAATTTGGTTTGTACTTAGTATTTTGGTTGTTGTCTTGTTATATACATATAAGAGTAGGTCTCCTATCTGATCGTATTACACCGTATCAAAACAAATCACAATTCGTAAGACGGGTCAAATTATAACCATTTATTAATGTGAACAATACAAAACAAAAAAACCGGGATAAGACGGGTTAATTCTCCATTGCATGGAGTCATCACATGAAAATGTCAAAACGAATTGAATCGAGTCGAACAACTCATTCACATAATATATATGTATATATAAAGATTCGATCGAACAAATCTAACTAAAAAAGCTGACAGCATCACATTCAGAAAAGCATTCCGAAGGCCACTGCAGCAACCGACGCGAACATTGCCGGTACGAAGGTGGTGGCGTCAGAGGCGGGGCTCGGGGCGGGTGCCGCCTCGTGCGCTGCCACATTTTGCACGGCCATCAAGGCCACCACAATGGCCACCAAGAAAACATTCATCTTCATTGCCTCCATTTTTATTAGCTACGCGAATGTTTTTGGTATTTTTCTTTTTTTTTTCTTTTTATTTTTTCTCTTTTACGCAAAGAGAAAACTGAAATACAAAGAGATTATGAAGTGAGGAAGCCTGTCGGGGAATGGTGATTATAAATAAGGATGTCTTTAACGGGCAATGCTGACCGAAAAAACCGTTGGTCCAACCACAATGCAATGCAACAGGGTCCGTCCATATTTATTTTGCTTTTGGTTTAATTTTTTAATTTTGAAAATGAAAGGCAGAAAGGAAAGGAGGGGTTCAGGGCTGCCCGTTCTGTTTGTCATGGGTGGCGTACATATAATGGTTTTGTCAAACTACCAAGCCTTAATGGGGACCTCTAAATAATACTAAGGAGACTAGGGAAATTACTAATACTTTTCGGGAAACTACTAATGTCAGTTTTGTTACTTTAAAAACATATAATTCAGTAAAAGTGATTTTTTTTGATAAAAATATCGTTACGGGGTGATAATTTCTGACATGACACCAAATTCAACCTAAAGTTACTGAGAGAAACATGAACACGGACATAACTAACATAAATCTAACACGCTCAAACATGATGTTACAAATTGTTTTAAAGCATAATTATATTAAATTTTGCTCAAGTTTTAATGTATTTATTTGAGTATAACCTGAATCAACCCAAAACCAAACACGAACTATGCACGATGACCCGAGCAGCCACCCCTAAATATTATATATAACTTTACAGGTAAATAATATGTTGGTTTTGTTACTTTGAAAACGTAAATTTTTCAAAGTAAAAGTGATAATTTTCTAGTAGAAAAATACTATCTTTCGAGTTTAAAATGATACTATGTCACCACGTAATATTACATATATGCTATCGTCTCCCAAAAAACTATGAAAATGCCACCATAGGTCCGGATATGGATCCATCTCGTGATTTAGACGCGAGACGACTCCTCACATGAGTTTTTGACTACATATAAAGTCCATATACAAAATAAAATAGATAAACCAATTCAATCGAATGCATGGTGGCAATTGTTGTTTACATAATCCCATAAAATTTCTTCTGCATGCGAATCCAGTTAATTCGAACCCAATATAAGACAATTTTAATTATCTTAACGTTATTTTGATATGCAGATACAAAAAGCAAAAAAAAAAAAAAAAAAAAAAAACATAAAAACAAGATAGAGCTGAGGCTAGAATTTGGACAAACTCCAAATTCCCACACAAAACTTGACTTAACAACTGAATTTTATTCCAATAATATTACTTGTATACAAACCTGATATGCTGCACATTCGAGACTCATGTCATGTGATTCATTCACGTTTCGACAAGCTTCCATACCTTAAAAACGTTTCATTAGACATTATCAAAAACAGGCAACCATCAAATACACAAACGAGGTACAAAACAAAAACATAATTAACAATAGAAACAGTACTACTACTATGTCAAAATTATGTGTGACCTGCCTATGTAAAATTTTCAGTTACAATTTCTCAAACTATGACAATATCAAATAATGTATTCCGAATTGTTTGAAGACTTACAGAACTAATTAGTCGACGATGTGTTCGTCTTCGAGTGAGTCGAATTAGCGCTTGAATTGTCGCTTTTCGTTTGCGAGCTCTGGCTAGCAGACGATGAATCCGTAAAGAAAATTATGTGTTCTTGATTTTCGACAAACACTTGTAGCGAACGAGGGATCGGAGGCAAATTCACATCCATAAGGCCTTCAAGAATCTGAACCACCTGACCCATTGATGGCCTAATGTTTTCATCATCCTGGATACACCAACAAGCAATTTTGCATATTTTCAAAACCTCTTCGACATCGGCATTTCTGTCCAAAACAGGATCCAACAGTCCAAGTACGTCCCCTCCGTCCACCGTCACACGAGCAGCCCACGAAGGGAAATATTTCACTTTCCCATCTTCGAATTCTCCGAGTTTCGCCTTCCGGATACTAATTCGAAAAGCACCATTCCATAGTCAGAACGTCTGCTTTGGACGTTATCGCGACTCTGATATCCATTCGGCGCAAGATAACCACGAGTCCCTCTCATAGTCGTAAGTACGCGACTAAAATCACGCCCACGAGCTTCGCCAAACCAAAATCGGCCACTTTGGAACAAAATTCAGCGTCTAGTAATATATTTTCGGGCTTTATGTCACAATGAATGATGCAATCCCTACACTTCTCGTGGAGATACGATAGCCCCCTAGCTATCCCCAATGCGATCTCGTACCTCGTTTTCCACTCCAAAACCTTAGACTCGTTGGCGTGGAAAAGATGCGAGTCCAAGGAGCCGTTTTCCATGTAATCGTAAACCAACAGCTTTTTATTACCATCGGAGCAAAACCCACGGAGCCTTACAAGATTCACGTGTTGGATTGTGCCGATAGTGCTTACTTCAGTCCTAAATTGCTTCTCTCCTTGGTTGATACTTTCGAGCTTCTTCACAGCAACGACGGTCGAATCTGGTAAAGTCCCTTTAAAAACCGATCCGAAACCTCCTCCTCCTAACTTGTCCGAGAAATTCTTCGTCGCGTTCTGCAAGTCTTTGTATCCAAACGCCACCAAAGAACCTTCCACCGGTTTAGAACTTCCGATTGTTTGCCTCCGTTTTCTCCAAACTACCGCAATTATAATTGCCAAGAGGACTACTACAACAGCAACAGAACCCAAAACAGCACCAATTATAACCCCTTGATTATTCTTTCCACCAGAAAACACGGACGAAGAGGCAGAATGTCGAATGTAGATTGTTCGTGCATTACCGTCTCCTTCAGACAGCTGTTGCAGATTCAATAACTCCCCATTCCAAAGAGAACACCCGTTCCCATCAAAGGCATAAGCCGTGCAAGAGCAATTATTCAAACAGGCATTTTCACAATCACCTTGAGTGCCAATTGTCAAAGATTGAGAATTTTCAGGTAAGCTCATGAAGGGGCTTGCCAAAAATCTATCCCTTCTCCCGTTGGAAGTAGTACCATTATTCTCACACTGCAGATTCATCTCCCTCACACATCCACCTGAATAATCCCTCAAATTCCAATCACTTTCGGACTTATGCCTAAATCCCTGTAAGCAATTACAGAACGGCAATGAATTCTGATTGCAGGTACCAAACTCCCCACAATAAGCATAAACCTCACATTGCTGCCTCGGCTGAGACCAAAACAAATTCCAGTCCGAATTATCGAACCACGATAACTGTTTAATCTGCCCCGAAACATCCATAATGAATCTTGATATAATGGACGGATTATAAAGCGAATAAGTGAAATAACTCTCGTTCTCATTATCAACATAGCTAAAATTGTAAATGTAATTCAACCTCATTTCAGGGACCAAACTGAAAATATGACCATTCCAAGACCCACTAGTCCAATACTGCTCAGTCCTATTCCATCTAATAATATATTGACTACCATTAGGATCAAGCTCAAGAGAAAAAAAGCCCAGGCGCAGGGTCCTCAGCATTTTTCCAAGAAGTTAAAAGCTGCTTTCTTTGTGTTCTTTTATCAAAAGCGATTCTCCCACCAGGCAACCATGTATCTGCTGGGTTATCAAAGCTTTGCCACAAGGGTTGACCTAATGACGAATTTGACCCTGACCCATCTCTCAAAACGAAATTCCCATTATCAAGAAGGACTGCAACTACGCTAGAATTATTTGAATTTGTGGAATTTAAACCAGTGGACCAAATTAGGGCTTGTGATTCGTTCAACAGCACTAAATTTCCATCTGAAATCGTGAGATGAGCAGAGTTTTTGTCTGAAATTGGGGTTTCTCTGTTTGCAACCCAAACAACGGTTTGTTGTCTGACTTTTTTGTACCATATGCCTATATAGAATTTTGAAGACTTACCTGGGGTGAAAAATCCCAGCTCGAAGTTCCCACCTGAAGAAATGATGGTTTGATCGCCAGAAAGAGTTTGGTTTGCTGAAATTGTGTCGGCTGCAAGGCAAGACAAAGTTTTGATGAAGAAACATAGGAAGACAAGACGAATCATGGTATAAAAATGGTTTCCAAGAATCATGGCTGTTTGGGAGAGAGAAAAAGAGAGAACTAGATCATCTTTTTCAGAAAAATGGTCTGAAAACTGTAAAGTGCGAAAATGAGCTAGCAATAGTGGTTCATCATTCAATGACCGGAAACAAAAGGTCTTCTGACTTTTCTCAGGTAATATAAACTTGTTTATACATTTGACTGACCATTTTGCCCTTAACCAAATATGAAATATAGAATAGGTCAATAATAGGTTATAAACTTCATTGATGTATTTCCTCATGTGGTTTTTTGTTGCTCTGATATTATATTAATTAACATATTTTGGGTTGCAAACCGTTCCAAACGAAATTATATGTTGTTATTTACACTAGTTCACCCGTGCGATGCACGTTTATACATTAAACAAATGCAATTTGAATATTTTAGTTATTTTAATAGTTTAAATTCAATATGTGATTTAATTTTATAGTCAAGTAGCCATGGATTAAAAATAAATATTATATAATCAGGAAGAATTACAAACCAAATTGAATGAACATAAAATATGGAATATAAAAAAATATTATAAGTTTTGAAAGAGTTTTAAAAATAAAACATTGGTCATTGAAGTTGCACATTCACTATCACTATGACCCAACTTATCAAAATTTTAAGACCCTTAGAAATCGTAACTCTATAAACAACATTATAAAATTGATTGTGACTAAAAAAAATTCTTAAAAAATGAGCACTACATTCGATAAAGACTGACTCTGACTCTTATTAATAAATATTACTTAAGATACCATCAATGTAAATTGTCTTCATTGAAATTTGAATGGAAGTCTTGGATTTGAAGGTGTCAAGAACATTCTTGAAATAAGAACTATATGATCTAGGTTGCCTCTGGTAAGAACTTGAAAAATATAGCTCACAAAATTACAGCTGGATGTGAGATCGTCAATATCCCGATAATCTTTAAAAGGAAAAAAATATCAACATTACATTAAAAATAATTCATTACAAAATATTAAAAAAAAAAAGAAAAATTATACAGATTGATAGTGATGATAATGTTTGGACTTCACTATTACATATAACTTCTATATCTAAATCACTTCCTAATTTTTCAGAGATTGAAGTAGGGATGCCATTTGCATAAATACGAATAATAAAAATTATAAATTTGAGATTTATATAAATATAATAAATTATAAAATATACAAATAAATATATTAAATTAGAAAAGGGTCATATACAATATGAAAATTATAGTTGACATATAGAGAAGATATTCTTAAAACTTAATTGAAAAAAATTATTGAATGTAATATCATACTACTAATAATTGTTATTGAAATTTTTATTGAAGTTTATACAACATATTACATAATAATATTTTTAATATAAATTGTGTAGATTACGTTTATGTTCATAAAGTTATTTACCTTGTAGAAAGTTGTTTAGCTTGCAGGGCTGAGAATTGGTAAGTTTTAAATTCTTAATTGGGAGTATTTATATTACAGAAGGAATTGGTATGTTAATGTTAGTTTTACTTGTAGTGGTAAGTTTTGATCTCTTTAATTGGAAGTATTTACAATACAAATAGAACTTGTGCATTAATGTCAGTTTTATATTACATGTGTAGTGGTAGTAATAACCGACGACTAATTCCAATGCACCTATATGGGAAGGGTACACAAATTTATTCAGTTGATTTTTTTTAATATTATCTATATTGCAACCTCAATATTTTAAATATTTTGTTTATTCAAATTTCAAAGTAGCGATATATTAATGCAGTTTTATATTACCTGTGCAGTGATTAATTCCAATTGACGTAATATGTGAAGGATTCACACATTGTAACATATATAAATTGATTAATTTTTATTTTATTTTACTATACTTCAGGCTCAAAATTTTCATTCTTTTTTTTTTCTTTTAATTCAATGAAGTGGCATTTACTAATAAAGCTGTAATATTTAATAGAAATCCGACATTCAATTGATTCCAAAGAATAAAATGAAAAAAAAAAATCATTTGTAGTCTTCTTAAACCCAATGAAAGTATATTGTACTTACCAGTTACCAACGGAGTGACATTTACCAATGAAGGTGCATTATTTAATAGAAATGGACATTCTTAATGGAGTGAACAATTCCAAGGACAATAAATATAATTTGTACAATGGAAAAATACATTAACCTTTAATACGTAAATAGGGAAAAGGAAAAAAATCAGTACCATTCCCAAAATAGAAACATCATTTTGGCGGGAAATTTCCAAATTTAGAGGCTATCTTGTTTTTATATATTATATAGATTTCATTTTTATCAAAAAAAAAAAAGTACCATAAAATTCTGCAGAAGTATCTTATAATATTGAATATTTTTTATACTGTAATGAGCATTCTGGTGAATATATTGTGTTAGTATCTTTATGAACTGTTTTATTAAACAAGGCCTTAATTGTGTAGACACAACAAATTTGACTATGCCTTTGATCATTATTGTTTAAATTTACTGCAAGAGAGATAAATAGGGGAGAAAATAGAAGAAATCTTGACACATATATCAAATAACTCTGACCAATTATAATTTGAAACAACTAATTAGAACAAAGTGATGAGTCTTTTAATGAAGAATGAAAGAGTAATGAACTAGATAACATGCTAAATAATAGTGGAAATATTTGATTTTTGGTATATCAATTTATTTGTGGAAGAATACAGGATCAAAAGTAAATGGCATTAATTAAACAATATTCTCAAATTTCTCGGGATATTATAGTCATTTCGGATCTTCGGAGGGTCATACGCGTTGACGTCAATGGAAACTTAGGACTGATGAAATGAGACTGTCATGTGAATTTACAGCACTGCTAATGTTGGCTAATTGAAAACCAATGACGGTTTGACGTGTGTGGGATATCATAATTTAGAATTGGGAATACTCGGAAGATGTATGTATATTGGTCACCATTGAACAAGTCCTACCCATTCGCACAAGGAAAAAGTCTATATTAGTCACATAATTCTAATACCATTTAAATTACTATTTTTTTCTTTTTTACGACCCGAGATCCCCACATCACCAAAAACAGACCAGCATTGCATTGCTTCGGCGCTATGGAACATCCGTCCTTCCCAGGGATGATTAATCTCTGGGGGAGGAGGGGCAAACCTAACCCCAAAACTCCACGGTAGTCAGGAATCGAACATGAGACCTCTCAGCCGCCAGGCCAACCCCTGGGGTTCATTTAAATTACTATTATTTGACCAAATTAGTAAGAAGAAAGAAAAAAAGGACTTGCATAGGCATAATCTAGAATACTTTTTAGCACGAGGATCATGTTGTTGTTTGATTTTTTTTAAATTAATGTTTCATATCAAAATTTTCTTTGCGACTTTGGTAAAAATTCATCTAACATACTGATGACGGGTAAAAATATAAATTCTCTTTCAATGTTCAATACTTATTATCTCAATTTTTGATTAATTATAAGCCCGTAAAAATTTATATTGATTGGACTAAATTTTTAAAAAGGACCCATGAAGCCCAACTTATTATATTAAATCATCGAGCCCAATTCATTACATCAATCCCCATCAGGCCCACAACACCATATATAAATAGTTATTTCCTAATCATTACTAAAAAAAACATGCTTAAGTCCTTTACCCCCGTATTCCTACATTTGTTAGTTTAATCATCAGATGGACTTCCCTAGGACAACCTCGAGACCCTTCTAATTTTGTATGTTCGTGTTGCAGGCTGGTTCCCAACACGTAAATTTGGGACTTGAACTTAATTACTTATTTACTTTAGTTTGGAGTTACTTTGACTAGAAATGAGATGTCTTCTTCACCAAGGTGCTAAGTATGCAAACAAAGAGATCTAACTCTCCAAGAACCACTTCCAGAGCCAACAACAAGATAACAGGAGAGACCTCCTAGGAGACCAGAGCAAGACCTTTCTCCTCCTAGAGCACTCTATCGAGCACTCCACGTAGCCAAGGGGAGCCAACCCGGGCCTGGCCCCCATTTTTGTAAAAAAAAAAAATTTTAATAGGTAAAAAAATTTTAGATTTTTTTTTATTGAATATTTATATGATTTTTTTGGTAATTTTTTATCTGGCACACCCCAATTTCGTGTATCGGCCCACCCCTAATTATTTCTGGCTACGCCATTGTATCGGAGGGATGTGTATTTAACCAGAGAGGCCTACAAGCTTTGTTAGAAAAACAACAACACAGGCTATAAGAGTACCCGAAGTTCCACCCAAGAGCAAATAACCTTGGCTTAGCTACAAAGGACACTACAAAAAAAAATGCGCATTCTGGCGTAATTTTAAATGAATTCTAAATATTCTCGGCAATTAAATTGCCGACAATATTCCGACAAACCTAAACTGAGTAAAATCGTTGTCGGTAAATAATCACCGACAATATTTAAATCACGTATTTAATTACCTGATTATCGATCGATAAATTACAAAAATTGTAGGTAAGTTTATGTTTATTATTGTTGGAGACAATTTGCCTACTATATTATTGTCGGTAATTTTGTCGGTAATTAGCAACAAATATTGTCTGTTGGTAATGACGGCCGGCGGTGCGACGGCAAGCGGTGCGACGGTGGACTGTGCGATGGTGGCTAGGTGGTGGTGACGCCGTGCTCTGCGAAAGGGAGGTTTTGAGCAAAAGAGGGCATTGGTTTGATATGTTTTTCTCTTTTTAATTTGTCGGATTAATCTGCTTTAGACTATTTAATGTTTGCAATTTCCTTTAAGTGTACCGCCATTATGTTTATCTTTCATTTTAAGTGTATATTCATTAGTAATGTTTAGACTATTTAAAAAAGAAAGTAAATAAGTCTTCTAATTATTAAGATTTTAAAAATTATTTTACTTTTACCAACAGAAATTTTCTGTCGGTAAATAAAACTAAGTTTGTTGGAAAACATTTAAAATGACGCCTATTTGCTCAAAAAAAATGATGCCTATTTTACCTACAAAATTATCTGTCGGTAAATAACTGTCGGTAATCTGTCGGTGTAGATTGGGAAAAAATAACATGTAAATTTTGTCGGTAATTTGTAGGTACTTGTAAATTTTTAGTGACAAAATTATTTCTGTCGGTAAATTCTGTCGGTGAACTGAAATTTTCTTGTAGTGGAAGGTGAGAACAAAAACCATGGACTAGATAATAACACAAGGGAGCAAGAAACTTTTGGAGGGTGAGAAAGTGCAAGGGACATTCATGGGAGCCTAGTGAATTCAATGGTTGTCATTTTGTCGAGGAATCCCTTTAAGCCACTACTCGATGTAAGTGAAGATTTTCAATCTCATATAATACGATTGAATGGGAGACCCAAGAACTTATGGACAAGTTCTATGCCAAGTTAGACCATGTACTACATTTGGACAAATAAATACCAATTTAATTTGATTTGGATGTAACAAATTGTCTTTGTTTTGGATCTTGAGGAGATAAAATGACACTATTATATAGTTGAGGAGAGCAAATTAAAAGTCACCCTTAAATAAATAAACCAAAGCCCAAGAAAAAATTGAATTATGGTACGTACGATAGGAATAATTTTCCCAGCTTCACAGATCATTTCCATCCTCTTTCCCACCTTCTTCGCTCTCATCGTTGCATCCTTCCTTTCTTCTCTCCATTCCTCACATCTCAAAATTGTTTTCCATTTTCAATAAAATTCCTAATTTTCAACGAGAGCCCATCCACGGTATACATAACATGGCTTCACCACCACCCGCCGCCGCCGCCGCCTCCGATCCACCGAAACGCGACCTCCATCCTGTCCAAGTAAGAACATCCTCCCCGCGTTTCCCTCCGTCACCCGCCACCCCAAACTCCATCATCACCAGCACCTCCCCCTCCTCCCGCCGCATCGCAATCGCACTAGACCTTAGCGACGAGAGCGCGTACGCCGTCAAATGGGCCGTCGAGAATTACATCCGCCCCGGGGACACCGTCATCCTGCTCCACGTACGGTCGACCTCCGTCCTATACGGCGCCGATTGGGGATCCTCGACCCCTACCACCGCCACCTCCAATAACCCCTTTTCGGTGACGTCACCGCGAAAAATGGAAGAGGAAATCGATAATTTCACCGCCGCGAAATCCAGCCGCTTGGCACAGCCGTTGGTGGATGCCAACGTGCCGTTTAAGATCCACATTGTGAAAGATCATGACATGAAGGAACGGCTCTGTTTGGAGGTTGAGAGGCTGGGATTGAGTGCGGTGATCATGGGGAGTAGAGGAATTGGGGCTTTGAGGAGGAGCTCGAAAGGGAAGCTTGGGAGTGTGAGTGATTACTGTGTGCAGCATTGCGCCTGTCCGGTGGTGGTGGTGAGGTATAATCAGGAGGAGAAGCCGGCGGCAGAGGAGGAGGATGAGGCCGAGGAACAACCCGAATTTCACGATGCTGATGATCAACAAAAGTGAAAAGGTTCTCATTTACTCTCTGTTTTCCTTTGTGCCATTTCAATTGTATGCACATTGCAGCATTTATTCGGCTAATGTATTTGAGTCCGTGTATATGGAAATTTCGATGTGGATCAATGATTGATTTTTTTGGATTGATATTACTAATTTGTCTACTTGCCAGTGCATAATTTATGCCTGGTGAAGGATAGTTGAGCGAATGCACCGAATCCCATCAGAACTCCGAAGTTAAGGATAGTTGAGCGAAAAAATTATAGTATGATTTGTGATTTTTGATTGTGGGAAAATGTTTAGGTTCTTAATTGTTGTGTTCATTTCACTGTTTGTAAGTTTTGTTGAGCTCTATGTCTATCTTAACTTGGGATAAAAAAATAAAATAAAAAAGTGAGTTCTTGGGATTATTGGTAATTACGGTTCAATTTGCCTTATATTTGTGTTTCCCACTAGTCCTTCTATTTATGTTTGGTCAAATTCTGTTGTTGTAAGTATAAGCTTGGAGAATCTGGTTTTAGCATGTATCATAGTTTCCTACCAAATGGCAGAGTTTTGTTTTGAGTATCTTAAATAGATTAGATTCGCCAAACTTGTGTTTTGTTTCTTGAATGACCAAGACAGCATCTCAAGACTTTTCTCATCATCGAATTGAATGCATTGTATGATTGACCCACTTTAGTTAAGCAACCCCAACCCAACAAAATCACGTCTTCTTACAAAAATATGTAAATCTTGGGTTAGCTCTAGCTATCATCTTTTTCTGAACTCTGAATTATTTGATACAGCCATGTCCTTGTGTTTTCGAGCTCTACCGAATGCATAAAAATATGAGCGGTTACTTGTAGTGAAATTATCTTGTATACTGTTGCATATTGTAGTGGTCGCAATATGGAACTCCTGATGACAAAAAAAGGTTTACTAAGCGTTTACGTTTTCTTCTGCATTGGTATGGTTTAGTCCAATTTTTGTCAACAGAGTCATTTTAGTATTCTGAGGCCTAAGTTTATGTTATTAATTACGGCAAGAATATCTACCAAAATGTGATTTTTGTCATCTTGAATCTTATTCTTTCGTAATCTGCCATCGTTCATCTTTCATTTTGGTGTGGTATAACGTTATTGATTTCGAGTAGCTTATGCATGGTTTATGTATCCTCTGTATTGCTCACTCAAACTCTTATCTATGTGTTATTTACTGGTAGCATTTCATAAAATGCAAAATCAACATTTTTCGAATTTACATAGCCAACTGATTGCTATATTCTTCTTCTTTTAATGGATCTTTTACTAAAATCCGGCCTACAAAACCCTAGTGAATAACACTAGTCAGCTTCTTCAACTGCTAAGATGGTGCATTTGCAGCCCCCTGCTCTCCCTAAAACTTTCGTTGTAAAATCAAGACGTTCAAAAAAGTGATTTTAGAAACACTCAAAGTTAGGGATGGATTCCATCTATCATCTATCATCTCTCTCTGTCTATTTTAGATTGTTGTGGTGGTAATTTGTAAATTCTAACTTCTACCTATAATTTTGTTTTGTCTATGGGGGTGGGATATCAAAATCAAAGAGTGTTGGTGACTATAGTTATTCTTACATGGATGAGTTCTTTCTTGTGCAAGAATAATCCTCCCCTTCTGGGCTCCCACGTTTGATTCCTTAGAATGTATAAATAAATAACTAGATTAATCTGACTGCATAAGGCCAAAAGAAGTTATGTCACCAAGGTATCTATACCCAAAAAGAATTATACTTTCAATGCTTTCTTCCTTGTCATGGTGTACTACGGTTAGAAGTTCTAAATTTAGATTTTTGTGAATATTTGCCTGAAGGTTTCCAGTATATGGAGCTACGACAACGATTTTGTTTCAAGAATCAGAACTACTTCCTAAAATGTAAGTTATCTTTCCCTTTTCTTTTTATTCACTTTGTAATGTTATCTTGAAAACTTATGATGGCATCTAAAGATTTTGGAAAAATGCAAAAACTACACATCATTGTAATAATATTCTGCAGATACATTGCATTATTGCTGCAAATAATAAGAGTGAATTATGTGATGATACCTTGAGCTTTTCAAATTTTGTGAGTATCTATTTTTTTATAAACAGCAAATTTTATCTTCCTTCATAGGTAAATTTGTTTTGCAGTGCAATTGAAGGCAATAGTTGGGGAAGAAGAACTACAAGAAATGTTGTGTTTCTTCCATTTTCACTTCCCCCTTGTTTTGGATTAGACAAAAAGAGGATCAACTTTTTATATGTTAGAAATTTGCTGCTGCTCCTCTATGCCGTGTCTTTGGCAGATCTTTGTTTTCTTTTCCATATATCTATATGGCTCTTTATATACAATATTCTTCTTGTGTTTCAATCAAAAACAAAAATCAGTCGAAATCTTCAAAAATATGAGGGCACCTACAAATCATGCTAATTTCATTTGGTCCGTTTTATTTCAGTCAAGATGCTTCTCAAATATATTTCAACTTGTATGTAAATTAACAATGAAGTTTTGATGACTAATTAACCCTATATACTAAAAGAAAAAACAAGTTGCCACATGTCTTTACCTGAACAATTTGGTACACGTGTCAATACATTATTGTTCCAAATCCATGTGTCACCTTCATATTTAGCCACATGGCAAATCATGCCACCACCTTATTCTTCCAATTATAAATTGATTTACTATATCAATTTATCATCAACTTAATAATTAAATTTCCTATTTCCGTATATAACTATTAAAATCCAATCAAACATTTAATCAGCAAATTAAATAATCCCAAAAATCAATGATATAAAATTAGAAAGTTATTTTTGAGTTTGCAAATTAATTATGATTTAAATATTATTATGATACAAAAAACAAGGATATAATTTCAATTATTATCTCGAATACTTATTATACTTTTAATTATGATTTAAATCATTTATGGGGGTATAATAATTATATTAAATCTTTTTTAAGCATGTCAACGATTCTTTATTTTTACTATAACTAATTTATTAGATTTTGTGCAAAAGCAAACTACAACTAAGTATTTGAAATTAGCACAAATAAACAATTTTATAGAGATTTTTTCCTTTTCCAGAAAACATTCAAAGATTGAGATTGCACTCTTTCAACCATTTTAAACTAAGACGGCTTAAAAATTTATTGTTGTGACGAGGATGTTACACGTTAAAATAGAACAAATAATGTAGTTTATAAGGAATTTTTTTAGAATTTGAAGTGAACGATTTTATGATACTCTTCTAAATTTTGAATTTCTTTTTTAGTATTTTTAATTAGTATTTTGAATCTCTTGTAACTATCAGAGTTTGCGACACAAATTTTATTTTTTTGACAAATCAAGAATACACCAACGGTGTTGTTCTAGTTTCATATATTTTGGATGCACTGTTGTAATTACGAATAGTTGCAGTACTCAAACTTCCACAAAGAACAAAAAGGTTCAAGTCGTCTTCTCGTTTGCATTTGCTCGATACGTTGCTGCCTGATGGAGATGGGAGATGATTTTAGAGTGGAATTTAGTTTTAAAATCTTGTTTTGTTTATGGGGTATTTTTGTCTTTCAAGCTAAACAAGTTATGGTAGTTTTCATGTCCACAAATTTTCCCCTCTCAATCAATAATCATATATGTCAGACACAATATTATAATATAGGCAAAAACTTGCGTGAGACGGTCTCACGGATTTAGATCCGTGAGACGAAACTCTTACACAAAGTTTTAAAGGTTTTTTTTTTTAGATTTTATTTTTCTTAGGGTCTATATTTGTTTTTTTAGGGTTTATTTTGTTTCTTGGGTTTATTTTTAATTGATTTGGGTTTTAGGTTTTTAGTTTTTTTAGGGTTTATTTTTATTTTTTGGGTTTATTTTTATTTTTCGGGTTTATTCTTCATGGTTCATGTTTTTAGGGTTTATTTTTGTTTATTCATGGTTCATTATTATTTTTAAATTTATTTTTATGGTTCATGTTTTTGAAGACGGAGACCATAGTAAGAGTCCGTCTCTCACTCTGATTTAGATCTGTGAGGCAGTCTCATGAAGAGACTGCATAATATATTATATAATCAATGAACACTCAATCCTAACTAATCCAAAAAAACTATCTATTTCTGTCAACAAAAGCAAACAAGCCCCAACTGTATAATGAACATTTAATCTAAACAAATTTAGCAAATTTATTATTATGGTTTTAAAATCTTTTAGCTTCAAAACCATCACTCCAAATGAAGCATTAGAGATTTTTAATGTCAATTCCTTCAATGGTACAAAGATGAAGAGATGTGGGGTCATTGTGGAAAGCACAAAGAATTGAGGGTCTTAAAAGGATATCAATGAACTGACCTATCACCATCCTCATAATATCTTCTTGAGGGTTGTTGAAGGACTATAAATTTTGGCCCACACTAAAATACAACCCATCAAATTCCATCTCCCCTCGTAACAACCAACAATTCTCCACCACAAGAAGCTAGTCCACTTTTCATTCTCTGCCTTTGTTTTTTATCACTTTATTTATTTATTCTCCATCTTAGACTGTTGTTTCAACAACTAAAAATTCTACTATGCAGCAAAACGATAGGCATGTGGGGGATGCCACAAATTCCCTCAACCACAACTTTTTAGGCTCTTAATTACTATTTTATCGTCCTTCATTTATAAAATAGTAATTTTTAAATGGAAGTTATTAATTTTTTAGGGGACAGATCTACTAAATGTAATTTTTTCGTGTATTAGTATTTCGGTTAACTATAATCATGACCTATTCACTTATATGAAGATATCATATTATTTAATGAAAAAAAAAATTGAAATACTTATCATATCCGTTGATAAATAAAGTTAATTTTATTTATTTGTTTATTATTGACAACCAAAATTATTGATTGTTCAGATAATGAACACGAACTCGAATATGAACACGTTCACGAATATGTTGATGAACAAACATTAAATATATTTATCAACCCAAACACGAAAAAACTCTTTAAAACACGAACTATGTTTAAAATAAACTCGAACATGTATAAAATTAAACGAACATTTGACGAACAGGTTGAAGCTCGGCTCGGCTTGGATAGCTTACAACCCTAGTTTAAATTGACATGGACGTTCGAGAGAGAGAGAGAAAGAGAGAAGCTAGCTTGCTTGCATTCTAGAAACGGTAGCTTACACTACTAAATGTTATGCCGTATGGAGCCGTTGTTTCTGTTTATATTTTAGATATTATTTCACAATTTTAGAGAAAAGTTAAACGTTAATCAAAATCCGTTGCACATTATGAGGAGGCATGCAAGATAACGTAAAGAATAACAACTTATTTTGAAACAAAAATTGTTTTGCGTGAACGCGTCTAATGTTTATGCTGCTGAGTGATTAATGGTTGAAATTAAGTCGTGAAACACACGCGCAAACTTTTTCTTACAATAAAAAAGTCGAATCTTCAATAAAAGACTAATAAGTCACTGAATGTGATTGCCGACCATTTCTGATTAAATTATTACAAAGATGAGATTAAAGCTTATTATGATTGTGTATTAGCCAAGCGATCAAGTTAATCCACTCTCCCAGATATTTATGGAGAAAATATCAGAAAAGTATAATATGCCCCCACTTGGTTCAATATGTCCAATAAATTAAAAGCTCAATCAGATCAGATTTGGACCAAGCAAACAAAGCAAGAAATAAGGTTCACTAATTTGTGGAACTAAAAGTCATCACAATGTGTGATATCCGTTGAAAGGGGTTAGAACAAACTGGTAGGGTCTATACCAATACTAGTCTTTGTTGAATAAGTTGAAATTAGACATTAAATGAAGCTATAATTCAGACCACAAATTGAAATTGTCATATTTAGTTAGTTATATATGGGAACAATGAAACGGAAAATATTCCGAGTTGGATAACTATACATTGTCAAGAGCAATATATTGAAAAAGTGTGTTCCAAATTGAGTGAGAGAGTCTGGTTTTCTATTATAAATAGTTTTATCTTTATTAGAATATCACTGGTACATGACAAATAGATTTATAGAGTGATTTCATTAATGTACACTTGATGTGTATTGAAATACTTTTGATATGTATTGATATTATTACAATATAGCTAAAATATATTTTGCAACAAAGAATTAACTGAATAATTATAGCGTGTTGTGCCCCATTCGACGTGTGCCAGAAAATAATTGCTCACTACAGATTACGGGCATATTTAGGGAAATTGATCAAGTTAACCCATTTGCCGAATTGATCTAGACCTGAGATAAACAATAATGAACAAAAGGGGATGTCTGAGATTCCAACCTGACCGTAGTCTGCACTGACTGTATAATTCAACTTGCCAAATCTTTATTAGGAAGCTTCAAGATGTTCGACCTACCCAAGGTAGCTTCCTAGTTCAGAGCATCCGACCAGAATTAAAGAGATTGTGCGCGATAAGATATTTCCAAGGCTCAATGACTGTCAAACTGGATATATATGTGACTTATCCTTTCAAATCAGTTATTCTGCCGCTTGACACGCTCATCCTTTGATTGAGGAGTATCACCAGATCTATGTAGCCATCATATTATTATACCTAAGTCTACACGTATTATACTCTTCTACTATAAATATAAATTATAGCATGAAGTGTTCACAATCTTTGTAATCTAAACATTGAAGAGAAGATTTATTGTTTGAGCTAGAAATATAGTCCTGAGCTAGTCACGCCGGCCTATGCAAATTTCTACTATTTTTCTTTCTCTATTTACTTTTCTTGTTCAAATAAATAATCTTTAAACCCAAGACCATTCTTTTTTTTTGGTTTGACACTAGAAAAATAAAAAGTAAATATATTTATTAACTTGCATTTTATTTGTATATGGATATATATACACACACATGTATAAGTGTACATAAATATTTTCATACACCTTTCACAATTTGACTTTCAAAAAATGATTTGGTTGGTTTGTCATTGATCGAGGAGACCATGTATATACCATTAAGTATTAGCAACAAACAAATTATAGTCATATAGTGGCGCCACAATTTATAACATAGATTCCTATTAAACTCCGAACATATTATAATGATGAAAACAAATCATCATCTCTAATTCTCTGTGTAACTGTAAAGTCATTATTTAATTTTGTATGCAACTACTTTAATCCTAATCCCAATCTAAAATGTGGTAACTCAAACCTTATCAAAAAGGTTAAAAAAAAAAAGGAAATTAAACTCATTTGTTGGTCAGACGAACAGTTCACATCTCCGGCTAATTCGAATCATAGTAGTTTAGATCGACGGCTCTCGGGCCGTTTGCATTTCCGCACCCGAACCCGTTTCTTCCTGGTGGAATCTTCTCAGCGCCTCCAAGATCCCCGATTCATATACTCCAACCGGACCCGAATCCGTTTTCCGGATCTTTTGTTGCGAAGTTGCTATTCTTCTGGATAACGATTCCACCGAACTCGCCTCCTCTTCAGCCACCTCCTCCGCCGAGTATGGCGGCGATTTACGGATATTGGAATGTGATGACGAAGACTCATTTTCATCCTGAAATTGCAACACCAATTCCTCACTGCCGAGTACCAAAAATTGAAAAACTTCATATATGTTATTATTTAAAAAAAAAAAGAAAAAAATGGGATTCTTTCATTTTTTTTTTAGTTTTTCAGTTAAAATAAAAAATAGTGAAAAATCATACATCGGAAAGTTCATCTGTAGAAGCAATCTGAAGCCTGCGGCGCTTCCTCGAAACCACCATATCGTCGTCGCCAACAGACTCTTCGTCTTCGCTGCTCGAGGAACTTTCCGGCGCCGGAGGTGGAGGCGACCATGGTACCACTTGATTCTCCACCAATTCCTCCGCCGCGAGTTCTTCTTCATATTGTTCGCCGCTTTGATCGCATATTCCTCCACCGACGCATTTCTGGCAGTGGCAGACGGAGACGGTGGGTCCCAGCCTCGAGCCGGACGCCGACCACGGCGTCGGCGATTGGCACACGTGGCAAAGCAAATTCCTGGAATGCCGCGCCACCAGGAAATTGGCGGAGTGCACCTTCGCGTCGCAGTCCCAGCATAAGCTCGCCTGGTCCGATTCGCAGTGTATCCGCGCCATTTTTTTGCACAGTTCACATGCCCTCTTCATCTTTCCAAGTAGAAAACAAAACAGAAAACTCTTGATACAGAAAAAGAAATAAAAACAAAGAAAGCGATCGAAGAGAAATAGAAGAAAACAAATTTTGTGTATTGAAAATGAGAGATGAACATAAAAGATGGGAAGGGAATGAACTGATATAGAGAGACAAAAAACTGATAGGAAGAAAGGGAAGAAAAAGAAGAGATGAAAGAGGAAGCAAATACTAGACCTTCTTTAATTCAACTTGCAGTCAAACAGACCATAACCTCCTCATTAGCTTTTCAAAATTACGAAAATACCACCATCTTTTTTAAAATTATTCCTTTTTCATAATTATTAAATGGGTTTCTATTCGAATTCTAATCATTTAAAAAAAACTCCTCAAAAAAAACATTTAAAAATTTGGTTGAGTTCAATAGTTTTTATGTTCAATCTTTAACTGAAGGACGATAAGTGCTTGAGTTTAATTATAAATCTTAATGAGTCAAGTTCGTTTAATCTTGTAATATCATTAATAATTTAATTTAATTTAATTTCAACTGAAAAATGAAAAATGAAAAAGAATATCCTATTTGACAACTCCAAAGAGATGGAAATGAATGGCATATTGTCATATGATCAGATACAATACAACTACTAGTAATTATTTACTCTTGACTAATTATTTTATATCAATAATGGAATAAATATAATATCATATAGGAAGAGAAATTCCTTAATGAGGGCAAAGTGGTCGAAGATATTTTGGGACATGGGGAATCGTGTATGGAGCATAAAACGACAGCGTACCAAGGGGATTACTGGATGGTGAGGAAAAGTGCCAGGTGTCGGAAGCCTAGGGAGCAACAGAAGGATTTTCCTTGTGTCTGTGTGTGGTGTGTGTTTTTTTGGGGTCCAGTGGTGGGGTTTTATGGTGTTTCCTCGGGTTGGTGCACGAGATATTTGATTGGTTAGTGGTGACGTGGCGGAGAGGGGGGATGGACAAGATTCTCCAATTGCTTACGTGGATAAATCTGGGTCCAACCAGCGACATGAGCCCACGAGATGCGCACCTACCTGAAGATGGGATGTTTTTGAGCTCCCCAAAATTCAATTTTTGTGTTGCTTATTATATTGTGACACCTGCTGCCATAATTATTTTGCGGTGCTTTGACATAGAAAAGTGGTGGGTAAGATGTTGAAAAGAAATTGATATTTTGTGTATATATGAATATATTATCGATATTTTCATTTAAAGTTACGTTTACACGATCGATCAAAGCATGCAAAACTTAATAATCTGAATTTGTATACGTATCTGGATTGGCCAAGAATATTACTTGCAATTACGTGATCTGAATTCGAATATCTGCAATGAGTCAGTGACCAAGTCAAACGTTGCCAAATATATGAGTGAAGCTGACATAAACATTACGTTTAATTGAATATAAATGATACTTATTTAAATAAAGTCTTAAATTACATGATTTCATATATTTTATTTGTATAAATAATTGGTTACTAACTATTAGAAGTGTCAAAGAGGCCGAGCCGGTGTTGTCCCGCTGGGCCAAAGAAAAAAATTGTGTTGGGCTGGATCGGGCCACACAATGATCATGCTTCTATTTTTGGAGCTCAATCCACAAAAATACACTAAAAAATGGGGCAATCGGGACAAATCAAATTTTTGGACCTAATGATTCGGGCCATTCATTTTGGGGCTCTAAATATAGAACTCAGTCCGATCATTTTATCCTTCCGGCTCACAGCCCAACTAACTATGATTGTTTCTGTTGCCAGAAATTAAATTAATTTAAATCAGTTTACTTTTATATTGATGTTGGAATGCAATGTTTCGACATCAGTTTGTAAATACTCCCTCTATTAATCTGCTCCACGCCTCCAATCAATGATTTGCCCTCTCTGGAAGTGCAACTTATGTTCACTAGGAGCAACTTAATCCAAAGAGCAACAGCTAATCCGGTAGTGCAACTTATGTTCACTAAGAGCAACTTAATCCTAATAGCTACAATTAATCTATGTTATTAATCGAGTGCCACTTAATACTAAAACAATTATTCTGCAATAAAACTTTGAACCTAATTTGGTTGAGTCTACTGGGCTAGAATTCCAGAGAAGCAAAGCTTGATTTATATGGTGAGAAAATGGCATCTTCATAAGTATTCACATTTCACACGCTATGAAGAGTCTTGTCTATAATACGTTTCTTTAATTCTTTCCAGGGCGGTGAGGGATAAGAAGTGGACACCTACACACCATTTATTGAAAGCAATTAAAGAAAAGCCAAAAAAGGAGGTGCAAAGCCCCTAAATTTAGGGGTATCAATCATATCATATCTCGTGTTGTAAGTGGTGTTATGATTTTTTTTTTTTTTTTTTTTGAGGAGAAAGTTGTGTATTGATTTAGGATTTACATATTTCACAGAAATCCAAACATGGTATGATTAATTAATCGTGTTAAGACACACAACCCAAACACAATAATGTTCAATTACACTGACACATAATATTTATATAATTTAAAAGGTATGCAATTAGTCCAAAAAACTTGATTGATACGAAAACATTCAAAAAAAAGAAACCAAAATTACAAATAAAATTCCTTATTTGTTGAAAATTGCATTTAAGAATTTGTTCAACATTACAACCAACTACAGCGTCACAAAATACGAAAATAACATCTTATTCAAAATGCCTATATATACATATTATATCCTAAATCAGTTCAAACATTGCTTTACTCAGTGGCGGATACACCTTAGAGCATGGAGGTACAATTATACTCTCAATTTGAAAATATCCAAAAAAGCAAAAAATAAATAATAACAATACATTTGTATCCCTATTTTTACACAATTATATTTTAATTATTTAAAAGTCAAAAAACTAAAATATTTTCTCAACTTGTGACTCAACAAGCCTCACATTTTTCTTCTCCCCACAAACAAATTTCGACAAGTTTCCAATGATGTTGTAAATAGTATTAAAAAAATAAAGACATATTGGACCCAATTGCAATTGTAATTTTATTGTTAATGATATGTATTTTTTATTTGCATATTTTGGGTTGTGTGATTTTAAATATTAAACAACGTTTATGTGCATTTTTTTAACCATATATCGCTGGAGCCAGTAAAACTGGTCCGACCCCACCAACTTGTATATATGGTTGAGTTGGACTTTATTTTCATAAGTCCGAAAAGGATCGGGCCTACTTTGGCCCAACTCCAATGGCATGAAGCCTCACAAGACCAAACATCCCATCCAAAAATACCCTTGTTAGGCTGGGTTAGACCACAAGAAATGCGACCTAATGAAATCTTGGGCCAGCCAAACCGGCCAGATTTTACGGCTTGGCTCTCTGGTCTCGAGCCGAGCTAGTTTGGCTCAACTAATTGCCAGTTCTATATATCGTACCTCCATTTTCAAAATTCTGAATCCGTTAATGGCTCTACCACAGTATTCATAAATTCTTCAAAATGAAAGTCAAGTCTGTAAAAATTATTATATAGTCAGAACTCAGAATCCAATGTTTCTGAAATATCAAATTAAAGCCGTTCACAAAATACAAACGTTGACACACAAGAACGCCAAACAAGTTCTTACTTAAGTTTGTATTCAACCAGGTGGATCTCAAGCTTTCATGCACACCGCCACGTGTTGGCTCAACCTTGACAAATGTTTCGTCTCAATTATTAATCAATTTTATTCATTTATATTTTTTTTGTCTGAGAAAAATAATAACACGAATATTGATATTTAATTAATTAATAGGAAAAAAAACACGTAAAATCATTTAGCCATGGATACCATATACCTGATTCTATCCCTCCCACCACTCTTCTTAGCCCTCTACACCATAACTCAACATTTCCTTCACAAATTTCTAAATTTCCCACCAACTCCATTCCCAATCCTTCCCTTAATAGGCCACATCTATTTCTTCACGAAGTCCACACCCTTCCACCGGGCCCTATCCAAACTCTCCAGGTGTCACGGCCCAGTCCTCTCCCTCCAACTGGGCTCCTGGCCCATCCTCCTCGTTTCATCCCCACTAGCAGCCCAACAATGCCTAACCCAAAACGACATCGTTTTCGCCAACCGCCCAAATCTCCTCAACGGGAAACACTTCGGCTACAATTTCACCAGCCTCGCGTGGGCATCGTACGGCGATCACTGGAGAAATCTGCGGAGAATCTCGGCCCTCGAACTCCTCTCCTTCCATAAATTAGAAATCCTTTCGGGATTTCGGGCCGACGAGGCCCAAACCCTAATTCACAAACTCCTGAGACATCACAATGTCTCCAATAAAGGTGTTGATATGAGAGCTCTGTTTTTCGAATATGCGTATAATGTTGTTGTAAGGATGATTACGGGGAGATTGGGAATTGATAACCCAGAGGAGGCGGAGATGTTTCGGGAGATTGTGGCGGAGATGGCGGCGGTGACTTTGGAAGCTAATGTTGTGGATTTTTTGCCGTTTGTGGGTTGGTTTGGATTTGGGGATTATATAGAGAGGAAGTTGAGTTTGGTTCAGGAGAAACGAGAGAGGTTTATGGAGAATGTGATAAAAGAGCATTGTTGGGAGGAGGAAGGTGATGGTGGTGGAAAGAAGAAGAGGTTAATTGAAGTTCTGTTTGATTTGCAGAGAGCAGAGCCTGAGTATTATACTGATGAGACCATCAGAAACCTGCTCTTGGTAAGTTGGTTTTTCAGTATATGAAGGTTATTTATTTTGTAATATCATTTCTAACAAAAAAAAAAAATACAAGAATTCAAACCATATTTGTTTTGTTTCTATTTAATTAGCAAATTACACATTTAGGCTTCAAGAGGAGTATTATTTGTTAAGTACATACTTTTTGCAAGGGTGTGTTTGTAATATGTAAGCTGGGGTTCGAGTTTTATCTCATTTACATCTAAAAATTGAGATTGTATAAAAAATTGAGACGATGAACAAATTGCTGAGGACAACCCAGTTCAACTTCATAGTAGCTTCTTCTCTGGAAACAATATGATTAGTGATCCATGATTAATGTTAATTAATTTATCATACATAGTACACTTCCCTATTTTAATTTAGTGGTAATAGAGAAATTGGCCATTCACGTTTTCTTTAAAATGAAAACCAGCCATGTTTTTATAGGTAATAATTTTTGGTCCCGAGATATATACCACGCCGGCGAAATGAAGAAGGGGCCAAAATGGATTAAACCACAAGCTTGTAGTTCATGTGGTATCGCTCACCCTTTAGAAGAGTGTTAACCAGGGTTCGAAACTTGTATCTGTCAGTTTCTTTGGAATTTATTTCCTCCTTTCCAACCAGTACTCCTGACTTATTAAAAAGAAATGGCTAAAAAATAATTTTATGAAAAAACATGGCTAAAATTACTTTGCTATGCCTTATGGGCTTCCTTAGTTTATCATCTCTTGTGATCTGTTGAATTCTTTTCACTTCAAAATCAAGAAGGTGAGAAAAGATGAAAGTTATTTGGTGCTATATAGCCTCTCTCTTTTCAAACATATTTAAGTGTCAAAATGGAAATATTACAATCATGTACCATAGTTGCAAGATGCAATAATGACGATTTTCATCCATGTCTAGTTGCAAAATGCGATAGTAGATGATTTTCATCTGTCTTTCTAATGGTCCTGACTACATTTTGCTATATGATGATCCCAACAGGTTTTAGTCCAAGGAGCCTCTCACACTTCATCAACCACACTAGAATGGGCATTCTCACTCCTCCTACAAAACCCAGACATCCTAACAAAGGCAAGATCCGAAATCGACAACCTCGTCGGAAAACACCGTCTCATCGCCGAATCAGACGTCTCCAAAATCCCATACCTCCTTAACATTATCAACGAAACGCTACGAATGCACCCAGCCGCACCGCTTCTGACGCCTCATCTTTCGTCGGACGAATGCATTGTCGGAGGATTCCGTGTCCCACATGGCACTATGCTATTGGTCAATGCGTGGGACATTCAAAACAACCCCCAATATTGGAATGACCCCGAAAAGTTTAAGCCCGAAAGGTTTGAAGTGCTCGAAGGAGGAAAAAATGAGTTCAAATTTTTCCCGTTCGGACGGGGAAGACGGGGTTGTCCTGGCGAAAACCTAGCTATGCATATGGTTGGGCTGGCGTTGGGATCTCTAATACAATGTTTTGAGTGGGAAAAAGTTGGTGAAATTGATATGAGAGAAGGTAAAGGGATTATTACACCAAGGGTTCAACCCTTGAGGGCTAAATGTATTCCACGGCCGTTTGTTGTCAATCTTCTACCTTGAACTAAAATGTTATTACAATTCTTGGTGAATTAGTGTTGCTTTTGAATATTCAAGTTTGATGCTTATGATTATAAAACATCTGCATATTGTTATATATGTTGCATATACAGATGAGAAGTTTTGTCATAGCCCATCTAGCTAGGCTCACAATGCGTGAACGAGTAAATTACAAAAACTACCCCCAAGATTTGGTGTAATTACGAAACAGTTAAGTTATATCTCAAAATCACAAATACTCCTTTAATGTACAAACGCACCTGTTATATAACAAATATCCTTTTGTAGAGAGTGCAATTCTTAAAATAGAAACAAATATCAAGGGAGATATTTATAATTTAAATTAGTTGGAAAAATTACTCTTGAGTAATGGGATTGGAGAACGTGTTGACAACTATGTCAAGCTGGGATATTTTGTTGAAAAATTTTGATAATTTTGGGGAGACATTATCAAATATAAGTATCTTACAACTATTGTTTGTTGTGCTTAATTTGAAGAAGATATTTTCAACTGTGAATATCTTGTTGTTATTGTTTAATTTGTTGCGGAATAATATGAAACATGATTATATATTCAATTGAGGAGGTGATTAATAAGTATAATGAGAAATTAAAAGTTTGAAAAAAACAATTCTAGTTATGTTCTTTTTTTTTCATTTTTATATAAGAAAAATGTTTTCTCGACTAAATTCTCCAGATTAAAATAATATTTATAATTAGTTTATTGGTTAATCATCGAAAGACAAAGTCTCAGATAGGAACAAATATAATATACAGTAGAACCTAAGAAATGCTTGCAAAAACTTCTGTTTTAGAAAAAATGATTTATTGTAGGAATATTTTTTTTTTTTTGAGAATCAGAAGTTGGTGTGTGTGCAAATAGAATTAGAAGTTGCGACTATATGGTGAAAACTTTGTAAATTTTTTTAATTTTTTGTAAAAGTCAAACCAGAAACAGAATTAAAAATCTAAAGCACGCACATAAACAGAAACATAAATTGTGCATATACTAAAGGGTGATTTTGTATAGCCAAATACCAAGAAATATTTTTTAAGTGATTGCAAACACTCTG
Organism: Rehmannia glutinosa; assembly: GCA_016081115.2. Taxonomy (NCBI): domain Eukaryota; kingdom Viridiplantae; phylum Streptophyta; class Magnoliopsida; order Lamiales; family Orobanchaceae; genus Rehmannia; species Rehmannia glutinosa. The sequence continues at coordinate 53,784,224 of CM071929.1, forward strand.
GCTCCCCCCCCTAAATAAACATGGATGCTAGCGAGGAAGCTAAATATAATGGCCTCTTGGTGATGGGTGATTTTGGCTTTTCCAAGAATAAACGTGATGGGTTGCAACTTGCAAGCTGATCTACTCGAATGCCTAGAGATTTGTTGTGCACACGATTTCGCAATTGATCTTCATGCCCAAATTGGGATCTCATATGTTACACAGTTACACTACGATTTGCTGCATGTGATTATTAAAACTGGGCAACAGATACGGTCCCCAGATTTTTAGGAAAACTTAAATATATATAGAGCTGAGAACCCAAAACTTATTTCAGTTCCACAAAGAAATAAAATGAAAATAATACAAAACTCATATATAAAGATACAAATGGTTGTGATAGTGTACCTTCATATATACGATCTAATATGGTACTTATAAATTTCCGAGAGTTTTTTTTTGGCATGTGCGTACGAAACATACCGTCTTTCCATACCCATTCCTTTAATTAATTTTATTGGGCCTCTAAGACGTGGACCATATAGCATTCTAGTGAATTGTCCAAGAAACATAATAACTACGTTGTCAGGCCCCTTGACATTCGGGTGTCTTTCGTTGCGACTATTGATAGACTTGTATTGAGAATGACTATACATGTGGCTTCAGTCGGTTAGTTTTTGGGGACGCGCATATGACCTTTCGGATGTTCAGGCAAGCTGACCCAATTAAGTTCGGGGAGCTTGTTGCTAGTTTTGGACTTGACGGTGAAAAAGGAAATTGATCATCTCTACCTAAACTGGTCGGATGTTGGAACCGCATTCTTGATAAGTTCAAGGCAGCACAAAATAGTAGTCTCGAGGGTAGTCTGGCTCCAGATGACCTTGGACGTCGCATAAGCTGACGAGCATTATGTGGGGTCGAAATGATAGGCCCATGACAAAGCCGTGAAAAAAGTAAAGAATAAATAAAAAGAGGATAAAAAAGAAAGATTACATTTAATATGGAATGCATTACCTTTTAAACAATTTCAACTAGTTGGTCATCAAAGAGAAAAGAGAAAAAAAATAAAAAACTAAAAAACAAAGTGGAATACAAAGTTTGTGTATCTATGCCTATTATTCCATGATATGTATAATGATGGAACACAAAGTGTAATATGAAAGTGGAATAAAAAATATGAAGTCCTTCCATAAAGCTTGTTAGAGGATCAAGTCCACATTTTTCTTTTGAATCATTTTCAACTCAATTTTCCTTATGTCATGCATCTTCAACTGAATTGCTTGACCTCTTCCTCTAATTTTTTTTTTTTTTGAGAGAAATAGTAATAGCATATATTAGGAGAAAAACTTCGAACGTACCAAGTCCACCAAGTGATCGAGAATATCCCCGACCGTGGTGTTGTACAACGAGAATTAAAAGCAAAGCGAGATAGGTGATGTGCTATAGTGTTTCCCAATCGCGTAACAACCTCCAAATTTACTATTATTAATACTATTATCATGCAAAAATTGTATGGATCTCCTCTGATTTACGACTCTAATCACTAAAACAAACATACAAAGTTAGCACAATTTTTTCTACCAAATAGCCTTTTGAGGTTGTGTTAAGAAATTGTAAAAAGTCAAGTCTTTGCTCATCAATTTTGCTAAAATTAGTTTGTCAAATTCAAGTTCAAGAATCACATTCTTTTCAATATCAGCAGTCCATATTCCATAAAGTACAACAATTATGACCGCAGACACATTCAATATATACTTACACATTATACTTAAAACCTCTAATATTGCTCTTTAACATCAAATTTTATCGATAACAAAAGCTACACATACAATTATTAGTATATATGTGTATAATGTGAATAATATAAGGGTTAATTACAAAAACTACCATGATACTTAACATGATTATAAAAAAAAAAAACTTCCTCTTTAATAATTAAAAATATATCATTGACATTTGCTTTATTTACAAAATGCACCCTCAGTGCAATCTCAAGAAATCGTATTTATTAGGTAAATACAAATCTCAATAAGATATTTCTAATTTTAAAATATAATTAGAGTTTTTTTATTGTTGTGATTAAGCTAAATGTCAAGGATAGTTTTTGTAACTATCTCATAAAATAATATATTTATAATCTAAGTAATTCTAATTTAATCCCTAATTTAATCCCAAACTTAATTACCTTTTATTTTCATTTTGACTACCCCTAATTCATGCAAATATATACATACATATTAAGAGTAGGGATAATTACAAAAACTCCCCTGAGATTTGGGTTGATTACAAAATAAACCAAACATGTTTTAAAATTACAAAAAATCCTTCTGGTTTCGTTTTGTCTTAAATTTAAGGGAGGGTAACTGTAATACTTTTGTAAATGTCAGGTTTTTTTTTCTTGAAATGTTCTCGAAAATCACCAGGAAAAATGTAAGACGGAATCAAACCTCAAGGGTTTTTTAGTAATTTACAAAGAACCATGGGTTTTTTTGTAATTAGCCCAAATCTTAGGGGTGTTTCTATAATTATCCCTTAAGAGTATTAGCCGCAAAATATTACAAATTCAATGAATACCATCCACATTATGAACCAGAACCAAACTTTCAAATTGAAACTTATTCATTTCCTGCAAGTTTCATATGGATCAAAATTTTCAACTCCTCACTTTTGCCATGTATGTTTCCAAGTTCCCACCCACAAGTCCCCTTGCAACCCAACAATACCAATCCAAATCATGTGAAAACACTTAATTAATTCACTCTCCACCAATAAAAAATTACCCTTTCATGAAACTTGTTGCCAATTGCTTTGCACTTCAATAATGCATAATCGCTGACATATATACAAAGAAATATCCTCCTGCCCTGTTGGAGCAAGTCAAAGGGACATAGGATCACAGGAAAATTATATTGTATGAGGTGAAATTACCAAAATACCCCTGAAAACAATGACAACTTGACAGGGTTCTTCTTGGAAAGAGATGGGCAGTTGCTTGTTTGCAATAACCTAAGCCGACCAGCAATTACTCATCTGTACATTAGTTGTCAATTGTCATCCTTTCTACCTTTCCTTGAAATGCCCTTTTTTCTTTTCATCTCTGTATAAAACCCTCATGCCCCTTAATCAAAATCCCATCTCATTCTGCATATTCTTCATTGTTAAGGTAGATATATATTTCAAGAAAACAGAAAAGGGGATTAATGGCTGAATTTCAAGATATGTTGCCTTTTATGGCTGATAAATTGGGTGGGGAAGGATTAATAGGGGAAATGTGTAAAGGGTTTAATCTGCTGATGGATAGGGAAAAAGGGCTCATCACATTTGAGAGCTTGAAGAAAAATTCAGCTCTTTTAGGGCTCCAAGATTTGAGGGATGATGAGTTGCAGGGTATGTTGATGGAAGGAGATCTCAACGGCGATGGGGCCCTCGATGAGATGGAATTCTGTGTGCTCATGTTCAGATTAAGCCCGGAGTTGATGCAGCAGTCTGAGGCCTTATTGGAGATTGCCCTCCAGCAGGAGTTTGAGGCTGCTTGTTTTGACAGAAAAAAGTGATTATTTTTTTTTAAATTTTGTGATACTTGGAAATTTTCACACATTTGTTATTGACAAATGCCAATAAATTGAATCAAGAAATAGAGTGACTTGTTAATATTTTCTGGGGTAATGAATTTTTTGGTTTTACTGCTTTTTTGACAAAGATGTCATTTTTCTTAAGGCAGAGGGTTTATGTAATGGTATAGATCAAGAAAATCTTCAATGCTTGCAAGTTGTTGCTGTGGGCTAGAAATAATCTGGATTAAATAATGTGGATGAAATACAATCTTTGTTGAGAATTATTTGTATGAAATAAAGCCATGGAGTTAAATCTGGAGGAATAAGGATGTGTATTTCCAGCTTTTTCACATCATTAGCTTGAATGTCACATTGACAATGCTGGGAACTGCTTAATGATTGTTAAAGGGATAATTACAAAAACTATCCCTGAGGTTTGAGTTAATTACAAAAGAACCCATAAATATTTGAAAATTACAAAAAAAAAACCTTGAGGTTTGATTATGTGATAAATGTAAGGTGGTAATTGCAATATTTTTACAAATATAAGGGGGTGGTTAAAATGTTTTTGTTTATAAAGGGGTAAAGTGTAATACAAAATCAAACCTCACGGGATTTTTGTAATTCTCGAAAACCTGTGGGTTTTTATATAATTAACTCAAACCTCAGGGGTAGCTCTTGTAATTTACCCCTATTGTAATGTCAAGTTCTTAACAAAGTTTGAACAATCAGTTATAAGATGACTGCCCTGCAGGCTGCAGATCACTCTTTCTTCTGATGTTTCTGTTTCTTTTCTTTTCTGGGTGAGGCCTTTTACTTGCATAATTTTAAGGGGTAATTACAAAAACACCCTAAGGTTTGGGCTAATTACAAAGAAAACAGAGTTCCCTTGAGGTGGGGATTTTTTGTAATTTTGAAACATGTTTGTTTTTTTTGTAATTAACCCCAAACCTCAGGGGTGTTTTTGTAATTATCCCTAATTTTAAAGCTCTCAGTATTTGAGGGTAGTTTTAACTTACAAGTGGAAGATCAAAATGAAAATAATGAAGAAAACAGAGAGACATCTAGCAAAGATACTGAAAAACTCAATATAATTAGTACTAGAAAAAAAAAACTGATATTGTTAAATTTCATTCTTCAGATCCTGAAGTTAAACCAATCAAGACCTACTGAAAAACAATGTTAGCATTCGAAGAAGCCCGCGAAAAACCCATGATCTGCGATCTGATTTTCTCTCGCAGAAGAGAATCTCTTGGCTTAGACAGACTTGTGCTAAGAAACACTTCTTGCAATACTTTTCCATGCTTCAGCAAATATTTCACGAGACTAACATCGTTCTCGCATTCTATGAAGCCATGAATTTTAACCACTTTTAAGTGACGAAGAAAGGATTGCAAGTATTGAGTTTGCGACTCCCAGTATCGTTCTTCCCCAGAGCTTGGCGATTGCCATAGGTCCTTGTTCCATTGCTGTCCATAAGATAAATCGATATTTGTTAGAATTTGCTGTCGTGTTTGTTTAACTTGTTAAAAGTTATTGCCAGATCGATGATAATGTTCGGATTTATTGTTCGAACAAAGTGTTGAACGTATAACGATGGATAGCAGTGGAGTGGATATAGCTTCTGATTCTGCTTCGTTTAATTAGAATCTAAAAGAAGTAAGATTGATGCTTTGGATTTCTGATTATGTTTTTGGTTTGACTTTTACAAACAAATAAACACTTTTATAATTTTTTTCACCAAACACTCTCAATTGCTTTTTGCTTATTCTATTTGAGATATAAAAGCGATGCTAAGAAATATAAAGAAACGCAGATTAGTAGCACGGTAGTAACTTACTCGTTGTTCAGCTTTGCGAACGCTTGTAATCTTGATAACGAGAGTGTGAACGTTGGGTGAACTCCTGAAAAGGCTTGCTAATCCAGGGTTATTATGCTTGTTGAAACCAGTACTTAACTCCAACGAGTTCAGTTTATTGAACGGACCTAATGAAATGCCCGCAAAGCGATTGCTTTTGCATAGAATCTGCAACCATGCAATTGATGATCAGGAATTAGGAACTACATATGTAAGATACTACAGACAATTTTTTACGTAACCTTTTTTTTTTTTAATAAGTTTAAAATCTGTAACTGGTTGGATGTGAGGGGATAAATTTAAAGTAATTTTTGAAGTACCTCAATGCAGTGGTTTCCAAGTGTCAACGAGTGACAACACGAAATCCCGGTCAGAAAATTCGAAACACTTAGAATCTTCGCTTCACTTAAATTCTCCTGAAGCAGAAAAAAGCCAACAAAAGCCTCATGCAGAGAAGTTAAGTTCATCAAAACACATTCCTCGGTAACAGCATTACAAGACCACACCATACGTTCTAATTTCGGAGCTTCGATCCTCACGCGGCTACCGAAACAAAACGAATCGAAACAGCTCGACACCCTAAGCCTCTCGAGTTTTTTAACCGAAATCTCCAAGTCCTGCAGCTGGAAACAGCTCTCCAAACACAAATCCTCCAGAACAGGACACTCAACCCTAAGATGCTTCAGACCAAAACACGCTTCTAGATGCAACTTCTTAAGCAATGGAAAAGATGAGATCGTGAACAAATCAACGAGCGATGGCTGATCGTGTAGAACCGGGCGGGATAGCGTTAGCTTACACAACGATCGAAAACCATCCTTCATGATTTCCAGAGGAGGCAATCTGAAACCAGGGTGCCACGATTTTAATCTCAACGATTTTAAAGTGTCGCTGTTTATAACGCTGCGCGGGAAATTGAAATAATCGCGCGTAGAAACTTCGACGTCGAGTTCCTGGACGTTATGCTTAACCGCGTGACGGATCAAACAGGTTAATCGTGAAAAGCTCAGGAAAGCGCGGAATTTGAGGACTCGTATATCCGAATGCTTATCGAGAAGGGACGAGATCTGGTCGACGTATTCAGAGCCTTTCGGGGCGTGCGAACGGGACCTTTTACCGGTTTTTGAGCTCGTGGCGATGGAGGCATTGGCGAGAGTGTTGACAGTTGTGAAATCGAGATCGGGGAATGAGTACCATAGATTTTTCCAGCGTTTGGATAAAACACTGGTTTGTGCGATGAATTTGATTGGTAAATATGAGAAGATTTGATGGAGGATGTCGTCTGGGAGATTACTGATTCTGTCTTCGTGATCGGTTTCGGGCGTTTGTGGTGTTGAATTATGGAGCTTTTTCTTCCTTTTTGCAGATCTTGTTTCCATTGTTGAATTTTGTGTTTTTTTTTTCTCTAATTGTGATGATGGATTAGTGTGATATGAGATTGTGGTGTTGTGCGGGCGGCTAGTTAGGATTTTTGAAGTTTTCAAAGAGAGAACTCCGCTGTTAAGACGATATCAGTGCTAAGGTTGTTGGATTTCAAAAAGAGGTTTTTATTTATGGGGCGGTAGAGAGCGTATGAGAATAATTATCAAATTATCCCCTTTAGATTTGAAAGAATTGGTATTTGGGTTCCTCCAGTTTCTTGGAGTTGAGCACATATTATGGGAGGAGACCGAGAGATTGATGAGAATCAAACTCAATCTCTTTTGTAGGTAGGCGGTAAAATTAAGCTCGGCCTGCGGGACAACCCAATGTTTGGAATGTGGATCGGATTGGACCGTGTTTCTAGGCCTACAAAAAGTTGAGTCTATTTGGCCCGACGGGCCGAGCTAGTCCAACTTTTTCAGGCTGGCATGATTTTTTTTACATAAAGTGTATATATGGGCTAGGATGGGCCAGTCTTTTTTGTGGCCCGACCAAAGTCGGACCAATCCGACCCGGATTTTTTTAAAAGGCCGGAGTCTGCCCCATCTCATTGCCACCTCTAGGCCAGGGCTTGAGATTATAGAGTTTAGACTACTCGACCACTATCCGATTATCGAACCCCTCCAAATTGGTCTTTTGTAATGATAGAAATGAACAAAAAAAAATTAGTAAATTTGGGATAATGTAACCCTAAATCATAATGAACAAATAAAAGGATTGTTTTCCCAATGTTTCATGGCTTCAACTTTTTCACCGAAATTACTCGTCATTCATTCTCCTCCAGTTTTACATAATTTTGTTTTCATGGGAATTAACTTCTAGGAACTCGTCAACTATCTCATAGGATCATGTTTAAAAGAATTAAAATGTTTGGTGCCATTAACTTTTTGTAAAAGTCTTTTTATTTGTTCAATATGACAATATATATGAATTAATAATTTTTTCATTTTTATTTTTGTCTTTAATTTTAATTTTAATTTAAAATATAATTAGGATATAGCTCAAGTGGTCAAAAATGTGTGTTACTAGGCAAGCAGTCCCAATTCCAATCCCCTCCCAAGACTTTTCGTTTTTTCTTTACCCCCTTCAAAGAAAAATAATAAGTTTAATTAAAAATTACCAATACGTAAAATTCATGTGATTTTATTACGTTTTTTTTAAATAGACAAAACTTGCTAAAAAAAAAAAATCTTAATATTGATTTTGTTTTGTATAATTTTATCCACACAGTCAAACACCCTCAGACTATGACCAGTCCAAATGCCCAAGCGAAATGGTGTTGCTTTTCCTGTCTCTCTACTAGAAACATCTTCTTCAATTTCCTCTACCTTTGCATTCATCCTCTAAATCTAAAACCCTTTTCCCTTTTCCTTCTTCCAGAAATTTCAGCTTGTTATTTATTTACGGGCTTTGCTGTGTATTTGGAAACAAAAGGCAAAGTAGGCTAATGGTAGTTAAGAAAATTTCGATTCTTTACTTAACTGTTTCTTGCTGAAAGGGGAGCCAATGGGTACCATCGAACCATTCAATCGGTAATACAGTAATTGAGGTTTCTTTTCGTTAGTTTTTCTGTTATTTCTGAAAGGTTTGTTGACATTTTCTCCTGTTTCTTGAATGAATAGCCTGGTTAAACTTGCGGCAAGGGCTTTTTATGACGACATAACCACGAAAGGTGAAAACCAGCCCAAGACTAGTAGAAGTGATAACAGAGGGATTGCTGTGGTAGTTCTCGATGCTCTTACTAGGTACTTTGCCTTTGTGTTTGAGCTTCTTTGGCAACAATTATTTTTAGTATTTGCAAACACTCCCTTAGTATAATAGGGGGTTGTTTAGGGGGGGAGGGGGTTGCAACGTCTACATATTAAAGAAAGTGTCAATTTGATTTAAAAGTCGATAATGAGTGGTGAATTTTGAGTTATGCATTTGGAAGAATGTGAAAATTAAATTTATTATAAAGTTGGATATTTATTTCATCCTGCTCTTGAGGGAAACGACAATGGTTGAACTGAACCTAGCGTGCTGCAATTTCATTCCTATTCAGGCGTCAGTGGGTAAGGGAGGAAGATTTGGCTAAGGACTTGAAGCTTCACACAAAGCAACTTCGTCGGATTCTTAGATTCTTTGAAGAAGAAAAACTAGTCACGCGTGATCACCGAAAGGAGGTTAGCGCTGCTTTTGCGATTGCTAAATCTCATGCATTAGTTCTTTTTATGATTCTTCTACCAACTTATAGTTGGCTTAGTATAGGATATGGTTATTCCAGGTAAATGCATTCTAGATAGTGGCCTTTCAACCTGGAATCTATGTATAATACTATATCACATCCGTATATGTGAATACATGTGTGCGAATGAACTAAGAATGTAAATGCGGTTACATTTGTAAGCACATGTTACAAACATATGATATATTTTTTGGAATAGCTATGACATGCATGGAAGTGAGGCAATCTGCTTTAGCTTGTTTTTAGGGTGTCCTCGGTGTTACATATCTAAGAGTAGAAAGTCTAACGGCAATAGGAGTTGCCTTGTAGAATCTATTTGTTTATTACACGACCAGTACCTCTCTTAAAAAGGAAAAGTCACCTATTCTCTCCATTACTATGGGATTCCCTTTGTTCCGTACCATATACATCTTTCAAGTAAAATGGGGATCCCTCAATCCTAATCGTGCTGAATAAAATCAATTTAATCAATTAATTCAGTGGATCAACCCAATTTTCTTGCTTGAAACCTACTGTGGGATAACATGAGGTATTCTGGTCACTTTATATATGCAAAATAGGACACTCGAGGTGATTATAGATTTATAGTGTGGTGGATCAAGACACGGGGTCAAGGATGGGATAGTCTTTCGGGTTTTTTTTTTTTTTTTTTTCAATAATCGATATGTTCATTGTTCATTGTTGAAGTAGGAGTAGTTCATCACTTTTGGTGGTAATGGACGGTTTCAAAGGGCCTGGAGTGAAAGAAAAATGGGGGCCCTTGTGGTTATATAAAAACAAATTAAATTAATGTTACAAATGTAATTTCATTGATTTAACATATAAGATATGTAATAAAAAATCTCATACTGAAACTTTAATATTACGATCTTATTAATATGAAATCAAAAAAAATTCTTTTAATATAATTAATCATACAAAAAAGAAAAAAAACGACAACTAATGAATTAACTATGAAAAATTGTTCTTCTTGTATTTTTATTTGCAAAGTTATCAATAAATTCTCCAACTTTGGTTTTTTATTTTGCAAAGAAAACAAAGAGTTAGAGATGGAGGGCAAAAATAGTCACTGGATGCACATATGCATGACTCAAGAGGCCTACCCACAATTTTGTTTTATTGTTTTAGAAAAAAGCTAAAGATAGAAAAGGGAAAATAAAAGGCTAATGTATTTGCATACACAGAGAGTCGAACTACTGGCCTCCCAAGTTAAGAAAAAACACCTAACCAGTCGGGCAACATGGCTTTTTGTTTCCTGAAGTCCAATCTTTAATATATACTCATTAATTAATTTATATATAGAGGAAAAAAAAACTCTGAGGGCCCTTTCCGGCGGGGGCCCCTGTGCGGCGGCACCACCTTGGCCGCCCCAGGGCCGCCCCTGAATGGACCATAAACATGGTTTTGTCCATATCACATAAGTGGGAGGTGGATATGAATATCACTGCTTCTGGAATTGTCATCCTCTTGTATCAAACATGCTACTGGCTGTTTTCATGCTTCTAGAAATTACATCTTAAAAAACCCATCTTTTTTCTTGGACTTGATCTAGAATATATTTTGTTAAATGCAATCTGTTTATTACGAGATACGGTGTCATTAAAACCTGACTTCTTCTCAATTGGAAGTTGTCCTTGATTATTATCTTGTTTCAGTACCGCCCATTTACATTATTTATGATCTCTTGCAGACTGCCAAAGGTGCAAAGATATACAATGCTGCGGTAGCTGCCACTGGCGACAGTCAACAAACTGGAAGAGAAGGCGACGAAAAACTTAAGATGCATACCCACTCATATTGTTGTCTAGATTATTCACAGGTTTTTAGCTCCCCAAATCACTGCAATTAGAAACTATATTTTTGTAGACTGATGATGTTTGTACAAGCACACATTTCAGTGTAACTGGAGTTCATATTTATTGGTATTGATAGCGTAAATTTATATGCCAAATGAGACGAATTTTATGTGCTTTAGGAAAACAGCCAGTCTAGTTAGTTTGTGAGCAAGATTGCACATTTTTGTTGTCATAAGATTTTATGAGGTGAGGAAGTTTCCTTGTTGATGCGTAATGGACAAACATGACCTTACTTTATGGAGGTTCGAAAGTGATGGAAGGGATTGTAGAGGAACAAGGAACTGAGACTATGAGGAGTGAGTCAGACGAAAAGAGTGGTGGAACAAGGAAAGGGAAGAGTTTTCGCATGAGAAATTCTACTCAACTCCTCAAAACCTTAGGTCTTGTATGGTTATGTTTCTATGGTCCATTTCCAATTTCTAGTGTCGGAAAATGAATTTTGAGAATTTATTGATTTTCGTATGAAAACTGGAATTATGTTTGAATAATGAATTAGAATGAGTTTTATGTATGTTTAGAAATGAGATTATGTTTGGTTGAGTAGTTTTCAACTAGTATTTTATGTATATAATAATTTGAAACGTTGATAGTGGTTGAATATTTTAAATTAAATATATAATATTATATTTGTAAGATTGTAGGTGGAGGGTCTCATTAGATAGATATAATTAAAATATAGTAATATTTTTAAGTAGATAGAGTTGGTGATGATGGGTCCCCACATATATAATTGGATGAAAATTGGACGAAAAGATGAGAATAGTGATTGATAAGTGATGTAGGGTAATGTATAGGGTTGAAAATTGAAATTATAGGCTTGAGATGTTTTATGTGAAAAGTGGAAACTGAGAATGATGATTTCCGTTAGAAAATTTATAAATAAACATGATTTCATTTTTATGAATAATTGGAAATTGGAAATGGGCCATTGGAAACATAAACAAACAAGGCCTTATATTCTACATCAGACTCTGAAACTTTTCTTTTGAAAAAGTTCACTCTTCAGAAAGTTTTTAGTTTTTGCATTTTCTGGAAGTTTATTGAATGAATCTGATGTGTTTACCAGGACCTCTAGTTTAGAATGGATGGTGTTAGATCTACCTATACTCCATTTGAAATGAATTGTTCATTTTAATTAGCTTAATTATATTCACTACCCTTGAGATTGTCCTAAAACTATCCCTATAAGTTCAAGATTACAATTACCCTATAATCAATTATCATCAGAAACACCTAATAAAAATGTATAAAGGCTGTTTCAACCGTGGCTTTCAGACTTTCAGTTGCATTTATTGCAAACCTGAAATTACTATTTCAAATTTTGGTCGTTTTTATGTTTGAGAGATATGCTGATTTTCTGATTTTGATGATTGATGATGTTGTGACTGATATTTTGGCCTTCCTTTACTATTTATGCTCGTGATAGTTTCTTGTGAAATTCAATAAGAATGTTGGTGTTTTCCTTCTCAAACCTTTTTCTTCTCAAAAAACGTTGAAAATAATGTAACTAAATGGACAATTTTGTGCCCCTCCTACTAAAACATGAGCATCTGATCTATAATCATCATTTGACAATCCATAGTACTTAAAAAAAAAAGACCCAGCCTCGCCCTCACCCCTCCCCCCAACTTAAACCCAGCTCTAGACCCAATCCCGCCTGCACCTAAGCTGCCTTTTTCCCAATAAAATACATATTCATATACATATTCATATACATAAATATATATATATATATATGTATACACACACACGTAAAAATTAACTGGTATGCTTGCTATCTCATAGTGGCTAGGGGTGGGGTTGGTTGGGCTGCTGGCATTGGAGTGGGGCTGTGGGGGTGCTATTTTGATGGCGCTTCGGTTGTGGAGTCTGAGTGTTTTGGGTAAGGCGCTGTTGCTAGGAAATGAAATTCCTTTAACATTTAAGTTTATTTTTTTTATTCTAAATAATAAACTTGTGTTAAGAGTTACACTAATTTAAGTATAATAAGTTTGTCTTTTTTGTGTAGGATGTCTAAAATTATTTATCTGTCAAATTTATTAAATTTCTCTTTTTGAAGTTTTACAAAGGGAAGAAGAATAAGATGGAAGGAACTTTTACTTAAATCTTTTGTTTAAATTTTACGAAAAGTATAAACATGATTGTAAAAATAATAAACTTATAATTAGATTATATTTAGTCCCTTTATTGATTTAACATGAAAAAATGTAACAGTTACATTGAGAATTGTGAAGCACTATAAATGGTCCCAAGGGAGTTCTTGTCTTAAAACATTTTACGAACAACACTATGGGGACAATATTAGATTCCTCATTCTTTTTTGGCTGACATATGCATTCTCCGTAACAGCGATGGACTGTAGGTGCAGTGTCTAAGATGGAGATAAACATCAAAGATGATATTTGTGATTTCAAAACTTAAGAGGGCCAAACCTCAAGGTAGTTTTTGTAATTAACTCGTTTACTTAATTTGTTTGCAGATATATGATGTGGTAAGGTACAGATTACACGGATGAAGAAAAAGCTGAAGGATGAAATAGAGAGCAAGAATACAGTTCAGGAGTATACATGCCCCAATTGCAGTAAGAGGTATATCTTTAACTGGCAGTTTTGCATTTTGCTTTTCTTGTTTCTTTTTTGATATTATTTTTACTCTTTTTTGGCTTTAGCTATTTTTAGAAGTTTGAGAATTTATTTGAAATCCAGATATACTGCCCTTGATGCACTCCGGTTGATCTCCCCATATGATGAGTACTTTCACTGTGAAAGTTGCAATGGGGTACTTGTGGCTGAAAGTGATAAGTTAGCCACTCAAGATTTGGGAGATGGAGATGATAATGCGAGAAGGTGTCGCCATGAAAAAATAAAAGACATGCTTACAAAGATGGAGGTTCGTCCTCTTTATTATGCATAACAGTCTTTGTGTTTGTATGAGTCAATCCTTTGACTGTTGTAATTTTGTAAAAAAAAAGGAGAATCCTCCACCCTTTTTGTTGCCAAGATATTATTATTGCCTGGTGGCAAATGTAAAGGTGCTGATTATAGCATGTGTGAGGTTCTTTATTCCTTATATTTATATACTATTTATGCTTTCATTAAGACCAAATAATATTATACTATTTATGTCACCTGAAGTTATTCAAGATTTAACGTTTTACTGCTTAATCTCTGTTTAATAAATTTTTTGCACATATTACTGTCCTCTGTGACTTTTATCTCTGTATTATATATCTAATATTTTCAGGTCTAATTCTATGTTACCTGACTGAAAAATTCCAGGTAGTTTATATAGTAAAAATAAATGGTAAGTCGAATCCAATACATTATTTGCAGTTTAGGTCAGGTAATACTCTGTCTTTCTGAAAAATAAGATTTGTTTTCTCAAAAGAAATTCTAATTATGTTACAAAAGAACTTATAATGGACCGAATATATTATGTTAAGTAGGAAAGGTAAAGAGTTCGTGAAAATTCAAAGAAAAGTGGACACTAACTCTTGTGAGATAAATGTTATCTATCAACAATCTGAAGCAACTATAGTTTTTACATTTGCATACTTGGCTAAACGTGTTTCATTTGTGTGCTTTCTTTTTATGATTTATTTTCTCTACACATCCATTTCTCTCTCCATCCTAAAACACAGAATAGAAAAGAAAAACAATAACTGCGTTGTGAGTTTCTTCTTCTGTACTTGACTGGTTATTCAAAGGGTTCATTAGTCTCCACAAGGGATATGCATATTTTTAACGGATGGGAAATGCATGGATTAGATGCTGCTAATCTGTGGTTCTACCTTTGGTAATCTATACATTTAACAGATTTTCAAAGATTTGTGAAAACCAATAACTTTATTTTTTTAATCTCTTTTCGAGTTGTATGAAACTTTACTTTTGTTCCCACTGGACTTTTGTTTTTTCATTTAACTGTGGAAGTGCTCGACTACAGGAACAGCTCAAACCTCTAATTGATCAACTTGCAAGAGTCAAGGATTTGCCTGTCCCTGAATTTGGAAGTCTTCAAGCTTGGGAACTTAGAGCAAATGCTGCTGGCCGATCTACCAATGGAGAACTTAATCCCAATGACCCTTCTAAGTCTTCTCAGGGTTTTGGTTTTGGAGGAACTCCTATGCCTTATGTTGGGGAGACAAAGGTTACATTCTTTGCTTGCTTCTCTTTGTTTGCTTGCAAGGTATTAGTTGCTTTCACTTTTGCATTGACATAGGGGATGGGTTAGAGATATTGATCTCTAGCAAAGTGAATAAGGAACACGACTCCTTAGTTTACCAATCATGCCATTCATGTCAATTTTCTTGGAATATGTTGCCGATTTTGTGAACACAAGTTTACGTTATCTTAAACAAATAGTAAACAAGTAATAAAATGATGAATAGATTATCGTTCCCACGAGGCTGGATTGTTATTAATTACCAAAATCATATTAACTCCACATTTAATTTGAATCAAATGAAAGCATGAAATGGATAATTGGAAATTAAAGCAAAGCAAACACAGAACAAATACGCAAAAAAGCGAACACAGACTACGTTCAATGACTTATGGCCAAGGGTTTTTAATTTTACCATAATTAGTACGAAATTAACTGTTCTTTCTCATTAGTCTACATTAATTGTCCTAGTTGATAGTCGAGAATTTTTATTTTCCACTTTCCTCTCCGAAGGTCTATGAAAATATTCTTAATTAATCCATTACATTCCTATGGGCTTTAAAACAATTAAGAATTCATTGAGTTCTGTGAATCTCATATAGTCACTACACATTGTACAAGTATATCTGTGTCTCATATCATGTGCACCGAATCATTATGAATATCCTATTATTCAATTAGTCATCATGTTGAAAAGTTGTGAACAATGTAAAGTACTATCATCACTTGAATTGATTAAAAAAAATCCAAAGAAATCTTTAGGTTGCATCGTAACCCTCGAAAAAGAGAATTGGTTTAACAATATAATTAGAAATTTATTGATAAATTCTTGTTCTCAATAAAGGTAAAGAAAAGAGAAAGGGAAGGAAGAACACTGAGAATTAGGAGTGCTTTTCCGTTATCTTCCAGTTTTTCTCTTTGTTTCTTCTCTTTTCACTGTTTTTTAGATGCCCAAACGTCCGGATTGGATTTTCGTATGCATACACCATCTCAAAAAACATCAGGAGAGAGACTATTTCAGTTTGACCCAAAACTCGTGCTGTGGCCCAAAATTCATAGCGCTGCAGTGCAAATCATGCATGAAATATTACAAAGTGGCGCCTTGGGCCAAATTCTTTGCCCAGTGGCATGGCAACATTCTGTTTGTTCTGTTCTTTCTGTTTGGAAATCGGTTTTTTGGCCACTTTCTCAAACAAGTTCACTTTTGGTGTCAAAATATGAATTGTAGCCCTATCTCTTGTATTTATATAGCCACTTGAATTAGGTCGATATCAAATGTCTGGAGAGTGATATCAAAATATACAATGATATGCCGCACTTGGAAGTTTCAGTCTGCTGTTGACTTTTTAACCCAATTTTTCTCTTTGAAATCAATTGAACTGGGCTAAGTTGTCACCATAAAAGTTGCAGCCCTATATTTTTAGCTTTCCAATGGATCAAGATTCATGTCAATAGGGTTTCTGGCAAAATGTTATGCCTAAATAAAACACTGCCTCAGTAGCACTGCGATGCTGAAATATTCTAGACTGACAGGTCACCGCGGCCCTGAATATGGTGCCTTCAGTAATATGTAATTCTGATTTCTGAGTGTAGATATGCATGCACAATCAGTATAGTTTATTATATATAAATATTTGGATTTTGACCTACAACGCTGTTGTATAATTATGGATAGATAATGCTCTGAATTGAAAAGATACTTGAAGCAAATTACTGGAATTCTGGATTTCAAAGATCAGCAGGCTGGAAGTTAAATCATTATTGTGTGGAAGTTAAATCATTATTGTATGCCTCATATATTTATCTTTTCCGAATGAATATCACAACATGTAACTTGAACTCCTAGATGGATAGCTGGGTGCCTATGTGCTCTTTCGAACAATATTGAAGTGGGTTTTACCATCAAAATACCTAATCATACTGTAGTGATTTGGCCTGTAAACTGGTTTTTCTCATCTGTGTGATTGTTAAAATCAATTTTACTCTTAGGAAATGTGTAGTGCTGTTGAAACTTATAGTTTTGATTGGCAGGTTGAAGTTGCTTTCTCTGGTATTGGTGAAGAAGGAGAAAATGTCAAACCAGTGAATGCAAATAAACCTGTGAAAGTTTTGCCTCCATGGATGATAAAGGAAGGAATGAATCTTACAAAAGAACAACGTGGAGAGGCCAACAAAGAGGTTAAGATGGGTGGTACTACGACAGCTCCTGAACTTTCTGATGACAAAAAGTCCACAACCGCTGATGATGAAGCAAAGAATATACAGGTCTGTTCGTTGCTGAGACTTGTGTGTCTATTTTTCTTGTCATTTATCTTATACATGGAGTTTTTTCGGCATTACCTTTGGTGTAGAACTTGTAGTTTCAACTGCCTTTTGATCTATCTTTAACTTGGTTTTATATTTTTGTAGGATGAATATATCAAAGCTTATTATGCTGCTTTCCTAATGCGCCAACATGGACAAGAAGAAACAGTCCAGAAGGAACAGGAATCAACTAATGCTACAATCTCCAATGAAGTTTATAGCTCACCCACTGAGCGCCAAGTTGGCATGAAGTCAAAACGGGATGATGGTTATGAAGGAGATGATGTTAAATTGGAAGAGGCCCCTCCTACAGGTAAATATCATTATTTTGTTAGCCTCATATCCGTTTATCTGTATTTTTTTTCCCTGGAATAGTCGAAACGTGACCTTTCATTTATTTGGAATAATAAAGAGAATGTTTGGCAGGACAAAACAAAAACGATACTGTCAATATTTTAATTTTGAAATTTTGAGTGAGAGAGGAACTGTTGATGGCCTAATTCATAGGCTTTGTTTGGTGCTACTCACTTAGATTTATTCCTAAGTGGATTCAGACGCGAGATATGTCTCCTCGAAGCCGTTGTTTTTGTTTCTTGCTTGCTCCTTTTTTAAAAAAAAATTCAAATTCGTAGCTCCTTTCCTTAAGTAACCAGTAACACAACACATCCAAGCTTTTTTGCATCTCTGAAATGACAATGGTAAACAATTGGTATATTTCTCGTCTCTCACATTCAAATTAATCCTGCACCATCCACTGAGCCAATGCCTGTGCTCCTTATACTTGCCCCGTTGGTAGAAACCCGATATGAAAATGGGGAAAGTGAGAGAAAGAGAAAAAAGAGCAGAGAAGGAATGAAATGGAATGAAGCCATGCCGACGTTTCTCCACCCGTTAACAACAAAACTGAGAAACCCCAGGGAGAAGGAAGGAACGAAAAGAATAAAAGGAATAAAGGTCATGCTGACTTATCTCCACTGTGGAGAGACAGGCCGAAATGACTTTTTCCCTTTTTTACCGTTTTTTGTTCCATCTTTCCCCCCTTCTCCCTTTCTTGTACTTCACCATTTTCTTTTTGGGTTTCGGCCAAATAACTATAGTAAGCACTGAGCCACTGAACACTTTCGACTACAGAATGTAGCAAATATTGTAAGAACCAGTACCTGCAATAAATTTGAATCAATCAGGAGAGAAATATAGTAATTGATCATCATATTCGTTCAATTTTAGGCGAAAAAAATGATTGAATGTGTTGTGCTATTGTAAGTATTGAGATTCAGAATTTGAATATCAAAATTATGGAAAATATGGCGGGTGGCATGAATGAGCGGGGAAGTTCTGCTGCTAAAAAATTTAGAACAACCATGCTTGAAGCTTTGCAGTGGTTCAAAGAAAACATTAAACAGTTCGACCTGACAAGTGTCACCGTCAGCCCAAGTGGGAAGCATCAAAATGCTCAATGCTTAAAAGGAGCTAATTTATTACTCTGAGCTGGCGTCTCGAGATACACGCCAGCCCTCTTGAACCATTATCGTATAGGTATCCCGTATCCATAATTTTTTTGGGAATCTTAGAATATGAGTGTAAGTGTCTAGTTATAATTTGAGATTTCTAGATCCCATTCTGAATCTGTTGGCTAAACAATGTGTCTGGGGATCAGGTAAACTTTAATCTCATAAATTGCTTAATGCTTTTGGATATCAGATATGCACATACAGTAATTTTTCTGGGCTTTCTTCGAGTGTAATGTGTGATTCACGTTCTTCTGTGTGCCCAATTAAACCTCTTTTCCTCATCCCTTTTATCTATTAGCTAATGATTAGGTGTATTGCTCAAGTAATCAATCATAAAGTCAATTTGGATTATAGAAACAGTGGGCTTGTTTGATTTTGTTTTTAGGATGAATTTTCAGTTTCTATCATTTTCAATGCGTTTAAAGTTTTGTATTAAGTTGTGTGAGAATTAAGAATAATGCTTTAAAATTGAAAATATATGTGTTTGAAAAATGAAAATATGCTTGGTTGAGTGAGAATATGGTTAGCTGAGTATATGTTTTGTATATTCATGCGCAGCAATATGTGCTGGAAAATGAGATGTTTGGTTTTATGTTGGAATTTCTTATTTTAAAGATTTAAGATTACATACTATTTATGTTTTTTAGTGGTGGGCCATGCTAAAATATTTTTGATGTAAGAAATATGGTAATGATAAGAATTTGTGGGACCCGCATATTTTGAATTGAGTGAAATGATAGTAGCCTTGGAAAAAGAACATATAAGTCTAGTCTATTGTTTTCATAAAATGCAAGAAATGGAAAAATGCAGTGGAAACCGGGTAAAATAAATGAGTCCAGTGTTTTGAGTAGTAAAAATTGGGAAGATTCTCTTGAAAACAAAACCAAACGTGGCCTGACTCCTGTTTCTGGGGTCTTGTACATTCCAAATTGCTGCCACTCCCCGCCTTATAATATTTTACAATTTTTTTGCTTATTAAATCGTAACAATCTTCTCTATAGGCACGTTTTTGTGCCATGTTTCAAGCCCCAACTACCTGATAGTTACAAGGATCTGTCAATTGCAATAATTTTAACCACTAAGATGTTTTCGTGACAGTATGAAAGTCTCTTTTTTTTGTAGTTCTTTCCGGGTGCACGCATTAGACCCAGAAATACCTAGTACCATTACTCTAAATGGTGTCTGACCTTAAGGTAGATCAATATGAATGGGTTTTTCTAGTTAAGCTGAAAAAATTAAGTCCTAGTGAAATCTAAATGGATCAGGAGGTGTATTCTAATGAAATAACATGTTGCCGGGCAATTTAAATTTGCATCAGATTGTGAACTAATATGTTCCTTTTCCAGCTAAGCTGAAAATTTGAAGTCCATGTGAAATTTGAATAGATATACGCATATGTTCTGTTGAGATTGTGCACCAAGTTCCAAAGTACTCAAAAGAATTCCGTAACTAAAGCACGAATAATGGAATAAGACCCATTGCAACTCCCTTTTCTCTGAGGATGAGAAAATGTAAATGCGTATGGAATAAGACTGAAATTCCATGTGCAAGTCCCTTTCTCTGTGGATGGTATGATGTAAATGCGTAATCCAAACTATTGTAAATTGGAATAGAAGTAAAATGGTTGGTATGACTTGAGATTTTCATTACCCTCTGCTATAAATATTCACCTCGAATTTGATTGATATAGAAGTTGAGCTATATATTTAGTGTTACTTTGGTAGCTTTTTGTAATGGACGAAACATGCTTTGTCTCAGGTGGCAGAACTGAGCGTTTTAAAGTTCATGACTTAAATGTAGAAGCTGAAGCTTCTGAAGATGATGAAGACGACATAGACTGGGAGGAAGGATAGAGTTTCCAAGTGCACTTATTAGATTTCTAGAAGTTGCAGGCTTCTGATCTGACGTTAAAGCTAAGTTATTCCAAGGGAAGCTCTACTCACTGTAGAATGTAGATTTATTGACTGTGTACAATTAGTGTTTCTTGCACTGATATCTAAACTGCATGCTTGTTTGTACTGACGTTGCAGTGTTAATATAGAAGTAAACTTCAGAAGACCAAGATATATTGGAAATGCTCAACAAAGTATGACATTGATGCTACTTGGGTTAGGATCAGCTGATCATTTTTCGTATGATATTGTCGTGCAATGTCTTGAAATATGGCCTGGTTTGACCACCATCCGGACCATAAAATGGTTCGGTTTTAGACCACAGATTTGAAGGATGCAAAACATTGACTTATATTTGCATCATTGAACCAGATGACCCGATATTGGGTTGTGGGGAACCGATTTGTTCATGAACTTTTGAAGGTGCCCACAAATCTGAACAAGTCGGAATTGAACCAAGACCTTTCACGTTCTATGGTGGTAGGTTCTTGAGTTCATATAAATTAACTGAATTTTTATGCCTTAAATCCTTAAACTTACTATATCTCTTTCTATTTGCGGGCATTTTACAGAACATGATTGCTCAACGTAGGGGTAAATGTAAAACTGTTATAAAAAATGTGCATCATTAGATCACCATTTGTTAGTAATGAAACTTAGGTATGACCTTAATACTGATTCTTTTCCATTTAGAATGTTTAAGTGTGTTGACTTTTCGGAAATTAGAAAAAACCCCTTTGGTTTGATCCATCTTACATTTCCCTCCTTCATATGCGAAAAACATTTCAAAAGCTCTCTTTACGTTTATAAAAATATTACAGTTATTCCTTTAAATTTAAAACACAATCAAACCTCAACTAATTTTCAATAACCTCTTGTTTTTTTTATAATTAGCCTAAACACTAGGGGGCTTTTTGTAATTATCCCTATTGTTTTTTTTTGATGCATTAATCACTATTTCTGATATAATTCTGGCATCATTGGTGTGATTGAGGTTTACTTACAGTTGAACCAATAACTTTGACCCAATGAATCTTCTGTTTGATATGTTTTGAACTTCAAAGCATCGCTGCCGTGTTATAAGAAATGCGTACAGGAAATGATGGCCATGCGGCACTCATTGACGGTATATTTCAAGGAAAGGAAATAGATATTTGGTGGGCACACCCACTGCATACATACGGAACTAGTGTGTTACATTTCATGGTACTTTGTTCGCCTGAGATGATTTTTCGCCCAAAAATCATATGGACTTGGTTCGGGGTGGGAGAGAACTGAAATTCTTAGTTTATTATCCGGTATTAAGATATATATATATATATTAGGGGAGGTGTTGGTAGACGACTACGGCCGACAGCAGATGGCAGCGTTGACATCAATGAGGTAGTAAATACCAATGCATTTCACCATACGGGGAAGATGTGCAGAGCCTATGGGGGAAGATGCTTTTAATTATTTTAAAATTTAATTGATAATTTTTTGTGAATTGTTTATGATTTTTGTTGTTAGAGTTTGGGTTTTGGAACTCTTTAACTGCCGTGTTGGTTTGGCCTGAGAGAGATACATTTTCCAGGATTCCTTGGGTTTCTCTGTGTATGTTTCTATGCTATTCGGTCTTTTCTCACGCTGAATTGGCTTTAATCGGAATTGCCGATTTGGTTTGGCCTGAGATATGTATTTTCCAGGTTTCCTTTGTTTTTTCTATGTAATGTTGCTATGCTATTTGCTCTTTTCTCGCTGGCCTGAGAAATGTATTTTCCAGGCTTCCTTGGGTTTTCTCTATGTAATGTTTCGATGCTATTCACTCTTTCTTTTAGCTGAATTTGGCTTCAATCGCGAGCTTTAGTAGATCCTTTTTTCTTCCTATTTTGGTTAAATTTCTTGAAATTTTTTCAGTTATTGTTGTTATGTATGGGCATGTACCTATGGAACTCAGGAACTAGTTGTGGCCATGGTTTTTCATGACAAATGGAGGAGGAGCTAGTTATATATATGTTTTTGGGTCACATTAATCGAAACAGGGTTTTGGGTCATAATTAAGCTAAAAACCTGTTTCGATGGCAAATATGACATGAGAAATTTCCATCCCAAGGATAACAACACAAGTATTTGTCATCTATTTTCATGAACTGCTTGTGGCATATTTATGCGAATCAAAAGTGAAGACTATTATACTATTATTACTATGCTTTAAACGTAGGAAGTAATTTTCTTACTGAAATCTTTTTATTTGGTAAAATCTATCAAACTCTTAAAACCGCATTTTGACTTTATTTAATAAAATCCCATATTGAAATAAAATTTCAGCCAAACAGCACGTAACAAAAATCTGCCAAACTGCACTAATTACGCACCCTTGCTGCAAGTTTCATTCGTCCTGCTAGAAACTTCTATCCATGTATATACGCTTTCATTTTAATGAAGTAACCGCATAAGTTGTTTACGGTGAAGAAGTAATTTTGGGACTACGTCCAAAAGAAAAGAAGAAGAAAAATCCATGCAGTCGTTGAAACAGGCAAGCTTTATTGATTTATTTCACAAAAGGGCGATGTCCTCAAAGTGGCTGATTTGGTTTCAAAGATTGTTATTTATTTCATTTGATAAGGTAGTAATATAACCTTTCATAATCTCTCCTCCAATCGACATCCAAAATGAATCTAATCATCGGTCTGTATTAACTGCAAGGATGCATTCGAAGCTATTCACTAGCAAGAAACCTCCATATAATTCAAAATAAAATGCATGAACTAAGCAGGCAACTGCAAAGTCACAAAAACATCACTCAAATTTTACTATAAGCCACAACATACATTTAAAAAAAAAAAAATAATATTCCTTTACTTTCTCAGAGGGTGCAAACAATGGACTGTCCAGATTGCATCTACATCTTTGATTCTGAAATATTGAACAAGATCACAGAGACATCATCTAATCTGCCTGACCTAGGATTCTCAAACTCAAAGTTACATCGCAAAATCCTTCAGCAAAAACTTCCAATATCTTGTACACGATGGATTTGTATGGATTGCTCGTAAAATCCATCTCAGAGAACTGTCACCATAATTTAGGGCGGACGATGAAATAGAGACATCTTTCGGTTGTCTATAAAGCAAATGCATTTGAAATAAGAGCTCAGCAGGTCTCATTCCTGCAAGAAAATGACGGGAGATAAGTGAGACAGATACAGTGAGTACAATATTAGCTAACCAGTAACAGCGAATATAAAAGCACCCAACATTCAGATATTAGCACCGCAGCTTTGTGTGAATAATATAACGCTAAAAAAGCAACCTAGCGAAAGCGAGAGAGATCGCTCAGTTTGAGGCTTTGTTGGTAAGAATTGGACAGCTCGGAGTATTAGAGTGCTGGTTTTGCTTGCTATGATACTCAACAAATTGATCATGATTTGTGGTGTTGCGTTGGTGTGACACATTATGCTAGTGCATCAATTTCATTAGTACTGGAAGTTTCATGCACCCACTAATTATTCGTCACCAATTATTGCAAGATTGAGAACATAAAAACCAATCATTCATAACCACAATAAAAGATGCATAAGTTATCAATCACATTGAATGTTTCTTTTTTCTGGGAAATTACCAATCCG
Source organism: Rehmannia glutinosa (assembly GCA_016081115.2). Taxonomy (NCBI): domain Eukaryota; kingdom Viridiplantae; phylum Streptophyta; class Magnoliopsida; order Lamiales; family Orobanchaceae; genus Rehmannia; species Rehmannia glutinosa. The sequence continues at coordinate 53,808,592 of CM071929.1, forward strand.
AAATGTTTATAATGTCGTGCTCTCATAGATGTGAAAACCATGTACAAATTTAGGTACTGCCATAAATTGTCGGTGAAACATGGATTTTTTTACCTTACCTGGCAAGGTGCCCCTCCTATTATTAGTGCCTCTATCCAACTCTTGTTTTCAAAGTTTTATACTCCAATTGTCGTTGGTGTGTCACACATTATGCTAGTGCATCAATTTCATTAGTACTGGAAGTTTCATGCACCCACTAATTATTCGTCACCAATTATTGCAAGATTGAGAACATAAAAACCAATCATTCATAACCACAATAAAAGATGCATAAGTTATCAATCACATTGAATGTTTCTTTTTTCTGGGAAATTACCAATCCGAAATGTTTATAATGTCGTGCTCTCATAGATGTGAAAACCATGTACAAATTTAGGTACTGCCATAAATTGTCGGTGAAACATGGATTTTTTTACCTTACCTGGCAAGGTGCCCCTCCTATTATTAGTGCCTCTATCCAACTCTTGTTTTCAAAGTTTTATACTCCAATCCCTCCGCATCCACTTTTTTACCCCTTTTTGATTCAGTTCCACTTGCATGTAATTGGTAACAAGTAACCTACTGGGTACTCTAGGACGCATTTGGAAAACAGGAAAGAAATAAAATTCAGGTTTTAGTCACCAAACTAGATTTTGGATTTCAATCATTTCAAGCAGGTAAGCACAGCATTGTCCATGTCACAGGCACCACAAAAGAAGCCAGAATTCTACATCAACAGCCTCAGCTCTTTCCTAAACTAGATAACCTTTCAAGTCGCCTAATTCTAATCAAAATAGATTTGATTATCAATAATGTGTCATTCTTGGGATAGTAAATATTTATTCCATGTAATTTTGATATGGATTATTTTTTCCCATTAATGTACTTCACACGTCTATTTCACCTATATTATATATGGTTCATTTGATCATCAATATATATGAAACAGCAAGAACCAAAACGCAGTAAATGGGCAATCATAAAGTCCCGATCATATGTGCAAACACAAAATGGGTGCATTATTTAATCCAATAAACCTGGAGGCCAAGAAAACCATTCATCGTGAAGGTTCATCTCCCACTTTGCTTTGGAGCCAAGGCTTGCTTCTGCTTGAGCCAGCAACAGTGAGATGATAGGCAAGGGAGCAAGAGAGGTATCTTTTGCTTTCTTGAGACTTCTTATGGCACGTGTTATGTATTGTGACTCACACTTCTGTCTGGCAAGTTCCATACAGATGGCACCTGAATCCAAATGAAGATAACATATGTAATTAGTACCAGGCTAATGGTATGAAGCACGAGTGCACACTTTCCCTCGGTTCAATTTGAGGACATCCTCTTGACCCAAAATGTATAATTATGTAAGCTTAGAATAATTTTTCAATTTTAAAATGTAACAACCTATAGTTCTTCATACCTATAATTTTTCAACAAGCCTGCATCTTAAAGCAACTATTCCAAAAAAATTTGAAAGCTCTTTTACAACACAGGCTCTTCTAATCAATTAATGGAAATGCAAAAATTCATAATATGATACCATGACAAAGAAAGAGACAACTCTCGTTGTCAACTACAGAGCACGCTTGTGAAAAGAACTCTTCTGCAGCAACAAAATCACCAAACCAAATAGCAGTCAAGCCCTGCACCATATTAAACAGACCCATCCACATATTCCATGAAAGTTCAATTTCTTTGGAGCAATCTTCAAAACTCAAGGATAAGATGTTGGAATCATCTTGTAGGCCATATCTAGATTCAATAAACTTCAAACAAATCCAGCCAATATGAGAATCAGTTCCAAGTTCCAAGCATCGTCTGTATTCTTTGCTCAGGCTGACAATATCACCTTCAACAGCATATGCACGGCATAGTAGCAAATGCGCGAAAAAAAGAGAGCTGTTATGAACCGAAGAACCTAAAGCAGTTCTCGCAAGTCTGAAGCATTCACTATTATTGCCTTGTTGCAAATTAACCTCAGCAGCACAGAGTAGAAGTTGGAAATTTTGGTATTGGCATAACACATCTTTGAATGAGTAAAACTTATTAGACAGTGCCACAGATGTTAGCCGTTCTACAACACGGCAAACATGTTGAGGAAATCTTTCTTCACGTGCCTTCTGTAAACAGTTTAATGTAAGCAAATACCTTGCATTAAAGTTCCATGGCTCTTGATGCAAAAACCTGCAAATATGTCATGCAAATTCTTTAGGATAGAGTGCTCGGCCACTCGCAAGGAAAAGTAACCTAATGTGAAAGTAGGTAACACAGAATAATAAAGAGAAAAATTAACCACAGTCCAAAGAACGAAGACCAAAAAGGAATATACTTTTGCAGCAGTCGGATGGTTCCGGATCCAGAAGGCCGTTGATGTTTACAGGTAGGGAATGAAAATTTCTCATTACAGCTTCCAATGGCATAACAAGCAACAGTTCCAGCACCAAGAATCTCATATGTGGATTTTACGCCTTCATCCTTTTGATGGTCAGACAAATCCAAGAAAGAGCATCTAGTTGCAAGGGAAATGTCTCTCCATTCTTTGCTTGATAGTAACAGATGACTAAGAAGATTTCTGTTTGCAAAAAACTAAGTCAGATGAACTTTACGCATAATTATGCAACAAGAAAAATCCTAGCAGTAAAGTCGTGCAATGAAGAATAACAATAAAGTCTAAATCAAGATAAATCAACACGATCCAGAACATTTAAAGAGAATTAAATTGGAGCATGCAGCTTTACGTAGGGGATCAGATAATCAAAATAAAAAAAAAAAAGTTTCCTAACTCTTAACTCAAATTAAGAGTATTGGACGATTTACACTAAACAAGGTCAAAACAATGGGGAAAAGGCATAATAAGCAGGCAGAGTACCCCCACCCCCAATCAATAAAACAAATGGGGAAAGAAAGAGAAAATTTAACATTTGTAGTACCAAAGATTAGCTCCAACCACCACCTTAAAGGAACTGGAAATTTGAGTTCTACTTGTGTCAACCTTAACTTCAATTGTGGTATCATATTTTTTAAAGCCAAGTCCATAAACCTATGTTTCCATAGCTTGAAAGGTTAAAAAAAACCGGCTTCTTTGGGAGGAACTAATAATTAAACAAATCTTAGTTGCTGCTGCCTAGCCATAATTCAGTAAGATCTTTGTATTTATGGTTGGTAATGATGATTCCTTTTCCCATTGAAAATATGGTTACGATTTCTCCTCCGGACCCTCGGTTTCTTCTGCATTTCCTCTCGAGAGAGTGTTGGATCTTCCTACAAGGATCTTAGAGTGTCTAGGGTCGGTCTCTTAACGCCTTTTTTGTTCTTCTCATCGTAGTTATTTCAGAAAGAACTCAGTACAACGGAGAGTTGTATGACAGTATGCTGTGCTCGAGAAGGATGAATCACTCCCGAAAAAGAATCTATTGATTTTCTCCTAATTGGTTAATCCAACAACGTGCAGACCATTTATTTGAACCATTAGCGCTGCACTGCCTTTTGCACTTGCTTTAATAACATGTGTCATCAACTGAAAATGACCTTGATAGACAGGAAAGTAAAGGGACCATCCATGTAGCTGAACCAAAGAGGAATAGAACAAGCCTATGTGGACTTGAGCTGAGCTGCAAAACTGACCCTTTAATTCTCTTTAGGAGTTCGAGAAAACATAGATGAATTTGTTTCAGCCAGTAGTAAACTGACTATGTTGCAAATACTTTAGGTTGGAGAAGCCTTCTGTTACTCTTAAATAATATCTTGAGGGCATTACACTAAACCCCCTGTACTACTTGCGTTTTTACTATAGTACAGGGGGTTTAGTGTAATTTCCTCTAATATCTTTTAAACATATCCGTGGTAATCAATTTCCAACATGAACTGCAAGCTTGGTAGGTTTTGCGTAAAGTACAGATAGATAAGCATACGGATGACATACCTAGAATTTATAATTAAGTCTAAAGTTACAAAGCTCAGGATATATGTAGTATATGGTGCTTAAAATACCAAACCAGAAAACTTTGGCTGTCAATGAGTTTACCTTAGTACACTACTGTTAGGGTACATGTGAAGTGCTTTTCTGAGGTGATCCACTCCCTTCTGAATTCCAAGGGAGTCCTTATTTCCGTGCTTCAGCTGAAAACACCCAACATGCATGAATACTGAAGCTATTAATGAAGTCAATGAGCATTAATTAGAAACCATGTAAATTGGGAACTTACAAGTTTACCAAATGTAATTAAAATGTGCATTGCGATGATCTCTTCATGAGATGTAACAAATGAACGGCTGCTAGAAACAATAGTCTCAAGTTGGTTTTTCTGGTCCAGAACATGAATAGCAGAAACAACAAAACTAATTTTTGAACTGTGAAACAGTTCCTTAGGCATTTTCAAAATGCTTGTGATTGCTGATTCCTGTCCGGAAACATGGTAAAGCAACCGACAGATGAAGCTAACTGAAGCAGCAGCAAGGTTTTTTTCCATGGATAAAATGCTCGAAGCAAGTGATCTCGTCATGGATAGTGCCATATCATTCTTGCCAAGTTGCCATAAACATAGAGCATATATCTGCAGACCCACAGAATCAAGCTGTCCTAGAAAATTAAGGTAGCATATCAGTGGAAGCACGTATCCGCTACCAAGTTTTAGCTTTTTTTGCAACTCACGGTCCATTATTTTCTTAAAGAACTTTTTAACTCCATATTAACCAACAGGATTAGGATATAGCCACAAAAATAAGCAAAAAAACATGGACTAAATAAGCAAATTAATCCAGCCATAACTCTCACCTTTTTGCTTTAAATATTCACACTCTTCAACTGCATCGCTGGCATTTCCTGCCTAAACACAAAAAGGTATCTCAAATAGACATCAGAATGAATTGCCTGAATGCTTGTCCAAAGATTAAAATTATCAAACGAGTTACCACTGATAGAAAAAAGCATTTGAACTGCTAAAGATGCCAATGATATTACCATGCAAAGCGATCTGGCCAAATTGATGGATATATCTGTTAGATGGGATTCTGATGATTCGCCTGCAAAAGATATCAGAGCAGCTCTAGCCAGCTTGTAAGAGGTAATAGCACTTTGATAATCAGATCTTGATTCACACACTAGCCCATTCAGGTTGTGGGATTCAGGATAGTGTGGAACACGCTGCAATGCCTGTTGGATGGCACCAAAAACCTACAATATCCATTACAAAATAAAGCTCTTCACACTTTCCGCAGCGTTTTTCAACTAAAAGAATGACATCTTAAAAAGTCTGCATATTAAAGAAAACCTCCTGCGAATAGATGTTATTTGCTGAGTACCTCTGAAGATGACAAGTAACGAGAATGCAACGCAAGCTTTGCAAGACCAACTTGGAATTCTGCAAGCTAATCAGCATACAGCTGTGAGTGTACTTGTGGACATATTTAATAATTATATTTTCAGTCTGCGAAGACAAATGCTGCGAACAAAGTATCATTTAAATAGTAATATATTGAGAAGATAACAAAAAATTCTATAATAAACGGTTAATACTTTTTTTTCTCAATCCTATGTTGCTTTTAAAGGAAACAACCTAAAGGCATGGTTAGAACACATCATACCGGAAGTATCTGTGTAGCCCGCAAACAGCACTCATATGCTTCATTCTGGTCAAACTTTCTGAATATATATAGAAAGCAAATATACATAACATTTTCTCACGAGACATGGGAATGGTAATTATCTATAAATTCCCTAAGAGTATAAAAAATTACCTAGTATCAGCATCAGCTGACATGCCTGCCCATGGTAATGCAAGCGAAGGTTCTATACTTCTAGCCTGGTCAAATGCTTGCTGAGCCAATTGCTTTTGACCCTCCCGCCTATAAAGCTATAGAAATAAAATATGAGACCCTCTACGAAGATTTGAAGAGTTTTCAGAGATGTGCAGAGAATAAAAAGGAAGAAAATAGAGAAGACAATCTGTTGGATTAGTTACTAGAACATGATGTTAGAAACAGATTACACTAGAGATAAAATCAGTTCTGTAAATAGTTTTTTGGGAAAAAAAATAAAGAATGACAACCATTGATTTATAGTACAGAATCACATGCCCCTCAAACTTGGCCAAGATATAATCTTTCAGTGCTCAGTTATACAAAACTTAGGGCAATAATGCCTTAATACAATGCTAATAAATATATAACATGTTAGAGTTTGTGTTTGTGTCCCATATCGCCAGTTTGTTGGGTTGTTATTATGTGTAAATGTGGGTTGGACACCCTCTCCCCTTGAGCTAGCTTTTGGGGATGAGTCCTATCCAAGCCCATTTAACATGGTATCAAAGCACCCAGGTTTGGTTTGGAGGTGATGCTGGGAATTGGACCCGGACCATTTGGATTGGCATGTTCGGCGTGAGGGGCGGTGTTAGAGTTTGTGTTTGTGTCTCACGTCACCCTGGGCTGTTATTATGTATAAATGTGGGTTGGGCACCTGTCTCCTTGAGCTAGCTTTTGGGAATGAGTTCTACCCAGACCCACTTAACATAACAAAAGCTGCTATTCAACATGAAAAGCTGCAACATTATGAAATTTCAACAATTTTCTGAGTTCTTCTTGAGGAAGAAAGATTTGCATGTTAATTTAACCGCACACAGGTGGTATAAAATATGTGATCTTGGTCTCTGGTTTACTTAAGAAAGTTCCAGTTTTACATTTTCGAAGACTAATAAGTAAACAAGTGTCAAGCTACTTGACAACAAATGCAACAAGAATAATACAAATTTACAACCTATCCGAAGTTTACCTCTTCATATCATCCATCCAGACATGATCCATATGGAAACCATACATCAATAACAAACGACTAAAGCTAAACTACAGGATATAAGAGCAGTGCATTAAAAAACACCACTGGACTTTGATATCAAACAATTTCAAACATCAAACTCAATTTTTTTGTCAGCTGATACAGTACAAACCACAAACGTATTATTCAAAATATTCAATCGAGATTTAAATTTCCCAAAGAAATGGAATATCTGGCTCAAAGCATATTAAGAATTGAACCTCACTTCTCTTCAGCATGGTTATGGAACCCACACATGATGACCTTAATATGTAGCTATGGCATTTAAGTTGAGTTGCAAGCTTAATGACTGAGCTTCAGCCTAGAGACACCTCATCCTGGCTTCGTATAATTGCACTTTTTTACAGATGCATGGTTATGAACCTTTTTTTTGGTGAATACAGGTTTTTAGTTATCTAATTCAAAATGAATAACATTGATCCACAGAGCTAATCAGGTCCCAGATGCAGAGATAAAATCCTAACAGGAAAGTTACAAGTTCTTTCAAAAATTACCAAAAACTAGGTGACCTCCAACATGTAGGAACAGTGTACTGTGTACTCACAGGTAAGGGAAAAGTTAATGCAAACAAACTCATAAAAGAAGGATACAAAATTAAAAAATTATAAAAACTCATAGAAATAAATATCAAATAATAAAAATCTTGTTCCCGGTGCCAAATAGCATTGCAACTACATAAAACTGCCAATGCATGCAAGAGGCTTGCAAATATTCCGAGAATTCCATCTGTGGGTTCTTGGACATAGAAACCTAATTGAAGATCTAGACTGCTGTACCTCTTATCACTATTATTTTCCAACTACATTTCAGATGGTACTGAACACTAACTCCTAGTAGAAGTAAAAACATAAGCTTATCCATCCTATTTATGATGCATTATTATCATAATCATTCAGCTTAAGATTTCGGACAAGTAATTACCTTCCCAAGGTACGCCCATGCAACAGCTAGAGATACATCCAATTGCAATCCACGTATTAAAGCATGCTGCTTTAATGCAGTATGATCTGATAAACATCCCAGTGCCACCCAAAATTCATCGTTGTAGCCCTCGAGTAGTATACCACCCACGCACATCTTTTCAGCCACAGACCTGGTTATTTGATTGTAGAGTAAGACACTGATTAACACACATGATTCATTTCATGGAAATAAATATTACCAAACATTCAAGTCCTCTTTAGGAGACTCCTTAAAAGACAAACAGAGATCTGATGCTATAGCAACATCCGCATATAGATTAGCTAGCCAAGGGGCCAAGTGCAGAGCACGCTGATAGGAGCGACTGGCATTTCTAGCAGCACGAAAGCAGGATCTTTTCCATGTAGTAATAGAAGAACTGAAAGATGTCTCATCGGCATGCGTGGGTTCCGTCCATGGGTAACATCTGGCATACATAAGCTAAGGAAAAAGAAAACAGAACTCATTCTGAAAGTTCACATTAAAATTATAAACAGAAAGAAAATATGAAGCAGAGGAAAGACTTTAATAGGTACAGGAACATATTGCCTTAACGGGAAAACTCTGACATAATTCTATACGACTATACCTGAATATCTCCATATAGCTTCCATGAACATGAAAAGATACCAGCTAAAGACGTACAACGCAAGGCCACTTCAGACGCTTCCTGTGTTCAGCTTGAAGTTTATTTCAGACAAAAGCTTAATCATAACTAAAATAACTGCAAAAGAAAGACAGACTTTACTTTGAGATACTAACCTCTAAAAGAGAGGCTCCCCATCTAGAGGCACCTGAATTAACACATTCCTTTGCCAAATCAAGAAGTGCAGAAGCAAGCCCGTAATGTGCGGAAACATTGTTAGGTGATATTTCCAAAGCTTGCTGAAATTGCTCGATTCCCTTCGTTTTGGGGAAAAAATGAGCAAATTATGAGAACATTAATAACAAAAATGCTAAAGAATAGTCCTTCATAAATTCCTTCTAAGACATGTAGAAGGGGATCTGATTCCAAACAAAAAGGGTAAACACATACTTTAACAGCATAATTGGTACATACGTTCGTCATTCCAATAAAGGTCATCCTAGGTAGAAATAGAATGGCATCACCTGGAATGGCCTTTTCTATTTAAGTGTTTGGCTACAGGCATAGATAGAGTTACTAATTCCTTTGTTATGTTCATTTATGTACACATGGTCAGTAATAAAAAATTTGCTTGTTATGACTTATTATACCCATATTTGTACTAACAACTCTACGTACAAACATAGATGCAGAAAAAAAAAAATTATAATATATACATGCCTAATAATCAACAACATAATCACTACTAACTATAATGCAAATTCTAGGTAATTACACGTGGACTTTCGGGCAACGTGAATCAAGATCATGAGTTTCCTCCGGCATTCATGTGTGTGAAGAATCTCTACCTACAGCTTTTGACAGAGAGTGATATTATTGCTAATACCATGGATGCTATCTCCAGACAATTATTTGAAAACTACACTGAGACGACTATATCATTCAAACAGCAATCTAAAACCTTCATTATAAGTAAGTTTTTCAGCTTCAGTAATGAGTATAAAAGATGCTCATTAGAAACTAGAAGAATATAGCAACTAATTGACCACAAATTATAAAAATTTGTATATGAAAACAGCCTGGCATCAGCTACAAAGAGTTTCTATGGAGAGAGAAGCACTAATGGTGACAGTAAAGTCTTTACATTAGCAAGGATGGATTTTGAAAAGCTGTTGGACACTAAAAGAGCCTGCACATTCCACAACCCAATTTGCAGATAAATAGATTTCATGCTATGAACGACATTAATTCTCAACCTATACGTTTTGCGAAATCTACAAAGATGCATAAAAAGCTTTTACTCCCAATTTGAAACATTAAGCCAGTTGAATAACAACTATAAATATCAAAGCAAGAGAATTATCTGATTTATATATACAGGATATTTTACTCATTAGACCTAATTCATAATTCAATCGCCCAACAAAAGAAATGGCAATAGATAAGGATAATTTATATCCTACACAATATTTGGCAAATAAAGTTGCGTTCTTGGAAATGGAGTACAATAATGTGAATAAACATAAATGATAAGCTTAGATACAAGTAATTCAAGATCACATCCTTTTGGAGCAAAACAACTGGTAGGGGGTGTGTGGAAGGGAACAATGTCTTACCTTTCTAAAAGAACCAAGCATTAAAGAAACATTTCCACTTTCAATCAATGCAAAAACCCTTGAGTCGTCCAACTCAACAGCTCTCCCATAGGACTGTTTTGAAACATGTTACAGATATTCAGATTACATTCATATTATTATTGAGTACATGGTACAAAACACAAATGAGCATTAGCGACCAAGTACCACAACACCAAATCACTTATCCATGTTTAAAATCAAAATACTTGAGTAATTTAAATTAATTAAAAATGCATTGTATTATTATGTAAAGTCTAATAACCATTAACCGTTTGAAGTCAATCCATAACTTAAAACTATGTGTTAATGTAGGTGGAAATTTGCGTCAAGCCGTCAATAGTAATTTGCATACAAGGAAAACGAAAAATGGTCATATTATATCCAGGTACATGCAGATACGCCATATGAAATTTGTGAATAATTTTAATCATTCAATAACATGTGAAGCAACTATGTGATTTATTCCTCACACAATGAAGGGACACAAGACCATAAAATGAGCACCTCCTAAAAGCAAAAGTAATATTTTCCTTTATAACAGTGATATGACTATAATGAGAAAAAGAAACCAGAGAGACAGAGAGAATCACCTTAAGTGCAGCAGTAAACATGCCCATCCGTTGGTAGGCAAGACCTAAAGCCTATATAAGCACATCAACGACAGAAGGCTTAGAACTAATGACTGTAACCCATCAAAAAACATAGGATTTGGAAAAATAGCTAAATTGGAGACAAAAGTGATGGTAAAAGTGATGGTTAAGGACCTCCCACAAGTCAGCACAGGTAGGAAAGCCACGAATAGCGTGTTGGAGGCTCTGTATGGCTTCAGACCATTTCTTTTGATGAGCCTGCAGGAAAGTACCCAGTCGACCTCCATCAATAATGAGATCAATTATAACAAACGGCCAACAAGAAATGAAAGCAGAGCTGCAAAACCTGAAGGTATCCTAATCGACGAAAAGCCCAAAAAGCCCTGGCAGACTTTTCAGAAGCTTCACGACAAACAGCTAGCACCAAGCTCTCTTTCCCTCCCTCATCCAATAAATCACAAATTGCTTCCTGCAATTTACGGATTTGATTAACATTTGAAATCTTTAATTTCCAACCATCCATAATCACTTCTCTAGCTGTGCTGTTTTTGCATGTACAATTTTATAGAATTTTGATGTGTTTTGTTTCAAATATCCTGGATTCTTATAGTAATATTTGGCTAGCATTTTGAATGACTAACAACCTGGAATTAACATGGGAGACTAGCTGGAGCACAAATGATATACACTTAGGTATTAATAAACTGAATGTAATAGATTAAACATTTCAGAAGCACCCTTGTTCAGTTCCAATATAATCCTGTCAATCAAGCCAACTAAGTCATCAAACAAAAATGCCAATTTGACTTATACATTGTAGCAATTCAATACTTAAAACCGAAACGGAGAAGAGAACTCTTTTGAAATATCTCAATGACTTGAACTTTGATATTTCATAACTTGTCATACCAAGTTGTATTTCAATTCCGGTTTATTAGCCACAAAATGTCACAAACTAGTTCTGGAAAATCTGGTCTCTAACCCCAAAAAAAAAAAAAAAAAAAAACTTAATAATTTTCTTACAAATTCCCACCAAAACAAAAACACATTTTCAGAGAAATCTCAATCATATCAAGGAATCAGTACCCCGGCATCAGAATCATCAGGATTGAGGGTAACAGCTCTCTGATAGCACTTGAGAGCCCGCTGAGGCTCTGGTGAAACACGAGCGTAATAATGACCCAAATATCTGAACGCAGCACCATTCTGAGGGTTGAGCTTTGCTGCTGTCATCAAATGCTCCACCGCCTTCTCCCTCATTTCCTGCCTTTTCTCCCCCTTTTCCCATAACAACACACCCTGAAAATGCATTTTCGCACAGCTGCTTGAGTGAATGGAAAAACACGCAGAAGGGGGGAAAATGAAGAAAATGAGTGAAGTAAGAAAACAAGCAATAAACCACTGTTACCAGATTAAAATGGACGGATGGGTCACTGGGATTGGAATTCACTGATTCTTGCAACTGCTTAATATCAGCAAAGTGTTCTTCTTCTTCTTCCAGAGCCTGCAATCGAATTGAAATCACTCAAACAGTCATTGATTTGTAGTTTTATTAACAGAGATAACGAAAAGGGCAAAATAGAATTTTGAGAGAAAAAGAGGGAGAGGGTACCATGGTTCTGTAAACCGAGTTTCCTTTAAGTGCCGATTGCTTCGGAGTACAAGTCTTGCTTGGCAGGTATAGTGTGAAGACGCTCAGACGAGTGCTCCTTTGGTGTTGCGGTGGTTCTATAAATATTTCAGTTGTGTCCTTCGAGTTTTTATGTTTTTCCAATTTGTCCCTTACATTTTAATTTTCTCCAATGTGGTCCTAATCACAGTTTTATGAAAATTTCATTTTTTTTTTTTGAGGAAAAAAAATAGAATGCCATTTAACCAAAGAGTTTGCATCGTATGCCAAGATATTCTCCACAAAGCAAGGAGGCTCCTGCCATATATTACTACCAGCTTGAGAACGAGCTACTCGAGCAAAAGAATGAGCAATTGTATTACATTGCATATTCACATGACAAATCTCAATGTTTCAACACTCACTAACTAGTGCTTTTACATGAGCGAATAATGCATCCAAATTCAGAAAAAATCCGATTTGAATTAATTAAGACTATCTACTACTACTTTTGCATTACTCTCAATTACCACATTCGAAAGTGATATAATTCTTTTACTCAACTTAGAACTTCTTTGAGACACATTGCTTCTACTATCCGAGCCGCTCATTCCACAATTACCTATTTTGAAATTCCAAATTAGAGGATAGTGATATGTGGAGTTGTTAAGTGGGTTGGGTTGGGCCGGATTATTCTTTGTCAAATCAGTAAAAGAGAAAATTGGATCGAAGCGGACATTGTATTCTTATTCTAAATTCTTTTCTTCCTTAGCTAAAATTCATACATTGTATCTTTTAATAAAATTTACATATAGAACAAACCGATTTATTTTTATATACATCCCAAAAAAATTACAAAAAGCAACCTAAAATTAGAATTTTATTTATATAATATGGACTTTTATCTACCATTGTAATATTTTGTCTTCATGAATTAATTGATACTTTTTTAAATACTTTTTTATTCAATGTAATTAATAGAGATTTTTTATTTTATCAAGTTTATTATTTATTTGAATATATTTATTTATATATATTTATAGTGTAATTTTTGTTGGTTTTTAAAAGAAATGAAAAGGTGTCGAGTGGATTCTTAAGAATTATGTATGCCTAATTTCTCGATAAAAATTAAAGGAATTTTGGGGGTGTTTTATGATTAACTAATTGAAAATATGTGCTTCATGCTAATTTGTACCATTTGTCAAATTAAATTTCATCTTTTTCTAATTGAAGATACAAAAATAAACAACCAAACAAACACACACAAGTGCAAAATAACTTGGTGGGAGTAATTTAGTCTTCCAAGAATTACAAAAGTGATATGTCTGAAAAAATTATTTATTGAAAAAGGTGGTATTATACAAGACGGTCTCGTAGACTTGATTTTGTGTGACGAATTCAATAATTTTTCTAAAATCAATCAATTGCAAATATGATACTCCAGTAAATAAGAAAAAAAATTGTACATTACACAATATTTGAGTAAAATCCATGCAAAATCTACCTTAGATGTATAATTTCGCCGGTGAACCTCCAAACAATTACTCATAACCATTTTTTTTTTCTCTATTACTAATCAAAATCCCAAACCCCACGACAACCCAATGCACTATATGATCCTAATCTACTATTCACATCTCCCAATCCAGAAAAATTCACCCCAAATTATCAGCAGGCCTTTTTCTGGTTACCCGAATGTAGCAATAAACAGCAGCGAAAATGGCGGTGACGAGCCCACCAATAATGACTCCACCACCAGCTACAGACTTGTCCGATGAGTGGTGTCTCCCCATTTTTCTGCTCTCCGACTCCGTAGGGGCTTCAGCCGCAGTTTCTCCATCGTCATCGTCAGCTTTTTCTGCTGATAATGGCGGATCCTTTGCCGATGGTGGCTCCGATGTGCTTTTCTCCGGTTCCGGGTTTTGGAGCAGACTCCGAGATCTCAGGCTTAGTGGGTCGGGCTTCGAGATGGCGGCGGATCTTTCGGCCCGTGTGTGGATTATGAAGAATAGTGCGGATAGTGTGAAGAAAGCAAGCAAGAATCTCCTGCCCATGATGTGTTCGACGTAATGCCAATACGAAGAAAAGGCGTTTTGGGGTGCGGAGTGTGTTTTTGTTTATTGTTTGTGTACACGAATGGGAAAATTCGTTGTCCCTGGAACTGAGCTGAAGAGGCCATTTATTTATAGGAATATGACCCCAGGTAGGTCAAAAGTAATATGGGCCCAAAATGTTTTTCTTTTTAGAAATTTGTGTGGCTTGAAATTCAAAAGAAGCTTCACAGTTCATTACACGCTGGTGCCGAGGGGTATAGTTGTCATATTTTTATAGGATCGATAATACCATAGGGAAACGGACATTAATCGAACCCGGATCAATTGTTCTGAAAACACAAGTCGGAAAGTAGCCATTTTAAAATAATTTAACAAGGGTTGTTTTAACTCGTGTTATTTTTTTTTTTACAATTTTTATTTTCCATGTCTTTTTAATATGGTCCAATATTCAACAATAGTTGAGGACTAACTTTTACTCTCCCTTAGAATTTTGAAATTGACTGAAAAACTGAAAATTAGTTTTAGTTTGAGAGAAACCCTTTTTCTTTTCGTGTTTTACCATTTAGACCTAGGTTAGTCAAGTAATCAAACCATAGTTTAAACTCTTGAATTTGGAATGGGGGTTTATTTTATGTCACTCAAGTGGTGGCCACCCATATGTGTTATAACCCTTGGATCGTCACACACACATACATACCCACTTGGGTGACATTAAGATCATTATAATACAATATTTTGACACGTGTGGGACCCACATATTGGACCTATATGACTTGTGTTATGACTCACATACTCATTTTGTAATCATAACAGTATATATATTTTTTTAAAAAAGAAATTGGATTAGAAAATAATTTATTAACAGATTACTGATTAGTGTTCCCAAATTTATGTGCACAAACATATATCTTACTTGTTTTGTGTAATAAAAAAATTCAAATTAAACTTATATCCATTTTAAGTTTGATGAAGAGTATATCATTCACACTTTGTACGTGAGTGTAAGTATGTTACATATTTTATCATGTATGTCACATAATTACATCATAAACGTATATATATAAATGGATCACATCCAACTTCCAAGTCGGCTTTTTGGTTGAGTTATAGTAGCACTGGACAAGATTTAACAACTATAGTTCTTATGATTTGCATTAAAGTGACTTAGATCGAAAAATGTAGAAAGAAATATGACTCAATCCAATCTCGTCTATAGTTTTAAAGTTTGTCTCAAACAAGACAGGTTTGAAAAGAGTGTGAATGAAGTATATTTATTACCTCAACTTTTAGATTGAAATAGAAAATCATTTTCATAAAGATCTTTGCTTTCGTACTTTGATGAGAAATAATTAGGAACTTTTGCATAGGTCAATTGTTGGTTCACATTGTGGTATACAATGCAAGTGAAATTGTAAATATTATTATCAATTAAGTAATTGCTCAAAACAAAGTTAACATTTAATTAAATCAAAAAATAAGCAAAATATATATATATGGAATCTTTCTCTCTTCTTCCTCGTGAACCCTGGTTGCTGTTAGAGCTGTCAAAACAAGTCCAATGAAAATGTCGGGCTAAACTGTTATTTTAGAGGTCCGAAATAAACTAGGCTCATTTGGCCTGAAACACCAAATTAAATCAGCCTGGCCATTTTAGTTATTTTTTCATCGGTTGAGTCGGGCTAGACTCCAAAAATAGCAGACCGATCACTGTTAGACCCAACCGATTGGATTTTCCCCCTTGGCTTGGTAGGCCAGCACCGGTCCAGCCCACCTCTAAATGACGTCACCAATTCTCTCTTCTAGACTCTAGTTGAGGAAAATTTGTGGAGAAACTTCACATACAAAGAGAGATGTGATAGGAGGAGGTTGCTATCAATTAGGGGTGGCTATGAGATATGAATTAGCAAGTGCAAGGTTGGAGAAAATCTTACTATGCGTCAAACTGTCAACGGATACTATTAGCCTGTCACCAACTAGTTCATCAATTAATGCATATCAATATTGTAGCAAAATCAATTTTCTGTCCTAAGACCACGGTAAAAAATTTATTTTATGCATATATTTTGTACATAACATCGAATCTATAATATGTTTGATTAGTAATTGTGGTTATTGGAGGAGAAAATATTTAGAAGTGTAGATTTGAAGTGATATATTAAAAATATGCAATTCAGCTCCATCAAGATCAACAAAATTCCAAACCGCAAATAAGGTCTAAAATTGCTCATTATTTTTATGTGTATAAGATGTTAACCTAAATATTCATCACTTGTAAAAATGAGTAATTAGGTACAGCTTGGACCATTAGTTACATTATTGGAACTTGGAAGTGTATGGACCATAAACATATGCAGTATCCAGTTGGAAAATTATTAGCCTATAGTTGTTCATTTATTATCACTTTGCAATTAATGGAGTTTCATCTAAATTTGAGACTCCCAGAAGTAGATCTCTGTTTATTTGGGATACTTTTCATTATCAGAATCTGAAAATGGACAGTCTAATACGTTCTTGTTTTTTCATTTTTAGATGTGCGTTGTCAATTAAATTAGGCAAGAATGGTAAAAGAAAACTTCCACAAAAAAAGGCGTACTTTTCCACTCGTTTAATCATTTTATCTCGTTAAGTGTGAAATTATTTCTAATCATGTGTACTGTTGGGAATCATAATTAGAAAAGAAAATCCCATCTGGAACCCCAAGATTTTCACAAATCTTTGATTTTATGATGCTCATGATCTATATATATATATATATATATATATATATATATATAAATATATATATATATACATCTACAATGCTATATTTGTTACAAGTTACATAAGTATATTTCACATATATGTATAATATCTATATTTAATATATCTGTGGCTATAGCATATGTCATAAATTTGGGAGCGTCTACTGTATATATTGTATATTAATGTATACATAATCAAATAAATGTACGTAAATGTGCCTAATTATTAATATAATTTTTATGTACATATACGACATTATTCATGTATTGTTAAAAATTAAATTGCACAATTATTACATATATATAAATGCATGAATGTGTGTTTAGGCATGTGATTTGCGCGTTTTTGTTTTACTGCTATCCCAGGAAAGGTGTCAAAATGGTATAATTAAGATAAGATGATCATATATATTCGTTAATCTTGTCGAATGTTTCAGAGATGTCAACTTACGATCTTCCTCTTTTTCTGGAAGTGAGTAATGTCAAGAATTATAAAAGATGAAGGCATAGGAAAAACAAAGAGATAAACCATTTAGAGAGAATACTGTTCCATTGAATTTCTGAATGATTGTACAATGATTGAATATTTTCTTTGTACCTCAGCCTCTAAATATATAGAATCTAATACAGGGGAAAATGACAAAAATAAATTGCAACGTCCTCATCATTGCACTCAGAATTCGTTATTCTGATTATTCCATATTCTGCACATGGGAGTGAGTGCAGGTTAGTTATCCAGCTGGCTAGTATTTGGGTATTGATCCTGTGCATCATGGTTCTCCTTTTGATCATGCAATCTTCCCTCCTCTTGATGGCTGATATTCCTTTGACACTCCCCCTCAAGATGGGAATATATGTTAATGATTCCCATCTTGGACAATAAAAAATGGAAGGAAGTTCCCGGTAGAGCTTTAGTAAATATATCCGCTAACTGAAAACGAGATCCAATATGCACCAACTGTAAAACACCTGAAGAGACTTTTTCACGAATGAAATGACAATCCAATTCTACATGTTTGGTTCTTTCGTGAAAAATCGGATTTTTGGTCAAGTGAATCGCTGATTGATTATCACAAAAGAGAAGAGCAGGTTTGTCTTGAGGAAAACTGAAATCCTGCAATAAATACCGCAACCAAGTAATCTCACAGCCTGTTTGAGCAAGAGCGCGATATTCGACTTCGGCTGATGATCTTGAAACTGTAACTTGCTTTTTTGATTTCCACGATATGAGTGAATTCCCAAGAAATATGCAAAAACCAGTAGTCGATCTTCGAGTATGTGGGCATGCAGCCCAATCTGAATCACAATACGCTTTCAACTGCATGTTTGGTATGGATGAATAAAAAAGACCTTGACCAATAGATCCTTTCAAGTATCTGAGAATCCTATAAGCAGTCTACTGATGTTCCCGAGTTGGCTTGTCCATAAATTGACTTAGAAGGTGAACTCCATACGTAATATCAGGACGTGTGATAGACAAGTAAATAAGCCTTCCGATTAACCTTCTGAAACTGGTAGGATCCGGTAAAAGATTGCTGGAATTTGTATGAAACTTGAGATTGGCCTCAACAGGGGTGTATATAAGTTTGCATCCAAGAAAACCTGCATCCTCCAATATGTCTAGTGTATACTTCCTTTGACATATTTGGAGACCCTTTGAACTTCTAGCCACCTCCAAACCAAGAAAATACCTCATAATACCCAAATCTCGAATTTTAAACTGATTTATGATATGATTCTTGATTTCAGAATAATAGTCAAATTAGAACTTCCAATCAAGATATCATCTACATAAACGAGTAAGGCAACGAATCCCGTTGAATCTGATCTAGTGAAAAGAGAATAATCCAATTTCGATTGAGTGAAACCAATGCCAATTAGAAAGGAAGTGAGTTTGGAGTTCCATTGTCTTGAAGCTTGTTTAAGACCATAAATGGACTTATGAAGCTTACAAACCAATTTCCCAGATGTAGGACACTCCCCCTCAAGAGGAAGACCAGGAGGGAGATGCATATAAATGGTCTCTTCAAGATCACCGTTTAAAAATGCATTGTGAACGTCGAGTTGGTGGAAATGCCAGTGGTGCATGGCAGCAAGAGATAAAAACAAACGAACAATGGTTATCTTAACTACGGGACTGAATGTCTCTTGGTAATCAAACCATTCACGTTGAGTGTATCCTTTGGCAACTAAACGTGTTTTGTATTTATCGACCCTGCCATCCGGATGAAATTTGGTTTTGAAAATGTATTTGCAACCAATAGCCCGTTGTCCAGGAGGAAGAGTAGTGACTGTCCAGGTGTTATTCTCAATTAAAGCATGTAATTCATTAGCAATGGCATCTCTCCAATGATCAATAGCAACAACCTCATGATAATGAGCTGGGTCTTTAGCCATGGAAATAGCTAAAGCAAACGGTTTATATGAATCATAAAGGCGAGATATTAAATAAATTGATGAAGGGGATGACTGATGGGACTGGGAAGAGAGAGGATATAAGAGGAATGAGAATGCAAGAGGTTGCAGTGGTAATCTTTGAGGTAAGATGGCATGTGTCTAGTTCTTTGAGGACGACTAGGGGATGGACCAACGGAGTTAGTGGGGTCAGGGGAAGGAGCATGGGAGAGTGGTGGCTCAGAATGACCATCCTCAGTGGTATCTGTATTCGGGGAGGAAAAATGATCAATTGATGAATCTGACAGATCCTGTTGTGCAGTAATGGGAGAGGAAGATGACTGATTAGTAGGCATGGGAAAATCAGGAAGAGGATGAGGTAAAACAGGATCGATTAGAGGATCAGCATGTATGTGAATCCTGGAAGAAGTGAGATGATCATTTGATGATGAGAAGGGAAAAATGTGCTCTAGAAATTGAATGTGACGTGAGACAGAAATGGTGGTAAGTATTCAGGTCATAAACTTTGTACCCTTTCATGTTAACTGGATAACCTAAGAATACACACGGGGTGGCTCGAGGATCGAATTTGGTGCGATCCGGAGTTTGGGTGGATATGTAACAAAGACAACCAAATACTTTTAAGTGAGAGTATGCAGGTGGTTTCTTGAACAAAACTTCATATGGACTTTTGTTGTTCAGGTAGGGGGTAGGGATACGATTTATGAGATAAATCTAACAAAAACCGACTCACCCCAAAAATGCAATGGTAATTTAGATCAAACATGAGAGATCGGCGACATTGAGGATATGCTTTGATGTTTTAAAGCTCAACGATGCCATTTTGCTGAGGCGTATAGGCACAAGATTTTTGATGGAAAATACCCTTGGAAGCAAAGAAATCTGGCATATGAAACTCAAGACCATTGTCTGTTCGAATTTGTTTAACAGTGCAATTGAATTGATTATATATTAAGGTGATATGATTTTGGAGGATTTGTTTAGTGTCAGATTTTAATTTCATGAGATAAACCCAAGTGATTCTACTGTGATCATCAACTATGGTGAGAAGGTATTTGTGACCGTTGAGAGTAGGCAAGGAATGAGGTCCCCATATATCACAATGCAATAAATCAAATAAAGAAAGGGAAACAGAAGTACTAGATTGAAAAGGTAACTTCTTTTGTTTAGATAAATGACAAATATTACAATCCTTCTTAATAGTATCTACTACATTAGGATCTATTTGCCTTATTAAAAGAAGTCTTTGATTTGAGGGGTGGCCCAATCTAAAATGCCAAAGAGATGACTCCACAGCATGACAGACTAGGGGTGGATGATGTTGTAACGCAGAGGTGAATGAAGAACCGGGCTGAAAGATGTACAAGCCTTGATGGAGTTTAGCTAGTCCAATCTTCATCCGGGGAGAGTGGTCCTGAATGTAGCAAAAATTGTTTAGAAATGTGACACATGAAGAAGAATGTTGGGTTAGCCTACTAACTGAAATGAGGTTGAAGTGAAATGAGGAAATGCACAAAACATCCTTTAATATGATACTGGGAGTGAGTTGAATGGTTCCTTTATAAATGACTTGAACCTTGATTCCATTGGGAAGATTAACATGTGAGTGATAAGCAGGGGGAGGATTTGTATAAAACACTGGAGAACAGACCATATGGTCAGTAGCTCCAGTATCCACAATCCATGGAGTTTGCTGAATGTTGTTTAAGGAAGAAAAGAGTGATATACCTGCCATATTTGATGAATGATTTGGACTCAGACTGGAAAAAGGTTGGAGTGAAGGTTTTGGCTGTTGCATTGAATCATTATTGATCAGTTCCATAAGCTTATGAATCTGCTCTTTAGTGAAGAAAGCACTACTCCCCTGCTGAACCTCAGATTTTGGTTGAATCTCTTGAGAGGATAAAACAGAAGCTGAGTATTTCTGCCCCATAAACTTGGGCTTACTCTTTGTAAATTTGAAATTGGGTGGAAACCCAATCAATCGAAATCATTTGTCCTTAGAATGGCCAGACTTCCCACAATGTTCACACACCACATCTGATTTGCCTTTCTGTTTATCCATGGTCTGATTAACAGCAAAAGACGCAGAATCCATCATTGATGAAAAAGAAACACGAGCCTCACGTTGCATTTCCTCTTGAATGACCATTGAAAAAAACCTTATCCAGAGATGGCATTGGACTGAGAAGCAAAATTTGACCCCGAATATTCTCATAAGATTCATTCAAACCCATTAAAAATTTAAAAACATAGTCACAAGACTGAATTTCTCCATGAGATCGAAGAGCATCACGGGTACACAGACCACATGAACAAAAAGGAAGAGGGCGATAGTTTCTTAGTTCTTCCCAAACAGCATTAAGATGAGTAAAATATTCACTAACAGTATTAGTCCCTTGAACATAGAGCTCAAACGATGTTGCAGCTGAAAGATTCTAACATTATCAGGTTGAGAGAATCTTGTTTTCAATTTCTCCCAAATCTCTTTTGCAAAATTGATATATAAAATGTTAGAAGCTATTTCCTTCGAAACAGAGTTAAGAATCCACGATAAAATGAGATTATTGCAACGCAACCAGGAAGAGTATAATGCATCCCCAACATCAGGTGTCGAAATGGAGCCATCCAGAAAACCAAGTTTGTTCTTGATAGAGAGAGTTAGGGTGAAAGCTCTGCTCCAAGTGACATAATTGGGGCCAGTGAGGGGAGGTGAAATGATTACATTGTTAGTTGCATCTGTGTGGTGAAGAAAATATGGATGATTGGGATCCTCAGTAGGAGAAACACTGACAGTGCTACGAGCCGGCGGCGGAATCAAAGGTGTTTCCTCTGTCATCGGAACAGCTCACAGAAACAAACAAGAAAAATGAAAAATGAGGTAGACGATGGAACAGAGGCAAGATTGGATTCAACCAACCTGCTCTGATACCATGTCAAGAATTATAAAAGATGAAGGCATAGGAAAAACAAAGAGATAAACCATTTAGAGAGAATACTATTCCATTGAATTTCTGAATGATTGTACAATGATTGAATATTTTCTTTGTACCTCAGCCTCTAAATATATAGAATCTAATACAGAGGAAAATGACAAAAATAAATTGCAACGTCCTCGTCATTGTACTCATAATTCGTTATTCTGAATATTCTATATTCTGCACATGGGAGTGAGTGCAGGTTAGTTATCCAGCTGGCTAGTATTTGGGTATTGATCGTGTGCATCATGGTTCTCCTTTTGATCATGCAATCTTCCCTTCTCTTGATGGCTGATATTCCTTTGACAAGTAATAGATGATCAGAATCCTACTTGCAACACAAACAAACGATTAGGGGTCCGTATGTTAACTCTCAGAACCCTTTTAACGGTTATGACAATGAGCTATCAAACTCCAAAAAAAATATATATATTCAGCGATAGGTAATATCATATATTTTAAAAGCTTGAGAACCTAATTCACCCAAAAAGTAAGGCAATATTGCTCAATTACCAAACTAGAGAGACAAAACTTTGGTGGAAAAATTAATTTTGATGATTGAATGAAATATATTACTCAAAATCCATAGGTAACCATAAACCATTACTAATGAAAAGAAGGTTTCAAGCTGCTAAGAAGAGGTAGGTCAACATTGACCTGATCGATCAACTTGTGTCACACCTAACATCTCACAATGTACGTGACCAAGACTTGCTCTCGTGAAAACAGTTGGCAAGAAGGTGACTGAATTGCCTATAATTAATTAGGAGGTCCATTTTTATTTTTATTTTTCTATTAGGAGATCCATTTAGTTTGGGGTATTAAGTAGGATAAGGGTGAAACGGGCAATATGATTTGTTTATACATATATGGATACTTTTAAGTTTAAAAAAATAATAATTTCAGTACACTAGTTATTATTGTTGGAATGTTTTTAAATATAATAAGAAAATAATGAGCTATTAATTAATTAGTTGAATGTATATGCATGAGTCGCGTGTAAATATAAAATAAAATAAAATAAATTCTCATAATTACTCATGCATATGATTTGCCATTTTTATTTGACTTTTCCGTTTTGTACGTGTCATCATAATTCTTACACAAGATAAAGAGTTATTGGGCATTTAGGTTGTATTTGAATAGAAATATTTAAAATTGAGTATTTCAAATTTATAATAACAAATTCATGGAACTTATTTGAGTTATCTCATGATTCAATGGATTTTAAACCATTACCTTATATTTCGAGTTGTTTATCGTGTTATTGAGCAAATTTTAAATTTATAAATTATATTAAAAAACATAAAACACGAAAAAGAATCCATAACATAGCCAAGAAGGTGATTATCATGTGAAGTTTGATAAGAAAATGCCAAAAAAGTGACCATCAATAAGACAATAACAGAGACAGAGGGGCATCCTGGGCCCAAGCTCTGGTCTGTCTCTGGTCCAATAATGTTAAGAAATAAAAGGCATAGTTATAACTTATATGATTTTATTTTATTTGAATTTTCCATTCGGCTCGGGTTCACTCCACTTCATGTATTGGCTTCGCCATTAGTGATACTAAATCTATCTCACAAGGTAAGATAAGTGTGTCGAGCAACCAAGGGGCAACTTCCAAACTACAAGGCAATTTTTTTTTACTTTTTGAAAGTGATATTTTTTAGTCAATAAATGATTTGACTACGAGTTTGTAGCTCAAGTGGTATCACTCACCCTTTATAAGGGTGTTAACCAGGGTTCGAACCCTATATCTTCAGTTTTTTTGAAATTTATCTTCTCCCCTCCAACCAGTACTCATAGGTTATTAAAAAAAGTCAATGAATGATTTGCTTATAAATTTCTGGTTAAAAAACTATGGTATTCACTGACTCGTACTCATTATAATTTCATTCGTACATCTATTCAAACTCAAAAATTATTCGATTTTCTTTTTCAAAATAATTTTCTCACTATTTTCTTTCATAATAAAAATAAGCTGAACGAAAATAAGAATCATATTTTAACTTCTTCTTACTATTTTTATTTATATTATTGTTAATTATTATACATAAATTACAAAAGGCCAAAGCCGCGGGAATGGGTAAAATGATAGTACTTTGAGCTTTTATAGAAGGGTGTGAATCCGCGTTGCTCAGAACCGTCCACGGCAACGTCTTTCTGAACTTTTAAATGTATGTTTTAAAAGGTTTTGGACCAACTCTATAACAAAATGTATTTAATATACCATCTGCACCACAACATTTTCAATCTGGATAAAAACATTAAATCCCAGATAGAGGTTTTATTTTCTTTTATTTTTTAAAAAAGTTATGGTATCTTTCTTTGTTTGGGTTCTTTTTAGGAGAAGATTCAAAAATATGTTGTAAATATTGTCAAAAAAAAATGTTGTAAAATGTAGAGATAAGATAGTTTCGAACTTTATGATAAAACAAAAAATATATTTGTGCTGGAAAAACATATATTTAAAGGATGATTTCACAGTGGACAACAGAAGAAAGAAAAAGACATGTCTAATTTTGCTTATTTTTCAACATTATTAATAGTATTTTATGAAAATAAAGTAAGTTTTTCAAGATTAAATATAGGCTCTTTTGACACACTATACTGTTTTACGAAAGTGGACAGTACAAATTAATAAGAGCATTCAATTTGGTCGGAGTGTACGATCTTATAAAATTTTGTGACAATTTCAAAAACCTACATGTCTTCCCTCAAAAAAAAAAAAACCTACATGTCATTATTTAGTACAATGGGGAAAATGGGAGAGGTAACGCACGCGTTCGTATGAAATCGAATTCGAGTCAATTGTTTTTGTAACACACGTCTCAATACACAAAATTGATCCACGTGTCATTTTATTTAATTTACGGTGAAATTCAATAATTAGCCCAAAAAGGATAAAGTAAAATTAATATAAGAATGGACCATGACCAAATAAAGTTGGGCCGAAATGAAATATGATTGTCCTTTGCTCTCCAGTTAGGCCTATAAAAGGAGATTGTGTCTTCCTGAGTAGAGGGCAGTCGGAGAAATAATATTTGGGCCAAAAATCTATTGGGCTACCCATAAAATATGAAACTAGATTTTTTAGTTGTTACACAGTGCTTGTTTAGTGTGATTTACCTGGTTGGCGTAATTTACTGCGCCGACGTCCACCGAGGTTTATCCAGGTGTTCGAAAGAGCGGTACCGTAGGTTCCCGTCATCAAAAGAAGAAAAGAGACAAATCACTATAAGTTGATTGATTGGAAAATATCGATTTCATCTCCTTGATTACAAAGGGATTCGGATGTAGCACGTTTGGTCGAACGTCGTTCATCGACAAACAAACACAAGTTCGAATGTCATTCCTCTATCGTTCTAGGACATCTCATTTCAAAAGAAAAAAGAATAGACAATTACCGAAAAATACGAAAAATGAATAAAAGTCGCTAAAAAAAGAAACTTTAGAAGAACTACAGGAATTTCATAGTTTTCTTAAATAAAAAGACAACCCAAATAATTACACAAAATATCTACTTTCCAATTATAAGACAATCTCGTCGGATTCAATCTATCAAACACAATAGCACATACCACTTATATACGGAAACTGGAGATTCTTTATATCTGGAAATAAATCAGAGAAGTTGATTTCAGTAAATCTTATGCATCAACATGGAAAGTCTTAAGACACTTGGCAAAATAAGATCTTTCCATTTATTGCAGGTTGTTTTGGGAAATAAAAATGTCCACATACTTACTTAATATATAGTTCAAATAATTTTTTTATTACAATATTTAATTCAATAGACATTATTTCTAAATTATTCTCTTCAAAGATAACTTTTGTGTTGGTTGTCTATTTACAAATTTTAACCCGTCTTAAAATTTATAATTTACTTTATAATATGAAAAACACTTTTATATATTTTACGTTTACTGTGATCATTTTGTATAGAACTCGGTTTTTATATTATGAACATTACTTAAGGGATTTGTAAGTGCGTTTTTTGTAATTAAATTTTACATGGTTGAAAAATAAGTGCTATAAGAGTTTTTTTATAATTATATTTTTGCATCTGGGAGTGTACCTACATTTTTAATAATGGACATTGTTGTTACTTGTTAGGGTCAAGCCTAGAGATGGCAAAATTGGCCAGACTCAACGGGTCCTCTCAATCAGTTCGGGCTGAGTTTTATTTTTGGAGGCCCAATTTTCCGCCTATTTTAGCCCGACCCAAACATCCTGAAGCTTGATAGACTCGAACGGCCCAACCAAAGGTACATATTTTGGGTTGGATTGGGCCACAAAAAATACAACCACGATAGAAATTTCAGACCAATCCGGCGCAATTTTATGACTTGGCCCGATAGGCTCGGACCAGCCCGACTCAACTAATTGCCAGCTTTAATCAAGCCCCAACCGATAGACCTTTCGGTTAGCAGGATTAATATCAAGGACCACGTGACTCATGAAGCACCATTTCAAAGAAGAGATCACTGGAGTCCCATAATCTCAACAACCATAGATAAAATCAATCATCAACTTTATTTGAAAAAACCTGCATTTCTTACACCATTTTGGATTTTTTTGAAAATTTTGAAGTACTTATACTAGATAGAAACTAATCTCTTTAGTTTTTCTAATATTGATGAGAGTCGTGAAATTTTTGGTCTCACTTTTTATTAAGAAAAGCATGGAATTTTTTATAATTACTCCCAAATTACTCCCATTTAATGAGAATTGCATTTTTTAGGGGTGTTAAAATGTAAATAGAATTTCATCATAATCTTCTATTAAAGCTCCGGATAATGCAAATTCCCCATCAAAACTTTGGTGCCAAACACTGTGTTCTCATAGAGCTTCAACAGAGGCGACTAAAAAAAATATGTCCAATTATCAAAAAAGGAGGAGAAAAAAAAAGTACCCCACATATTATCAATTACATGTCTGTATTTGATATAGTCTTATAGATATATATACTCTCATACTTATCATTGTGGTGTAACCTATATCATCCATTGATCTTCATAATTTGCTCTATTAATCAAACTCTAATATATCATGCATTAAATAATATCAAAATTGTTGGTCCCTCTTGTCCACCATCTTTTTCTTTTTAACCTAGAACTAGAACTACGGTGATTATCTTTCATACGATTAGAACAACATATATTGCTACCACTAATTTACTTTTGTCCACCATATTCTTAATTGGAGGCATCTATGTGGTCCAGGTTCATTCCTCAAAGAAGATAACACATATCTCATCTCAAAAGTAAATTCTTAGATTGGCCCATATCTTGTATATATGTCCAAAAATTCAAAATGTGGGATGGAAAACCTTTTATTGTATTAAAAGCCCTAGCTGTTCACGAGTCTCTTTATATTCTCGACCGACTCTTATCAAATTAAATAAATAGGTTTGAAATTTTATTAAGATTATAAGCTTTCAACCAATTTAATGTTGCATTATTAAACAATTTATTTATAGTACATGATGCACTTTCAAACAAAATTGGGTCTCAAAGTCTTATGTTTCTTTCATCACAAAATTAATTACTATGCTCTCAGTAATTCTTGTAAGGTAGAATAATTTCAAAAGCAAAATGATCTTTGGAATAATTCCAATGGGTGAAGGTAAAAAGTAGACCTCCATGATTCTTATACCATTACTGACTAGGGCCCACTTTGGGCATCTCCATCATCTCATTAATTATGCTGGTTAATAATGATATGTATCAGATTAGGCAGTGCACTGGTTCCAGCTATTTAAACATGGAATGATTTAATAACAGTGACCTCAAATTTACTTCTCCCCTATAATTTTTTTACATTAGGGATGACAATCGGTTGAGTTTGGAATGGGTATACAAACCAATGGTTATTGTGAAATGTAAACCGAATATCGCTTGGGTGGGTGTAGACCTGCCCTGAATGAGATAGTTTCATTACAGATCCAGATTGAACTCGCTCGACTGCCATCCCTAGTTGAATTCAAAATGAAATATTTAAGCTAATAACCATATTCAAGAGATTTTATGTCTTTGGTTAACAGTCTTGATTAATTCCTTTCCCAAAAAGAAGTATTGGTTAATTACGAATTCGTATCTGATTCCTTTTACTTTTACTTTTACTAGAGAATGATTAGAAATACTGATAATGGGCTAGATACATTTTCTATAATAATTACGTAATGAAAAGGAATCATTAGTTTGTATAAAGAAGAAAAGAGAAACATCTAAATGGATGGTCTGAATTAGTTATAGTGTTAGAAGAAAAAAAAAACTGGAAATTTTATATAACTTTGGATTGCATAATTGCACATCTAATTATGATACTACAGTATCTGAACAATTAAAGATTGAGCTTTCAGAAGTATATATAGTTTAATTTGGTGGTCCAATAGTGGTTCAATGATGGAACTGAACCACCCATCATTAATTGTGGTCCTAATTTATATGGCTAGTCTGGGCCCAGGGGCTGGGGATATTTCTTTCCCTTATTTTGTTTGAGGTAAAAACACACTTAATTTTTAAAATTACAAAAAGTGCATATAAGGTTTGATTTAGTGTTAAAATTAAAGGACTAACTGTAATATTTTTATAAATATGAGGGGGTATTTTGAAATATTTTTTACTTATGAAGGTGTAAATGTTAGACACAATAAAACCTCAGGGATACTTTTTGTAATTTTAAAAGTTAATTGGGTTTTTCAGTAATTAGGTTAAACTTCTAGGGTACTTTTTGTATTTAACCCTTTTGTTTATAATGATGGAACTGATGAATGCCATACACCATGGGATAATTACAAAAACTACCCTATGATTTAGCTTAATTACAAGTTATTTTTTAAAATTATAAATACCCCTAAAGGTGTGATAAATACACAATCGAGGTTTTTATTTATATAATAAATAGAAATACCTCTCCTGATGGTGTAATTTGTAAAATACAAACAATATAAAGGGTTATGATAATTTAGAAAGATAAGTGAGTTTAAAAATTTCGCTAAACCTTGGGGACAGTTTTTGTATATTCATTATTTATATGCGGTAGATTAGGGTTTCGCTTCCACTGATTCTAGAGGGGATCACTGAATTTAGAGTGTTGATTTAAAAATCTAACATAATAGTTCACATCTCTTGTTGAATTCTCTGTTTCATAAGATGTTTTGATATACTAATTAAATGATATGTGCACGATAATAATATATCTTATTCTACAGCACGGATGATTGACGCGTATTTAAAAATCATCATATTAAATTTAAAACATAAATTGTGAATTTTATATGACAAGTGATAATCCTTAAAAAAACACGTGACAATCAACTGTACACGTCAGTTGAATAGGAGATAAAATACCATTTTAGAATAGAAAAAAATCCCATCCGTTGATAATCATCTTATGTCTCGGATATTTATTCCTAATGTACTTTCCAATACGTGTCGTTTATCTAACAAGAGTGGAATACACCAAGTAGGAAAATGCAAATAGGTGCTTTGACATGGGGCATAAATGGTTGTCTTATCATCTACCATTACTCTCCAAATATGGTTATCCATACTCTTTTGTTCACTTGTAAAACACTCTTAACACCCATATTTCTTCACATTTTCACAACAATGGCTAACTGATGTCCTATCTAACTAATCTTATTTAAATACTGCTCTAAAAAAATACGCTAGGCATCAATCAAACGATAGATTAAGACCTATCGCCAGGTGTGATTAGCTCGGACCTGGACAGGGTTAAACGGGGTCTTATCAGAAGAATAACATAGGGAACAAAGTGAATCTCGCGATTAGACGGGAATTTTTAGAAGAATGCGATTAAATGTTAATTATTCCATTAGGTTTTATGTTGGAAAAACTGATGGTGTATACTGAATGACCACAGAAAATCGAGCACAAGAAAGTCGAAAGTCGAGGCAAGTTGGACTCTTTGTCTTTAAGACGAAAAATTGCCCCGCTCACGGTGTTAACTTAAACCAAAAATCGCCTCCCAAGATACAACGACTTACGTCTTGTGATAGCAACACTACAAATCACAAGACACTTTGAACTTTTAGTGTTTTTGAACTCTCAAGACTTTTTATGCTGATGCTATGTGAATTTCGAAATTTTCTGATGCAAAAAATGATTATGTGGGCTGGTTTATATAGAGCTCATGTTGCCTCTTCAGACTGGGTGCAACCCCTGGTTCGGATCGATCTTGACCGTCGACGATCGCCCTGTGGTTACTGGTTGTGATCGATGGTCCCGATCGCATCTGTCTGAAGAACACACCCTTTGGCATACACCTCTGCACACCGGGATGACGCGTCCGATCACGTGCCCTGTCGGCGAACAGACGCATCAATCGGCGCCACGTGTCACTACTCGTGCACGATTCTGCCAAGTCATCGCCACCGAGCCGCCCGCCACGTCACCGAGCCACCGGATCAACCCCGGTTCGATTTTCCAAAACTTTAAGGCTCATCAAAGCTCCTCGCGAAGTGCGCCTCGAAAGCGCCCAATGCGACTATGTGTGACGTGCGCGGGCCCGGGCCTGGCTCCGGCTCGGACGGTGCTCGCACCGTCTCTCGGTGCCTTTGAAGCTAGCCAAAAAGTCAAAATGACTTAGTCCACTAGGGTGTCCATAAGGAGTTCCACTTAATTACTCCTTATTAGTGGTGAAGCTCTTTATTAACTAGTCAAACATATAATATGTTTCCTATGTGGGATATGGTTTTCCATATTCCCACCCTTTCATATTCAATATATAAAAGCATTTTAAGTGGCCAACTTTATGCATTTATTTCTCATTCACCCGATATTGGTTTTGAGAAATTCAAAATGCTAAACTCATCTACCCGCGGCGTAGATGACGCTTATCTAATTTATTTCATACTTTGAATAAATGACCCCACTTAAATAATTGGTCAAAATCGGGTCAAAACCCAATTTAATAAAACCAATTCGAACACTTTAAGCAAGTGGTTGATTTTGGAACTTATTCCCACTAAGGCACTAAGCCAGAGTACTCGAGTGTACTAACCCATATTGATGATATATAAACCTTATATAATGACCGTCTCTTTTTTCTTCTGGGGCTAAGTCATCATGGCCCCATCAGATTTATGTAGTCTGGCTTTTCTTGGTCCCCCAGTCATCCCGTGAGTATGGGTCTAATATTTGTGGCCCACTATGCCTTAAATAATATCCATTTCTAAGAAAGCAGTACATATAACAAGGTGGGCAGCAATTTCCCTGCCACCATAAGAATCATGATTGTGGGATGGAGGTCAGGGGTTCAAATCCCTACTCTATCAAATTGTTTGTGGGGTGGAGATCAGTGGTTCATATCCCTGCTCCATCAAATTGCTCTTCGGGGCATATGCGAGCTGGTGAAGACTCATACTGAATAGCATCCGTGTGAGTTCGATTCGGAGAGAGATCGTTATTAGTAGATTGAAATCGAACATAATTGTTCTCTTTTACCCAGGAGGATCTCACAGTACGCGTCAGACTCCCGACGTCGAAGCGCTTGCACATCCCGCACATCCATGATTTCTCAAATCGAAATTTGGCCAGGTGCGTCCCGCGGTTTCTTTCTGGGTCGGGCGTAGCGCAGGAGCTTATAAAAAAAAAAAGAAAAGAAAAGAAAGCAGTACATACTATCACTAGCATTTACGTCATAAACAGAGCTCTATTAGTTTTCTTTTCAAGATTCATTCAATATAACCACATTGAAAATTGTCTAGATTGTAAATACATTATTTTAAAGAGTTCAGATTTTTTTATATATATTTTTTACTGGTGACTCGTGAGTTGATGTTTTTAAATATGAGAAGGCGATGGGTAGTGAAAAAGTGTAAAAATAAATTAAAAAGATGTCTTTGAAAAATGAGACCTTAGAGATATTTTTAGGAGATCATGTGACTCTTATTTATGTAAGCTAATTATATCAATATAATGTGCAAATTTTATTGTATTCGATAAAAACTAGATCAATACCCATCTA
Source organism: Rehmannia glutinosa (assembly GCA_016081115.2). Lineage (NCBI taxonomy): Eukaryota > Viridiplantae > Streptophyta > Magnoliopsida > Lamiales > Orobanchaceae > Rehmannia > Rehmannia glutinosa. The sequence continues at coordinate 53,841,004 of CM071929.1, forward strand.
TTCTTTAAAAAATCTGAAATTTTAAAAAGTATTGTCAAAATTAAATCAATTTAGGCCACCATGATTGTAGAATTGATAACACAAAGTCCCAAAATTGAATAAAAGCAACAAAGAGTTATTTCAAACTAATTGATGGTATATCTTACAAGTGGGGGACTAGAACAAGACCAAAACCAAAACAATAGCATGAAACATGGAGCTCATGTCATACTACATAACATTCCATAGCCCTTTTTTACAATGTGTGACAATCCCTCCCTCCAAGCTGAGCCACCACCTAGTGGTGGTGGTGCTGGCACTCCACCGGAGTCGCCGGAAACCTAGCCGCGTCGGAGCAATAGTCGTAAACCATGTGATTAGCCCTCACCCACAGAAGCTGGTGGCTCTGGTGGAGGCTCAGCTCCGACAACGTCGGCTGGTCCCACCAGCCACCGCTGCTGCACCGCCTCATGTTATCGAGGGCCGCCACCGCGTCGGGGCATTTGCAGCCGTTGATTTCGAATCCCCTGTAGGAGGCTATGAAGGGTGCATGTGACCAATCTGTCTTCACTCTTCCACCCTGAGTGGCCCAATCATCAGCATTCCATATTGAGCTATACACACCCATGGCTTGGTCCTTTGGGTAGGGTATGCCTTTGTGTTCCAAATTTGAATGGACTCTGACAGGTGTCTCATCCACCAAGAATCTGCAAAATTGTTAAGAAAGATAATGAATTAGTACAATAATATTCAAAATTACATAGCTAAATATGTCCAATTATCTACTATTCATCTCAAGATTTGGAGTATTTGTAATTTTAAAAGTTAGCCCGTGTTTTCATAATTATAGTAGAGTACTTTCTAAGTAATTATTAGATACTATTAGAACTGCCGCCTAACTCACCGAGCCGAGCTAGAATTGACTGCTCTAAATACTAACAAAGTGACAAATAATTTAAACAAAAAAACCTTGGAACTTGAAATTGAAAAGTGACATAGACCACAAAACAAAAATTTCACCAAATTGCTAGAAATACATCAGATTCTACTATGGTCATAAATTTTTTCCCCCGTTTTTTTTTCTAATCAAAAAGAATTTAAACTGATGTCTATAGAACTTTCCATTCATGTAAAAAGTCATGCATAAACATATACATATAACCATGCATGGGGATTGATGGATACACATAGGGTGCCAAAAATGTAAGTACTTTGGGTTAGCTTTTCAACTTTTCAGTACAAAAGGATTCCATCAGAATGGACACCATGAGGACAGTCCCATGTTACCAATGAATAATGGTGAACAAAACACACACACACACACATGTGTGGGTGTGTGTTTGAGAGAGAGAGAGAGAGAGAGATCAAGGGCTTACACAACTTGGCGCTGGTTCCAGAGAAGAGAATAAGAATGGAAATCCTTGGTGGGGTCAAACCAGAGTTTAAGCCTCTGTTCTCTGTTGCCAACTCCATTAACATAAACATTGGTCTGAACAAGGTAAGGTTCCCCTGTGGTGTTGCCCAGGAACTCAAAATCAAACTCGTTGTGGTATGGACCGTCCGATGACATCTGCCCACATTCAAATGATCATCAATCAAATCTTTAGTAAAAGTGAAATGGTAAAAAATGCATGATCACCAATCACTATGAGACAGTAAAAGTGGACATAATAAATAAGGTAATAAATTAATAAACTTTCAGAAGATTGAAATGAAAGGCCAGCTGTTACTTTGACAGAAATATTCATGTACAAAAACTTATCAAGATTTAATTTTTTTTCCCTGACAAGCTTAAGTAAATGCATTTAATGCACCTCAACAAATCAGGAAAAGGCCCTTTCTTGTTCATATTCATTTTTTTTTAATATATTGGAAACACCAAGATATGTAGCATGATACTGTATGCCAATAATAGCCCAGTTTACCAAAAGAGTGGGAAAAAATATAATATCTATGAAATAAAGTGTAAAAGCTATTGAGAAATAATAATAATAATAAGCTTACATAGAAGGCAGTGACAGTTCCAGCAGAGTCACCCTCTACAAGCTTAATCTGAACAGTGACTTTCCCAAACATGTATTTGCTCTTTGACGAAAATCCAGCACCTACATTCCAAGATTTACCCATTATATAAAATGTCAACAAAAACAAAAATTACACTATCCTAAAAAAGAACGTATTTTGAGATAAATGCAAAATAGGAAACCATAGAGAAGCAGTGATCAAACAGGGGTTTGCACAAGATTAAAAAAAGATGACAACCCAGAAAAAATTACAGTCTACAGATACATATAAATGGAAAAACAGAAAAGAAGAGGGTGTGTAATGTAATTTTACCAGAGTAATTATCAAGCTTCATTTTAAGAACCTCTCCTTCATAGGTGAAATGGTCCATGGCCCAACTGGGCTGATAAAGCTCATCAAATCTTGATGAACTAACACAGCCCACCACTGCAAATGCAGCAAAAATCCCCAAAATCAGATACCCCTTTGACATTGTAACAGTTTAGCAAAAAAAATGAAAAAAGGGCCAATTTTTTTTTTTCTTCTGATTCTTAAGGGCAGTAGATTGAAGATTGCTTCTACTTGTGAGTGGAGTTTGAAGGATTGAGGGTGGGTTTATATAGCCACCACCAATAATGTGTGTTGGCTTCATTGGAAAGCCATTATGCCACGTCAAATGGTGTTCGTACATGTCAAAGTCCACGTCGGACACAGTTTTCCACGAATAAAGAATATTTTTTAGCCGTTGCCGATTGGCTTAGCTTAATTACGTGCGGATTGGCTAACTCTGAATTTTGATTGAGTTGGAATAAGAATGAATTGATAGTGATTTATAATTAAACTGGTGAGTAGAAATAATTATTTTATTACTTAACAATATTATTAGTGTTGTTGCGTTTATAATATTTTCTTAGCACTACCAGCTTGTACCTCAAGTAGAATTATACAATATTTATAAGGGTGTTAACCAAGGTTCGAAACATATATCTTTCAATTTATTTCAAATTTATCCATCCTCTCCAACCACAACTCTCAACTTATTAAAAAAAATATTTTCAGAGCGTTAATCTCAAGTACAGAAATAATATGATATATTTTTCAAAATTTATAGTGATCTTACTTACGGGCTAATATGGCATAAAAGATGTAGCGGATAGATTCAACAATACCTCCGAAATATTTGTTTCACGAATAAATATATTAGCTACAATTAAATGATTAAAATAGCTATAATTAAATTTAGTGATGTAAATGATCTTTTCTAAGGTTATTTCTTTCTTAATTTTGATATTAGTGGCATCATATAATTATTTTTTCCTCTTTTTAGGTGAAAACTAGTTGCTGGGTTCTAGAGAGAAAACTTAAATTAGAGCAACGCCGGAAAGAAAGTTCCATTTTTAGGTATTCATTGAGAACTAATTAAAGAGATGATTAAAATTAGAATACAGTCCTTTTCAAATTGTTTATTCTCAATTTGATAATTAAGACTCTAGGGAACAGTACAATATCCTATTCTCTCCAATTTAGGACTAAATATTGATTAGGTTCATGGTAAGAATCAATAACTTGTATTTATTATTCAATTTGTCTTTTTATTTAGTTTTTCTTTCTATATTTTGCATTGGCCAACTATTCAAATGTATGCTAAACAAAGACAACATAAAGTTTGGTCCCCAAAAGTAGAAATTAAAATTTTGGAGCCGTTGGCTCAGCTTAGCTGGCTTCAGGGGACACACAGTAGGACTGGTCGCTGTTAAGGAAAAAGATAAGTAAGGATGAGGACCAATGATATGAGTACACGTGGGATATCACAGCTGGGTACTCCACTGTACAGTTGTCTCTGCCAGTAGTTGTTGAGAAAGGGTGGGCCCTTCCTTCTTTTAGGCTCCATGCCATTTTGGTTCGCGTGTGCACCCACCAATAGTATTTGAATAAAAAAATCAAGTGAAAATTTGAAATTAATTCTTTTTTTTTTCTTTTGTGATTTTGTCCTTTTAGTTTTGTCATTTTTGCATTTTGGAAGTAGAGAAATGTTATTCTATGCACTTTTCTTTTTCGATATTATTAACAAATTTAAAATGGGAGGACATGGGTTGATATATTGATTCTAATTTCGATGACAGATTATTATATTTACATGTTTTTTTTATTTTTATATTATGTTGTTGAAAAAGAAGAAGTTAAAGGAACATTTTTCTAAGGTTACATTTTATACATAAATGTCATTCAAATATTTTATCTATTTGGCGGAAAAATACAAAGGCATGATAAGATAATTAATGTCCCAATTGTATATATTCTGGTTTTTAAATAGTAAACAATTTTGAGAAAATTTATATTATTAAGTACATTGTAGTGCTTTTTTTTTATGTTTATATAGAAACTTTTAAAGAATTGGGTTTAAAAGGTAATACTCTTTACCCGAAATAGAGGATGTTGTTTGAAGACTGTGAGCAATTATATGCCTCATCCTTTTGGAGTTAATTACATTTAAATATAAGGAGTAATTAACATTCATCTTTCTTTATGTTAACTTTTAAATGTCTAGTTTAAAATACAATAAGTTGAGTCGTCTAATTTGTTATTATTTTTTGTGACCTAATTATTAGACTACAATGTAGTTATAAAACTTTTCGAAAAAAGTCGTAATCATTATAATATAACATTATTTACTAATTATTAATTAATAAATTTATTCAATTATTTGAGAATGTATTAAAAAATTCATTTAGACAGCCATAACACTATCGACTAGACATCAATTATAAACGAATCGAGTGCTTAATTAGGGTATAATTTTATGGTCTTTTGTTCCGTTCATTTCTATTTTGTAGAGAATATTGAGAAAAATTATTTGAAAAAGAAAATGTTGACAGTGTGATTGGCTATAGATGAAAACATGATAATGAAAATTAATGTGATAAGTTTTTTAAACAGAAAAACGATACGATGGTTGATTTAATTGATTTGAAAAATAAAAGACGGTGGATAGTGTGTATTTGATATGAAAGTGCAATTCTGGTATTTGATGTAGTGTGTTTTCTAGTTAAATTGTAATGAGATGTGATTAATGATTGACCAATGAAAATGTGTGAAAATTGTATCTTTTGGAAATTTTAACAAGCAATCACACACATTGGGACAATGGGTATTTTCTAGCAAAAATTTTGCAATTTTTTTTACAAGCAATCACAACCTAACACGTGTCACTCCTAATTTAACATATTAAAAAATACTTTGAGATCTTATATGTATTTGCAAAATACTAATTACAAAACCTATGAAGATAAAAAAAAAAAAAAAAAAAAGTTGAATTTCAAAGTGAATTTAAAAGCATTGATGCGAGTATGGGTTGGCATAGAGAATGAATGATGGGGCATCACTTTATTTCTTCTTTGTTTTTTATAGGCTTTTGTGAGGCACATCCAGCTGGACTGTGCAAGCACTAAATACTTTGGCATCTTTTTCAAGATCTTTTTTTAAAAAAATAAAATTAAAGTCTCTTATTTAATCCGTGAAAAAAGTAAATATTAGTGTCTCTCTCTTTTTTTTTTTTTTTTCGATCCAGGATCCCCATCACATCTGGTAGGATAGGCCCTCTTCCTTCCGACTATGGGACATCCGTCCTTCCCAGGGATGGTCCTAATCTTTGGGGAGGAGGGCAAACTCAACTCCAAAACTCCAAACCTGGGGTTCAGTGCCTCTCTTTTAGAACCTAAAAAAGTGTGCCCATTTAATTTCGAATTATTTAGAATTTAAAAGGAGAAATTGATGTATTTAAAAAGAATGTGATCGAGATATTATAAAGAAGGGAATGAGGGGGCAGGTGAGACAGGTCCCAGAATATCCTCGTCACTAGATCTAGTCCAGCTCATTAGGAGTTGTTCCACAACTCCAATTATTCACATATATATTTGTACTCTCTTCATACATTTTGAATATTTTTATAGGCATGCCATGTACAATGAAAATATCGGACTAAGCTTTATTTTCATAGCCTCGAAAAATTTGGTTGGCCCATAGTGTTTATGTGTATTTTTATGGCATGAGCAATGCTTAGGTTCCAAAAATTTTGATATTATGAAATTTTGGGCTTAATGGGGTTTTCTTCTGCCAAGCGGGACAACAACAACCCGACTCATTGACAATCAGGGACAAATTCATAAACCTTTTACATGGAAGAACAAAACAAGACAAAAATCTGTGTAAGATTGTCACATGGTTCGACAAACAAAAATAATATGTTTGTGTAAAAAAAATAAAACATTCGGGTATAAAAAATAATATTTTGGATAAAAAAAATAATACTTTTGTAGTTGTTCATATAATATAATGTATTTAAATATTAAAGTATTGTTTTTTACATTAGGAGTACTATTTTTGGTTTCCATAACACCATGCAACCCTCTCACAAGACTTACTCACAAAACAAACAAATATAATAATAAATTACATAAAATATAAAATAGATACAATTATAAACTACAAAAAGAATAAATGGAATACAATTTGTCATTTTTAACCTTTTTTTTAAAGGTTGTTATTAACCTAATTAATAACTTTAAAAAATAGGAAATAAAAAATAAATGGTAATTTTGAAAGTTAATTGAATTTTTTTTGTAATTAGGCTAGTTCTCATGCTAAATTTTTTAATTAATCAACCCTTTTGAAATAAAAAAAAAAATTGCAAACACTCCTTTTTATATAGTGGTAGCATATATAATTTATAACCGATGGATATTTCATTTCAGAAATTACAAAAAAGATAAGCATTAAGCCATGAATGATTATATTTGTGATGATGGATTCGAAATCGGTGTGGTAAAGCGCAGATGGATAATTGAATGCAGAGAGACGTTTGATTGGGTTTTGGGGGTGTAATGATCAAACATCAATCAAGTGATATAAATGGTTGTTTGCTTGTGGAGATGAAATTGTAGCGCATGGGGATCTCTGCAGAATTTGAACTGATATATAACATCTACTGTCATACTGTCATATCACATTTAACGTGTGTTTATACGACACACAACATCATCATCTATTAGTGTACGTATCATGTATGCATGTATGTATGCTGATTCTTTTATGTATGTCATTCATTACTCAATAAAAACTCTTTTCTACCTCATTTCTTTCTCATATGGAAATTACTATCCTAACCTCCCTTGTGTTGAAATTATAATTGTAGTCTTGCCTTGTTGGAAATTACTAAAGTGCCCTTAGGAACAGTAACTTTTTATACGGGTCCTGACCCACTCGCGAGCTCTCAACTGTCGATTGAGTGTCACATGTACGATGATCGATCCGCATTTCACGCTGAACAGTACTATAAATACGACACGAAAATCAATGTAAAAGGTAACTTGTCATTATTTTAAATTATATCGCTCTTTAGCTTTCTAAGTATCTCAATTACATAATTCTAACTTAAGCATCGTAGGGCTTTAGCTGGGGGCCGCCCGCTGGTCGATGTGTGCTCTTTTTCGGGTTCCTTCAACAACGTAACTCATCTCATTTTTAAACTCAGGTCGGTCAAACCACTCTGAAATACATCACTAAATTCATGGAACCCTAAGTCAGGTGAATCTAATTTACTTTCTTAAATCACTTCCTATAATTACATTTCGATTTGGCACTAAAATGTAGGGAAAAGTGTAAATTTGATCATGTAACTAGTGTGGACTATATAGTAATGCTTGGATTTAAATTTTAATTTATAATTAGTAAAAAAGTTTCAATTTGAAGTCAAATTTATATGATGTATATAAAACTAAAAGAGTATTATCCAGTGTTGTAAAAATCGGCCTAGGCGGCCGCCTAGACACTAGGGGCCCCTAGGCTGACCCGATTTTGCTCAAATCGGTCGAAAAAATCGGTTTGGCTAAAAATCGCCGAGGAAGCCTAGTCGGCGCCAAATCGGAGCTAGTCACTCTTCTAGGCGAACAAAAGATCGGGGCTAGGCGGCCTAGGCGGAAAAAATCGGCCAAAAATCGGTAAAAATAAAAAAAAAATGAAAAAAAAAAGAAAAATATGTTGTTTCTAGGCGGTCTAGGCTCCCTAGGCGCTGGGCTGCCGTCCGACTAGCGCCTAGCAATTTCTGCAACCATGGTATTATCACATTATTTACTTTTGTTAAATTTGCCTTGAAAAATGTTTTTTATTGATATTTTTATTCATTAAAGTAAAACCTTAATTCACTTTAAATCCCAATCTGCTGATTTTGTGTTTTCTTTCAAGAGAATACAAATGGAATGATTTGTCATCTCAGGAAAGCTATCTAATAATTCACCAAATGTCACAAATCGCATGGAGTGCAATTATTGCACATCAACAAACAAATATTTTGAAGAATATTGAGGACAATAACCCAAAAAATTTGGGGAGTGTATCGTTAATGTATTTGAAACTGGAAGCTATATTGTGTTTTTAAAAGAGATATATTTAATTGTGTATTGAAGATTTTTTGATTCGGATAGACCTAATAGGCCAAGTCCAAGGAATTATGGACTCCAACCTAAATTAAGGCCCTAAAGCCAAAAAGTCAATTAAGACTCACCAGTTTGCCTATAAATACATTATATCTTCATTAATGATGTACGAAATTTACGACGCACTTAGTTAATCTCAAGTTTTTTTTATTTTTTTCTTAAATGCTCAAGAATTGATTCAAGTGTCGGAGGGTCTTCGCCTACTTTTTGTGATGTAGGCAGTGACCCACTCAAGAGATGAAATCAACATGAATACTACAATCAAAGTGATACCATATCATTTTGGCGTCATCGTTTGATAACATGATTGGTCATTGAGAATGAAGTCAAGATCTATAGTTGTGAGGGCAACCAACACTCAGGACAACTACGTTTCTACGGGTGTTTTTTAATATTTAATTTATGTTTTTCAAATGAGATAAATTTTATTGTATATATATATATATAATATATATACTGATGTTGTATACTATGGTCTTATTGCTTAAGTGATACTATTCACCCTCTAAAAGGGAGTTGATCAGGTTTGAACATGAGTCCTAGTTCTTTTGCTATCCCATTTCCTCCCCTCCTTTCAACTAACTAAAAAAATTACTAATTTTACATCAGTTTATTTTAATATCGTTGTCAAATAAAATTCTCTTAATATCATATTTTGTATTTTACATATATATAAAAAGAAAATATACATTTGTAGTAGTATAAAATCAAAAAGTATAATGATACTTTATAATGGTTCCAAATATAGTAGTTTTTTTAGAGAATATGGTGTTGGAAATTGGAAAAATACGGTATCCACATCGAAAATTTATTTTGCATTAGTTTTCAAGTTTGTATAGAGAATATTGTGTAGAGATATGGTGTTGGAAATTGCAATAACAGTGCATCCCGCTTTGAAAATTTGTGGGTAATTGAATTAGTTTCAAGTTTCTAAAGAGTTTTGTTTGCTGTGGAAGGAATCTCATACTAATAAAGGTAAAGTAAGTTATCTTGCTTATCTAAATACCATTTTAAAAGGAGATCATAAGATTTGGTGGGAACTCATACTGAATAGCATCCGTGTGGGTTCGATTCTAGAGAGAGATCGTTATTAGTAGATTGGGGGCGAACATAATTGTTCTCTTTACGCAGGAGGATTTGGTTGTCGTCAGCGGACCGTCGAATCGGCGGTCGTGCACATCCTGCGGTTTACCTTGGCGACAGCAATGAGGAGCCGGAGTTGTTGTCCTCAGGCATAGTCAGACGTAAGTCTGGAAGCTGAGTTATCAAAAAAGAAAAAAAAATAGAAATGTAGATCTCCTTATGGTTAACTTTAGTAGACTTTTGTATTTTGATTAGTTTTAGGTAACTTTTAGCCAGCTCAAGAAACTATGAAGACGTCACAAGACATCATGTCGATATTTTATATTCAACACTTTAAATACATGTATTTAAACATCACAACTACTTGCTACTTGTTGAATATATTTATAAAACTCAAAAGACAAAGTTCCATATCCTATAATCCAAAAATATTTTCTATTATATTGTCAATGAATGATAAAGTTTTATTTAATTGCAGCAAATTTATTAATTTAACCAACAAAGAAAAACAAAGACTTTCTAATTACACCAACATATAATTGAACCAAAAATTAAAAAATAAGAAATATATATCAAATATAGTGTACCATATATTATGTTAGTTTAAAAGTGTGGTTTGTGCCTCGGACATAGTCGAATAGTAAAAAGAGATTAGTAATATTGCAACTGTTCAGTCTAGGGGCAAATTCAGGGGCCCTACACACAATTTTTTCCCAATTTTTTCTAAGGTGAAAAAATAAGAAAATAAGTTATATGTTTTTTACGTGCAGAAAATATTTGGGGTAAGGGGAAAAATTTGCGCTATAGCTGGCTACGCCACTGCCTTCACCACGTGAGCTTGATTTCCTAATGAAGCAACCCTCTCAGCTTTAGTTTAGCTTAATCTAAGAGGATGTTTAATTGAAATCTGATTTAACTTTACTCACTCGCCACATTCTGTGATTTACCTTCTGCTAAAATAAGAAACCCTCTAGTATTAAGTACTAACATGTTCAACATTAGTCGAATGCAGGGGAGAATATCCACGCTAAAAAAAAAAGTGTGGTTCGTGTAGAAGTCTTTGTCTCGTGTTAAGTGGTTGACTTGGTACTTGTCGAAATAATATTGTTTAAGGGACAGTATGGGCACGTGATTTGGTGTGCGGCGGTGCAGCAAGATTTTCAAGGCCATGGCCCAATCCATGGCGGTGACCGCTGCTTGGGAAAGAAAATTCACACGTGACTCTTGTTAACATAATCAAACCTTCACTTATTGCACACACTCCCAAACGATTTCCTTACCTTTTTCTATTCATATGTTTTGGGAAGAAAAATGAGATGAAAATTAGACCTCAAACTTCTGGACTGCGTTTGAGAGATTATTATCTAATTCTCTATCCATAATAATATTTTTTTTTTTTTTTGAGAAATATCCATAATAATATTGACATAGAGTTAAATCATCTATTCTATATTTTAATACCAGTAACGTTACATTAATAACATTATTTTATATATTTGATGTATCACAATAACTCTGAAATATCAAATATGTGATGAATTGTTGTCTACCAACAAATATTGTGCAAATTGCTTTAGTTGTTTCGCGAAATGACCATTTTTTTGCACTTTACATGACTTTTAGTACATTGTAATTGATTATTAGTACCGTAAAGTGAGTAATATTTGTTGTGGGAAAAAAAACAAAGAAAACTGGGTAAAGAAGCACGAGTGATTGTTGGCCTTTTTATTCTTTTTTTTTCGGTTGCTAAATTTGATTGAGGGGGTAAATATTACATTGACAAGTTTAAGAAGGATAAATGAGACATAAAGATAAGTTCAGAGGGTGTTATTGTATTTTACCCTATGTTTTATTTATAGTACTACACACATTAATTAAGAGAAATGAATTTGAACTATAGATCATCACGTGCCCTTAACAGTGAATCCTGGTCCACATTCTAATACCCAAAATGAAAATTGACACATGAATGATACTTAAGATGAAATTCGAGGATGAAGATGGTTATAGAGGCACATCCCCTCTTATTGACATCCATAGTACTCAATATCTAAATTTTTCTTCAAAAAAAAAAATCTAAATTGATTAATTTTTTTATATACATTTAAATATTTATTTAAATTAGTGAAGGCACTGCACGTGGAGGACTTCTACAGTCCCAATCACAAAAATACATCAAAGATAGGGTTTGGTCCATGGTTCGCAATGGCCCAACTATATTGGGCTGCTATAATACACCTTATTTACAAAATTTCCTACACCTCCATTTGGGCAACGTAGTATTCATTTGTCAATTGTCCAGCTTCGACAACACCCACATAGAGGCCCAATCTATCTCATCTCCAACCTCATATCATGTGGAGAGAAGAAAGGTTACTGTGCTCATATCTTGGTTTAATAAGAGAAACTGAGATGTATTATACAAATTAAAGAAACGCACATTTATTTTGAGAGGTAAATTATAGAACAATTTCTAAAGTCTAATTTAGTTTTTAAAATAAAAACCAATCATCTTTCAAATTTATTAGAGGAAATTACACTAAATCCCTGTAATATTCGCGTTTTTTACACTTTACCATATAAACTATTTTTTGTTACACTTTCTGTATGGTAACTATGTAACATTTTGCATACAAAGTGCTCGCATCGATGCAATGTGCAACATAGAAACAAATATAAGAAATACTTGTAAGTTTTAATATTTTCTTGAATTCACCTTTTATTTTGGTTCCAATCATTGTAGCAAAGAAACATGATAAACGCTTGAGAAAACTTGGGAGAATTTACCAAATTTTTGTAAGGTGATAATATATAGATGTGAGACTTATAGCCTATAGGACCCATGTCTTAAATACCAAAAAAAATCATGCACCTACACTTGTACTACAAGATCAATTGGTACCCAAAAATAAAAAAAATAACAAATAATAATAAATTAAAATAAAAGAAAGTTTTGGATCCTTGGGTCGTTTTGCAAATATTGCATAATCGTAATACCTTTAATTCAAAAGGAGGTGAAGCCATTTACTGCACGTGAAAAAGCAAAAGTATTGTACCCTTTGCCCCTGTCAACTGACACCACAATGCATTATATATATATATATATATATATATATATATATATATATATGATAACTCGAACCTTCCAAACTTACGTCCACTATCTTTTGAGAGACAACAAATTCCGCTCCTCATTCTTTGTCGCCAAGGTAAACCGCGGGATGTGTGTGCCTGGCCAGTGTTCTTACGGGTCGAGCATTTGATGGAGCGAGGATATGAACCGACTCCACCCCACAAACAATTTGATGGAGCGAGGATTTGACCCCGACCCACACCCATTCTTGTGGTGGCGTGGGCTAAGCCACCCTGTTCACCACAATGCATTATAGTTAGCCTTCCTTCTTTATTTATTTTATTCTAAAAAAATATATGTGGTTTAGTAGTATTATATCAAAGGTTTCTGAGTGCAAAGACAAAAATGTTATGTTGTTCTTAAAGCCAGATCTGTCTTAATTTAGGTTGAACACTTTGTCCCATGGTATCTTTTTGCCACTTCAATTAAACTTTGTCCCCTTCAACTAAGAAAATACATAACTTATTTTCAATTTTGCCCCTATTTTCTGAAATTTGGAATTTTTTGAAACTTTAAAGTTATTGTCTCAGCTAAATTATATAGCACAACTAATTTAAATCAGACTCCAAGCAAAAATGATTATCCACTAGATTATTATTTAAAGATATTTTAATTTTCATTATAATTTATAGGTATAATTACTAAAACCACCCCTCAAATTTGGGGTAGCGACAGAAAAACCGAGAGAAGTTTCAAAATTACAAAAACCTCCTTAAGGTTTGATTCCATTTTACTTATTGTCACAATCGTTAGTTGACCTGACGGAATTTGATAATGTCATCAAAAATAGTTCCACAATTATACCCCTCGACTTTTTAAGTATTACAAATAGCCTCATCTTTTTGTCTACTTATCAGTAATGTTTAGAAAAATTGAGGTATATCATTGCAAAATGTTAGGCGAAAAAAAATTGAGGCATATAATTGTAGAAATATTTGATTACGTCAGCAATTTCCATTAGCTCCACTAACGGCATGTGCAAATTGTAAGATGAATGTAAAACATCATGGGTGGTTTTTGTAATTTTGAAATTTATTCTTTTTTCTGTAATTAGGCCAAACTTCAAGGGTAGTTTTTGTAATATCCCTAATCTTTAAATTAATTTATGCGTCTCATAGATGAGTGTAATACAAATGTTATCCACATATATCTGATACAAGATTAAAGTGCATTACAACATCTTTGTTGCTCTCACCATTTTCTTTCACCTTTAACTTGAAATCTCAAGACAGGATTAGCTGACACCTCTAATCCTAAAAAGCCACTATTTGATGCAGACCAAACATCATAGATTTGCCTAAACATGAGTATAATATAGAGAGGGACATAACCTTGGTGCATTCTCTGTAAGGAAAGGTACCTCACCTTGAGCACTGTGATATATACCATGTACATTGCAGAGAATAAACAGATTCTGTAACAAAAAAAAAAAAAAAAAGACAACTTTTTTCTCATACTGTTAAATGTACAGCCAAAGCTTCATTCTCTGTAAAAACAGGGTGGCCCTCCTTTTATGCAGAGGACAATAAAGATAATTCACCATACTACAATCACAAAAATACATATTTTCATAATATGTACATAATAATAATATATGATGTTTATGAATAACTTTATTCATTGCTATGAACAAAGCTTAGGCACAGATTTAGCATTACTCTGGCTTGACATTCTTGATTTCATCATTTTTGTCATGTGGATTTGCATTTTCCTGCAAAGATTTTCCAATTCCACCACTCTCCATTGCATGCCTTGGAGATGTGCTTTGAGCTTTTCGTTCTCGTCGCAAAGATTGAGTCGTTTTGCGTAGAGTACGATTTGCTTGGAGCCCTCGTCTTCCTTTTCCGTTTCGAAAGAAATGGGAAGAGAATCGGCCAAGGTGGATTGGTTTGAATTTTGAAGCAAGCTTTTTAGTTTGCGCTGTTGAGAGACGAGGGCTTGGACGGCGGATTTTGATGGGAATTTCGAATTTTGAGCGAGGTGGTTAAACGCCTCCGAAGAAAGCTTCTCGTAATTTAGTCCGAGACAGACTTTCGCCTCTTGTTCTACGGACAAGCCGGAATGAACCTGCATCATGTGTGCTAAGTCATCAATAAAAACAAACACAACAACAACAACAAACAACAACAACAAACTAAGCCTTAATCCCACTACGTGGGGTCGGCTATACGGATCATATCGCGCCATCGTTTACGGTCATAAGCCATATTTTCGTTTATTTCTAGGTATAACATGTCATGTTTAATAGCTTCTTTCCAAGTCTTTTTAGGCCTACCTCTCCCTCTTTTGATTTGTGTGAGTGATTCTCTACCTTCTAAACGTCGCACAGGTGCATCTAAAGGTCTCCTATAAACATGTCCAAACCATCTTAATCGTGTTTCTCTAATTTTCTCTCGTCTATTGGTGCTACTCTCACTTTGTTTCTAATGTGTTCATTTCTTATTCTATCTAATCTAGTGTGTCCGCACATCCATCTTAGCATTCTCATCTCTCGCTACCCTCATTTTTTGTTCGTGTTCATATTTAGTCGCCAACATTCTCGCTCCATAGAGCATTGCGGGCCTTATGGCCGTTTTATAAAATTTTCCTTTCAATTTTAATGGTATTTTACGGTCACAAAGGATAGAAGATGCACTCCTCCATTTATTCCAACCCGCCCGGATCCTGTGTGACATCTTTATTGATTTCTCCGTTCTCTTCAATTATAGATCCTAAGTATTTAAAACTCTTTGTTATACTCACTTCATGTCCATCAATTTTAACCTTCGTCTCATTGTTCTGTTGTTTTTACTAAAGTGGCATTCCATGTATTCTGTTTTAGCCCTACTTATAGTAAAACCTTTTGATTCTAGTGCTTCTCTCCAAACTTCCAATTTTGCATTTACTCCTTCCCTTTGTTTCATCAATTAAAACTATATCGTCCGCAAATAACATACATTCAGGGATGGATTTTTGTAAGTGTTTAGTGATTTCATCAATTATTAGGATAAAAAGGTGCGGGCTTAGAGCAGATCCCTGATGCAAACCTATAGTGTTTGGGAATTCACTAGATAAAAACAAACACATGTTTTAACTTATCAAGCTATTAGAGTTATCCTATTTGGTTAAAATCCATAAAGAAAATGCACAAAAGGGGACTCGAGATTTCTGTTACACTTTATATTCCATTTCTTTGGATGAATGACACGTGTCCCTAAGTGAGTGTTTGCAATAACTAAAAAAGTGCTTCTCTGCTTTTGCGAAAAATCACTTTATAGTGTTTGCAAATACCAACTTCCTTTCGATTCTACTTTTAATGAGAATCTAAAAGCGAGGAGATGGGTGCTTTAGACTTTTTGATTCTACTTTTGGTTTGACTTTTACAAATAAATAAGCACTTCAACTTTTTTACCCAACACTCTCAAGTTGAGATTGGCACGTGTCCATAAAATAAGATATCAACCGACATTTATCTTAGGGAGTGTTTGCAAAAAAATGCTTTTAGAAGAAGTGATTTATCTTGTTTGTAAAAGTCAAACCAAGAGTACTTCAATCAAACGAGAACATCACTCTATGTCGAGTTCAAGTTAAGCATACTCAATACCACTTTAAACATAATCCATATCATAGCAACTTCAATTCTCAATTGCTCTCGACTATATATCAATACTACAAATCTAGCAAACGAGCATTCCGAGTATAAAAATAAAAACGGCGTACCTCTCAGATACAAATTCACAAAGCATGGTATACTCCGTCACACGTGTCTCTAGCCGAGTCCGGTAGAGCCCGATTAGAGCCAAGAATTTCGATGGCTTCAAATAAGGATCCGGAGCCACTTCATTTAGATATAAATCCATCAAGCTCGCGACTTTCTTAAGTCGACTCAAAGGTACACAACAAACTCCTTTGCCAAGAAATGATTTCAAAAATCTAAGAACCAAATTCACATCATAGAGGTAACTCTTCCTGGACATGGGACGAGCAAATTATCTAACGTCGCATGATCTAATTG
The DNA here is from genome assembly GCA_016081115.2 of Rehmannia glutinosa. Lineage (NCBI taxonomy): Eukaryota > Viridiplantae > Streptophyta > Magnoliopsida > Lamiales > Orobanchaceae > Rehmannia > Rehmannia glutinosa. Next base: position 53,857,688 of record CM071929.1, read on the forward strand.
TGTACCAATCATATTCTCCAACTTGTCCCTACAACACGGCTTAAGTTCATATTTAATGCGATTCTCAATATCCCAAACAGACTCTTGTAGGAAATGCACCTTGTATCCAAAGAATCGAGCATCTCAACAACCGTCTCAACGATTTTAATTTTCTCGTCGTCGAGGAGAACCAAATCTTGATTTTTGATAGTAAAAGAGAAATCTACTAATAATTCCATTGTCGAAATTTCTAGATACCATTAATTTTACTAGCATTTGAATTAGATCGATGTCTAATGCCACGAGATCATCAAACCACCATGTGGTTTTAAAAGTCTTGTTCTTAAAGCTCTCGGTACTTCTCGTGTCACATGATAATCGATATCCTGAGCTATCGACGAGGAAATGGATGGACAAGGACTTGTTTGGCAAGATGATGCAATTCTTCCAATGAGAGAATCCAAGCAATTTTCGAGTATACTTAAAGAACTGACTCCAGGAAGTAGATTTTGGCACTGCTTTAAAGCCATTAAAAGCTCGGACCAAGTCCAATACCGAATTTCTTCCAGTGATTTTTCTGTTTGCTCAAATAGATTTTCGGTTTTACTGACTGAACTTTTCATTTCCATATAATGTGCAGCAGAAGTGAGGCTAGAAATGTTAAGAGGATTTATATTGACTTTTCCATTGTTGTAGCAGAACCTTGTGATGAGCTCGAAATTTGCTGCTCCACCCGGGAAGTCATTGAATATCACCTTCAGACGTCCCGTTACGCCTTTTGATTTGCCGACCAATTTACTTATTCTTCCTGAATAAGAAGAAATTACTCTCTACAAGAATCATACCAAAAAAAAAATGTTAGACAAGAAAAATTGGAGTATTTGCTGAAATTAATATAGGAAAAATGTAAATGCAACCTGCAACTTATGATATACATCAAAAATTTCAAAACACTAGAGGCCAATCAAGAATATTTCCTAACTGCTAATCAACACTAGAAAAGAAGCTACACAAAAGCACCATGATCTGATAAGCTAATTTAAAACTATTTCCTTATTAAAAATGAATCTACAAGATCAATTTGGGACAGCAGAGTAAGTAGTGGTATTACCATAAAAACTGTAAATGCCTGAAATTCATCAAAAGAATGAAGTTACTTAAAATAAAAGGGCTAAATGCATCTTGTCCTACGTTTTTTTTTTTGCACTTTGCCCACTGAACTACACGATTCATTGCACTTTACCCCTAAACCAAACAAAAGTCGACATGTGTCAACTCATGAGAGGTTCAAATCAGCTCCGAGGGGTTAAGTGCAAAATGTTCAAAGTCACACATCTTTAAAGAGGAATTTCCAAAGTTTAGCAGACAAAATGCAAAACTCGCGATAGTTTGGCGGACAAAATGCAATTATCCAAAAAACAAAAGGATAGCTAGGCACAATTGGGTGATAAAGAAAGATGAGATGTCGTTGTGCCGCAATAAATTCTCCGAAAGGAAATCAGGTAAAGAGTCTACTTCCCCTACAAAGAAGGAAATAAACAGTACCAATTTTGAAATGGAAGCAGTTTTTTGGTCCCTTGAAAGGTGTGAAAGAATCAAAAAGTAAAGGCATGAACATTAATTTCCATACTAGCAACAATAAATGAGATAAGGGACACAATACACAAATAGGTGAACTATGTTAGATAAAAATGATGGAAATAAGTGGTTTAGACAATAACCAAACCCCACATTCCAGCAATATTTAGCTGCAAAAACTTAAAGAGAGTTTGGTACGGACAGGAAAAAGTTAATGACAATAACTGTGAAATCATCATACTTTGGAGTGCAGACATTTTAAAAAACTGAACTTTTCATAAGAGCCCATGTCATGATTTAACAGAAAATGCCCCTATAATCAAATCATGCTGGAAAATTAAAACTATGAAGAACATTCAAGTACAAGAACTGAAGAAAGTTAAGATGAGGCTAAATTAAGCTAGAAACAAACAAACCCAGAAAAATACAGAACTCATTAAACAAAAAAGCTAACAAATTTTGGACAGAACCTGAAAATAGAAGAGGTTGTTTTTCCACAAAGACCCAAAAAAAACAAAGTTAGCAAAAAAAAACAAAAAACCCTTTACCTTATTTACCATGAAAACCTCTTCTCCATTGACATCCACCTCAAGATCAAGAATATAATCTTCCATGGCCCAAAGAAAATTAAAAAAAAAAAAAAAAAACTTTCAACCCACTTTAAATTAAGAGACCCTTTTGGAACTTATCGCAGACGAGAAAAGGATTGAGATATGAGGATAACAAAATGGTTGAAATATGGAACAGATAAAGGACCATATTCTGAGATGGTGAAAAACGACAAGCATAAAAGGGCCGTTCTTGGTTTCGCCGAAAATTGCATAGTCAATTAGTGAGGAAGCTTATAGCAAATGGGGGGAGAGACAAGAGTGTGTGTGAAGCAACAAGTTTTTGTGAAATCAACAATAAAATGTGGTTATTGTATGAGAATAAAACAGAGAGAGATCCGAGGCAGGACAGATGGGAGGGCAAGACTTGACAGAGGGGGAGTTGCGCCCACTGGGATATATTCTCTGACATTCTTACAATTAATTTGTTTTTTAAGGGTGGATTTATGATTATATAATGAATGAGTTTTGGGGATAGAGTATGAGCTTATTACAAATGTAGAGTTTGTGCTGCAATTTGGGTTTTAGATATATGGATGGAAATAATAGGTTCAAATAGTGGGGAGTCTATGGAGCAATCATTTCGGTATGACTCTTTATCCGTGGTAGATGACTAGATGAGAGGATATTAGGGTTTGGAGAACCATTGTATTTTTCGCGGTTTATTTAGGGTAGTTCCTGAGAGTCGGGACTGTTTACCCAATGATTAGTCATGTGGGAACATGAATAGTCTCTATTATTCTAAACAAATGAGGACTTGTCTTGAATTTCCTATTTATATAAAAAGCAAAAAAATAATAATAAATGCCAGGGCCCCAATTACACCATGAAGCTGAACACTTAATATTTATTTAATTTCAATTAGTATATGGGTTAATTGCAAAAAAAAATATCAATTATTTTTCAAAGTTACAAATATGAAATACCCTTGACATTTGATTCCGATTTGTTCACATCTTCAAAATGACGTAGGTTTTGATGTAGTACTGAAGCAAATTTTTGCTCTAAATTAAAGATAGAACACACTTGGAGATTCTTTTGATACCTTTCCTTATGGGTGGTGAGGAGTTTGTCACTTTGTCTAACCCTATTGAAATATGTAAGTTGTGAGTTGTCCCACATTGATTAACTAGGGAAATACAACCTATTTTATAAGTCAGTGAGTTCTTCGATCTTGTCACCAATTGGTTTTATGATGGAACATCACTTTGGGGCTTGGGCTCTCACCCATATTGGGTACAATTCATGATGTTAGTCGTACTAGCATTGTTCGTGAGACCGATCCTACCTGTAACTAGAATTCTAACTCAAACCCAGATCCATAAAAAAGATCCATGTTTTTTTGTATTTTGTAGGATCCGTTTCATGAATTTAAGTTCATGAGACCGTCACAAATAAGACCACATCATATTACAAACCCCACACAGGTAGTTTTGATAAAAATAAAATTAAAATTAAAATTTCGTCCAACATTCTCTTAATATACTAATTTAATTTCAATTATTCAATTAACATTTTGACTAAAAAATACCTTTTTTTTTAGTATATATCTACGGTAAACATATATCTACTTTCATTTTGACTATCGCAAATTGACCAAAGTTTAACGACTATACGTATATATCTTTTTTTTTTTGTTTGTTTTTTGTGAAGGGGGCATTCTAAGCTGTTGTCCTTCGTGTACGCATAGTCCTTAGGCTCAACGCATGCAGTAGCCTATAAACCACGTTAGTCAGGTAAACCGCACTAGGCGATGCAATAGCGTACAATGTTAGCTAAGTAAATCGCAGTAGGCAAGCCCTATGCAAAAGCTCGACCAAATAGTGCACAGGTGATCCGTGGGGATTCGAACTTGACACATTCGGTCGACTGAAGCCACCCTAACCATTACGCCACCTGTATGGAGCAATATATGTGTATATATTTTAATAGATGCATAATGTTACCATCACAATACAAGACAGGAGGTGAAAATCATAAATCATCATGGCCATAACCTCTTCTAGTCTATCTGCTCAACAAAAACTGGTACAGAAAAACAGTAACTCAGTTATTATTTTTCTAATCGTTTTAATTATTTGGTTCATGCATGAAAAGGGATGTTTGGACTGCAACGAGTGTCACGTGACTCACCAACTAAAGTCACGTGTTCTCTGTTTTTGCGATTGAAGCCTTTTTACCCTTTTTCCCCCTTTAATTTGAGTAATAGGAAATAAGGGACCGATCAAAATATATATATATATATATATAGGAAATAAGGGACAAAAACGCATATTGTAATGTTTGTGGAATTATATGACTGTCCAAATTTTCAACTCTTTTTAATGTTCATTCGTGTGACCAACTTTGTGTATTAATTATGTACTTATCGAAATTCGATTTTGAGAACTTAAATACACTACTATCATCTAGTCTAAAAGTAAATTAACAATATACCATTAAATTACTCCAGAATTAAATTAACAATTAACCACCAAAATTTTGGACATTGTTGAAATCGGACATTGTTGACAAATTAATGCACTCAAATTCTAAAACAATCTTTACAATCTTTTTTTGAGAAAATCTTTACAATCTTTACTATCTCCTCTTAACTTGATTATTGAGGGGATATTAGTACGGTACTACTTTTCTAATAAATCCATTATATCTGTGTGTTGTCAATCAAAGATAAAGCTAAGAATGATCATTTCGACCACTATGATTGGTCAAAATATATAGGTATCCCAAAACGAATCTCACAGCATACAAACACACACAAAGTAATGAACGTAATGAAAGCATTTTCATGATGTTGTAAAATGCATATGATGTGGTTTAAAACGGGCATGCATGGCGGGCCAAGTTCAATAATTAGGAGAATAGTCACACATGCAAATTAATGCACACCAGCTTCTAATTATTTTGTTACCTTTTGTAATTACTAACTAACTTTAGTCTTTAGAGAAATAAATTAATTAATGCATACATTAGTAACAAATTCTGATGTGGCATGAATTTCGGCAATTTTTATTGCGCTCGTATTGGGAATGAGTTTTCTTGTTCCATTTTATATTCTACTACACTGTCGTTGATGAATTACAAATATATGACTATAATTTTATCTTGTACACATGTCATTTATCCACATGAATGGAACAGAGATCGTGGAACAAGATTGTAGATAGGAAATCTGATCCCATTCGGTTGAGTTGGGGCTAGGGACGTAAAATACATCTGAATTTAGTATTGTGATTTGTGATCAAACCCAATACATCATATTGACCAGTTTTGTAGTAGATAGATGATCGATCTAAGGGGTTGGGTTGAGAGGGACTGTCTTCCTTGCAGAATAAGAGCATCTCTAACTCTCTAACTTATTGAAGTGTCGAGGAATGTATGATCAACACATACTATTGAAAACTAGATGAAACATCATAATTCGGGACTTCATAATTAAGCATTCTCAATGAAACATAACATTGCGGGTCTTATCAAGGGCACAAGGACGGTGCGACAACACTTTTTTAAACCCAAAGGGTTACCCAACATGCTATATTACGAAGAACCATGGATAAAAAAATATCTTAAAAAATAGTGTTTCAACTTTTTTTTTTCTTTTTTGAATAAACACCCAAGTTGGTGAAGGATTAAGGCAGATCCCTAACCTGCGTATTGCAATCAACATCAAGATTGGTAGTCCGGTTACAACAAAAGCTTTTTACAAATTAAACTATATATAGACAATACAAAGTAGCAACTTTTTACACTTTGCAATAAATACAAGGATACACTAAAACAATGCTTTGAGCTAACATCTCAAAGTTATATTCTATACCTCAAATTAAGTTCTTATTACTGGTATTATGTTTCTCCAATGCCCCTCATAAACCATCTCTATGCTACTATGAACAAATTCAAGTATACAACGTCCTTTCACGGTTAAAACAATTTGTGTTATAATAAGGTCTCCATTTATAATCTTCAAAATAGTTGTTTGTATGAACAAATTAATCTCCCATCACTCCTAGTTTTTTTCACACTCATCTGTTTGCCCTGATTTTGATTTGAAGGACATATAATTATCACATAAAAGGCCTTTTTTTGTTTTCTTGATAGGGTAAGACAGTTTTTTTTTTTGTTTTTTTGAGAATAATAGGGTAAGACAGTTGGGTCAAGCCATATCATACAATTTGTATATTGGACTTTAGCCCAACATTAAGAAGGCCCGGTTCACTTTTATGTAGTTACTGGATCAATTATTTTCAGCCCACCCTTAAGATTGTGCACTTCCAAAGATGACTCAGAAATTAGATATGGAAAAAAAATATCATTGCACGCAAAAATCAATATAATCTGGACTAAATCTCTTGATAAGAACGTGTGATATTTTCCATTTTATATTTTGAAAATCATGAACAGTTATATTTTCACTTTTTATGGTGTTTCTATGTACTAAAATAATGTCAGGATATTTTCATTTTATATTTTGAAATCATGAACAGTTATATTTTCATTTACAGGGATTTTCTATGTCCTAAATGAATGTTATGCATATAATAATGATATTATCTTGTATATATGTGATCCACCAATATGTTTTTTAGCAAGGCTAAAAATAGAAGGCCTGGTATGTTACCATTATTGCATAAGTCATTTTCTCATTTTATATTTTTTCTAAATTTAAAATCATGTTTATTTGACCTATTTATAATAATGAACATTTCTTATTTTCGATAAAAATAACATTTCAAACTTATAATCACAATTTGTAGCACCATACATTATCATAATCTATCTACTTATCAAGCACTACTAAAATTAAAAATTCAGGATGATCCTACTATCAAGTATCATCTCATAAATTATTATATAAATAAAAAGTTTAAGACACACAAACAATCATAATTTCATTTTCATTGTGTACTTTCGTATTTAAAATTTTCCAAAACTATTAAGTAAATATATTCTCGTTTCTAAACCTATATAAAGTATCAGTTTTATCATTCATCCAAATATAGTTGCAATTTTCAATTCAATCCGTTAAATCGGTCAATGAGAAATAAGGTGCCCACAAATTATGAGAAGCATCTGCTCAAATTTACTATAATTTATACCTTAAAAAATGTGTGCATTTAACTATTGGCTATTTTCTACCTTTTTTAGACTCCTTAGGATCTTAACAAAATAAAAAAAATTACAACCTCAATCATGGGCTTCCTAATGCGACAATTTACTTTGTCCTTAAATTAGTTTGATATTTTACTTTTAAATCCCATAATCAAATTCCCTATTTTGACATTAATAAGGAATTAACATATATAATTATACATTAGCTAAAACAAAATAATTTAAAGTCCTTCCTTAACAAATAAAATTGAGGACTTATCCTTAACCAGACCCAACGGTTAACATGACTCCGAACTGACATCGTTAAAGGTTCGGATTTCTCCACCCCTTGGAGTGGTTGTTAAAACCCGGGACCAAGTTGTTCCGACTAGGGGTGGCCAAATGACCCGCCCCGACAGGTACCCGCTCCGCCCTGTCCCGTGACTCGTGGCGGGGCGGGTCTGGGTATCACCTCCACCACCGTGTCTTTGTTTTTTTTAATCATATTTAATATATATTTTACATGTATATTATATAAAATAATATAATTTTATGTGTCTACTTTGTTATATTTAGGGCTTGTTTGGTTGCGGGATGGTTATGTGTATGAATAATTACCAAGTTCTTTTCCCACCTTATTAGTTGGATGTAATAAGCCTTATTATCATGTTTGTTTGATGGGTAGGCTATTGGATATGTGTGAGAAAGGGAGTGAAAATATATCCCACCCCCCTGGTGGGATATGGTATACCCAATTTGGGTTGATAGTGGACCGGGCTCTTCCAATTTCATGGGCTTCACAACTTTGAACCAAACAACATAATAGGTTATGAAATATTAAAAAAAAGTGTGATATCCTTCCCATTAACCCCAACCAAATGAGCCCTTAACATATATAATGATAAATTTTATAAACAACATATATTTATAATATAAAATATAATATTCAAATATTATTAATAATATAAATTATAAGATAAAGAATAAAAAAAATCCACATGGGGCGACCCACCCCCCGCCGTAGAGGGGACGTGGCGGATCTGGGGTGTTGAGATACCCGCCCGCCCCATTGCCATTCCTAGTTCCGACTTGTGTACCCTCCATGTTGCTAGAATAACCATCATGACTGGATTCTTAGAATTAAGGAAATGATATAAGATATTAATTGACCGAATAATTTAATAAATTAATTTTAATTGCTATGTTACGGAGTTGTGAATCCACTAGTAATTAGGTATAACAACATACTGTGTTTAAACCCTGACTTATATTAAGTTTGTCTGGTGAAGAGCGAGAACCAGGTCAAGTTGGTAACCGCTACAAAAAGAAAATTTTCAGTTTACCAATAAAATTTTTTGTTAACTAAATGGAGCAAAAACATGTGTGTAAATCATATATATGTCGACAAATATATATATACATATATATAGATGCATATATGTACATGTATATGTAAATGTTGCAAATATATGGTTTTTAACATAAAGAGGAAGATGTTCATGTGGTGATGATGAAGATGCTTACTAGTGAGATTATTCTTGAAAGTTAATACACTATATTTCTACATACACCTCATCCCTATTTTATAAACTCATCTAATTGCTAAATACACCACACCTATATTTCCAATTTTACACTACAAATTAAAAATCCCTAACTTAAAAAATCAGTTTTTTTCGGGAAAAAAGAGAAACAACTTTTTTTCGAAAATGCAACTTTTTCGGAAAAAAGCTGAAAAAATCATTTTTTTGAAAAAAAAAAAATGGAAAGAAAAGTCAAGTTTCAGCGTTTTTTTGAAAAAACATCTATTTTTTTGGGGAAAAAAATTAGAAAAAATAGTTTTTTTGGGGAAAAAAGAGAAACAACTTTTTTTGGAAAAAAACAGTTTTTTCTCGGAAAAACAAAAGCTGGAAAAAATCAGTTTTTTTGGAAAAAAAAAAGCTAGAAAAAATCATTTTTTTTGGGGAAAAAAGAGAAAAAACAACTTTTCTCGAAAAAAAAACTGGAAAAAGTCAGTTTGTTTTTTGGGAAAAAAGCGAAACATTTTTTTTTGGGAAAAAAAGCTGTTTCCATCGTTTAAAGTGGTGTATTTACACTGTTTTATTTTATCAAGGGTATTATAGTCTTTTTAATTTATGACATTTTTATAAATGAGAGAATTTCATAATAGGATCCAAATTTAAGAAAATATATCATTTCAAGATTCACAATTTCAACCTTCTCAAATCAAGACCCAATTTTTATTTTTTTCTCAAATTGGGCTCTCCCTCAAATTTTGGGTTATCACTTCAAGACCCAAAATTTCAACATTCTCAAATCAAGACCCAATTTTTATTTTTTTCTCAAATCAGGCCCTCCCTCAAATTTTGGGCTCTCAATTTAGGTTTTAAAATTTAACAAAAAGAGAAATATTAATGTAATCTATAACACCGGCCGCAAAAATTAATTTTCTTTCTCCTTTTTCATCTTGTTAACTACATACATTTATATTTATAGATCTTGGTTTCTACACATTAAACAAAATTGATAATAAGTATGGATCAGGTAAAAAAGAGTGAGTGAAAAAATGAAAAGAAAAGAAAAATAATTTTTGTGGTTGATGTGATAGATTACACTAATATTTCTCTTTTTGTTAAATTCTAAAACTTGAAGGAGGACCCAAAATTTGGGGGAGGGCCATGTTTGAGAAAAAAAATAAAAATTGAGTATTGATTTGAGAAGGTTGAAATTTTGGGTCTTGAAGTGAGAACCCAAAATTTGAGGGAGAGCTCAATTTGAGAAAAAAATAAAAATTAGATATTGATTTGAGAAGGTTGAAATTTTGGGTCTTAAAATGATAGATTTTCTTAAATTTGGACCCTATTATGAAATTCACCCTTTTATAAATATTGGGAGTGAGATTTATTAATCAAATCTTAGGGGGCAAATAGCGCCACCCTAAAAATAAATCGAGCCTGATTATAAAGGAGGACGTTGAAGAGGATAGGCATAAATAATTTTAAAGCACTATCTTAATTAGTTATAAATTTCTTAGGAGATTTTTTTTAGTATCCCTCCATATCACCAATCGTTTTAATTGTGTCCGAATTTATTTTAATCAATTTATGAATACATGTGTAAGATGCGTATTGAGTAGAGGTGCCAATTTAGGCATGACCCACTGAGCCGATCCGATCAGCCCAAATATAAGAATGGGCCAAGAATTTCCAGGCTAGAAAGGATCGGGTCTATTTTTTTTCGACCTAACATGTCGGTCAACCCTACCGACCCGACGTAAAATGCATTACACGGTTTAGGCTGGGGCGTGGAAAAATTGTCCCGATGATTTTTTGGGCTGACCCAATCTGACTTGGTTTTACCATGTGGCCCGGTGGGCCATACCGGCCTGACCTGCCATGACCCGGCCTAAGTGACATCTCTAATATTGAGATGAATTTTTCAAAATCAGTATATTATACCTTTTCACCTATTTATCAATCCGGGCCAATTGATTTTGGGTTAATTGGCATTTTCTAAGACTAGCTACTACAAATTGACCAAAGTTTAAGGCACTAATACTCGGTCTATTTGCCAGGTTTCCTGAACCTTTCAAGCGGGATGATGATGATGAACGCAACCAAAAGTAAAATTAAAATAAATAAATATATAATTCACATTCACGAATAAAAAGGAAAAAGACCCAAAAAAAAAAAGTAAAAAAATTAAAAATCTACCAATGACCCAAAACATTAACTCAACCGGGTCCAACTCAAATTTTCTTGTTAGTATTTAGCTTCACAGACCAAAGGCCCACACATAAGCGCTCAACTTTTCTATACAAACAGCTAGTAATAAGATTTATAAAATTAGAAAAAAAAAGAGAAAAATAAACGAGATACAGAGATTCGTCTTCAGCTATTCTTTCTCTCATCAATCGATCCGGTGACCGCCTCCTGCTCTCTCTCTCTATAATCCTCTCAATTATCTCCATTTCTGATTCTACTCACTCGACTCGTCTAGTTCTCCGATCCCACGCCGACTCTGCTACCGCAATTCCCAATTCGTAAGGCTTTAGATTCAAAACCCTAGCGCCAACCCCATATTTTTTCTTTTTGTGTTTCCATTGGTTTTCAGCGTAACCGTTTCTCGTGTGGACGTTTTGGTCATTCATTTAATTCAAGGAATTGAGTTCTTTTAATTTTATTTTTTAATTTTAAAGCCCTACTACATTTTCTCGAGAATTATGTGATTTTCTATTGATTCTGGCTCGTTAATTATGTTCTTGGTTGGTTTTTGTTTTCTTGCAGGTGAGCTTTGAGGAGGGAGTATTCTGAAGGCTGCACTACGAGGAAACAACATTATGAGCATAGATAGCCCTGGAGAAGAAGAGGATTAGGGTTTTGGTTCCGGGTGTTTTCTACAGCAAAAAGAGACATTTTGGGGCATTCCATGGGCGATGGCGGTGTTGCATGTGTGCCTTCAGAACATATTATGGAGAAGTTCTCAATTTGCGGGGCAAGACCAATGGCAACACCAAAGTCAATTCTTCTTCGAAGTCTTCAATCAAGATGGCGAAAGTGAATCCAAAAATGAAGCTGAAAAGGGATAAAGGAAGTGAGTTGGGCTCGAAGGATTTTGGTAGTGTAAATAAAGAAGTTACTGATAGTAATTGCAATGGTGATGTTTCTACTGACAACATTAAAGAAGAAGTGGAGGAGGGTGAATTGGGGACTCTGCCCTTTGAGAATGGGGAGTTCCTTCCTGAAAAACCAGTAAGAAGATATGAAATTAAGAGTGAGATTGAGAAGGGTGAATTTGCACCTGGGAAGTGGCGAAAGGGTGGTGGTGAATTGGAGAAAAATGGTTGGGGTTCATCAAAGGATGAGTTGGAAAAAGGGGAGTTTGTTCCTGACAGGTGGTGCAGAAGTGATGCGGCAAATAGGACTGATGATTATGGTTACTCTAAAGCACGACGCTATGATACTGCAAAACAAAGAGGATGGAAAAGTGCCCGTGAATGGACGTCACCTTCTGCAAAAGAAAGGGGATGGAAAGTTCATCGTGACTCTGACTGGACTCCATCTGCTGGTAGAGAAAAAGGTTGGAAAGCTGACCGTGATTGGTCACCGCCTTCCGGTAAAGAGAAAGGATGGAAGGGTGATCGCGATCGCGAGTGGACGCCACCTTCATCAGGTAAGTATTCCAGTGAGAAAGAACATGGCAGAAGTATGGGGAGTAGTCAGCATTTCAGGAAATTTTCTTCCAGATATGAAGCTGAGAAGACCCAGAAGATCAGTTCAGGAAGAAGGCTCTTTGAAGAATGACTTCACCAATAGTAAGAATCATGCAAGAGACTATTCTTTCAATAACCGGTTAAAGCGGCATGGTAATGATTCAGATATTGGTGACAGGAAGTATCGTGTTGAATATGATGAGTACTCTGGTTCAAAAAATCGGAAGATTTCTGATGATGTCAGCCGTTCTGGTTTCTCATCAGACCACCATTCTGGCAGGAATGTTGAGAGACCATACAAAACTGCTGCTGCTGCTTCATCGCGGAACATTCCCTCTGAAAGGTATTCTTCCAGATATCTGGAGTCATCTAGAGCAGTTCATGATAAACACAATAGCAGTCCACATCATTCTGAGCGGTCCCCACGTGAGCGGGCCCGCAACCATGATAACCGGGATAGTAGCCCGGCCCGACGTGTTACGCCTTCTTATGACCATGGAGATCAGTATGATCGAAGCAGGTCCCCCTATGATCGTAACCGTCACTATGAGAACAGGTTCCGAAGTCCTAATAATCTGGAACGGTCCCCTCGCGATCATGGCCGGAATCGTGATGGTAATGACAGGACTCAACTTTCTTGGAGAGGTCACCGCGTGATCGAGGTAGGTACAGTGACCATCGGGAAATAAATCGAAAAGCTGGAGTGGGTGAGAAGCGGCCAAGTCATTGTGGAAGCAAAGGGCTAGAAGGAAAGCATAGTCTGATGAAGGATTCTGGCGGAAGGGAATCACAGTTTTTAGCTAAAGATTCACCTGTTAGAGGAAATGTTGATAATAGAAACGTCTCCACCAGTAAAAGCCATCCGAACCATGAAGAGCTCTCCCAAAGTCCTGAATTAAAAAGCACAGTATCTTCTCAAGAAAATGGAGTTACTGAAGAGCCAGCATCCATGGAAGAAGACATGGATATCTGCAACACTCCACCACATGTCCCTCTGGTGGCAGATGCAGTTGCAGGAAAGTGGTATTATCTGGATCACTTTGGTGTTGAACGTGGGCCCTCCAAGTTGTCTGATCTAAAGACACTTCTCAAGGAGGGATATCTTGTGTCAGATCACTTGATCAAACACTTGGACAGTGATAGGTGGGTAACTGTTGAAAAAGCGGTTTCCCCAATGGTTACTGTGAACTTCCATTCTGTTGTCCCAGACACAGTTACTGAACTTGTGTGTCCTCCTGAGGCTCCTGGTAATCTATTGGCAGATAATGGAAACAGGGTGTCTGGTAATGACGATGTGTTGGAACCTTCTTCACATTCGATATTCTGCCCTGAGGACAATTCATCCTCTTCCAAACCTGTTGAAGATTTCTATATTGATGACAGAGTTGGAGCTCTCTTAGAGGGTGTTACATTGGTTCCCGGCAAAGAAGTTGAGATGCTTGCTGGTATGCACATATTCGTACATAGTTTGTATTTAATGTTGTTTCTACCCTCTTATGTTTAAAATAGAACTCATGATATGCCAGGTGGTTATACATGATAATAATTAATAAGTGCCTTTTTCAATTTTCCCACTTGGCAACCTGTAGTGATATGGATAATTAAATAAAACATTTTCTATTTAAATAGTATAAATATGAACTGCATTTTTAGTTCTATTTCTCAACTTCTGAATTATTAAAAGTTCCAGTCCTGTATACTTGAAAATTTTAAGTTTTATTTGGGTTTCATTCTTTTTATTTAATACCCATTTTTCCCATTTTTATGTATTTCTTGCAGAAGTGCTGCAAATTACGTCGGAGCACGAGGAGTGGGAGAGATGGGGAAAATTAGAAGGTACTTCTTTGTAATTATCAGGCTAATTTGGTTATTCAAAGCTGCTTCTATCTGCTGATAATTTTGAAGTAGCTCGAGGATTATATTATGTGGTCGTTTTGGGTCTTTGAACTACATTCATGAAGTTAGACTCTAGGATCTTTTGACTTTGTCAAAGTTCCATCTTTATATCTATTCTATTTCTTTTTGGTGCTTTCTTATTCATACTACAATAAATACAGTGAGGTTGTGGTTATGGTGTTCATGTTTTAGCGTGAGTTTTCTGATGCTGTGGATCTGTTGATAATTTCAGTGTCATTGGATGAAGATTCCCAGAAAAGTTATCTGATATTGTTTTTTTTTGCCTTTCTTTTTCTTTCTGTAATTATGGTTAAGAGTTCAAAAAAATATATTTAGAGGGTAAATTGCAATTTAGTCCTGTAACTATAGGGAGTTGGTGGAAAATGTGGATATGCGAATTTTCATGGCAAATATTCCATTTCCAAGGACTGCAATCAAGAGTTCTTTAAAATTAAGCGGCTTTCTGCAAATCGTGATTTCTGCGGAACTATTATTGCCAATTAACATCTTATAGATATAGGACAGAAATTGCAATTTAGCCTTATTTTATATGCATACTAATCAATAGTAGACACTCCATGAATGATACATCATAGATTGAACATATAAAAAAACAAGAAATTGGAGAGAGGAAGACTCGAGAAAGAGTGATGTTATAAGTAGTGGGACACATGTCGAATATTAATAGGCTGTCGACAGACCATCCACACCAACATGTGGCCCTTCAATTGTATATAATATAGATAATGAGGTAAGTTATTTATTTTGCGCATCTTGTGGATGGGTTTTGTTGTTAATGGCTTGTCATGCATGCATTTGGGCATCTGTTGTTTGATGTTGTTCTCAGATTATGCATATTAGCATCATTGGTCGTATTTGGATTTATTGAGATGACCACTCTCACATTATTGGCCTGGTTTCTCTTTCATTATTGGAGTACATAAGTTTTCTTGGATTGCATTTGGATTTAAATATTTGGAAGTGTAGAGAATTTGGAGCTAAGGAGTTTAGGTGACTCTCAGCTTGAGTGCATTTGAAATTCATCAGTTTGCAAAATGGTTACTAAAGGGTCCAAAATTTGATAGTATCATAGTAATTGAATATTATATAGACAAGTGCAGTGGATTTGTTATTATGATATAAAATCGTCAGCTCTCAAGTCTTTCATGCCAAATACAACCTCAAGGAAGAAGTTAATATATATCATTTTTTTACTTCATGAGTTGAGTGTGACTATTATATTGTCTTTGAGGCTAAACCACTTTATTCGAGTTGTCTATATACACATGCTGCTTGTCTAAAAAACCTTTTTGGGGCATTCACAGGTTACACCAGGTACCAACAGGAAACGGATGATTATTTCGAAAGTAAAGGTGAAAAGGATTGGCCGAGTGGTTCTGAACTTAAATTTGAAGACAGTGCAGATTCAAGGGCCACCATGCTTGGCTCTTCTGAGAAGGATAACACACTTGCTTGTATTGATGCTGTTGAAAGTTTTTCTGGCCAATGGGCATGTCGGGGAGGTGATTGGAAGAGGAATGATGAAGCTACTCAAGATAGATTTTGGAAGAGGAAGCTTGTTCTCAATGACGGTTATCCTCTGTGTCTGATGCCCAAGTCTGGTTGTGAAGACCCCCGGTGGGAGCAGAAAGATGAATTGTATTACCCTTCTCAGAGCAGAACACTTGACCTGCCACTGTGGGCTTTTACCTCTCCTGATGAGTTGAATGATCCCAGCAGTATGGGCAGATCAAGCCAATCTAAATCTGCTGTTGCCAGGGGATCAGAGGAATGATGCTTCCAGTGATTAGGATAAATGCATGTGTGGTGCAGGACCATGGTTCATTTGTGTCTGAACCCGTGTAAAGGTTAGAGTAAAGGAAAGGTTCTCTTCAAGGTCCTCGCGGCCATATTCCTCAACTAGTGATACAAAGAGGTCATCAGAAGATGGTCATTCGAAGAGTGCTCATGAACGAGACTCACATGATTCTTATAAGAACAGTGCATCCTTCAGCATATCAAAGAATTGTCTTTGCAAACTTGATGAGTTAAAATTGCATTTGGGTGATTGGTTCTTCCTAGATGGTGCTGGGCATGAACGAGGACCTCTATCATTTTCAGAGATGCAAGTAATGGCAGATCAAGGTGTCATTCAGAAACACAGCAGTGTTTTCAGAAAACAAGATAAACTATGGGTTCCAGTTTCTGTTTCCTCTGAGCCAACTACGGAGCATGAGAACAATACAACTTGTTTTGGTTCCCTCTCTGAAGCAAGTGATTCTGTATTGAGTGGAAGCCAGAGAATATCCAGTAGTTTCCATGACATGCACCCACAATTTATTGGATATACTCGGGGAAAGCTTCATGAATTGGTGATGAAGTCATACAAGAGTCGGGAGTTCGCTGCTGCCATAAATGAAGTCCTTGATCCATGGATCAGTGCCAGAGTGCCCAAGAAAGAGATTGAAAAACACATTTACCATCCAGGTATTTAGTTTCCTTTTAAATTGTACATGCGATTGTTTGTTGTTCGGAAACTTTATGTGATGTTTGCACCTCCTGCCGGATTTTATGGTTTGTTTTATTATACATTTTATGTTTATTATTACATTTTGTAAGAGTTTCCTCCGAACTAATGTTGCAGAGCACTTCCGTACTAACAAAAGAGCTAGAATACATGAGGTTGAAGAGGAGTTGGATATGGTAGATGATGTGCTAACTTCTCAGGATGATGGGTGTGAATTTGATGATTTGTGTGGTGACGTTTCCTTCAGTGGAGGAGTCGAAGTGGATTCTGGAGTTGAGAGGGGAAGCTGGGATCTACTTGATGGCCATATTCTGGCACGAGTATTTCATTTTCTTAAAGCTGATGTTAAGTCGCTTTTTTATGCTGCCTTAACTTGCAAGCACTGGCGATCAGTGGTCAAGTTTTACAAAGATATCTCCAGACAGGTGGACTTTTGCGCCATTGCTCCTAAGTGCTCTGATTCCGTGATCTTGAAATTAATGGTAAGTTATGCTTGTATTACGCTTCTGTACACACTTCTATCAGTTTTATATCTTTTTGTTGTTTGCCTTTCTATTCTATTTGATTGGAAGTGAGAATTACACAATGTTGAAGCCTTGTTGTTAGGTGATATATTGGAAGTCTGACATATATTATACTCTGCAGAATGATTACAAGAGTGAAAATGTTACTTCCTTACTATTACGTGGTTGCACTGGAATTACTTCTGGCATGCTTGAGGATCTTCTGCAGTCATTCCCTTTCTTGTCATCTATAGATATTAGAGGTTGCACCCAGTTTGAAGATTTGGTTAGGAAGTTTCCTAATATTAATTGGGTCAGGAATCGGGGTTCCCATGTAAAAATTAGGAGCATTAATCACTTAACTGACATGAGTTCATTTGCTTCTAATCAAATGGATGACTCCAGTGGACTGAAAGAATATTTAGAAAGTTCAGATAAGAGGACTCCGCAAATCAGTTATTTAAATCGAAGCTTGTATAAACGATCTAAGCTTTTTGATGCTCGAAAGTCTTCGTCCATTCTATCTAGGGATGCTCAACTTAGGCGTTTGACAATTAAGAAGACTGGTAACGAGTATAAGAGAATGGAGGCATATATCGCTACAGGTCTACAGGACATCATGAGCAAGAACACTTTTGAGTATTTTGGGCCTAAGGTATTGCCAAAACAGTTCCACTTGTTTATTTTTCTGCATTTCTTTTAGCTATTCCACTTACAAATGTTTTGGTAGCTATATAATCCATATTTTCTTTGTTCATTAGGTTGCAGAGATCGAGGAAAGAATGAGGAATGGTTATTATGCTACTCGTGGCTTGAACTCTATCAAAGAGGATATCAGTTGTATGTGTCGGGATGCAATAAAGTAAGTTGTGTTTTACATTCAGTTTTGCTAACTGCATAGATTTGACACAATGGGTTAAGTCAAGGATTCTTCATTATTGCACTGCAGTTGCACATGTTATTTCACTTGTGGTTTATACTTTTTGGTGCATACATGTGGGTCTTTCTTACAACCAGTATGTCCTATTGAATTCTGTAATTTCCTCTTCATCACTTCCTTTCTCCTTTGCATTTCTCAGTATTGAACAAGGAAATTGTATCATTAGATGCCATGGCGTGTTGGTCTGAGTTTTCTTTTTAGAACTTTAAAAGTCTTGACCTTGAACAAGGAAATTGTATCATTAGATGCCATGGCGTGTTGGTCTGAGTTTTCTTTTTAGAACTTTAAAAGTCTTGACCATGCCGAAAATTTAACAATCTTTTTAGAACTTCCATTCGACAAGTTGTTGCCCTTGTTGCATTGATTGATTCTCGAATAGGTTAAATTTGCTATCAAATCTGGGACCATGGTGGTCACAATACGTTGGTCACAATACGTCTAACTTACAATGAAACATCATGCTTCTATTATTTGGATCAATTGAAAAAGTGCTAATGCTGATTTATATTATCTGAGTTCAGAATTAAAAGTCGGGGTGATGCTGGAGACATTAATCGAATCGTTACATTATTTATTCAACTGGCCACAAGTTTGGATAAAGGTTCAAAGTTGGCTTATACAAGACATGATATGATGAAATCTTTGAGAGATGGCTCACCCCCAGGCTTTTCATCTGCTTCCTCAAAGTATAAGAAGAACCTAAGTAAAGTGTCTGAAAGGAAACACTCATATAGGAGCAATGACACTCTATTCATGAGTGGACTTTTTGATTCTGGAGATTATGCTTCTGATCGAGAAATCAGAAAGCGATTATCCAAATTAAATAAAAAATCTCTGGATTCAGGAAGTGACACATCTGATGACTTTGACAAATCTTCTGATACAAGTATCGCAGACAGCAAGAGTACTGCTTCAGACACAGAAAATGACTTGGAGTCACCATCAGAAGGTGCTATAGGGGAGTCTAGAGGTGAGGCATACCTTATATCTGATGACCGGTTTGATTCCTTGGCGGATGAGCGTGAATGGGGTGCTCGCATGACAAAGGCAAGCCTTGTCCCTCCTGTCACCAGAAAGTATGAAGTTATTGATCACTATGTCATTGTAGCAGATGAGGAGGAAGTGAGAAGAAAAATGCAGGTTTCTTTACCTGAGGATTATGCTGACAAGCTCAGTGCACAAAGAAATGGCACTGATGAGTCTGATATGGAAATTCCTGAGGTGAAGGATTACAAACCCAGAAAATCCGTGGGAGATGAGGTGATTGAACAAGAAGTTTATGGCATAGATCCATACACTCATAATCTTCTTCTTGATTCTATGCCAGAGGAATCAGATTGGTCACTTGTTGAAAAGCATTTGTTCATTGAAGAGTGCTCCTTCGCACTCTCAACAAGCAAGTCAGGAACTTTACTGGTTCTGGAAACACTCCTATGATATATCCTTTGAAGTCTGTATTTGAAGAAATACTGGGAACTGCAGAGGAGAACAATGACAGACGAACCATGAGTCTCTGCTGGTCTATATTGAAGGCTATTGATAGTCGTCCGGAGGACAATTATGTTGCCTATAGAAAGGTTAGCTCTATTGTTTTGCAGCTGTATTATAAGATAGTCAATTTCTTATGTTGTTTGACACCATGTGTACAAGACACATTATTAGTTCATGCCCTCTGATGACATTCTTCTGATCAGGGGCTGGGAGTTGTTTGCAACAAACAAGGTGGTTTCAGTGAAGATGATTTTGTTGTTGAATTTCTGGGAGAGGTATTGCTTCAGTATATTATCTTTAAAACCAGATCCAGACATAGACATTATAGCTTTCATATTTGTAAGTGATACAAATATGTTTGTTGCTCTTGATATTTATGAACTGGGGATAGGTTATCAAATGATTCAAATCTTTAATTTTCTTTGTTATGCTTGTCGCCTGTATGCAGGCATGCTTTGATGATTTTCTCCTGCAGAGAATATGATCTAGAGTTTGCTGACCATTTATTTTCCTATTATCATAGGTTTATCCTACTTGGAAATGGTTTGAAAAACAAGACGGCATTCGTGCTTTGCAGAAGAACAATAAAGATCCAGCTCCAGAGTTCTACAACATATATCTCGAGAGGCCCAAGGTATCTTTCATTTGATTGTATGAGTCGAGTCAGTATCTTTTGTACATAATGTTTGATGGTGCTGCGGTTGTCTCTGAAGCAGCCCCCTGCAAATGCACTTAAAATAATTGGTATCCCTACTTGTTCGTGATGCTACAGACTTGCTTGGTTATTAATATTGATTGGAAAGGGTTCTTACGTCTTTTGAGTATAGAGTGAAGGTCTTGAACGAACATTCAGGCTATTGTTAGTGATTTGTGCTGCGTGAACAGTAACTTGTGCCAATAAAAGTGTATAAGTTCTTGTCTAGAAGAGAAAACAAGTTGTATTCTCCAATTATTTTCTCTAGCGAAAGTCTAGGGGGCACGGAGGGAAATTGCATAAATTTGAAAGGAAAAAGGATCAAAGACCAAATATTATAATCTATAGACCTCTCCTTTAACCTTTTTGTCATCACATCAAAGGATGGATTTGATTTCTTCACACATTCACAAGAAAGCTTCTATTCAATTGATCTCAATTGATTTCATCACCAGAAAGCTTCACATATTTTCGTGAAACTCAGGTTGATCCCTTTTTATAGGTGGTTTTGCTCAAGGATAAATTTAGAACTCCTAATGTTACTCCAATTTAGACTCTCGAACTTGTAGTCCTGTACACTAATAATTTGCAATTATACATTCCTAAATCTGTAAGTGCTAAATATCATTATAACACCTACTTATCCTAAAACAGTACAAACTAATTATTCAGGCTGCCGGGATGTTTCAGTCCTCTAAATATTGCCCAATGACAGCTTGAGCTTTGGAAGCATCTTTACCTCACCTTTTATAAACCTGTCTTTATATGTCACTCCTCTGGTGCCTGGGTTGTTTGACTTATTCAAATCTTTGAATGCAGGGTGATGCAGATGGGTATGACCTAGTTGTCGTTGATGCAATGCACAAGGCAAACTACGCAAGTCGGATTTGTCACTCCTGTAGACCTAATTGTGAAGCGAAGTAAGTATCATATGGTTTTAGTATAAGTGCTCCACTCTACTTGGGGTAGTTAAAAATTGCTTCTTTGATTTCCTTATGAAAAGTTTTGGTGTTGGTTTGAGTTCTAAGGAATCCTTTCTGCTCAAAAGAATAGACAAGATTGTTGTGTGTAATTACTAGTATTTGCCAACTTCCTTTAGCTATTGAATTAAACATACGACTTGGTCTTGTCATTTCCGTTTCATGTAGTTTCCTTATCAATGCATTGACAAAATGCTCCTCGCATATGGATGAGTAAAATGAATAAACTGCCCACTATAATATTACATGTTTAGTTTGTTTATATTTGGGATGCCATTGTATCTTCTCGTGGGAGAACGACACTGTCACAATTTGTCCTAGGGATTTGAATGTGTATGAATGAGTAATTTCTGAGTGTGCTAAATTTTTCATGCTGTCTCGCTTTCGTTATTTTTGGATGTTTTATATGTTCGTTTATTTATAATATTCCTTAAAGGGGCATCTTGTTGTTTGAGCTTTTCTATCATTAAAAGCTTGTCTTCCAACAGAACATTGTGTGTTTTTTGCTGAAGTATTTCCTTCTTTTCAACTAGATAAGTGGGAAGAAAGTCTTCTCGCTGTCTTTTTCAGCCTCAGAATGGCAGGGAAGTAGGAGTTTTAGAATACAAGGATTAGCTTAGTATGCAGATCTGCAATCTCTCTGACCTTATATGTTTTTGAGTGTGACTGTGAGCAGTTATTATGTATTTAGGATTTTTGTTGTAGCAACATTATCCATTTCTCACTTATTGTGATACCAGGGTTACTGCAGTTGATGGTCAGTACCAGATTGGGATATATTCTGTAAGACCAATTGCTTATGGCGAAGAGGTCACCTTTGACTACAATTCTGTTACTGAGGTTAGTGATGTGAAGGCTCTGTAAATTTGAAATATTATTCAACTAGTTTGTAATTTTTGATTTGCCTGCAGAGTAAGGAAGAGTCTGAAGCTTCTGTTTGTTTATGCGGCAACCAGGTTTGCCGTGGGAGTTACCTAAATCTAACAGGTGAAGGGGCTTTCCAGAAGGTACAGAATTTGAAGTAATTTCATTAAGTTGTTAGCATTTAAATCCAGGCCTTAATGTTCTCTGGTAATCTCTATTTGCCTTTTTGTTAAGTCTGGCAAAGGATGTTTCTTGGATGTGGATGCAGAAATTGACACCTGAATGTTTTGGATGTCAGGTGCTGAAAGAGCATCATGGATTACTTGATCGGCTTCATTTGCTGCTAGAAGCTTGCGAAATGAATTCGGTATCTGAAGAAGACTATATTGACCTGGGTAAAGCCGGACTTGGGGTTGTTTGCTTGGTGGGTTGCCTGATTGGCTGATTGCCTATTCAGCTCGTTTGGTATGCAGTCGTCTTCTATTTAGCTTTTATTTTGAAATAAATGGTTTAGCACATTTCCTGATATTTGGATTTCTCAATTAGGTGAGGTTTATTAATTTTGAGAGGACGAGACTCCCTAGTGAGATTCTTAAGCACAATATTGAGGAAAAAAGAGGTACTTCGCTGAAATTCACCTGGAGGTTGAAAAGAGTGACGCTGAAATTCAGGTATATGCATTATGCACCCTCTCCTCTCTCTCGCTCTCCCTCTCTCTCTATTGTTTGTGTATGAATGTGTGTCTTCTGTCTTGCACTGTGTTATCAGCTGTTTGAGGATATGGGTTTTGATGTAGAGTTCACTAACTTGCGTTTAACTGCTACAGGCAGAGGGTGTGTACAATCAAAGGCTTCAGAATTTGGCTCTTACCATTGACAAGGTAGCTGATTCTCTTTTCTTAACGTATCCCCTCAATTTCTTCTTCAATTCGGAAAGACCCTAAGAGTAAATTGAATATAACTATATAAACAATTGAAATTGGACAGGTGAAATAGTAAGCTTATAAAGTTTCTGATTTTATGAATGCATGCAGGTAAGGTATGTTATGAGATGTGTTTTTGGTGACCCAAAGAAAGCCCCACCTCCACTGGAAAGGCTTAGCCCTGAAGCAGCAGTTTCTCATATCTGGAAGGGAGAGGGGTCATTTGTGGAGGAACTTATCCAGTGCATGGCTCCTCATATGGAAGATGTTACATTGAGGGACCTCAAGGCCAAGATTCATGCCCATGATCCTTCTGGTTTTGATGACACAGAGATGAAGCTTCGGAAATCTTTATTGTGGTAATCAGCATGAGCTGACCTTAAACTTCTCAATCTTTTTGTATATTCCTTTTTAATATATAAATTTTTAACATGTTTCAGGTTAAGGGATGAGGTGCGAAACCTTCCTTGTACATATAAAAGTCGGCATGATGCTGCTGCTGACTTGATACACATATATGCTTTCACAAAATGTTTTTTCAGAATGAGAGTGAGTATTTTTTATTGTGCTGAACTTGAAATATGAAGATGTTTCAATCGAGGGTTCTTTTTATTTCTTTTAATTCAATTTACATTTTGCAGGAATACAAGGCAGTAACTTCCCCACCTGTTTATATTACCCCGCTTGACCTTGGTCCAAAGTATGCTGATAAATTAGGTTCCGGTGTTCATGAATATTGCAAGACATATGGTGAGACGTATTGTTTAGGACAGCTGATGTTTTGGCATAGTCAAAATGCTGAACCGGATGCTACCCTGGCCAAAGCGAGTAGGGGTTGCTTGTCGTTACCTGATGTTGGTTCCTTTTATGCCAAAGTTCAGAAGCCATCACGTCAACGTGTTTACGGTCCAAGGACGGTGAAGTTCATGCTTTCTAGGATGGTGAGCTTGGCTTGTGTTTCTCTATTCATTTTATTGTTTGTATGTTTGCCATGATGGTGCCACAATAATTTGAGGGTTAATTACTCCTGAGGTTTAGCCTAATTACAAAAATATTCAGCTATCTTTCAAAATTACAAATACCTCTTAAGGTATTGCAAACACCCCTTTGAAGTTTGTATTTGTTTAAAAATACCCTCCCTATCCAGTAGATGCAATTTGTGAAACTGAGACAAATTTAAGGGGTACTTTTAATTTTGAAGATGACTGGATTTTTTGTAATTAGCTGAACCCAGTGGTAGTTTTTGTAATTAACCTAATTTGAGTAATGATGTTCCTTGGGTGGAACTGATGTCTTATGTACAAACTATTGGTCTTGTACTGAATTAAATGACAATTACAAAAACTGCACTTGAAATTTACCTTAATTACAAAAAAACTCAGTTATCTTGTAAAATATTACTATCTTGAGGTATTATACTCCTTGAGATTTGTGTGTGTTTACAAGTTACCCCGTCAATAGGTGCTATATGTGAAAATAGAAATATATGTGGTATAGTTTTGAAAGATAATTGGGTTCTTTTTGTTGTTAGCTAATTTTCAAGGGTTTACTCTCATTTACTCTCAATATTTATGTTTTGGTTTTACATTTTTGATTGGGATAAGCCATTTGGTATACTTGTTTAGAATGATTCACCAAATAAATTGTTGTTAATTTCTTTGGCAGGAGAAGCAGCCCCAGAGACCTTGGCCGAAGGATCGTATCTGGTCATTCAAGAGCTCTCCGAAAGTTGTTGGGAGTCCCATGTTAGATGCAGTTTTACACAAGGCTTCAATTGACAAAGAGATGGTACACTGGTTAAAGCACAGACCAGGCGTCTACCAAGCTATGTGGGATAGGTGAATATTTTTGCAGGCATATTAGGGAAGTCTCTTGAGGATTGTTATAATAACTAGATTGTCTCATTAGATGGGTCACCGTTGTTATTAGTTACTGCTGCCCCCATCAAGGAGCTGGTGATCCATCTCTGAGGCATATTATTTGTTTTTGTGCTTTAATTCTTGTGTACAGCTACGCGTTTTTCCATTCTTTTTAGGTTTGTGTAATTTGTATTCATTATTGGGTAGTAGTGCAGTGTTTTACTCTTTTTCTTTCTTCCTATCATTTTTTCCCTTTTATTTTTGTTTTTTATTTTAAGTTAATGAGAAATGGCAAAAGAAATATAAAATTCCCATGGATCATGAGTTTGAATCCTTCGTATCTGCTGACTCTTCATGTCCAAGTGGAAAACAATCAAACATAATGACAGAGGGTTAAATTGGGACTAAAATATAGACGTGGGTTTCTATTTGTGTTCTTTACTTATTTGGTTTTACAATATATAATTGGGAATCATAAATAGTGCAAGTATGTTTTTTTATACCAGAAATTACAAAGGAAATAGTCAACACGTACATAACTAAAAAGGAAAATGATTCTCCTTGATTTTGTTTTTTTTCCCGATTTAATCAGACAAATTCAGTGTTCGCATTTTCAAGCTCATGCACCTATTGTGGGACTGGAATCTTTTTCATTAACCTCATGCAAATAGTCTCTGCACATGGTTTTCCTTTTCTACCCTCCTCCTCCACGCAAGATCCACAAAACCACAGACAGATTACAGGGGTGTAAATGTAAAAGTACATCAATTTCGTTTCAAGTCTATTTCCATTATACCGTTATCGTCATTCACCGACAATCTGCTCAATACACACGCGCTCCTGACACGTCGCAGTGCCCCTGACACGTGTCTGTCCTCTGAACCGTCTTTAACCCTCTCATTAACTGACACGTGCCCCCATCACAGAGTTATAAATAAGGATTTAACTATATCCATTTTCGCTCTCCTTAGCATTAATTAGCAAATGGATACAGAGTTTCAGTTTCAGATGCAGTCACCGCCACTCAGCGGCGGCGAAGCCTCCTCCGCCGTCGATGACGCTTACATCAATGGAGTGTACGCCGGCCTCAACTTCCGCTCCTTGCTCACCTACGGTTTCTCTCGTAACCTACCCGATGTGCCGATAGCCGAGCAACTCTTCACCATTAACGGCGCCGTTTCAGCTGAGGCTCCGCCAATCAATTTCTTCTCCGAATCGGCGGCGTTTTCTTCTCACCACAACGAGAAGCTACCAGACCTCCTCTCCGTCGAGCTGCCTCATTATTCGAATTTTTCGCCCAATCATGGAGTTGGAAACGCGAGAACGCCGCAGCAGCGGCGACGGCGGAAGATTCAGCGGGAGATGGTAAGCGAAAAGACAAGGTGTTTGCAGAAGCTTCTACCGTGGGACAAGAAAATGGACATGGCGACTATACTGGAGGAGACGTACAAGTACATCAAGTTCCTTGAGGCGCAGGTTAGCGTACTCCAGTCGATGCCTAACTACGACAGCGGCTCTATCAAGGATAGTGGTGGAGATTTGGGGAGGCTGAATAGGCAGCAGTTGCTGCAGGTGGTGGTGAACTCTCCGGTGGCGCAGACGCTGCTTTACTCCAATGGCTGCTGCGTTTACTCAATTGAACAACTGGTTTTGCTTAAGAAGAACGCTGAGAGGAAGGCTCTGTTTCATCAAATGTTGTATGGTTCTAACCCCAATTTCATGTTTTCTTGACGTGGTGAGTGTTAGGTATCTATCCGCCTCGGATAATACGAACCAGGCACAAATACAGACTCAATAAAGATCCCTATTATACAAAATAATACTCTAGGACTCAGAAATTAAAATTACAGTACAAAAGTAAAAAATAAAACGAGTATATGGGATAAAACCCTAAAACCGAAATATTGATAATTTCGGCTCAGGACCAGTAACCCAAACCACACCGCAGTCACCAGAGAATCACCAAAGAGCCAATATGGAAACCCACACAGCCTTCCACAGAACAGCCCTCAGAACCAACACAAAGTCGCCCAATCGAACCACAGTAAACCCTAGAAAACAACTCACCAAACCCCGAACCCTCGATCTCACCCAAACTGGAGGAAATGTCCACAAAGACGGTGAACAAGTGAAGAAACACTCAGATCTTACACTCGCACCCAAAATCACTGAGAAATATCACGAGATTTGTGAGATTTCTAGAGAGAGAGATTTTCGCACAGAGAGAAGAAAGTTCGAGAGAGTTAGAGAGAGAAGTGAGATATCAGTTGTGAGATTAGGGTTTGGGTTGGGGTGTTTTAGTAGGGTTAATTAAGGGTTGAGATCAAACCTGAACAATGGACGAACAGGATACAACAAGAGGATCCGCGGACAGGGAATCGGATCCCGCAGTCCGAGTTCATGACCCGGTCTCAACAAATGGGCAACACATGTATTGGGCCTGTTGCTATTGGGTTGCCTGTGTGGGCTCAACTCATTGCAAATGGACCAAATGAATATAAGGGCCAATAATA
Source organism: Rehmannia glutinosa (assembly GCA_016081115.2). NCBI lineage: Eukaryota > Viridiplantae > Streptophyta > Magnoliopsida > Lamiales > Orobanchaceae > Rehmannia > Rehmannia glutinosa. Next base: position 53,885,342 of record CM071929.1, read on the forward strand.
CAACAATCTCCACCTTTGGCTCATTAGATTCATTAGACACACTTTGGGTTAACAACTGGTCATCATCATCGCCTTAAATGCCTGCTATACACTGAGTATAGTAGGACTTTCACCATAACCAACACTAAGTGATTCTGATGCAGCAAACACTAAAGTAAGCTGGATTTATACAAGTCAGACCTAAGCAAGCTTTTGGTCCAACAGGTTTAGGACTTATTAGCAAACACACAGTAAGCCAACAAGCCCTGGGAAATCACCAAGGGACAACCTAGTCACCAGTGTCAAAATTTAAAATTTTTAAACATGTTTTGAACTTTGATAAGGGCAGACACTTAGTACCCATATCAGCTGGATTGTATTCAGATGCCACTTTTTCAAGACAGATTATGCCTTTTGAAACAATATCCCTTATAAAATGAAACCTCACATCAATATGTTTTGTTCTGTCATGAAAAACTGGATTCTTACAAAGCTGAATACCAGACTGAGAATCAGAAAATACTACAACCTTTTGTTTTAGAAAACCAATCTCAGAAACAAGTCCTTTGAGCCACAAGGCTTCTTTTAAAGCTTCAGTTACTGCAACATATTCTGATTCTGTTGTTGACAGAGCCACAATATGTTGTAATGGCGAGATTTCCAGCTAATGCAGGAACCACAAAGTGTAAAAACATATGATGTTGTAGATTTTCTGCTATCTCTATCATTTGCATAATTTGAATCAACAAAACCTTTCAAAATTATGCCATTTTCACTCTTTGAAAAACACAAGCTATAATCAGTAGAATGCCTTAAATATCTCAACAGCCATTTTAAAGCATTCCAATGCACCATACCAGGATTAGACATGTATCTACTCAAACAAGACACAAAGATAATCAATATCAGGCCTAGTACTTACCATAAGATACATTACAGATCCAATTGCATTTGCATAAGGAATGTTTTTCATAGCACAGATTTCAGAATCAGTTTTAGGGGACTGATCCCTACTTAACACAAAATGAGAAGCCAAAGGAACATTCACAGATTTAGCATTTGCCATAGAAAACTTTTGTAAAATCTTTTTCTATGTAAGAGGATAGTTTAGGTAAATGACAGTTATTTATTTGTCTCTTTCAATGTTCATACCCATATTTTCTTTGCATCACCTAAGTATTTCATATCAAACTTAGTACTCAAACGATGTCGACATGATCCACGGACTTCGGCATGGACTAGCAATCACATATCATCAACATATATAAGCGGGGAATATAGGAATATCAAAGATCAAGTTTAAAGTACGACAATGGTCAAATTGACTTCTAACAAACTTTAAATCAAGCATGCACCGATCAAATTTTTTTATTCCATTGCCTGGGGATTGCTTAAGACCATACAAAGATTTTTTGAGTAAGCAAACACAATTAGGCTTGGATTTGTCCTCAAAGCCCTCAGGCTGTTTCATATAAATTTTTTCATCCAAGTCCCCATGTAAAAAAACAGTTTTTACATCTAATTGTTTCAGTTCCCAGTTGAACTGAGCACACAAAGCAAGCATGATTCTCACAGTTACAAATTTAACAACAGGAGCAAAGATTTCTGTGTAATCAATCCCTTCCTTCTGAGTAAAACCTTTAGCTACCAGCCTAGCTTTAAACCTAACACCTTCAGCTTCATTTTTAACCTTAAACAACCATTTACTATCCACAATAGAACAGTTAACAGGTTTAGGAACAAGCACCCAGGTGTTATTCACATGTAAAGAGGTCATTTCATCTTGCATAGCATTCATCCATTTAACAGAATCAGCAGACTTAATAGCTTCAGCAAAGGTTTTAGGCTCAGAATTATCAATGGCATCAAACACAGAAAACACATAAGAGGTCATGTGAAAATCAGCAAATCTGTTTGGGACTCTAACATTTCTCTAGTTAAATCACTAGTTAATACATAATCACCAAGTTCATCTTGCACATCATTAGCGGGGAGCATTTTCGGTATTAACATCGGGGAAATCATCATGATTATCATGCAAATCATCATCTTGAGTATTATTATCAACATGCACATCATCATTGTTCACATTATCATGCATAGCATCATAATAGTATCGTCGGCGAGGCAAAGTAATAACGAGACATGTTAGAAGACTCCACCTCACTTGGAGTACCAAAGCATTTTCGAAGTAGTTTGAGGAGGAGGCAGTTGAAGCAAGGAAACTCATGTTCATTAAAGACCACATCCCTACTAATCACGGTTTTAAACCCAGGTTCCCCTTATACCATAATCAAACCTTTGACACCTTCAGGATAACCTAGGAAAACACATTTCACGGATCTAGGTTCCATTTATCATGTTTTTGGTGTACAAAGGCCGAGCATCCAAAGACTTTGAGGTTTGAAAAATCAATTTGTTTTCCAGTCAAACTTCTTCGGATATTTCCCATTCAATGGGATTTGAAGGTGACCTATTTATCAAATAGGTTCTTTGTAATAACAGCTTCACCCCTTGAAACTTCTTGGAAAGACCTGAGGTAGCCAACATGCTCCTCACCCTTTCCAGAGAGTTCTGTTATCCTCTCAACAACCCCATTTCTTTGAGGAGTAAGCACAATTTGTGCCTCTTAATACCAAATTCCTCACAAAGATTGTCCATCATTTGATTGCAAAATTCCAGGCCATTATCGTTCTCAAAACCTTTATCTTTTTACGGTTTGGTTTTCAATGAGGTTTTCCAGGTTTTGAACTTATCAAAACATCGACTTGTTTTTCATTAAAAACACAAACACTTTTCTCGGAAAAGTCATCAATGATGGACGAGAAAATATTTGTTACCACCATGTGTAGGCACGAGAGGAAGGACCCCCAAACATCGGCATGCAAGTATTCAAGCACATCACAAGCTGGTGATTGTTTTTAGGTTGAACAGGGGAAGGAATTTCACCTTTTGTTGTTTACCATACACACATGAATCACGAGAAAGATAAAGTGTTCAACTTATCATTTCCAAAACAACCTTTATTCTGTAATAATTCAAGACCCTTAGCACTAATATGACCCGGCCTTTTATGCCATAAGTCAGTCATATCATTCACAAACTGTGAGATTCACAACTTTATTAGCGAGAAATAGGCACGGAGGATTCGGAGTTTAGCATGTAAGACATACATATTTCTTGTTTTTGTTGCCTTAGCAACAATCATAGAACCTTTAAGAATTTTCATAACACCATTCCCCATTTCCTTCAAGCCCATCGATTCCAGCGACCTGAGAATCAAGTTATTACTAAGATCGGGGACATGTCTCACATTTTTCGAGTTAAAGAATCGACCATTTTCAAACTTGAGACAAACATTTCCAATACCAAAAACCTTGCATTTCTTTTCTTTTGCCATAGACACGAGCCATGCATCACTTTAGTATAATCGAAAAACATGTGCCTATATGGTGTCATGTGAAAGGTGCATCTTTGAATCAATTAACCACTCAAGTTGATTTAGCAAGATTATTCACGAGTTCACGAGAATCATCACAAGACTCCACAATCATAAACACATCACCAAGATTATCACTAGTAGAAGCAAGATTGGCTTGTTCATTGTTCTTCGGGTTTTTGATTTTGGTTCCCCTTTTTAAGGCTTAGTACACTCCTTAATATAGTGACCATGTTCCCCACAATTGTAACATTTTCTATTGTTTTTAGGCCTGACTTAGACTGTTCTTGCTCTTCCCTCTCTTCCTTTCATTTTTCCTCGTTATTAGATGCATTGCGGGATCTACCCCTCACATGCATCACTTCCCCATTCCCTGTTTGTTCCCTTTAGAAGACTTAAGGTCTAATTCCTTACTCTTCAAACCATTCACAACAGTTTCTAAAGAAATTTGATCCCTACCATACTTGATAGCGATTTCACATCACTTTGTAAGAATCGGGGATAGCATTCAACGAGAATAATAGGGAGTAATCATCAATGTTCTTATCTCCATCGGTTTTATATCTTGGATGAGTTTTGTGAAAATATCAAGATTCTCATCCATATCTTTTGTCAAGTCGATTTGAATCAAAAAATTTTTCAAGTAGGAAAAGTTTTGAAGGCGGGGTAGTATCGATGTAAAGCTCTTCAAGTTTTTTCCATAAATCTTTGGCACTTGACAATTTTCCAACCTTTCTCAAAGACAGAGTCGAAAGATTGATATAATTGAAGAATATGCATATTCATCAAGTTCGGTTTTAAGTTCTTGAGTCTTTCTCACCATACTTGCCTTCAACAACGCCAAAACATTTTTGTTGAATCAAGATACCTTTCATTTTTTGTTGCCAAATAGAAAAATCGGTTTACCATTGAAAGGCTCCATATGATATCCGGAAGCGGCGGCCATAGTTCAAGTAGTGCAACAAACACAAACACGAACACACGAGGCAATGCAAAAAGCGAGGATATAGCATGAATATCACAAGATCACGAGATATCGGCAGAGACCGCACGAGAGATCACACAGGATCGTGAAGCAATATTATAGAGGACCACGAAATACAATATCACACACAGGTGATAGAATCAAGATCGGTATAGCAACAAAAATTAGAAGCGGGGATAACTAAGGACTCGGTAAAGATCCCCTTCGCACCCCGGATTCCACTACACTCGTATGATGTGGGGTCAAGGGGCTTGATGCTTGGTGGGTTTCTCAACCAAGCCAAGAGAAAGAAACAAGGAGAAAAAGAGATAAGAATTTTTACCACGGAAAATTTAGTTGCAGGATAACCAACTCGACAGTCACCCACGGGCCAAGAATCACCAAGAACCGCCCAAGAACCAGGCGCACCAACCCACACGAGGCGGATAGGTGCTGCGATACCACTGTTTAGGTATCTATCCGCCTCGGATAATACGAACCAGGCACAAATACAGACTCAATAAAGATCCCTATTATACAAAATAATACTCTAGGACTCAGAAATTAAAATTACAGTACAAAAGTAAAAAATAAAACGAGTATATGGGATAAAACCCTAAAACCGAAATATTGATAATTTCGGCTCAGGACCAGTAACCCAAACCACACCGCAGTCACCAGAGAATCACCAAAGAGCCAATATGGAAACCCAACGACCTTCCACAGGCGACCTCGGAAACCAACACAAAGTCGCCCAATCGAACCACAGTAAACCCTAGAAAACAACTCACCAAACCCCGAACCCTCGATCTCACCCAAACTGGAGGAAATGTCCACAAAGACGGTGAACAAGTGAAGAAACACTCAGATCTTACACTCGCACCCAAAATCACTGAGAAATATCACGAGATTTGTGAGATTTCTAGAGAGAGAGATTTTCGCACGAGAGAAGAAGAAAGTTCGAGAGAGTTAGAGAGAAGTGAGATATCGGTTGTGAGATTAGGGTTTGGGTTGGGGTGTTTTAGTAGGGTTAATTAAGGGTTGAGATCAAACACTGAACAATGGGCGGACGAGATACAACAAGAGGATCCGCGGACGGGGGAATCGGATCCCCGCAGGTCAGGGTTCATGACCCGGTCTCAACAAATGGGCAACACATGTATTGGGCCTGTTGCTATTGGGTTGCCTGTGTGGGCTCAACTCATTGCAAATGGACCAAATGAATATAAGGGCCAATAATACAACAGTGAGGTTTTAGATTTTTGGATTACTCTGAATATTTTCCATTTTGGGTAAATGTTTTAGCGAATATGATTGTTTTGTTTTTCTTTTTTCGAAGAAAGAAGAAGAAAAAAGGGAAAAGGAATTGATGTTATAGTTGGATCTTTTGTGGTTCTCAATTCTCGTTAGCATGTGATCAAATGGTTCTATATTTGTCAGAAACAAACTTTGGAAAGGTATAATTGAATCCAAACATCTTTTTTTACATATCTATGTATGTTTGGAACTTTGGTGCACCTTAATAAATTTAAATTTTGAATTAATATATTTAAAATTTATGGCCCAAATTGATAGTCAACTAGAAATTTCGGGTATAAAATGACAAATCTAAATACAATGTTGATCAAACTGGCATATATAATATTGTATGAGAATCGTTTGGTAGTTTAGTGGTAAGGTGTTTGTGAAATTCAGTTACCTGGATGTGTTCTATATATCATACATATGGCCACTGGCGGAGGGAGGGGGGGCCAACCTGGGCCCTGGCCCCCCCATTTTTTTTAGAAAAAAAATTTTATAAGGTAATTTTTTTTTTAAAAAAAAAATTAATAAAATTTATATGTTTTTTCTATTAGTTTTTTATCTGGCCTACCCCGATTTCGTGTATCGGCCCACCCTGGTAAAGCGTCCTGGCTACGCCATTGCATATGGCTTACATTATGATTAAATACTCTATTATGCTAGTCAAAATTAAATAGTTCCTATCGTTCTGATGTAATAACTAATGACATGGAGAAGTTATTTTAGTATAATAAGATTATTACTTTTCTTAAAAAAAAAGATTATTACCAAATACATTTTAGATTGATTACACTATATATTATTTGATATTTTCCATTGAGCTTGCTGAACTTGTTACGAACATAGTAACAAATTGGAAATTTTGATGCAACAAGCTGATAATAAAAAACATACTAACGGCGGCTGCTCCGTCGGCCCACGGCCCCATGACTTTTCTATCTTCCGCCCGTTTTGCCCACTTTCGACTAGTGATTAGATTGGGCTACTAATTCACAGAAAAATGGGCCTATTTCTTTCAATATGTGGGCTTTACTAACACTGCTCAATTAGAATTTAGAAATCATGGGTCACTTAAAAAAGAAAATATTATTGCAGTATTATAAAGATATTTAATCTGCAATTATCTATTTTGTTGATTGAAAAACCTACATGATATGGCAAATTCATCTGCTGAACTGAAAAAGCTGCATTTTTGGATAAATGACTTTGTTTATATACATACATATTAAATTGACATAAAAATTTGAATAAGAGTTAAAAAATTTAATTTTCGGCAACTTTGCATTTCTATATTTTAACAGTCATAGTGTAGACTGTGTAGTGTTAATGGCGCACAATATTATTCTATGTTAGTTGATAATTTTGGAAAAAAAAAATATATAAATATACTTCAATTATAGAGAATGAGATATCATTAATGGTAGACGTCTTTAAAAAAACAATAATGAGTATTCACTACTGGATAGGGAGATTAATATATAAACCAATAAAAATATCGAACTTTTTATTGACATGCATCATGCATGGTTGCCTAATTACTTACAAACATTGAATTATGATAAAATAGATTAAACACAGCAATTCGAAGGAAATAATAACAAAATATTGATTAACCAATTATACAATAAATGTCGAACCTTATGAGTTCGACTGTCCAATATTAGTGTACTTGGTATGATTTACATATAACGGCAATGACTCCAATGATCCCCTGAAAATTGTTATATTGATCTCATTTGCCTTGTTTTTCTAGCTGAAAAAACACTTTCTTTTATTTTTTCCCCAAACATCTATTCACGTCATGAACTGTGTTGGAGTGAAGACATATATCACAGTGAACGAACACTTGGTGGACTGCGACTTATAAGTAAGATGAAATATATTTTCTCAAAAATGTCTTCTTGAGGACAAAATTGTGAGACCAGCCAAAACAGACAATACCTATTGAGCAAGCCTTTGTCATCATGTGCCACATCAAATCAGATTTTTAAGGTACTTTTCAAGTTAATAACATTTACAATATGATTAATTGGATAACTAATCTTGATTTGAGCAATAATTCTCTCTAGATAAATTACATTAGACAAGTTACCAAAAAGTCAAAAATCCCATGCATATGCACAGAATACCTTTACCATCAAAACATGAAAAGATGCCCCAACCTGGGTTACCCACACTGTTCCTTAGTTGGATTATTCCAAAGGGTGGAAAAAAGGGAAGATAAAAGCAGACAAAAAAGTAAAATAAAGTCACCACACTATTGACAAAAGAAGCTTTTTTCTAAGCATTATTCAAATCCCATCACATTTCCACATTCTATATATTATTTATTCATACACATAATCAACTTTGCTACATTCCTTTGCTCTAATTCGTTCTTCTTTCAAAAAATGGGAAAATTTATCGGCATTTTCGCCTGTCTATTTATCGTGGCATTGGACATCATCGCAGGGATACTTGGGATCAAAGCCGAAGCTGCCCAAAACCAGGTGATTTTTTCAGCATTTTTTAAGAATGTCTGAACAATTAACTTAATTTTGACTAATATGTTTTTTTTTAATTGATTAGGAAAAGCATTTGAGGCTATGGATATTTGAGTGTAAGGAGCCTAGCCATGATGCTTTTGTTCTAGGCTTAGCTGCTGCAACCCTTTTGGGAATAGCTCATGTTCTTGCTAATTTGCTTGGAGGTTGTACTACTTGTACTCAAGAAGAGCTTGACAAAGCATTCCCAAGCAAACAGTTGTCAATGGCTTGTCTTGTTTTCACTTGGTAACATAACATTTTCTATATTATTCTAAATTATCAAGTCCTAATTAGTACTATTTTTATGTGTGTGTTACTGTATTGAATTTTGATTGGCTTAAGGTTTTAGGTTCTGTTATCCTAAGATATTCTTGAAGCTTTAATAACTATGCATGTAAAATTTTACTAAAAGTTGGGAGTTACTTGAATCTCTCCTTCCAGAATCCAAATCTTGAAATCCAAATACAACCTAAAATTTGATGAGAGTATTTTCTTCCAAAAATATTATATAACCTTTTTTGTTTTTGTTTCAAGAACTTAAAGTATCTTCAACAGTGGATGTAAAATAGCACATATCGCCAATTAGCTCCTCCAACCCTGCTCCATGATGCTACTTTGGCGTTTGCTACAGTGTAGCGTCAAAAATGGCGTTGCACCGTAGCAGTACTATATTATTATTATTATTATTATTATTATTATTATTATTATTATTATTATTATTATTATTATTATTATTTGCTTTTTTATTTAATATTTTTAAATAATATATAAGATGTAATTTTATGAATTGTTATTTCAATTTTGTATTAATTTCATTAAATTTAACATTTTTTATTTGTTTAATTTTAAAATAAAACATTTAATAAACATTATATTCGATAAATTTATTTATTTAATATTTTTATCAATTATAATGTAATAAATTCTGAATCAAAGTAGTGTAGAATATGTAGACAGTCTTACAACCTCGTGATCTCTTAATTTTCTACTGCCAAAAAATAAATATTAAAATGCAAAACTTGCGAGCCCTTACACAAAATTTTAAAGTTTTTTTTTTTCAGATTTTCTTTTTCTTAGGGTTTATATATATATTTTTTAGGGTTTATTTTGTTTATTGGGTTTATTTTTAATTGATTTGGGTTTTTAGGATTTTTAGTTTTTTTTAGGGTTTATTTTTTATTTTTTGGGTTATTTTTGTTTTTCGGGTTTATTCTTCATGGTTCATGTTTTTAGTGTTTATTTTTGTTTCTTCATGGTTCATTATTATTTTTAAATTTATTTTCATAGTTTATGTTCTCAAGACGGAGCCCTTAAGAGGTCCGTCTCACGTATTTAGATCCGTGAGACCGTCTCACAAAAGACTTGCTCAAATTAAAATATGTTTTTACAACCAAAAAAATTCACCCTCTTCACTAGTACTTTCTGATGTTTTTAGACTACACCAAAATATGTAGATCTTGGTATGGAAAAAAATGTATATCTTCTTCAAATTACTGCAAGAATTGAAGTAGATTTTCATTAAACATATGGTTTTATGTTCAGGATCATCCTGGCCGTTGGATTGTCGATGTTGGTGATAGGAATAATATCCAACCACAAATCAAGAGCATCATGTGGCTTCACACATCACCATTTCCTGTCGATCGGAGGGATATTATGCATGGTTCATGCCCTTTTTGCTGTTGCTTATTATGTCACTTCCACTTCTTCACTTTCTGAATAGATACTGAGTTTTTTCTTGGTGGGTCCCAGTTATCACAGATGTTGATCACTTAATTGGACCATTTCGCCCTTCTTTTTCTAACTTTTTACCAGCTAATTTTTTGTTTTGTTGCTTAATCCTCTTTTTTTGACTAATAGAATTTTAAATTTCTAAATTTGTTAGTTTCCATGGGCATATCATGTTTTTACAATCATGTATCGTGGGTCATTTTTCTTGCGAGTTTTGCAGAATGAATTATGTATGCCTGTTACTTATATCTGAAATATGAAGAAATTTCATATATTTCTGATGTCCCGTGTGGAAAAATTAATACTCGATGAACATTATTTGTATCGTGTAAATCTGATTATTTGTATGTTAGGCTGCTCTTGAATTTGAAAAAAAAAAAAAAAAATTCATGTTCACCAGAAAGGTGAAGATTAAGGGGATGTATGTATGTGTTTTCAAGTCCAATTTCCAGTTTCTAGTGTTGAAAAATGAATTTTAAAACTTTATTGATTTTCGTGTGAGAATTGAGAATATGTTTGGTTTGTTGTCTAAATTTCTGTTTAGAAATGAAAATATGTTTGGTTATAGTATTTTTGATATAGATTTGCGCGATTGTAGTGTATTTTAGACATCATTTTGCGTGATTGTAGTGTATTTTCACATAGTTTTGCGTGATTGTGGTGAAAACTTGTTTGGTTGTATTTTCAAAAGAATTTTTCCATAAAAAATAAAAACTGGAAATGACTTTATTTCTATTGAAAATTTCTTAAACAAACATAAATTCATTTTCTGGAATAGTTGGAAATTGAAAAATTGGATTTGAAAACAATTCCATATATAACCGAAGTATTTGACTACACCAACAAATTCCATCAAGTCACTAACTGTTGAGACGGAGTGTAAGACAAAATCAGATCTCTGAGAGTGTGTATGAAACTTTTCTGGATTTTTTTTGTAATTATCCCAACTAATAATGTCTGTTGACAAATTGGTCCTCCATCCTATAGCATCAAAAGAGGAGTGTACCATCTGCTAAAATTGCGGTAGAGTCTCATTTCTTTTCCAATATAAAATAGCAGACTTTACTTTTGGCCGACACCAGAAGAATTAAAAGAGCGTTTTATAATGTTATTTATCCTAGAAATTTGTGAAAAAAACCCTGACAAAATTGGGAGAACAAAATAATTGAGATGCATGAACCAACAGAAAAGCTCTAAGTCTGGAACCTTTGTCATTGAACTAAAGCCAGTGTAAAACCATGAAATCTGAAGATAACCAGTTTGCCAGAAGGGATACAGCTGATTGCTCATAAAGTAAATTTCAAGACTGTTTTGGACTTAAACAACCAACAATTGTAAGAGGCATGCTGGCTCGTTTGGCCGCCCAAAACCTAGTCATTTGAAATTTATTCTTTTCTTTTTCCTTTACGCAATTTACACATCCTACACACATTGCACACACACAAATAACTAATCATTTGAATGCTGATCACATTGCCGTTACAGTACACGAAAGTGGGATGGACTAGTGTGTGTAAATTTCAAAAAAGAATGGATTTCTATTCTGCTTAGTCCACCCCACTTTCGTTTGCTTTGACGGAAGGGACTCATGTTGAGTGTAAGTAGAAATTTAAAATGCTGATCTTTTTTATTTATTTATTGAACTTTTATTTTTACATGGAGACACAGAAATTTAATTTAGTATGTTAACTAGCCTATAAAGCTTAGTATAGAATAGAAAAGAACTTGTTCAACAGACTGTCCAAATATTCAGCTAAAGCGCCCCCGACGCTCATATCCGTTTCTTCGTCCCACGGGAATGGCTTCATCGGTTTCGTTGCTTCCAAAAGTTCATCAATTGGAATCCTCGCTTTGGATCTCTGCAGTGGGGCTAAATCGGTAATATCCCGACAGTAGTCCTGTGAGAAGTGAAAATGTATATGTGAGGATAAAAGACAGGGACATAACGACAATTCTCATTGCAAATGAAGTCTGTTTTCATTTTCTTTAGTTTAAGCCTATCGCTTTATTACCTGATCAGCGTGCATTTTCTTTACAAATGATTTAAATATCCTGAAATTCTTCCGCTCTAACAGCTCATCCGTTAGGCGAAGATACGTGACTCCAGCCATCTTATGTTTTGGTTGACCGTTTTCGTTGACCCCATTTGGCCTAACGTTCAGAAGGATTTGATTATATGCTTTACGATCGTATCTAGGAAGAGCGTTCTCGCCTGCAACGTCTATGTTTTCTGTCCATCCAGCACTTAAAACCTGCGTAGACAGTGGAGTATGATTTAAAAAAGCTTATATAATCCTGATTTTTCGAGCACCATATAGATTGAAGTACTTTTTTTTTTGGCTTGTCTATCATGGAAAATCATGTTTTCTGGTACATATAAAATGAATTGATGGAAACTTCTGATAAAGGGAGTTTTTGCAAAAACTTCTGCTTTTAGAAGAAATGATTTATTGTAACAGGAGTAAAAGTAATTCACAATTATAAGTAGGTAATGTTTGCAAATCGAATCGGAGGTTAAGAGTGTTTGGTGAAAGAGTTATGTGCTTAATTGTTTATAAAAGTCAAACCGAAAGGAGAATGAGAAATCTAAAGCACCCATCTCCTGCTTTAGATTATGATTAAATGAAGCGGATCAGAAGTATGAGTTGACATTTTCAAATACTAAAAGTAATTTTTTTTAGCCAAAAGCTGAGAAACACTTTTTTTTAGTGATTGCAAACACTCCCAAAACCATGATCAAGTAGCCCATGTATTTGAATGTTGGGGGTAGAAAAAAGGGGGGAAAAAGAAAAAAGAATGACAGAAAGCAGAAATATATTTAGGATAAATTACAAAAACTATCCCTAAGGTTTTAGCCTAATTACAAAAACTCCAGTTATCTTTCAAAATTGCAAATACCGCCTTACGGTTTGTATTTGCTTAGCAATACCCCTTCTTTGGGGATGCAATTTGCAAAGTAGAAATAAATGTCACAGGGTATTTTATAATTTTGGAAGATAGCTGAGTTTATTATTGTAATTTGACTGAACCTCAAGGGTATTTTTGTAATTTACCCTTTATTCACTGTTAAACCTGTTGAACAAGTTGTTCAGGTGCACATTTCGCCTCAGCTGATTGCTCTGAGTTTCTCATCTCCATACATGTGAAGTTCAAAGTACCATAATGTCGGGAAATCATCCTCGCAATAGGACGATATCCATCCCTGTCTTTCAAGTTATAGTATCCTGATGTTAACTCACAAGCATGACTATCATCCGTGTACCACCAGTGAATTCCAGAAACCTGTTTACGAAAGATTTAAATACATTACCATTTTTTCAATAGATTAATATGTTAAATAATGAAAAAAAGACATATTTTATTGTTATCATTGAGAAACTTACTTTGGCAGCTAATCTGACTCTACATCCCTGAAATATTTCATTGGCCTCATCAAGAATTTGATCACCATGTTCTATTAACTTGTTAGAATACCATTTCAGGAAGAACTTCCCTTTTTCTGTCAAATAAGTTCCATTTGACGCGAAAAAGCCTGTTTTTTCAGGCGTGTCGTTATATGTTCCTGCATTGTCTGGAAGCTCCCATTCAGGGTGTCCTGCCTTTGCTGCGGCCGTTTTAAAATCTTGTTTCAAATACTTGTCATAACACTGAAATCACAGATATTCTTCTGTTAGAACAGGACAGGATTAAGGTTATCGTTAATTACAAAAACTACCCCTGAGGTTTAGCTTCTTTATAAAAAAAACCCAGTTATCTTTTAAAATTACAAACACCCATGACATTTGTTTTTAGCTTACAAAATTGCACTCTCTAGAGGCCTCAAGAGGGGTATTTGTTAGGTAAACACAAACCTCAAGGTGTATAGTAATTTTGAAAAATAATTGGAGTTTTTTGTAATTAGGCTAAACCTCGTAGGTATTTTAGTCTCACTTGAAATTCTCCAATTCCAGGAAATTTCCATCCTTGAGTTTCTGGATATGATGGATATCTGAGTTCTCCTGCTGGACCAAGTCCTACTTCAATGTCTATAATTGTTTCGTCTTCCAAAAAATCTGACATGTTTTCTTTGAAACTCTTCATGTAGTCGCTGTACATCTACAAATATGCATTTCAATCACAATCACGCTTTTATTTGGATAAGAGAACGAACTAATAATTATATCAATTTATTAAAATTTTGATGCGTCGCCACTAGTAGTGTATGAAAACCATACAGATTTCACTTGAACAACTGTAACCGAAAACTTCATGACATATAAAACACTGGGAAATTGTAAAATTAGTCATGTAGTTATAGGGATGGTAATACTAATCCCTTGAAAACACGAGTTGGCAATTTTTGAACACATTGAAAAAATTACACATTGAGAACTTTTTCTCGCGGAAAAGTGCTAATTTCACTGGAAAATTGCATGTGATCAGAACATGGCTTTAATTTGAGAATTTTCTAATTTTCTGCCTTGCGCCGGCCAGAAAATTAGAAATCTCCAAATTAATGGTCATGTGCCGATCACGTGCAGTTTTCCAGTGAAACTAGCAATTCCTATCGATAAAAGTTCTAAATATGCGATATTTTTTTTATTTGTGTCCAAAAATTGTCACCTCATGGTTTTAGTATCCTTATAATTACGGGACTAATTTTGCAACTCAGCCCTTGTATTAACCGATGAAAAGAACTTGTTCAAGGTAGTACCTCAATCGCGGTCCGACCCTGGAAGAGAGGCAGATTATCGACACCGAGAGAGACGTATTCTTGATTCCTGTTTCCCGATTTGTTAGTATAGAAGATATCTGGATTTTTTTCTCCTACAGCAAGAACCCATTCTGGAATAGGAATGTAAACTGCATCTCCAATATTGCCACCACATTGGTGGAATGACATTATTGCCTGTATTCTCAATCCACATTTTTGGACAAGTTGAAACAGTTTTCGGTAAGAAGACCAGTCATACTGTTTAGGACCTTTGCCTTCTATGATTCCCCACCACACATCTACCATGACACCGTCGACTCCTGCTTTTTTCAGTTCCTTGAGTTGCTTCTCCAATTTATCTTCGTCTAGTAATTCGTTTTCTCTAGTAATGACTCCAAGCTGAAGCATGATGAACAGTGGAACATAGTTTGCCAAGGGACCATTGCGGATATTTGAAGATATTTTCTGAGCAGAGACAAGAGGAGAAGAGTCTTAGTTTGCATTTTATGTTAGAGAAAATGATGATGTTATTTAACATAGAAGTGTGCACTGCTAGCAATGAATTGGAGGCTTGTCTACTCATCTCACAGAATCCAACTAATGGCAAAATTAGGATTACTCTATGTATGTAGATTCCAAAATATTTATTTGAATGGATAAATAATGTTGGATTAAATCTGAAATATATCTAACCCTGAAGTTGAAAAAGAGTTTCTTATCTATCTTTACAAGTTTAATTATTCTCAAAAGCAATACATCTAATATCCCAAGTTTACAACTCTTATTTCTTGTTTTGGAACATTCTAATATAAGACTTATTTAAGATAGAAAAAAATTTCTTATTTTTTTTCTTCATGAAAACAACTTATTTTTGTAATTAAGCTAAGGGGAGCGCTATTAACACCCCCAAAAACTTATTAATACACCCCACCCCTTTTTTTAAAACTAACTTATTTACTTAATACACCCCCAATAATTCCTAATCTACCCTTTTCCCAATTAAACCCCAAATCTTTCCCAAAAACAGACATTGTTGGTGCAGAGAGAATTAGGTCTGACTACCTTCATCAAAATAATGAAACATCAACATATTATTTTGGACCATAATCAAGAACAACTTCGTTAGAATTCTATTTCATCAGTTAGCTACTTTGGGCTCATCGTGTGTCATTTTTGAGTCAAAACAAAACCATAAATATTTTATTAACATTTCTTTTCGGTTTGCCCTTTGGATGTTGAGCAATGGAAACATTATTTATGAAAGGCGAAACCTGCAAGTATACATTTAGCCAACCCACAAGAGAACAAATGTATCTTCAAACTTCTACACACGCTTATTAATACCGCGAACTAGAAAAAGAAGTAAAATAAATTCACACAGGCTTATTAACACATAACTGCTGCAAAAAGAAGATTATAATGATTAAAAAAGATTGGTGGTGCATTTACAGATTTGATAGATGTATTCATAAATTTGGTAGGGCACTAAGGATATTTTAGTCTTTTTAATTATTGGTATACTTATAATTTAAAAGAGGGGTGTATTGATAGATTTTGGGGGTGTTAATAGTGTTACCCTTAAGCTAAACCTCAGGTAGTTTTATAATTAACCGCTATTACAAAATGTAAAACATGACCAAATTACAATATACATATTGAAGAAAAAGAAGCTGGCTATTCACCAATAAATGTAAATGTGGCAAAATCTCCCATCTTTCTTCTCTTCTTTATGAGGTTCAGGAAAGAAGAAACACAGAAATACTTTGACTGGGAATCTTGACCTCGACTAGGATTGTTGGGCCAAGACAATGACTCAAATGTTGTCACCTAAAATCAAATTGTTGGTATGTGAAGACGACAAACAAAATTTTCGTCGCCATTCGTTATACGCATCAAAGCTCTATTAATTATTAGCCACATTTTAACTTCATCCAGTCGACATAACTAGAACATGTATGGACCAATTAACTTCTACTTTGACAAACTTTTACTCCATTGATGGATGAAATAAATTAACTAGAACCCTCACGCGTAAATTGGTCACACTGGAGAACAAACAGTAAGAAATCAAAGTATCTAAACTAAGAGATAATTATAAAAACCACCCTGAAGTATAGTCTAATTACAAAAAACTCCAGTTATTTTTCGAAATTACAAATACCATCATGAGGAATGAGGAAGCAAGTTTGTAAGCTAAAAACTAATTCTTCTTGTAATTAAACTAAACCTCAGGGGTAGTTTTTGTAATTAACTCTTAAAAACTAATTTACCTCTGTAGGAGCATCTGTCATGACAGCCTGAAGGGTTTTCGATCTTTTGTGGGAAGTGAATTTGAGGTTGCCCTTGCGCCATTGTCTGTTTTTCTGCTGAAATTTCTTTTGCCTGTACAGATCAGAATGGTTGAATGCCATTTTCTTTGGCAACCCAACTGGTTTCGAGAGAAGAAGATTAGTTGCCATATGTAATATATATGTGTATTTTGCTAAGGAAATAGATATATACGATGATTGGGTGAACTGAGCTGCTGCATCGATTTGTAGTGCAGCAGATGGGAAAGATCCCTCGCCGGGATTCCCATTTGGGGTGTTTTCTACTTTTCTTCTGGTTATTATTGGAAAAAATAGAAGACGACGTACGATGGACCAAACAGATCGTGGTCACCCATTTTTCCACTTGGGTAAATGAAAAAAAAAAAAAAGGAAAAAAAAAGTGGAGATGGATTATGGAATAATGACAACCGTTAACAATTTTCATTTTTATTATTGTATGAAATGTTTTATCTCTTGCTTAGAGATGAGCTGATGGGCATTCAAGCCTACCTTTTAAAACCGTAAAGCAGTCTTGACCTATCGTTTTATAGTAAAGCTAGCGAGTATCGAGTGTCATTCCCACTTGAGGACTATGATTCTTAGTAATTACCGTCTTTTTATTATCTAGCCTCTACAAATTCAAATAGTTTGTTGCAAAATAAAATAAAACAAAATCAAATAAAAGTGGAAGAGGCAACTAAGAACACGAAAGATATCGATACACTCGGATTGGAAGATGTTGGATATAAATGTCTTGAATGTGAATCCTCTAACGTCTTTGTGATTTTACCAAAATAAATACAACCATAACCCTTAAGTTTTAACCATCCCTTAACATATTTTCATGCTTCATGGACCGTAGGCATTCCTAAATTAAGTTAAACCTTTCTCAAGGCGAAAAACTCCTAACCTCAAGTTGATTAATCAAATCTCTTTCTAGTTAAAACCCCAAGACGCATTAACGATTTGTGAATTCCCATATTAGGTTTGACCCTAATCCTAAGATTTATGTCGTCTATATCTAGGATTGCATGCAACTCCTTTCACTTATGTTGGTTCTATTTCACCATGAATCTCGATTTCCTGAAAAATAAACTTCAAATCAATATCATTGCGCATATACCAATTCGAATAAACAAGCATAACATAAGTGACTCGCATAAAAACATAAGAAAATATATTAAAACATTCAAACCAATGATCACAAATAAGTTCTAGGGTTCATCACATTCAAACACTAGCGATTTAACTCATGATGGATTTGAGAATGAAAACAACAATTAAACAAGAAGTTTCTTTCGAAATCAACATGAATACTTGAAGTTAAAACTTCCAAAACCAACATAAGACTCCACCCATTGGAAGTATGATGATGAAGTGGTGGAGTTAATCTTCTTCTCCGAGCGATCTTCAATCCTTGTGCCTTAGCGCCTCTCCATGGTGATCCAAGCCTTCTAACTCTCTTCTTCACTACAATATGTGTTTCTCCTCTCCAAAATATGAACTTTCATTCCTAAAATTTGATTTCCTTGTATACCAATGAATGAATCCTACATGAATGATTTTCCAACTCAAACTCTTGGCTTTTATAAGCACCATCTTGTGAAATACCATATTAACAAATGCCCCATTTCCATGCTTGTTAGTTGAATCATTGTGTGCACATTCATGGTTGAGTTGGTTGAATCATTGTATACACATGATGATTGAGGGAATATGGGGACATGTTGCAGCAAAATTGGGTGTTAAAGGTGTATAAAAGTGGTCAAAAGGCTTGGTAGGTGAGTTTTCCATAATTTTCACATGGAAAAGTTGCAAAAAGGGGTCCCGGACACGCCCGTGTCGGGCAGCACGGCCAGGCCGTGCTGCACAAAATTTGCTGGAGATACGCCTGACACGGCCGTGTCAGGCAACACGGCCAGGCCGTGTTGTGCGACACGGCCGTGTTGTACGACACGGCCAGGCCGTGTTCGGGTCTGTTTTGTGCGATTTTTCCTCCTCTTTTGATCCCCTTCAACATGGCCGTGTTGCCCGACACCCCCTGCCCGTGTTGGACCAAAAAGGCCCCGAAATGACGCGTTTGGCTTGGAATTTCGAGCGTTTTTGCATCCTTAAACTCCCCGGTATGTTTTGACATGAATCCATGGTCCGAAATTCACCAAAATTAGCCCCGAATGGTCAACCTACACCAATAAAAGCACCCCACAGTAGTATAAACAATGTACAATCAAAAACTAATGAAACTAACAACAAAATAACTCAATTTCTACTCAAATACACACATAAAACATGCATAAAAATACACTTATCAAACCACCTCCAACTTTGAACTTTGCTTGTCCTCAAGCAAAACATAAAACCATAATGAGGGATTCAATACATCACAACACACAATGAATATATTTTTCTCAACACTTTGAATATAAGTAGTCAAATTCGTAGCCTTCTCAACACAAATTAGCCATTAAGTAAAAACATAATTTTGCAAAGCGATCATTTGTCAAGAAAGACCGTAATATCGATAGGCATTATCCGACTTGAAATCATCACTCCACGATATCTTGATAGTTATGAATAACTTCAATTCAAGAAACACCATGAAAATATAAGAATTCAATAAATCATTGTAGTTAGCCTACTAGTCATATAACCAAGCTTCTTGAACTTTATTGGAATGAGAAGTCAAGGAGTATTCATTCTCCACTTTTTTTTTCGTTCTCTTTTTTTTTTTTTTTTTTTTGGGACCTCCCGAAGCATGCTTCCACTAGGTTTATATTTTGAATTTCTGTTCAAACACTCCTGGGTGGTTTCCCATACTCATATTAGTGTCGCCGTTTTACGTAAAAAGACAAACATGGGGCTCATGAATGCTCCTAGTTACTAAGCAACAACAAATAGAAAGTATAACCTCGATTGGTCCGTTTTTTTTCTTCATTTTTTTTTTTTTTACAAGCTTGGTTTAACAACTAGTTAACCACTACTAAATCATGAGTTCTTGGACTTTTATAGCGCTAAGAATCGTCACATATGTCTTAACAAATCAAGTATCGTAGTGTTAGAAGTCTCGCCTAAATTCAACCCACATCCATGTCAATCTATTCAAGACAATCAATTGCTTTGCATTTAAAAATACAAATTATAAAGCTAATTTATGCGTAATTGGGCCAAGTTATTGACTAACAAATATTCAATTTGTTTCCTTGAAAAATCATATCTTCCATAAAAAATTCAAAATAAATAGCAAACACACAAAGCATTCCAAAGAAAAATTCTAACAAGCATGCAATCACATCCACCTCCAACTTAAAGATTCACATTGTCCTCAATGTGAAAGAAAGAGATGAACATACAAACAAAAACACACAAAAACAACAAACTAAAAAGAAAAAGAAAAAAAAAGAAAGAAAACGACCTTCTGCGAGAGTGAAATAGATTTGGAGAGATCATTGGGTTGTTCAATCTTGGTCTTCACGGGCATATGCATACCTAATAAGAATTTGCAACAAAAAAACTCGAATACCATGAAAGCTCAAATTTTCTCAAGTAAGATAGAGGTGATACCAACACCCACCAAAATATCCAATTATTGACTCTTGACTCAACTAACAACTTATGAAAAAAATAGAAAACAATGAACTATCGGGTTACCTCCCGATCGCGCTTTCTTTATAGTCGTATATCGATTGGACTACATCACCTTATTGTGGAAGTTTGCCGCACGAATTGGTCACAATATTACCAAGTAAAGTTCCCGGTTCCACAAAATGAGTTTCTCAATCGCCCAAATAAGAAGAAAAAAAAAAATAGAAAAATAATAATAAAAAAATTGACTAGAATAATAAAAATAAGGCGTTCCTAATATCACAATCCCGACAACGGCGCCAAAACTTGATGGCTCAAAAGCTACCTTTAAAACCGTAGTAGCAAGTGCACCTATCGTTTTATAGTAAAGCTAAGCGAGTATCGAGTGTCATTCCCACGAGGACTATGATTACTAGTAATTACCGTCTTTTTATTATCTAGCCTACAAATTCGTCAAATAGTTTGTTGCAAAATAAAATAAAACAAAATCAAATAAAAGTGGAAGAGGCAACTAAGAACACGAAAGATATCGGATACACTCGGATTGGAAGATGTTGGATATAAATGTGCTTGAATGTGAATCCTCTCTAACGTCTTTGTGATTTTACCAAAATAAATACAACCATAACCCTTAAGTTTTAACCATCCCTTAACATATTTTTCATGCTTCATGGACCGTAGGCATTCCTAAATTAAGTTAAACCCTTTCTCAAGGCGAAAAACTCCTAACCTCAAGTTGATTAATCAAATCTCTTTCTAGTTAAAACCCCAAGATTGCATTAACGATTTGTGAATTCCCATATTAGGTTTGACCCTAATCCAGGAAGATTTATGTCGTCCCTATATCTAGGATTGCATGCAACTCCTTTCACTTATGTTGGTTCTATTTCACCATGAATCTCTCGATTTCCCGGTGAAAAATAAACTTCAAATCAATATCATGCATATACCAATTCGAATAAACAAGCATAACATAAGTGACTCGCATAAAAACATAAGAAAATGTATTAAAACATTCAAACCAATGATCACAAATAAGTTCTAGGGTTCATCACATTCAAACACTAGCGATTTAACTCATGATGGATTTGAGAATGAAAACAACAATTAAACAAGAAGTTTCTTTCGAAATCAACATGAATACTTGAAGTTAAAACTTCCAAAACCAACATAAGACTCCCACTGTTGGAAGTATGATGATGAAGTGGTGGAGTTCATCTTCTTCTCCGAGCGATCTTCAATCCTTGTGCCTTAGCGCCTCCATGGTGATCCAAGCCTTCTAACTCTCTTCTTCACTACAATATGTGTTTCTCCTCTCCAAAATATGAACTTTCATTCCTAAAATCTGATTTCCTTGTATACCAATGAATGAATCCTACATGAATGATTTTCCAACTCAAACTCTTGGCTTTTATAAGCACCATCTTGTGAAATACCATATTAACAAATGCCCCATTTCCATGCTTGTTAGTTGAATCATTGTGTGCACATTCATGGTTGAGTTGGTTGAATCATTGTATACACATGATGATTGAGGGAATATGGGGACATGTTGCAAAAAAATTGGGTGTTAAAGGTGTATAAAAGTGGTCAAAAGGCTTGGTAGGTGAGTTTTCCATAATTTTCACATGGAAAAGTTGCAAAAGGGTCCCTGACACGCGATGTCGGGCGGACGGCCAGCCGTCTTTGCACAAAATTTGCCGAGATACGCCCGACACGGCCGTGTCGTGCAACACGGCCAGGCCGTGTTGTGCGACACGGCCAGTGTTATGCGACACGGCCAGGCGTGTTCGGGTCTGTTTTGTGCGATTTTTCCTCCTCTTTTGATCCCCTTCAACATGGCCGTGTTGCCCGACACCCCCCCCTGTGTTGGACCAAAAACCCCGAAATGACGCGTTTGGCTTGGAATTTCGAGCGTTTTGCATCCTTAAACTCCCGGTATGTTTTGACATGAATCCATGGTCCGAAATTCACCAAAATTAGCCCCGAATGGTCAACCTACACCAATAAAAGCACCCCACAAGTAGTATAAACAATGTACAATCAAAAACTAATGAAACTAACAACAAAATAACTCAATTTCTACTCAAATACACACATAAAACATGCATAAAAATACACTTATCAAACCACCCTCAACTTTGAACTTTGCTTGTCCTCAAGCAAAACATAAAACCATAATGAGGGATTCAATACATCACAACATACAATGAATATATTTTTCTCAACACTTTGAATATAAGTAGTCAAATTCGTAGCCTTCTCAACACAAATTAACCATTAAGTAAAAACATAATTTTGCAAAGCGATCGATTGTCAAGAAAGACCGTAATATCGAGAGGCATTATCCGGACTTGAAATCATCACTCCACGAATCTT
This sequence comes from Rehmannia glutinosa, assembly GCA_016081115.2. NCBI lineage: Eukaryota > Viridiplantae > Streptophyta > Magnoliopsida > Lamiales > Orobanchaceae > Rehmannia > Rehmannia glutinosa. The sequence continues at coordinate 53,908,245 of CM071929.1, forward strand.
GATAGTTATGAATAACTTCAATTCAAGAACACCATGAAAATATAAGAATTCAATAAATCATTGTAGTTAGCCTACTAGTCATATAACCAAGCTTCTTGAACTTTATTGGAATGAGAAGTCAAGGAGTATTCATTCTCCACTTTTTTTCGTTCTCTTTTTTTTTTTTTTTTTTTTTTTTTTTTGACCTCCCAAGATGCTTCCACTAGGTTTATATTTTGAATTTCTGTTCAAACACTCCTAGGTGGTTTCCCATACTCATATTAGTGTCGCCGTTTTACGTAAAAAGACAAACATGGGGCTCATGAATGCTCCTAGTTCTTGCTAAGAACAACAAATGAGAGTATAACCTCGATTGGTCCGTTTTTTCTTCATTTTTTTTTTACAAGCTTGGTTTAACAACTAGTTAACCACTACTAAATCATGAGTTCTCGGACTTTTATAGCGCTAAGAATCGTCACATATGTCTTAACAAATCAAGTATCGTAGTGTTAGAAGTCTCCTGCCTAAATTCAACCCACATCCATGTCAATCTATTCAAGACAATCAATTGCTTTGCATTTAAAAATACAAATTATAAAGCTAATTTATGCGTAATTGGGCCAAGTTATTGACTAACAAATATTCAATTTGTTTCCTTGAAAATTCATATCTTCCATAAAAAATTCAAAATAAATAGCAAACACACAAGCATTCCAAAGAAAAATTCTAACAAGCATGCAATCACATCCACCTCCAACTTAAAGATTCACATTGTCCTCAATGTGAAAGAAAGAGATGAACATACAAACAAAAACACACAAAAACAACAAACTAAAAAGAAAAGAAAAAAAAAGAAAGAAACGACCTTACTCATGAGAGTGAAATAGATTTGGAGAGATCATTGGGTTGTTCAATCTTGGGTCTTCACTACATATGCATACCTAATAAGAATTTGCAACAAAAACTCGAATACCATGAAAGCTCAAATTTTCTCAAGTAAGATAGAGGTGATATCAACACCCACCAAAATATCCAATTATTGACTCTTGACTCCCTAACAACTTATGAAAAAATAGAAAACAATGAACTATCGGGTTACCTCCCGATCAACGCTTTCTTTATAGTCGTATAGCTGGACTACATCACCTTATTGTGGAAGTTTGCCGCACGAATTGGTCACAATATTACCAAGTAAAGTTCCCGGTTCACAACGAGTTTCTCAATCGCCCCAAATAAGAAAAAAAAAAATAGAAAAATAATAATAAAAAAAATTGACTAGATTAATAAAAATAAGGCGTTCCTAATATCACAATCCCCGGCAACGGCGCCAAAAACTTGATGGCTCAAAAGCTACCTTTAAAACCGTAGGCAAGTGCACCTATCGTTTTATAGTAAAGCTAAGCGAGTATCGAGTGTCATTCCCACGAGGACTATGATTACTAGTAATTACCGTCTTTTTATTATCTAGCCTACAAATTAAATCAAATAGTTTGTTGCAAAATAAAATAAAACAAAATCAAATAAAAGTGGAAGAGGCAACTAAGAACACGAAAGATATCGATACACTCGGATTGGAAGATGTTGGATATAAATGTGCTTGAATGTGAATCCTCTAACGTCTTTGTGATTTTACCAAAATAAATACAACCATAACCCTTAAGTTTTAACCATCCCTTAACATATTTTTCATGCTTCATGGACCGTAGGCATTCCTAAATTAAGTTAAACCCTTTCTCAAGGCGAAAAACTCCTAACCTCAAGTTGATTAATCAAATCTCTTTCTAGTTAAAACCCCAAAGATTGCATTAACGATTTGTGAATTCCCATATTAGGTTTGACCCTAATCCGGAAGATTTATGTCGTCCTATATCTAGGATTGCATGCAACTCCTTTCACTTATGTTGGTTCTATTTCACCATGAATCTCTCGATTTCCCGGTGAAAAATAAACTTTAAATCAATATTGCGCATATACCAATTCGAATAAACAAGCATAACATAAGTGACTCGCATAAAAACATAAGAAAATGTATTAAAACATTCAAACCAATGATCACAAATAAGTTCTAGGGTTCATCACATTCAAACACTAGCGATTTAACTCATGATGGATTTGAGAATGAAAACAACAATTAAACAAGAAGTTTCTTTCAAATCAACATGAATACTTGAAGTTAAAACTTCCAAAACCAACATAAGACTCCCCTCAGGAAGTATGATGATGAAGTGGTGGAGTTCATCTTCTTCTCCGAGCGATCTTCAATCCTTGTGCCTTAGCGCCTCCCATGGTGATCCAAGCCTTCTAACTCTCTTCTTCACTACAATATGTGTTTCTCCTCTCCAAAATATGAACTTTCATTCCTAAAATTTGATTTCCTTGTATACCAATGAATGAATCCTACATGAATGATTTTCCAACTCAAACTCTTGGCTTTTATAAGCACCATCTTGTGAAATACCATATTAACAAATGCCCCATTTCCATGCTTGTTAGTTGAATCATTGTGTGCACATTCATGGTTGAGTTGGTTGAATCATTGTATACACATGATGATTGAGGGAATATGGGGACATGTTGCGACAAAATTGGGTGTTAAAGGTGTATAAAAGTGGTCAAAAGGCTTGGTAGGTGAGTTTTCCATAATTTTCACATGGAAAAGTTGCAAAAGGGGTCCCTGACACGCCAGAAAATGTCAAAGACGCGGCAGGCCGTCTTGCACAAAATTTGCCGGAGATATCGCCGACACGGCCGTGTCGCAACACGCCAGGCCGTGTTATGCGACACTGGCCGTGTTATGCGACGCGGCCAGGCCGCGTTCGGTCTGTTTTGTGCGATTTTTCCTCCTCTTTTGATCCCCTTCAACATGGCCGTGTTGCGACACCCCCGCCCGTGTTGGACCAAAAAGGCCCCGAAATGACGCATTTGGCTTGGAATTTCGGCGTTTTTGCATCCTTAAACTCCCTTATGTTTTGACATGAATCCATGGTCCGAAATTCACCAAAATTAGCCCCGAATGGTCAACCTACACCAATAAAAGCACCCACAGTAGTATAAACAATGTACAATCAAAAACTAATGAAACTAACAACAAAATAACTCAATTTCTACTCAAATACACACATAAAACATGCATAAAAATACACTTATCAAACCACCTCCAACTTTGAACTTTGCTTGTCCTCAAGCAAAACATAAAACCATAATGAGGGATTCAATACATCACAACACACAATGAATATATTTTTCTCAACACTTTGAATATAAGTAGTCAAATTCGTAGCCTTCTCTCAACACAAATTAGCCATTAAGTAAAAACATAATTTTGCAAAGCGATCGATCATCAAAAAAGACCGTAATATCGTAGGCATTATCCGGACTTGAAATCATCACTCCACATCTGATAGTTATGAATAACTTCAATTCAAGAATAACACCATGAAAATATAAGAATTCAATAAATCATTGTAGTTAGCCTACTAGTCATATAACCAAGCTTCTTGAACTTTATTGGAATGAGAAGTCAAGAGTATTCATTCTCCACTTTTTTTTTTTTTTTTTTTTTTTTTTTTTTTTTTTTTTTGGGACCTCCCGAAGCATGCTTCCACTAGGTTTATATTTTGAATTTCTGTTCAAACACTCCTAGGGTGGTTTCCCATACTCATATTAGTGTCGCCGTTTTACGTAAAAAGACAAACATGGGGCTCATGAATGCTCCTAGTTCTTAGCAACAACAAATAGAGGAGTATAACCTCGATTGGTCCGTTTTTTTCTTCATTTTTTTACAAGCTTGGTTTAACAACTAGTTAACCACTACTAAATCATGAGTTCTTGGACTTTTATAGCGCTAAGAATCGTCACATATGTCTTAACAAATCAAGTATCGTAGTGTTAGAAGTCTCGTCAAATTCAACCCACATCCATGTCAATCTATTCAAGACAATCAATTGCTTTGCATTTAAAAATACAAATTATAAAGCTAATTTATGCGTAATTGGGCCAAGTTATTGACTAACAAATATTCAATTTGTTTCCTTGAAAATCATATCTTCCATAAAAAAATTCAAAATAAATAGCAAACACACAAGCATTCCAAAGAAAAATTCTAACAAGCATGCAATCACATCCACCTCCAACTTAAAGATTCACATTGTCCTCAATGTGAAAGAAAGAGATGAACATACAAACAAAAACACACAAAAACAACAAACTAAAAAGAAAAGAAAAAAAAAAAAAAAGAAACGACTTTCTGCACAGAGTGAAATCGATTTGGAGAGATCATTGGGTTGTTCAATCTTGGGTCTTCACGGGCATATGCATACCTAATAAGAATTTGCAACAAAAACTCGAATACCATGAAAGCTCAAATTTTCTCAAGTAAGATAGAGGTGATACCAACACCCACCAAAATATCCAATTATTGACTCTTGACTCCCTAACAACTTATGAAAAAATAGAAAACAATGAACTATCGGGTTACCTCCCGATCGCCGCTTTTATAGTCGTATAATGGACTACATCACCTTATTGTGGAAGTTTGCCGCGAATTGGTCACAATATTACCAAGTAAAGTTCCCGAGTTCCACAGCGAGTTTCTCAATCTGCCCAAATAAGAAGAAAAAAAAAATAGAAAAATAATAATAAAAAAAATTGACTAGATTAATAAAAATAAGGCGTTCCTAATATCACAATCCCCGACAACGGCGCCAAAAACTTGATGGCTCAAAAGCTACCTTTAAAACCGTAGGCAAGTGCACCTATCGTTTTATAGTAAAGCTAAGCGAGTATCGAGTGTCATTCCCACGAGGACTATGATTACTAGTAATTACCGTCTTTTTATTATCTAGCCTACAAATTCGTCAAATAGTTTGTTGCAAAATAAAATAAAACAAAATCAAATAAAAGTGGAAGAGGCAACTAAGAACACGAAAGATATCAGATACACTCGGATTGGAAGATGTTGGATATAAATGTGCTTGAATGTGAATCCCTCTAGAACGTCTTTGTGATTTTACCAAAATAAATACAACCATAACCCTTAAGTTTTAACCATCCCTTAACATATTTTTCATGCTTCATGGACCGTAGGCATTCCTAAATTAAGTTAAACCCTTTCTCAAGGCGAAAAACTCCTAACCTCAAGTTGATTAATCAAAATCTCTTTCTAGTTAAAACCCCAAGATTGCATTAACGATTTGTGAATTCCCATATTAGGTTTGACCCTAATCCGGAAGATTTATGTCCCCATATCTAGGATTGCATGCAACTCCTTTCACTTATGTTGGTTCTATTTCACCATGAATCTCTCGATTTCCTGAAAAATAAACTTTAAATCAATATTGCGCATATACCAATTCGAATAAACAAGCATAACATAAGTGACTCGCATAAAAACATAAGAAAATGTATTAAAACATTCAAACCAATGATCACAAATAAGTTCTAGGGTTCATCACATTCAAACACTAGCGATTTAACTCATGATGGATTTGAGAATGAAAACAACAATTAAACAAGAAGTTTCTTTCGAAATCAACATGAATACTTGAAGTTAAAACTTCCAAAACCAACATAAGACTCCTGTTGGAAGTATGATGATGAAGTGGTGGAGTTCATCTTCTTCTCCGAGCGATCTTCAATCCTTGTGCCTTAGCGCTCTCCATGGTGATCCAAGCCTTCTAACTCTCTTCTTCACTACAATATGTGTTTCTCCTCTCCAAAATATGAACTTTCATTCCTAAAATCTGATTTCCTTGTATACCAATGAATGAATCCTACATGAATGATTTTCCAACTCAAACTCTTGCTTTTATAAGCACCATCTTGTGAAATACCATATTAACAAATGCCCCATTTCCATGCTTGTTAGTTGAATCATTGTGTGCACATTCATGGTTGAGTTGGTTGAATCATTGTATACACATGATGATTGAGGGAATATGGGGACATGTTGCAGCAAAAATTGGGTGTTAAAGGTGTATAAAAGTGGTCAAAAGGCTTGGTAGGTGAGTTTTCCATAATTTTCACATGGAAAAGTTGCAAAAGGGTCCTGACACGCCGTGTCGCAAAGACGGCCAGCCGTGTCTTTGCTTTGCAAAAAATTTGGAGATACGCCGACACGGTATGTCGGCAACACGGCCAAAGGCCGTGTTGTGCGACACTGTGGCCGTGTTATGCGACCGCGGCCAGGCCGTGTTCGGTCTGTTTTGTGCGATTTTTCCTCCTCTTTTGATCCCCTTCAACATGGCCGTGTTGCCCGACACCCCCTGCCCGTGTTGGACCAAAAAGGCCCCGAAATGACGCGTTTGGCTTGGAATTTCGAGCGTTTTTGCATCCTTAAACTCCCCGGTATGTTTTGACATGAATCCATGGTCCGAAATTCACCAAAATTAGCCCCGAATGGTCAACCTACACCAATAAAAGCACCCCACAAAGAGTATAAACAATGTACAATCAAAAACTAATGAAACTAACAACAAAATAACTCAATTTCTACTCAAATACACACATAAAACATGCATAAAAATACACTTATCAAACCACCTCCAACTTTGAACTTTGCTTGTCCTCAAGCAAAACATAAAACCATAATGAGGGATTCAATACATCACAACACACAATGAATATATTTTTCTCAACACTTTGAATATAAGTAGTCAAATTAAGTAGCCTTCTCAACACAAATTAGCCATTAAGTAAAAACATAATTTTGCAAAGCGATCGACTGTCAAGAAAGACCGTAATATCAGGTAGCATTTATCCGGACTTGAAATAATCACTCCACGATACTGATAGTTATGAATAACTTCAATTCAGTAACACCATGAAAATATAAGAATTCAATAAATCATTGTAGTTAACCTACTAGTCATATAACCAAGCTTCTTGAACTTTATTGGAATGAGAAGTCAAGGAGTATTCATTCTCCACTTTTTTTTTCGTTCTCTTTTTTTTTTTTTTTTTTTTTTTTTTGGGACCTCCCGAAGCATGCTTCCACTAGGTTTATATTTTGAATTTCTGTTCAAACACTCCTAGGGTGGTTTCCCATACTCATATTAGTGTCGCCGTTTTACGTAAAAGACAAACATGGGGCTCATGAATGCTCCTAGTTACTAAGCAACAACAAATAGAGGAGTATAACCTCGATTGGTCCGTTTTTTTCTTCATTTTTTTTTTTTACAAGCTTGGTTTAACAACTAGTTAACCACTACTAAATCATGAGTTCTCGGACTTTTATAGCACTAAGAATCGTCACATATGTCTTAAATCCAGGTCTTTTTGGCCCAGACCATTTAAACCGAAGCCCGTTAGGACTAGCTCGCTATTTTTTTAATAAAAAATATAATTTTAATAATTTATATCTACTTTTATTACCTATTACTAGTAAATTTATTTTCCAAATTCACATCTCCTCATCTTTAAGTTTAACTTTATTAAACATGTTATAAATTTTTGAAAAACTTTTTTTTAATTTGTTTTATTTATTATTTAATTTAGATTTCTATTTTTATTCTGAATAAGAAAATGTCACATAGTTTTATTAGATTATTTAGGTTATAAGTTATATTGATAAATGGTGCTAAATCTAATTTTATAAATTTTGTTAATGCAATATAATTATAAACTATGCACGACTTTTTTTATAATTAATAGATTAACTTTCAATGTTAATGTTATATATACTCAAGTTTAAAAATTTAGATTAAATATCTAATTTTGAAAATTTTAACTTGAGTAATTACAAAAGAAAGTGTTAATTCTAGGTAGCTTTAGTTATTATTATTTTATTTTCAAAATTTAGATCATAAACTATTTAATTTTATAAATTTGTTAATGCAATGTAATTAGAAACTATGCGTGAATATTATTTATGACGAATAACTTAACTTAAAATGTTAAACTTAAATGTTATATATATTCGAGTTTAAAATTTTAAATTTAAATATATAATTTTTAAGTTTTTGACCTATAGCCCGTTAATGGTCCGTTTAGCCCGAAGCCCGCTAGGGTTAAGGTTAGGTTCCAATATTGCCAACTCGTTTAACACAGGCCCATTTAGCCCGAAGACCGTTTAGCCTGAAGTTCGCTAGGATTGGTCCTATAGGGCTAGAACTAGCTCGTTTAACATCTCTATCTCTTGCCTTGTTTTATCTCATTTGTTTATATCTCACTTGAGTTGGGATCAACCTTGTGCTCCAGTGGTTGAGACGTGTGTTGAAAGGGCGTATGATCCGGTTTCGATCCCATACGAGTGCGTGTGTCCCCTCCCCAAGTTCCCCCAATTATACTAAAAAAAAATATCTCACTGGAGTTATTTGATTTTTTTTCCACCAAATACTCCCCTCCGAAACATATTTTTTGCTATGTAAGTTAAATTTAAGGGATGAATTTCTATAATTTAATCCTAAATAAATTATATATAATCCATCACCAGTCTAATGGCCGAGCCAGCCCAGTGCTGGATGTCGGGTCAAGTGGGAAAATTGGGCCGGGCTGGCCGGAACAAATAGTTATTAGGTCGCTATTTTTGGAGCCTACTTCAGCCCAACCCATGAAATTACATATAAAAAATCGGGCTGATCGAACCGGACGATTTTTTGGGCCGAATGGTCCGATCCAAATAGGCCACGCTCATTGCAGGTCTCTAAAAATGAACCCAGCCCGACCATTTTATCGGGCTGTTTGGACCGGCCCATTGGACTAGGCTCATTTTAACATCTCTAAACACCACAAAAGTAACTAAATTAGACTTGTCATGTGATTAGCGCATAGCCGCATACTTCATCACAAATAACAAAATATTATAAACTTTGTAAAGAAGTTTTTAAACCAGTTGATTGCTTTCTAAATTGTCATCATAAAACAAACACAATCCCATGGTTTTGAAAGATACCTCCGATCAAAACAGCCCTCCTCCCATAGGTACAGTTTCGACAAGAACTCTGAGATCACTGTATCTTGTTCTTTTGTTACCGGCACATTTATGTCATTTCCCACCACTATAAAGCAAAGGGCATTCAAATTTCCCCCTCCGCCGCTCAAGAATTTGAACTTCCCTTTCACATTTCCTCAACTCTTCAGTAGCAGTAGCCGCAGCTCAATTGATGAAGAGTCTTTCTACACGTCCCTTCTCGAAAAATCTAGCCACAAAGTCCATCTTAGTCAAATCCACAATCAATTATACATACATGGGTTGCAGAATAATGGGTTCATAATCACTAAGTTCATCCACGTAAGCTCAAAGCTCAAAGATATAAACTATGCTCGCCAAGTGTTTGATGAATTTCCTGACAAGTATGTTTTTTTGTGGAATGCAATTATCAAGGGGTATTCAATGCACAACATATTGGATAAAGTTGTTGAAATGTACTCAAGAATGCAGCGGGCTTTTGTGAGTCCGGATACATTTACGTTTCCTCATGTACTTAAAGCTTGTGGTGGCTTACGGGCTGTGGGATATGGCCGGGCGGTTCATGCGCAGATATTTAGACATGGATTTGAGGACGATGTGGTTGTGCAAAATGCGCTCTTATCGTTCTATGTGAAGTGTGGAGAAAATTGTCTTGGTCGTATTATTTTCGAAGGGTTGAGTAATAGGAATGTCGTCTCATGGACTTCGATTATATCGGGGTATGCTCAAAGTGGGCAGCCTATGGAGGCTTTGAGGATTTTTAGAGACATGAGGGGATCCGATGTGAAGCCTGATTGGATAGCTTTGGTTAGTGTTTTAAAGGCCTATTCTGATGTGGAGGAGTTGAGCCAGGGAAGGTGCCTTCACGGTTTAGCAATTAAAATAGGACATGAATTTGAGCCTGACTTGCAAATAGCGCTTACTTCTTTATACGCAAAATGTGGGCAGGTGATGGCTGCAAAATCGTTGTTTGATCAAATGAAGTCCGGAAACGTAATTCTCTGGAATGCCATGATTTCAGGATTCGCTAAAAATGGTCACGCTAATGAAGCCTTGGAGCTTTTCACTGAGATGATATCCAGAAACTTTCAGCCTGATGCTGTGACCATACAATCCTCTGTCTTGGCTTCTGCCCAACTAGGGTCACTTGAGCAAGCGAAATGGATGGATAATTATGTCGATAATAGTAAGTTCAGAGATAACTTAATTGTTAGCACTGCGTTAATTGATATGTATGCGAAATGTGGAAGTGTAGAGTCCGCTCGCAAAGTTTTTAACCGGATTGCATATAAAGACGTAGTGGTATGGAGTGCAATGATAATGGGTTACGGCCTACACGGGTGGGGAAGAGAAGCAATCAACCTTTTCAGCGAAATGAAAGATGCTGGGGTCCGCCCTAACGATGTAACATTCCTCGGCCTCATTACAGCTTGCAGTCATTCTGGTCTTGTAGAAGAGGGGTGGGAATTTTTCCTCAGCATGAAAGATTACGGTGTTGAGCCTCACCAAAAACATTTCGCTGGTGTGGTTGATTTATTAGGCCGAGCAGGGTATTTGGAAAAGGCACACAATTTCATCACGGCCTTGCCGGCCGAACCAGGTGTTTCAGTTTGGGGAGCTCTCTTGAGTGCATGTAAAGTCCATCGCCGTGTGACACTCGGTGAATTTGCTGCTGAAAAACTTTTCACTTTAGACCCACTTAATACGGGACATTACGTGCAGCTCTCGAATCTTTATGCTTCAGCTCGCATGTGGGACGGTGTGGCAAAAGTCAGAGTACTGATGAAGTCGAAAGGATTGAATAAAGACTTGGGATATAGTAATATTGAGATTAATGGGAAACTTCAAACTTTCCGAATAGGAGACAAGTCTCATCCAAGATCAGATGAAATATATAAAAAGCTTGAGTGGTTGGAGATGAGATTATTGGAGTGTGGGTTTATGACAGATACAGAATCTGCATTGCATGATTTGGACAATGAAGACAAAGAGGTGACTTTATGTAATCATAGCGAGAGACTAGCGATTGCTTGTGGACTCATCAGTACCTCTCCTGGAACCACACTTAGGATAACCAAGAATTTGCGGGCCTGTGTGAACTGTCATTTGGCAACCAAATTAATATCAAAGTTTGTAAATAGGGAGATAGTTGTGAGAGATGCAAACCGGTTTCATCACTTTAAGGATGGAAATTGTTCGTGTGGAGATTATTGGTAAAAAAAAGAATCTTGTGTTCTGGTTTATTCCAAGGTTTTGGTTCAGAAATATCTCAAAGACAGTATCAATCCACAAAGCATGAGGCAGGTACGTTGTTAATAATGTCCATACTGGCTGATTATTTAAAGTACTTAACATGGTATTGTTATGATAATATCGTAACATGTTTGAAACTGCATTCGGGAAAATTCCGATCACTATAGGGAGACTGCTTTTGTAAGTCAATCATTTTCCTTCAATAATATTAAGAGATTTTGATTTAGTGTTAAAGCAAGATAATGTAATGAGATATCAGTAATTAAAATGTTCATGCTGCATATATTTAATAAAGGCTCTTATTTTGAGCCAGATAGGCATGGCCATATTCTGAAATTTGCATTGTGCTTGTGTTTTCTGTGTAAAACAACTTGATACGATTACTTTGTAATGCTCAGTATTATGAAATTTGCCTATTAGAACTTAAGGGATAGACATTAAACGACAGGGAATACTGTGAGACAAACCAACATAATGTCCTTTTTTCATATATAATGCATAAATATCGTCTCTCTTCGTGCAGTAGTTTATAATTAATTCAAAAGTAGCTAGTTCTTTGCTTATATTTTCCTTTCATGTTTTCCCCAGGCATTTGGGTGCACGCAATACCATGATGAAGATTGAAGAGGGACTGCTACAAAACCAGCTTCTTTGTATGGGATAACTTCTTGGAATCCAAATAGGAAATGTCGTTCGCGTAAAAAGATCGTCAATGGAATAATTCAGCGGATGAGGAGGCATTTCGACAATCCAAGGAGCATTTCACCAAATTAATGCCTTGTCCCTGTGTGTATACAATGATGAGAGATTGATTGGGATGGAGAAGTAAATATTTGCATGAATTGAAGATTGGCCATAGTTGAAAGTGATGTCGAGGATCACTGTCGTATAATATTCAAGATTTAAACCCTGAGGTTCTCCTCCAATAATCTCTTTCTTTATAATTTATAGTTAATTTGTCAAAAATGATCTCTTCTTGATATTTATTGTTGACGATTTACGTTGCCTCATGTTAAGGCACACTTTTCTAATATACTCACTTTCAATTTATTAGGATTTTCTCCACTAAGACTAGCAAAAGATGGGTTGTAATTTTCATGAAGTTTGGGAAATGTTTTCTGAACTTTTGCGTTCCATTTCACAGAAAACTGGTTCTCTGGGGGATAGTCCTGATATCTGCAAGATGTCAAGCTATTTCATAATTACAACTTCTGGCAAAACTGTCAAAAGTGATCTGATATACTTAACAGTTATCCAAATATATTTGTCACTATTATAACCAACTGAAAGCTCATTACCTACATTTTGCATTTTCCGAGTACAAATGCACGCAGGCATTGCAAAGTTGTATGTGTTTTGGCAACCTTGTTACTCGAATCGACTAATTTATCGAATTTGATATTACTTTAAAATTTTAAGTAAATAAAGCAGAAATAAAATCATAATTTGATATTTGAACACACTTTTGGACCATTAAAATGAATTGAGATCATTCGAGAATCAGAAAAACAACTGATAATATTTCTGATCCTACACTCAATCTGGCATCAAAACTCATACAACCATTATTTCTGACCTTGCTAAAACTTCCTTACTAATAAAATGAAATCGTTCAAAGATAAAAGACTTGGCTGTCTAAAATGCTCATAATTGAGAAGATTTGTCCACCCTCTCTTCAAGGAAAAGAGGCCTGCCCTCCATTACTGTAGAGCAGAATACAGAAAAAAAAAAGGAACAAACTAGTATTATTCTTTCATGACATCATCACCTAAATCAAGATCTTCAAAATCATCGACTAGAGTTAAAGAAACATCCTCAATATTACTCATAGAACCCATTTCTGAAATTTCGCCATTGCTGTAGAGAGACAGATTAAACACCGAACCAGGGTTCTCTGCCAAATCTCTCAAGAACAGCTCACACTCCAAGTTCTCCTCATGATCTCCACCTTTGGCCCCATTATTAATCTCCATGTTAAGAGACTTGAGCTTCCAAGAACAAGATTTCCCCCATTTCTGACCCTCCTTTTCATAGCTCTTTTTAATCAGTATTACATCCGGGAGAACAAGACCTTTATACTTGTCCAATTCGATATCGTTAATATTGGCACCATACAAGTCATAACCAAGAGCATAATCTCCCGCTTTTAGAATACGTCCCAAATGCGTTCTTACACTAAAAATCATATCATTCTTTCCAAAATCCGATACACGAGCTACTTGGGCATCGGCTAAAACATACCTTACACCACGAACATTGACCTCACGAGAAACAACCTCCACATCCAACACTATGTACTCCACAAGCTGCTTACAAGACAATAAGGCCCTAAAAGATGATCTCCAATACTGCTCCTTAGTCAGGAAGCTTTGCCTAAGGGTGAACGGGTCTAATAAAGTTAAGATACTTGTCACTTTATTGCATATTACGAGCGGTCCAAAATTTCCCAAACTAATGGCAACTTCAGGGGGAAGACAAATCAAATCCTCACGACAAATAGGACTTATTTCAACCGAGAAGGAATACTTAAAGACGTGCGTATTGCTCTTGGTATCACTAGACACCAATTTTTTGCCTTCATCATCCCTGATCGGAGCTACTTCACGTAAAAATTCAACAAACTTCCTACCATGACTCTGTTTGTTAAAGAAAAAATCAATGCCCTGTTTGGTCTGCGCAATCCTGATGGCATATTTAGCCGCATCGTGCTTAAGAATAAGCTGCTCCAGATAGAAGAATGTCGTCTGTGAGGAACATATTGCCGCAGTTGAACTACACACTCCCACTGGTCGGGATTAGCTTTGATTCTTAAACAAGAACCACACATCTCCTCACACACAGTGTACTCGACAATACAAGTTTGCTCGAGTATTACTCCATTGAGAACCTCTTTTTGGACCGTCAATTTGACTTTAATTCTCTTGGAGTGAGGCTCGGTCCAAATGAACTCTGCATGTACTAAACGGACTTTGTTTAAGTCCTTCAACCTGTTAAGACAGAATGCCAGGAGGTCTTTAGATTCCGGTTTTGCTTTGATCCAAGTACTCGGTGGCTGCTTATAGCGGTCACATTCGGGACAATGAACGATGTTGACACTCTTTGAGAGGCATTTCGTTATGTCAAATTCAGATCGAATGCATTTGGCGCACATATTTGCGGCGTTTGGTTGCATTAGAATACCACATTTGCAACATAAGACACTACCGATGGTCTGGGCCACGGTGAACATACCCATCTCTTGCGCCATAGCTACATATTCGAAACACACGAGAGATAAGTAAAATCCTCTGTATAACATCTTAGCAATTAGCATTGTGACATGATACACAAACAAAATCCTAGCAAATAAATCAATCCCTTCTCCATCCCACGAAGAAGAACAATTACACTAATTCATAAGTAGGCTATTTCTTATCCCCAAGAAATGATAAACAATAGTAGGCGCTCATCAACAATTTATGTCTGGAAAACTAAACAAACTACATGGCTTTTGTACAGCTTTTGAGGATAATTTTTTCATCGCATCCCTTAAATAAAAGTTCAACACAACGAGGTTCAACAGAAATTCGAAAACAATCATATGCCAAAGCTATATATATAATTCGAATCAGTGAAAGCCACAAATTAAATATTTTAAGAAACCTGTTATCTAATATCATCACGAAAATCAGGCAAGTCATTTCAGAGTTAGATACATCAAATTAGTGTGGGGAAACGAAAAAAAAAATTCTATTCTACGAACGATCAATCAGAAACAATACAATTTTCCAGCTCCAAATTGACTATTTCAAGCCAAAAAGTTATAGCAAGAACTCTTCCAAGGAGACAATCCAGACAGTAAGAATAATATTGAAAGGAAAAAAGCGAATCTCAATCCAAATCCGGGGTTTACCAGACGATTTTCCGTAAAGCCGTCGCCCGTCAGTTGATATCTTTGTGCCATAGAAGTTACACAGAGACTTAGGGTTTTATAGGTTGTGGGTTCGTGTATAAACACACCCACAGGCCACGAGTACGTGCAAAATCATTGTTAACCCTTTTTTAAGTTTTTTCTTTTCATTTCGTTTTTCTATTAATGGGCCCACTACAGAATACAGATCGATTAGGTTAACCCTTTTTGAAGGTTTTTTTTATTATTAATGGGCCCATAAGAAATCAATTAAATAATAAACTCGCCTACATAATAGTTTTGGTTAACTTATAAGACAATATATACAAGAATTAATACATATATGTAAATTAATAACTTCATAATACTTAATACATTTATAATTAATCAATAAAAACTTCATAGAATGTTACTTAATTATCATTAGTCTTTTAATTAAAATTAATATCACCTTGAATTTCATCTGTGACTTTTCTTAATATATTACAAACTTCTAGTGTTATTCTTTCATAGCTCAAAATAATTATTCAATGTGATTCTGATTTAAGAGCTTCCTTTGAAAAGGGGCTTTAGAGTAGAATTATCATTTTCAATGTCATCATCTTCATCAGTTCTTATGATGCTTTCAGTCCAAGCTAAAATTGCATCTAAATTATTTATATTGTCTTGATTTGCTTATGTGACACAATATAAATGATGAAGAACAAATTAATTAATTCATACAAAAGTACAAAAAAATCCAAACTTTAGCTGCAAAAGCATCGAATTCAAAATACATTTTCAAATATTAATTCAAGAACATAATCATGACCAAAACAGAGCAGGCAGCAAGACCACCCATCACATTGAATTTGGCGGCTGATGACGGAGCTGCCGGCGGCGGCGTCAACAAAGAGTCACCCGGCAGGGGAGCGGAGGCAGGCGGCAATGCGGGGCCGCTCGCGGCGGCCTTGGGTGGCGGTGATGCAGGGGACACCTTCGGGGTAGGCGAGTGCTTAGGTGACGGCGAGGGGGCCATACTTTTGGGTGGCGGCGAGGAAACCGGACGGTTGGCAGAAGGTGTTGGCGGCGGCGACGGGGCGGAGGGAGTGGTTGTGGGTGGCGGTGGTGAGATCGAGGGAGGGGTGGCGGGTGGCGGTGGTGGGACCGATGGAGGAGGGGTGGCGGGTGGTGGCGGTGGAAGTGATGGAGTGGTGGAAGGCGGCGGCGCCGAGGCGGCGTTGGTGTTGATTTGGAGCTTCATGCCGCTGAGGCAGTGGCCGCCGGTGCCACAGATGAAGTATCTGGTGCCGGCGGAAGTGAGGGGTATTGTGGTAAAACCACCGGAGTTTGGTGGCTGCAAAGGGTTGGTTGTGGTGCATGAATCAAAATCTGCCTCGTTAACTTCTCTTACATCATG
This sequence comes from Rehmannia glutinosa, assembly GCA_016081115.2. Classification (NCBI taxonomy): domain Eukaryota; kingdom Viridiplantae; phylum Streptophyta; class Magnoliopsida; order Lamiales; family Orobanchaceae; genus Rehmannia; species Rehmannia glutinosa. Next base: position 53,924,673 of record CM071929.1, read on the forward strand.
GTTTGGGGTGTACTGGAAAACTGAATCAAAATGCACCAACTAATTAGTCTTTTTTGTTGTAAAATGAAAAACAAAAAAATAGTATGATTTAATCTTGGCTAAGAAAATTCTTAAAATTTGGTGAAATAAAGAGTTATCGTGACATGATTAACAAGAAAAATAATATTTTTGGGTAGAGCTGGCGAGGCTGGACTTGGCTGAGAGGCTTGAACATCTCAACCAAAACTATTATTGTTGGATTGGGATGGACCACAAAAAGATGCAAACAATATAATTTAGACAGTAAAATTTTAAGTTGACCCAAGCAAGTCCGGTTTTAAGGCTTGGCCCACTGGATTTGGGCTGAGCTGGCCCCGCCCAGCCTTATTACTAACTCTACTTTAATTTGGGGAATGTAATTTATTTTTCGATAGTGCATCAAACTGAAAGATAATAATACAAGTTGTATTTGTATTTAACTTGAGCTTGACCTGATTCAAACTAATTAGATCTTCTAGTATCGGAGAAAAGTGTATGAATAGCAAATTCAAAAAAATGGATGCGAAGTTGAATATTTGATAGAAATGTTACATTAAAATGAGGACATTGATGGGATTTACATTTGACCCTTACATTGAACATAATTAAATAGTAGCATAAAACATTTTCAAGAAGCTTGAAGCAAATTAAATTGGATGCAAATAGCTAGTGACCACTTACTCAAATTATCTCCTGCAACAAATCTTTGTGAAGAGGCCCATGCTGTGAGATCCGTGGATTGGTCCCATCCACCATTTGGAGCTCCAACTGTGTAATTTACACCCATAGCCAAGTTGATGCACATGATGGCTATAGTAGCCAAAAACATTAATTTTTTCAGCATTTTCATTTCAATTGTAATGATTCTTTGGGGTTTGGTTTTTCAGACAAGGTATTATGTGTTGGCAATATATACATGCAGCTAGAATTCTGTTTATTAAAGAGTAGTTCACTCAGAATTATGAAATTTGTATAAATTATTTAAAATTGTTTATCAAGATGTGCAAATCACAGGATGTTTCCGAGGAATCAACTTGTATTTTCTGGTAATTAAATTGATGATTTATTGAGTTGTACTATATATTAATTTATGCACCAGAGAATATTTGACTTGGTATAGGTAGATCCAACTTGGTAAGTTGATTTAGTATAGGGTTATGTTAGTTGACTATTGTGAAATTCATTATTTCATTATTTGGAAGACAGTACAAGACGTGCTAAAACATGGTTCACCACCAACTTATTATTGGTCAATGCTAAATTGGTAATGGTGTACGTGCAGGAGTTATACCCAAGTTGGGAATATTATACCAAGTTAATATTTATGGGGAAATTTCAGGTTATTTATTTTAATTTAGTGTTTTATATAGTATTTTGCATTATTATATATATATATATATATATATATATAGGATTTGGTTCAAATGAGACCACCCTCCCTAGGTGAGACAATGTAGACTCATCTTACCCATTGATCTTAAAAAATGAAGGGATGTGATTAATTCAGTTTTTTAATTATTTCTTAATTTTCACCGATTTTAAGGGTAAGATTGTAATTTTGTAATTCAAATTAGTGGTCCCAGCCAGATTTTGTATGGGTGAAATTGACATTCACGGATTTTGTGGCGGATTTTAAGGAACTCGTTATCTTTCCAAATATTTTTATTTTACAAAGATAGTTAGGGTTCTTCTTCTATCGCATAATTAGACATCAAATAATGCATATTTAGTTTATTTTGTTGGCACTTGTTTTAAAAACAAGACATAATTGAATATAACGTCTCGCATATGTAGTTATACTACACCGCATAAATAGGTTCAATATAATGTATATTCGATTATGAAAATGGGATATTGCTTTTGGAAATTATAAAAATGGGATGTTACATAATGTCTCGCATATTTAGTTATTCCACAATGCATAGATAGTTTCTAGATAATACATAGTTAGTTGATTTTGTTGCATAATTTATAACGTCTTGCATAGTTGGATATATTGTACTATATATTAGTTGTTTTACGCTGCATAGATAGTTTTCAGATAATGCATATTTAGTTGAATTTTGTTGCATATTTAGTTTTCAAACTCAATGTTCGTTATTTCTCTGTAATATTGCACCGATTTTTCTTGTTTTTTCTCTGTAATTTTCATGAACTGTAATTTTCGAGTTCTTCACAATTTTCTTTATTTGCGTTAATGGAGAAATGAGAGAGAGAGAGAGAGAGAGAGACGTGAAATTGGGAAAATTGGGAGATGTATGAGAGAGAAACTGATTTGATTCCATTTTTGTAACTAAATTGTTATGTTATATTACCCTACTACCCTTATATTGATTAAATTAATATTTTAATATATTTTTTATTCATTAAATCATACCCATTGATTAATAGTGGGGGATGGTTGAGATTAGTCCATTGTGTCTCACCTGAGACATGGTCTCACTTGATCCTCCCCTATATATATATATATATATATATATATATATATATATAGAGAGAGTTATATGAGACCACATATTATAGTAAGACAATGTGGACTCATCTCAACCCTCCTTTATCTATATCAATGGTTAAGATAAATAGGGGTTAAAATTACATTAAACATTTAATTAATGCAAAATAAGGGTATAATTGTCAAAACAAATATGTGGGGGACCATCCAAACATGGAATCAGTTATTAGGAGAGAGAAAATCACGTGGGGAGCGAGAAAATCGCGCATGTGCTCTGCCATGCAGTATGTTGTACACTTATCATATATTTGATGTATACTTAACTCTATTTTACTGTATGTTTAACATAATTTTACTGCATATTAAAATGGTCAAACAAAAACTTGTGGGGACCACCGTGAATCAAGGAATCAACTATAGAGAGAGAGAGAGAGAATCACGCTCATTAACATGTGAGGACTGTGGATTAAGTAAATCAGTTGTATAGAGAGAGAAAATCACGCTCATTATTGTACTGTATATTTAACATATATTTCTTTATATATTTAACACTATTATGTTGTATATTTAACATATTCGTACTGCATATTATAATTGTAAAACAAAAATATAAGTATACAACAAAACACATAGGTATACAACAAAAAAACATAAGTATACAACAACATAAATACATCATAAAAAATTAACTATTTATACAGAAAACACATCTAAGTATACATCGAAAAACATATACATATGTAGTAATCCTCACGGTCTTCTCGTAGGCCCTCGTTTCTCCAACGTTAATATAAATTACATATAACATTAAAAAAATGCTTGACACGACATCATTAACCGATAAACCTTATTGGAAATTACATTTACAATTGACTTTGTCACCCCAAAATCACAAAATAAAATATTACTTTTATTCCAAGCTTTTCATCCCTATATACTTTTCTCCAATCACTTCCACATGCTAGTCAAACATATTATGTAGAATGTGGATCGTTAATGATCAAATTACCAAATATTTATTACTGAGACAAGTTATATTTGTCTGGGACCTCTATTATAAGATTTAAAATCCAAATGGTTTTACCAATCACAAATACCAAGAAAAGTTAGGACCAATTGGAGATGAAGCTGGCCTCGGCAGAGAAGAAACCACCTAGGGCGGAGAAGAAGATCTCGAAGAAGGCGGCGCCTCCGATGGAAAAAAGAAGAAGAAAATGAAGAAGAGCGCGTGCAAAATTTACTTATTCAAGGTTTTGAAACAGGTGCATCCAGATATCGGAATCTCGAGCAAAGCTATGGGGATGATGAACAGTTTCATCACAACGACAGTGGAAACATGGCTGAATCAGACAACATGATTAATAGTATTGGAAAGGAAAATAGGATTTGCTGAGAAGGTTGATCTAAAAAGAGGATTAATAAAATTACTATCTTACCCTTTATTGATTTAAAAATTATAAAAAAAGTTATTAAATTGGGTAAATCTAACCATCTAAAATTTGAAATTTGTGGATAGGATTAGTCCATAATGTATCACTCTAATTATGTAGTCTCATTTGATCATACTCCTATAATATATATATATATATATATCTCAAGTGCATAACTATATTTTAATATATATTTAGTATAAATTAAATTACTTAATGTGTATCTATGAGGTGGATATATAACGAGAAATATCAAATTAAAATATAATATTACAAGACAAGTGATCAATTATGACGTCTTGTGTTAGTTGATTGAGTTTTGGTGAGCTACAATTTTATATCTCTCAGGATAGAATTAATTTATTTAAAAGACGTTTCTGCCCTTCTAAATCAACTGCAATGTCATACCGGAGTATTATAGAAAATATCTTCCAAAATATAATAAGTTGTTTAATTCAAAATGTGACTTGTGATCAAACCTAAGAACACTTATAGGAATTGTGATAAAAGAAGTGTTTCAGATTAATTTAATATTTTAAAGAAGATTAGAAAATTCAATATATACTTTTCTTTATCTACCAGAGTTATCGTTAGAAGTGGTCATTTTAATGAACTTGATGAATAAGTTGTAAAATGCTTTTATTTTCATTAGAATAATGTGAGAGGAATAATTATAGGAATTCATTTATCAATGCTTACGAATTACGATGCCCAAGGGCCCTTATATCATTGAATATATAAATTAAATTCTTCACTGATCAGATTTCAAGAGAAGCTAGTAAAATAAATACACAACAAAAGAAATACTTTTTTTTTTTTTACCTTTTTCAGAAAAAACAATTATATGACGAACAAATATAAAAATCCAAGTAGTGCTTGCTTCTAAGATTTTTTTCCACCCTTTCATTTTCCAGATGAATTTTTTATTCAAAATGCGATTGTCTATGAAAATATTCAAATAATTCACTAGTTATTCGTTCTCTTTTTTTTTTAATCATCAATGACATATATTTATAATTTTAACTAAAAAAAATCACGTGAGTTGTTATCATTATATTAATATATCACAAATACACTATTATTCTTTTTTATCTTGCAAATCATCATTCACATCTAATCACTATTGTAAAAAGCTATCACATCAACTATCATCAATCATATTCTCAAAAATCATTTTTATTTTTCAAAATAATTTATTCATACTTTTTTCTCCAAAAATGGAAAAAAATAAAACGAAAGGTCAAATAATCTCTCCGCAAACATTCTTTGGATAGAGGAAATTTGTAGTATATCTGTATAAGATTAACATACAGAATTCGACAGACCTAGTTTCGATGTCTGTATAATTGAAGACATTTTGCGAAGTCAATTTTTTGACTTTTGTTCTTAATTAAGTTGGTCACATACACCACGTTGAAGAACAGAGGAGAAATGGTAAAATTAAAGTAATTTTATATAAATTGGTATTTTTGGTAGGTTTTTTGTGAATGAATGTATTCCAAAAAAGTTGAATGAATTGTCAATCTCCTGTTGGAAGTTTTCCAAAAATAAAATAAGTGAATATATTTAACTGACTTGGCTTGGGATAATTTGCTCTGTTTTTTTTCTTTCCTGAAAAAAAAAAAGATAAGAATAATTCACTAAGGAAATTTTATTCATGTTTGGGAGCATGCCCGTCTACGAAATGGACTTTTCAATATAAACATTTAAAAAACAATACATATAATTATTTTCCATTCTTTTTTCTCTTGGAGATAAAAATAACTGAAATTCAAAAGCACTTTCATTTCTCTCTTGTTTTGTGAATTACTACAACATTTCTCAAAACAAAAAAAAAAAAATTACAATATCACCTACATATAGAGGTGCGAGAAATACATAAATAGACATGTTTTTTTTAGATAAATAGAAATATATAAAAGAAAGAAAACATAAATATATAATAGACATATTTTCCATATCAATTTAAATAAAATCAAGAATGATACATTTTTTCATTAAAGCAATTATAAGTTGAGTATATTGTCAACAGGTGGTGGTGGCGTCGAGGCGGCGGCGGCAAGGGTGTCGATTTGGAGCTTCATGCCGCGGCGGCAATGTCTGCCGCAGATGAAGTATCTGGTGCCGGCAGAAGAAAGGGGTATGATGGTAAAGCCATCGGAGTTGGGTGGTTGCAAAGGGTTGGTTGCGATGCAGGAATCAAAATCATCCTTGGAAACTTCAGTAACATCATGCCGGTCTAGGGTGCTGTACTTGAAAACTGCACGCAAATGCACCAACTCATTCATTAATTACTCTTTTTCATTTTAAAAGAAATTCTTGAAACTTGGTGAAATGAATTAAGAGTTCTTGTCACAGAATTAACTAGATTCTTTCAACTATATATGTGGCAGCTGGTACAACAAAATTAACTTATTAATTCTTTTTATACCATAGGGAGCTGGACGTCCAGTAATTAAAGATTCTCAAACTCATAGCTCAAGTTAATTATATGCCACCCAATTGGTCATGATTGGACACAAATGACCAAAAAAAGCCTAAAATCTCATGGAATCCATAATGGAATTTGAATTCCGAGGGGAGATGAAAATTTATCCTTTATAAATATAGCTTTTAATTCCATCAAAATTCATTTATAAAAGAAACCTATGGAATAAAATTGAACGTTTGAGGATGCTGGATTTTCATGGAATCCATTAAAAAATTAAAATCCAAGTTTAGAATCTCAAGATTAATGGATTCCATAAAATCAAAATTGAGAACATCTATGTTATGGAATTCTAAATTTTATTTCAAAGATTTTTGTACATGTTGAAGATTTGTTTGGAGATTGTTGTAATTTTTTAAATCTCAAACGTGTTCCTTCTTGATATTTATTGAAGATTTTATGTTTTGTTTTTCTAGACTAAATCCATGTTATTTGATTTGATTTCATTTGATTTGGTTAGAAATATATTTGATTTGATATGGTTAATTAATGATTTTTCCTAGTTTAGAGGACTTGATCTTGTTCTACCCATTGGTGTAGATAAGATATGATCTTTTCATATGTAGTTTCCTAACTCACATAATTCATTTCCGCATTGATTAACTTGAAGATAGCTAGATGTCTATATAAACAAGGGACATGGATCATTGAAGAATACAAGTAGAGAAAGTTGAATAAGAAAATCAAAAAGCAGAAAGTAGGGACATGGATGATAAGTACAATGGCCGAGCCAGGAAAAACTTGGGGTGGGCTGATACACAAAAATAGGGTGGACCACATAAAAAAATTATATAAATTATAAATAAAATATTATTTTATTTTACATATACTAAGAAAACATAATAAATATAATTAAGATCGTGATATTTTTTTCATATTTTTCCTACCTTGTCCTGACATTAAATGGGAGCATATCATTGTTAATCTCCAGCAGTGTGAATTAAATAAGAGTAGTTTATTCTATTATTATGTCATTAATACTCTCGATACGAAAATAAACCAATAATTTAGAATGACGGAAAAGAAAAGCCGACCTATCTTAATGGGACATAAGGAGTAAAATATCAAATAAAAATAGAATAGTACAAGACATGCTATCAATTTTTTCTTCTTGTAATTTCCATTTCACCAACTCATAAATAAAGTAGCATACTGGTAAGACGTTTGTAAAACTCTGAGAGTGTCTGAATTAGATTTTCATCTAGCTCCATCCTCTTTCAGAATTGATACTAAAAAGAAATTAATGAGAATTATTATTACATCGTTGTACATGATTCTTTAAATTAATGTCCTTTTGATTTGCCCGAAATTCATAATTTTTTTTATTGGTATTTGTTGTCAGCATTATTGTCAATATAAGAATTTGTAATTTTTATGAGGGAGTAAAATATTAAATAAAACTAGAATAGTACAAGACATGCTACACCCAATCGCAGCTAGCATCATTTTAAATAATTTGAATATTAATTGACATTCCGCATTTGAAGGAAGAAGCATTGGATGCAATTACGCGTTTGCTGACTTTAAATTAACTCATGAAAATATTCATCAAATTGCAAATAAGTGAATTGAATTAGTTGAGATTCTCTATTTTAAAGTTATGAGGAAGTCTCTTGTGAGACGGTCTTACAGATCTAAATCCGTGAGACGGACCTCCTAAGGGCTCCGTCTTGAGAACATGAACCATGAAAATAAATTTAAGAATAATAATGAACCATGAAGAAACAAAAATAAACCCTAAAAACATGAACCATGAAGAATAAACCCGAAAAACAAAAATAAACCCAAAAGATAAAAAATAAACCCTAAAAAAAACTAAAAATCCTAAAAACCCAAATCAATTAAAAATAAACCCAAGAAACAAAATAAACCCTAAAAAAACAAATATAAACCCTAAGAAAAATAAAATCTGAAAAAAAAAACATTTAAAACTTTGTGTAAGGGCTCCGTCTCACGGATCTAAATCCGTGAGACTGTCTCACGCAAGTTTTTACCTAAAGTTATATTATTAATTCCATCTCTTTAAACTTTGAGCGAGTGCAAAGCTACTTTCAACTTGTTATTGCCAGCCTTTGGCCTTTTCGTCATTTAAGTTAGGGATAGTTACAAAAATCCCCCATGAGGTTCGGGTTGAACCATATAATGGAAGTTTTCATGGAGGAGGAAAATACAGGCCTTGTATGTTCCGATTTTCAAACACTTATTTTCAATCTTATACTATTAATTATATAAAATCAAAAATATTTTTATTTCAAGTGTTTTTACTAAAAACAACTCATTTTGGTCCAATTTTCAGAGCTATTTTTCTTACTTACTATCCTAACTTGTCATTCAATCGCATCTATAAAATTTACATCATTATTGTGTCTACCACTAACTTACCAATAATACTTTTTAATAATAAAAAGTTTAAAAATTATTTTCAAATACATACAAATTTATTTTTATTTCTCACACAATTTCCGTGTAAATCCTAAAAAATATTCGACCAAACATCATTAATTTCTAAACCTACACTTATATTCTCAAATATTTATATTCAACCAAATAGCGAAAGCACAAAAGTTAGGAAAAGACTTCAAATTCTCGCTGAATATACTTTACCTCTAATTAACTTCTAAAAACACAAAATTCTGTATAATTGCACACATATATTAATAAGTGTACATGAAGACGTCATTTTTATACACGTGATATTTACACAATTTATAGGAGTATAAGATGAAACACAAAATGAAACAACAGATCTTCATTGTTATGAAAGGCACTTAGGAAAGATAAAAACAGACTTTTTTTTTTTTTTGAGGGAAATAAAACAGACTTGAATATACTTTACTTCTAGTTTCTGAAAGCCCATCATGCTATACTTATGTATATGTTTCTCCACTAACTATAAATTATGGGGCTTCACTTCCAAATTCTAATTCCAGAAGCACATCATGTGATATTTTTATAGTAGATTCGATTAAGTGCAATATATTTCAATCAGATAGTTAGTTTTGCATTATACGAATTAAGTGACTAACATAACCTAAACATTCAATTGACTCGTGCACCCTTAATTAGATCTTGACTATCTAAAAGTTGCACTATATAGTGGTCCTAGAATTAATGTCAGTAAATGGGCCAACAAGTTTTGGCCCTGTACGAAAATTAAATTTCAAGGACTAAATTAAGAGGCCATGCCTCCATTTAGTGAAATTAAGGGTGAGTTTCACTAGCCCTCGCAGCATAGTTAAACTGGTAAATGATCTGAGTGATGTGATATTTGCTTGTTGGAACATACAGTGTGGAGGTTCGAATCCCTCTGGTAATAGGGTGGAGGATGATTTCTTATGTGATGACTCAATCTATGACAGCTGATGATCCGTACTTGTTGATACACATCTCGCGATTCACCTCATCCATAAAGTTAGAGCGAGACGACAAGAAGCGTTAGGATGATGAGGTTCATCCTTTCTTTAAGGGTGAGTCACTGCCCCTCAACTATAAAAGTGTGCATTTGTCCTTTCCTTAGAAATAATCATTTGTTTCGTTCTAAATTCAGGTAAAATTGCAAAATTAATCTGTAAAACTATAGGCGGTATGTCACGCCCCAAACGTGACGCGACAACGATCAATCACTTAAACAGAAATAAATTAACAGTCTAAACCAAAGATACAAAACTCCAAGTGAAATAGAGTCTAATGCAGCGGAATTAAAATAAACACGAGTACAAATTACATCTTCAAGTCTGGCGGTATCCAAAAACAACCCAAAAGATTATCCGAATTTAACTTATAGTCCAAACAGAAACAAAATGAAGAAATCCAACAACAATAAAAGTAAAAGGAGTGTCGCTCCACATCGATGGAAGGAATTCAATCTGTAGTAGGTTCGACGTCTTCAACGTATTCTTCATCTAAAGGTTAGAAAACAGGAGAGAGTGAGACATAAATCTCAGTGGATGGGGTGATCGTGTGCAAGTGTGGCGATATATATAGTTAATGCGAGAAAACGGTTGTATGAAAACGCGTGAGGTATGATGCATGATTTCACACATAGCCCACAAGCATCGTGATAAATATATATTAAGTAATATATTTATACCGTTTAAGAAATAGTTCGTGGTCACACAAGCACGATGAATCAAGCAGACATGAGGATTGCGTACTGAAGTGTAGCGCCAATCCCATGCAAGACAATTAGTGGTTGCGTACTGAAGTGTAGCGCCAACCCATGCATTACAAGTAGCGGTTGCGTCATGAAGTGTAGCGCCAACCAAACGCGTTCGTTCAACTCCGGAATCGTGTGGATCGAGCGATTCCTTCGCTCTTCCTCCTTGTAACTCCCGCTCATGATGGTCCAAGACTGTCACCTTATTGCTCCATGGCAAAGACAAAATCCACGTTGGAGCTAGCAAGGCTCGGATTCGTCATAATCATGATTATACCTCAAAATCTACGACCCGCTTCCTCGGACAAACTCCGTCCCTCGGTTGGGGATTAGGGCGATGGGGCGGGAAGAGTGGAATAGCGCCGCCAGCTTTTGCCGGTTCCATCCCCAACGTATCCACTCCGACCGTGAGCTCGACACACCAAGTTGACTCGAGCAATAAATTAAATACACGTTCGTGGTAGTCAACCAGGCAATGAGTATATTGATTCGGGAAGCGATTCATGAAAAGTTTTTCAAAAATTTGCGTAAGGTAATTATGACGTTGGTGGAGTTATTTGGATGAAGATGATTATCGGGAGGATAAGCAATCTTCGATATCTTGAAATATTAGGTGGAACATAAGTCCCGTTATAGATTCAAATCGCAAGACGTGGAAGTCGCCCCGCGATCGGTATTAATCGGTCAAGCGGTCCGATAAGTCAAGGGTTTTTGAGAAAATAAAATATTTTAATTAAGAATTGAAATCAGAGGGTCCAGGGCTGTTTTAGTAAAAGAAAAATAATTTGAGTTAGGTCCTTGATAAAAAGAAATTTTACAATTTAGCCCCGTTTTGTAAAAACCAATACTTTTGGGGTTAAAATTTGAATAAATAAATATCCCGACCTTGAAAAATTATGAGGTCAGTTCCTAAATTCTCCAAATTGTTCAGAGATTCAGGTTTTTGAAGTTTTGAGGTCGAGTTTTTATAAAATTCTCATATTGGCCCCAAATTTGTTAAAATTGCCATTTCGACTCTAAGTTTAAAATAATTGGAACTCACAAACCGGAAGGGATTTTAATGTGATTCCAGTTGGAAAATGTCACTATGGTTAATGGGATATTGGGACAAAAGCAGTTTTAAAAAGAAATAAGTTTAGGTCCTTTAACTTTTGAAAATTTCATTTTTGTCCCATTTTGAAATAATTGCCTTTAAGGCTTTTTAGGGTCCAATTGTTATGAAGTTTAAACCTTGGGTCCAAAATATAATTAAGTTGTAGTTAAATTAGTATTTCCAGGTGCATGGGCTGCATAAGTCCTGGAAATTTCATTTGGGTCCTCAAGTTTAATCTTTTACACTTTAGTCCTTCAACTTTTATAAAATTACTTTCCAAACTCTAAACACTTGGATTTTTGGAATACACTTAAAATATGTTATTTCCAGTCCCTTAAGAGTTAAAATTTCAAATTTCAAAATTAGGGTCTGGTACAGTTTCGAAATTTGCAAAATAGCCCTTAAACTTCTCAAATTTTACAATCTAGTCCTTGGGCTTTCAAGGGTTGATTTTATTTATCTAAAAACTCTTAAAACTTTATTAAAATATCAAAACATAATTTTTGAACCTGAGTTCAGTCCCAAAAATAAAAAATTACAGAGGGGTCCCTTAAATTTTATTTTTCTTGCAATTAAGTCCACCAACTTTCCATTTTTGCATTTTAAGTCCAAAAGTTGAAATTTAATCAATTATGCTCGACTTGTCCAGGTTATAAATCATTCAAAACATAGATTTCAAGAGTCATACACATACATATCCTTCTCATACAAAATTTCATCAAGTATAACAATAAAATGTGCATGTATGCCCTATTTTTCGATAAATCACATTTTTGAGCAACACTTGAGAATTTTTCCAACTTGATACAAGAAAATAGCATGCAATATATAATATATATATCTCAAGTGCTCAATACCAAAATACTACATGCATATTTTCAATTTAAAACACCTAGAAGTTGAAAGAATTTTTCCACCCACCTCGTAGTAGTTTCTCGGGTTGATCTAAAATGTGGTCTTCTTTCTTGAATAAACTTCTTGACTCAAACTCTTGAAGATCAGCCCCTAAATGGTATCCAAACCATAATATGGTGTTAAAATTAAAGTCTCAAGTCTAAAGAAAATATACTAGTACCATATGGTTACTACTCACCTTAATATCTTCAAGTAGTCTCAAAAATGGAAATTTTCCTTCAAGCCTCTAACCTCCACTTGAGATGATGTAGGTCAGCCCCTAAACTCCAAAAATTTATATTCTTGAGTCAAAAATTAATTCTTCATGTTGTCAAGAGAAAAATACTAAAACCATAATTTTCTCACCTTAATAATATGTAATCTTGAATTTCCTCTTCAAACTTGTAGTCAAATCTAGGTCTCTAATTCTTCAAGAATTTTCTCTAGGAGTACCTCAACAAGAAGGATTCAACATTATTAGATGGTGAAGGTATAAGGTTGAGGATTGGAGAAGAAAAATAGAGTTGGGAGAAATGAAGATTTTCTTACCTTATGCTTGAAGAATTTGATCCTTTAGAGAGGAAAATGGAAGCAAGTCTTGTTTTTATGATAATTATGAAATGAATAATATTGGTAGATAAAGAACAAAAATAACAAAAATGATTGATTCCCCTAAGACAAGGAGCCAAAAGTTGGAGGGAATAATAATCATGGTGTTGGTATTTTTATTTATTAGAATTTGGTGGAAAGAAAAGTTTGTCCATCCTTTAAGCATGTGACCAAAAGTTGAAAAAAATAATAATATATATATATGTAAATATATATACATATATAATTGTAGGTCTTGAAAAGAATATGAAACAACCTCCCCATTTATGGTAATTTTCGAAATTTTTTTAAAAATATAAAAAAAATATATTTTTTTTTTAAAAAAAAATTGATTGGGAAATTGGTTGGGATGAATTATAGAATAAGATGAAATATTAGGATAAGGATTGGAATGTACTCCTAAATTGTTGGAGGTCTAATATTCCTAAAGTAGTAGTCATTCGATCAAGTATTACTACTAGAGGAAGAATATAAAATTGCTAAGCTCTAAAAATGCGAAATGCGTAATTGACGTTGGAAGAAATAAATAAAAATAGAGTCGAGTTTCATTAATAATAGGTTTGTGATACATAGCCGAATAAATAATCACTACATAACACCGAATCTCACGTTAAAATTCGGGGTCTCACACGGTAGCAATAAGGTTCTATAAAAATCACGTTTTGCACAACCCAGTGAAAATATACATGTAGTATTTTTCTGATTAAATATTATTGCACTACCCAGAATGCAATCAAAACTTACTAAATAATATATGCACACACTACACACTTTTTTCGACGTACGTGTTTCTCGTGATCATGCTTTGGGCATTATAATTTATACCAAATGACCACTATGCATAAAAGGATGAAAAATGGGAATATTTTCACTTTGGATAAACCAATATTGAAGCAAGGTAAGGTTCTTTAGTTTTTGTTCCATCTCATGAATAAATCCTTTATACATGTTAGATGAGGCTTGTTATAAGCTAGACTAACTACAAGAAATCAAGAAAAATAAAAACAGTCCTTTGCCAAAAACTGAAAATACAATAGCTGCAAATTTCTCTTGATCATAATGGCTGATAGAAGAACAAGAGATCCCCAAACACTAGTGTGGTCAGATGACAATGCAGTCATGAAAACTATTCAAGCCACACATGGCCTAGATGACTTTGCTTTCAAGATAAGGCCTCTTCTTTTAGTCATTGAAGATATTATGAGCCTTACGGCCCATAAACGCGACGACATTCAGGTATATATGTCAAGGATTTCAAATCTATAATAACGAATAAATTGACGTGGATAATTTGATGATACAATGTTTTTTTTTTAATTTTTTAAGTTCCAATTTCAAATTCATGTTGTAGTCGTTTTGAAATCTTCCACTCAAATTCAAATATTTACGTCCAAATACAACCTCATAATTTTTTTTTGGTGTATAAAGGGAGGTTTTTGTTAACATCCCCTGCAGGGGCGTAGATAAGGGCAAGCCTCCCCGGTCCCCGCATACCCCAAATTTTTTTTGTCCCATTTTTTTTATGGAAAAAAATGAAAAAAAATATATATATTCTTTAAAGGAAAAAAGTAGTGGAACTAGGGTGAAAAAAATTGGGCTAGAGGTAACCTTTCGGACTGGCTACACCCTTGAATCCCTTATCCCCTGATCAGTTTGTATATTGTTTGATTTATGTAGGATATTCGGGATAAACGGACTGGATTCTTGAATGAAATAGATCTTGGGGACATTAGCATGCAAGAAAAGCTGGTGCTTGAGATAAACAATATTTCTTGGGAGGTAAAATCAATTCATGCATCAAATGTGGTGGAAATGTTACCAATTGGAGGGGTTAAAACTTAATATAAAAGCATTAATTCCAAGATTTAATTACAAAAAATATTCGAGGTTCAAGTCTAATTACAACACACTAACTTTCTTACAAAATTACAAATACTCATGTCCTGTGCCCCTTGATGTTTGTTTCTATTTTACGAATTACAACCAAGAGGGTGTATTAATACCTTAAAGTAGTTATTTATAATTTTGAAAATAATTTAAATTTTTCTTTGTTTTTTTTATAATTAGGCAGACCTAAGGGATAGTTTTTGTAAGTTCCCCTAATTCCAATCCTGCAATCCCTGTTTTTCTTGATTTCTTTTTCTCTAATAAAAAAGAAAATTTGTTCCGGCTAATTACAAGAAACCTCAGGGTCCATTTGGATGGAGAGATTTTAAATCCAATGTGTTTGAAAATGAATGTATTTCAAACTCAATGTATTTGAATTTGAAATTCATCTATTGTTTGGATAATGTGGATTTGTGTAAAAATTTCAAATCCATCGTAAAATTTTGATAAAACAATTTAAAAGCTCTATTCAGTTTCATAATTGACATTTAATAAATGTGTGTGTAATGTGTGCACTGTGTAACTATGTGTGTGTGCAGTGTGTGTGAATCAGTGTTGCGCCGCCTAGGCGCCAATAAGCCGATCCGATTTTGTCCAAATCGGTAAAATAAATCGTTTTGGCAAAAAATCGGCATAGACGCCGGCCTAGGCGGTACCAAATCGGAGTTAGGCGCTCTCATAGGCGGCTAAAAAATCGGGCCTAGGCGGAAAACATCGGCCAAAAATCGGTAAAAAATAAAAAAAAATGAAAAAGAAAAATAGAAAAATAGTGTTGTTTCTAGGCGGCCGCCTAGGTGTTGGGCTACCGCCGGACTAGCAACTAACAATTTCTGCAACCATGGTATGAATATGCAAGTGTGCATAAAGAAAAAAAAGGACGGTGTTGGACAATAACTACTCCTTGGTAACTAAATTTTCAGATATTGAGCAACTGTGGCGATGGCGAAACATGCACAAGACGGTGTTGGGCGTTTTTAACGCGCTTTTTCTTTCTTCTGGGCGGAAAGGCTGTGATTGCCTTAGCAGCTTTTGCTGTAAACTACGGAGAATTTTGGCTTGTAAAGCAGCTACAATCGACTAATCCGGTAGCTCAATCCCTGGCGTTTCTTGAGCAACTACAACCAGAAATGGAGCAAAAGTTGATGTTCCAAAACATGGATAAGCTGATTAAGGCTGTCCTCAACCTGACAAAGTGCATTTGTGAGTCTGTGGATGTGCAATCAAACAACTACCTTAAACCAGACTTGCCTGAACTGAAAAGTATGATGGCCAAGATCCCAGAATACACTTATTGGATCATCAGGAGCATTGTCACTTGTCAAACACAACTCTCAAATCTCAATGCATATGAGTATGCTTTCTTTTTCCTTTCTGCAATTTTGGTCCTATAAGTTCTGATTTTGTTACTACTTACTTTAGATAACAAATTCGATTTTGTGCGATTGTGGTCCCTACTGGGTAGAGGTGGCAAAATCCAGCCCAATCCGTGGGCCGGCCCAGCTGAGGTTCGGGTCGTGCTGGGCTGTAGTTTTCCACGCCCAAAATTTAGCCCGACTTTTGGGTCTGACCCGAATATATCTGTACATGTATTTTAAAACGGTCTGGGCTAGTCCACTATTTTCCGCGGCCGGACCAAATTTGGGCCGACACGTTTGGTCCAAAAAATTTCAAAAACCCGATGAGCCCGATCCAGTCCATTGTCAGTCTACTATTGGGTGTTTCAATATTTAATTTGTTTCCCACAATAAGTTTGTTATTTAGTCAAAATCCAAAATACGTTAAAAGTTACAAGTTTGGAAAGGGTAAAATTGTCAAAGCAGAAATTGGACTAATTTGCGATTAAGCCTTTCTTTCGTATGAAGCGTTTTTCCTTGGATGGGAAATATCAAATGAGCCAAATTGTATATTTGGTCCCTTAAAATAATATCATTTCACTTTTGACATATCCCGCAATATTCACTCTAATGAGGTGTTTTATTCATTCAACTTACTTAATTATGCTAATAAGTGGCGTTCTATTAATTGTATTGTAGCTACACATCATCGAGCATTGAAGCATTAAACGTCTCAATTCTAGTTGACAAGGTCACCGGCTTTAGTGACTCCATGCGGACACAATTGGATTTATGTTACCAGCAAGCTGGTGAGAATATATATATATATATATATATATATATATATATATGGATAATTACAAAATGTACCCCTTGACCTAATTACCACAAAACCCAAGTAACTTTCAAAATTACAAAAAAGTACCCTAAAGTTTGATTCAGTGTTAAAATTACTGCAATGATTTTATAAATATGAAAGGGGAATTTTGAAACCTTTTTGCTTATAAAATGATTAAATATTAGACAAAATAAAACTTCAGAGGTATTTTTTGTAATTTCAAAAAATAGCTGGGTCTTTTTGTAATTAGGTCAAACCTCAAGGGTACTTTTTGTAATTAACCCTATAAATATATTCATAGAATTATAAAATGTTGCCTTCATTTAAAATGACATTTTGTTGAAGAATTCCACTAATCTGTAGAGGAGAACAGAAACGTAGACGTATATGGGAAGTTAAAGAAGCTTCTGGAAGTAACTAGTAACAAAGATAATGTGATGATTCTCAAGGCCCTGATTTCTGATCAGGAGGAAACGCCATTATATGATGGTCACACCAACACACAGGTATGCTAATTAATTTCATCATTGTTCATTGTCAAATGTTTGTTAATTTACCCACTACAAGAAAAATTATAAAAAGACCCATCATGTTTGATTCTGTCTGTCTGAATATTACGAGAACAAATGAAATTGGAAGTTACAGGATCAAAACTGCACAGAATTAAATATGTTACAATATCAAAATTGCTAGCCAACTATACCTTCGGGACTAAATTTACATTTAAACCAATGTAAATAGTCACAGCTTTCACATTGTCACTTTTGATTGTCGACAACAGGTCCGGATTGAGGACTTGGGAAATAAAATGGTATTACTATATCTTTCAGAGCTAAAACAGTCGTGCAGTTTGGAACTTTCGGTTCTTTCAGAGATGTATCTTACAACAGGGCAAAAGCCTAAAGACTATGAAATTGTGTGGATTCCAGTGATAGAAGAAAAATCTTTAGCGAATCCGGAGAAAAAAAAGTTGTTTAAAGAGGTACAAAATACGATGCCATGGCTCTCTTTACGCGACCTTTCGTTGCTGGATCCAGCAGTTGTTAAGTACATAAAAGATGATTGGCAATTCCAGAGGAGATCAATGATAAAAGTAGTTGATCAACAAGGGAGAGTGAATAAGAACCATGATGCAATGCACATGGTTTTTATATGGGGGTGTTTGGCTGAGCCATTTAGTAGAAAAAAGGAAAAAGATCTCTGGGAAAAGGAGAATTGGAGTGTTGATTTGCTACTAAACAACATTGAAACTTCAGCCATTGAATGGGTATGGTATATGATTTCCATTAATTTCTATTTATGTTTTGAAACTAGATCACTAGAGTTTTGAAATAGTAAAATTAACTATTTGTGTATAGTAGGCAAAACCTGTAACTATAGAAAACCTTCGATTTTGGTCCTGCTAAATGCACGGTTTGCAAAATATTTTTGTAACGATATGAATATCTCAAATTTGGTATTAATTTCATTGGATTTCAATGACGTGAGAAAAATTAGGATAAAAAACTTGAGATTTTCATACAATTACATGATTATTTTGCTAGTAGACATTTTGCAAGACCAAAATTGGATGTTTATATAGTTACTGGACTTTTTCCGCAAAACCGTCTTATAGTTACATAACTAATTTTGCAATTTTACATAATACACACAAAATTTATCTGAACTATAGATATTTCTTATAGTGTTTTAGCTCGAATATTCTACTAAAGTTTGTTTGAATTTTTACTGAGGGCAGGCCCTTGAAGGAAAATTTATTTGCTTGTATGGAGGTGAGGACACTGTTTGGATCCAAAATTTCACAACAGCAGTTTCAGATATATTCCAGCAATCTCAAGTACCAATAATGATGCTCTACTTGGGTACAAACGACACGAACGCCGTCGTTGAGCAGAAAAAATATAGCAACATAATTTTAGACCCGATGAAGATCAAATTATTCTGGGCTAGGCTGGAAAGTATTCGACAATCCAGGGTCCAAATCGGAGTTTTACCAGAGAGTGATGATGAGATTATAAAGGAAGTTTTCAAGATGCTTAGCTCTGGCTGTAGTAAAAGGGGATGGGCAATTATAAGCAAAGGATCAAATGAAATGGCTAAGGGAATGGGGGACATAATGCTGAAAGCTTTGTCTGAATATGATCAATGGAAGGGCAATGTGGAATTAAAAGGCTTTGTTACTGCACTTGAAGAATATATGGGTACTATTGGCACTAGTTATTTTTGCAACAAGTTTATCGTGCCTAAAACGAAGAATGGACTTCCTGAGAAGATGGATTGCTTTGAATGTCGACGTGAAATGAGGATGTCGGTAAGGTTTACGTGTTGTGGGGATTAGTTGGTGATGGGGGAAGTTTTTAGGACGGGTGAATTTGGTTTGGCTGTTTTGTTTTTATTTTTTTCATTTTTTTGAAGTGAATAAAAAATGTAAGTTCAAGTTATGAGAATGCATAATTCATATTTTGTATCGGGAAAGTATAGTGGACATGCTTAATTTCAATATAATCGGGATGCTCTATTTAAAATGATGTTTCATTACATATTCAAATATCCCTTGAGGAGTGCCTACTGATTAGTCTTCTTTTGGGGGTGGTTTGGTCTTCTGTCGAGTGTTTAGGTCTTGTATGATTATGTTTCCATGTATCATTTTCAGTTTTTAATGTTGGAAAGAAATTTTGAGAACTTATTGGTTTTCATGTGAAAACTGGAATTGTATTTGTATGAGAGAATGAAAATGAGCTTTATGTAGGTTTGTAAATGATATAATGTTTGATTGAGTAGTTCTGAAGTAGTATATTATGTATACATATAATAATTTGAAAAGTTGATAGTGGTTGGATTTTTTAATTGAATATATAATATTATATTTGTAAAATTGTAGTTAATGGGTCCCATAGATACATATAATTAAAAATATTAATAGTTTAAGTAGATAAAGTTGGTAATGAAGAGTCCCACATATATAATTGGATAAAAAATTATAATAGTGATTAATGAGTGATGTAGGATATATAGTTTAAAATTGAAAATATAGGTTTGAGATGTTGTTTTATGTGAAAAATGGAAAGCGAATAATGATTTCAATTGGAAATTTTATAAATAAACATGATTTCATTTCTATGAACAAGTGATTGATGAGTGATGTAAGATAGTGTTTTGTGTTTTGTTGTTTTTATGGTTTTTGAATCTTGTTTCTCGCCGGGCTCTCCGCTTGACATATATGTCTCTGTTCAAGGTGGCTCGACTCATTTACCAGTTGACAGTTTAATTTTGGTTCGCATTTTTAATATATTACTATCGTTTTGGCAAAATAAAAATAAAAATAAAAGTTATATTTCGTTTGATGCAGTATAGTATTTACTAAGTACTAATGACTACCACCGTATTAACCTTTCTGGCTTTCTCTAATCTTTTAAATTTAATTTCTTAAAAAAAATTTGGGCAATGAATACAATTCATCTGCTTTTTATCATCCAGACAGTGACGATCTTGATCAATTTGAATTTACATTTATATGTGTGTGCGTGTGATTATCAATGCCGGACTTGAGATTTTGAGACACGAGACCGACTTCACAAATTGTGGCCTCAAAATTCAATACATATTCATATATTTTTATCAGCAATTCAGCGGTAATAATATAGTATTAGAACATAAATTCAAGGGATAATTACATAAAAATCCCTGAGGTTCGGGCTAATTACAAAAAAACCCAAAGATTTTTGAAAATGGCAGAAAACTCCTTAAGGTTTGATTTCACTTACATCTTCCCCCTTTAGAAACAAAAAACGTTTCAAAACCCCCCTGATATTTGTGGAAATATTACAATTACCCCCTTACATTTAAGACAGAATCAAACATGATGGGGTTTTTTTGTAATTTTAAAACATCTATGGATTTTTTTGTAATTAGTCCAAACCTTGGGGGTGTTTTTGTAATTATCCCTAAATTCAAACATAAAACCATGGACAATTTAAATTATCCAAGATAATATATCACAATCAAATACTAATAAAATTAAAATTGTTCACATATTCACTAAAATGTTCACAAATGGGCTCGCACTTGGGCTAAGTATGTATATAGATTAGTGTCCCCAAAATTTTGGGGTACGAGCAATTGGTTCATGGAATTCATGCCAAGTACGCCCTGACGACTTCATGTCAATTTCATGATTTTCAATCATGTCGAAATCAATTTATTTTGCAAGAATTAATTAACGCCTATGTACCATACATTGTTTGTCCAAGTATATGAAGCAAAAGATTAGATAAGTATGTAGGTCTTAATTATCATGTGATGACTTATGTATTACTATAGTCTCTCTTTCCACAGCTTCTTCATCCCTTGATAAAGCACCTGCACCTCCTGAATAAATAAAAACACAGAATATATTATATATTACCAGTTCAGAAAATTAGTAATTTTTTATTGACGGGTCTAGCTCCGTCCCTGAACATACCATTGGCATTCGAAAAGACAAGAAGGCGATCAGGCAAGGAGTGAGCTCTAGTGTAAGCCGCCTTTGTCTGCCTTTGAGATTTTACAGTTTGTAGATTTAGCAACTGGCACAGCTTCAACCAACAACTACCGTTCGTTTGTCTTGTAGCCAAATTAAGAGCTTGAGGACGTTGTTCATCTACAACAAGGGACACAAGAGTAATAACATTGATCTTGTTAACTATTTTTTTTTATTTTGTATCGAAACGAGTTAATTGTAATATTTCTATAGAAATTCAGGAATGGTTTTGATGTGTTTTTAGCTTATGAAGGGGAAAAATATAAGATGAACAAAGTTTTTTGTAATTTTCAAAAATATACGGGTTTTTCTGTAATTAGCCCGAACCTAGCTCAGGGTGGATTTTGTAATGATACCTATATTAATTTTAACATTGATTACAAATTTAATTTTTCATTACTTCGAGGGCTCACCTGGTGTAGGTAGTTGAGGCGCCAAATCTTTTGCCGATTTCCCTTCAATCTCAAGACGTTTATTGTTCATCTCCCTTTCCCAAACATCAAGCACCCACAAGTACGATATTATTTCTTTCCTGCAATGACAATTAAGTTTCTCTCTTACCATTGTTTTTTTTTTTTTTGAATAAATGCAAAATATTATTAAAAAAGAAAATATAGTGTATTGCTTACAAGTTAAGCAACTAGCTTTAAAAAAGGGGTCTCGTTAAAACCTATCAAAATAAAACTCATTGAGAATAACCTTTGATAGGAAAAAGAGCTAAACTGAAAGATACAGGTTCGAACTCTGGTTAACACCCTTATAAAGGATTAGTGATACTCTCTTACCATTGTTAAACATTCTCAAATATTCAGAATCTCAAAAAAAAAAAAAAAAACACATATATATACTTGCATTAACATGAGTATATCACAAAGTCCTTCATTATGAGTGTTTATTGTTCATAATCGTTTGGCAGAAGTAAATTTATTATTTTTGGAAAATTATAAAAATTATTCCTAAAGTTTTGTCTAATTGGAAAAAAAAAATCCAATTATCTTCGAAATTACGAATAAACCCTTTAATTACTATAACTACCCAGTTGAAGTTTGTGGTTTGTCTTACAATGGAAGTGTTTGCAAAAACTTCTACATTTGAAGAATTGATTTATTGTAACAGAAATAGAAGTAGTTGAGAATCAAGATTTAGTAGTGTTTGAAAATAAAATTAAAAGTTGAGAATCAGGAGTTAGTAGTGTGTTTGAAAATAAAATCAAAAAAATAGTAATTAAATGTGTTTAGCGAAAAGTTGTAAAATTGCTTATTTGTTAATAAAAGCAAAATCAAAAGCAGAATTTAAAGTACTTATTTCCCTTTTTTGGATTCTGATTAAATAAATTAAAGCAGAAGTTGACACTCGCAAACACTGATCAAATAGAAACAACATACCTGCTATGCTTGATTAAAATGGTGACCACTTGAGACCAACAAATGACAACAACATTGATAATCCTATAAACTGCTGTGGACAGAAGCATCTGTGTCCTGATCACATTTTCTAAGTTGTTAACCGCAAGTTGTGTTTCCTTCATGTCCATAACGCGATCGGACACGTCCAGTGTCAGCTTCATAACCTTATTAAGTGCATCGAACCATTTCGTCAAATCACTCTCCCCTTGTATGTCCGGTTGTTGTTTCAATAGTGTAATGGATTTGGCGAGTTGGTTCGAGTTTTGGACTAGCGCGACGAGCCGGACTTTGCCGTACATGGTGGCGAAAGCCACTACGGCCAATATTGCCTTGGTTTTTAAGGGGATTTCTGGGTGGGATTCGAGTATTTTCCATGTCTTGTCGCTGTCTGTTTTTCCATCCTGATGTGCTATCTATCACAACACAAATTTAAGTGTTATGTATTACCCCTGCGGTTTAGCTTAATTACTAGAATTACAAACACTCCCTTAAAATGCTAGAAATACCGCCCTGAGTTTTGTATTAACTAACAAATCCCCCTCTTGAAGATGCGATTTGTTGAAATGGAAATAAATGTCAATGGGTATTTGTAATTTTGAAAGCTAAAGTAATATCTTATGGGTAGTTTTTGTCACGCCCCAAACGTGACGCGACAACGATCAATCACTTAAACAGAAATAAATCAACAGTCGAAACCAAAGATACAAAATTCCAAGGAAAATAGAGTCTAATGCAGCGAATTTAAAATAACCACGAGTACAAATTACATCTTAAGGTCCTGGCAAGATCCGAATACAACCCAAAAGATTATCTTAATTAACTTACAAATCAAACAAAATAAAATGAAGGAGTCCAACAACAAATAAAAGAAAAAGGAAATGTCGCTCCACAACACCGATAGGGATTCAATCAGAGGTTCGGTGCCTTCAAATGTACTCTTCATCTAAAGGTTAGAAAATGCGAGGAATGAGACAAAAATCTCGGTGGATGGGGTGATCGTGTGCAAGTGTGGCGATATAAATAGTTAATGCGAAAATTTAGTTGTATGAAAACGTGTGAGAGATGATGCATGATTTCACACACATCCACAAGCGTCGTGATAAACATATTAAGTAATATACTTATACAATTTGAGAAAACAGATTCATGGTCAAGTAGCACTATGGTCCAAGTAAACATGAGGATTGCGTGCACGGATTTGTAACGCCAATCCTATGCAAGACAAGTAAGCGGTTGCGTGCGGTTTGTAGCGCCAACCTATGCAATACAAGTAGCGGTTGCGTTTTGTAGCGCCAACCAAACGGGTCCGATTAACTCCTAATCGTGTGGATCGGACAAATGATTCCTTCGTTCTTCCTTGTAACTCCCCGAGCAAGATGGTCCAAGACCTGTCACCTTATCGCTCCATAGGCAAAGACAAAATCCACAGTGGAGCTAGCAAGGCTCGGATTTGTCATAATCATGATTATACCTCAAGCACTACGACCCGCTTCCTTGACAAACTCCGTCCCTCGCCATTCGCGGGATTAGGGCGATGGGGCCTAAGAGTGGAATAGCGGCCGAGCCGCCCGATTCCATCCCCGACGTATCCATTCCGATTCGTGAGCTCGACACACCAAGTTGACTCAGCAAGAAATTAAGTACACGTCGGTAGTCAACTAGCAATGAGTATATTGATTCGAAGCGCTTCATAAAAAGTTTTCAAAATTTGCGTAAAGTAATTATGGCGTTGGTGGAGTTATTTGGATGAAGATGATTATCGGGAGGATAAGCAATCTTCGATATCTTGAAAGATTAGGTGGAACATAAGTCCGTTATAGATTCAAAATCGCAACACGAGCGAAGTCGCCCGCGATTGGGTTTTAATCGGTCAAGACGATCCGATAAGTCAAGTAGTTTTTGAGAAATAAAATATTTTAATTAATAACTAAAGTCAGAGGGTCCAGGGCTGTTTTAGTAAATGAAAAATAATTTAAGTTAGGTCCTTGATAAAAAGAAAAATTTATAATTAGCCCCGTTTTGTAAAAACCAATACTTTTGGGGTTAAAAATTGAATAAATAAATATCCCGACCTTGAAAAATTATGAGGTCAGTTCCTAAAATCTCTAAATTGTTCAGAGATTCAGGTTTTTAAAGTTTTGAGGTCGAGTTTTTATAAAATTCTCACATTGGCCCCAAATTTGTTAAAATTGTCATTTCGGGCCTTAAGTTTAAAATAATCGAACTCACAAACCGGGAGGGCTTTTAATGTGATTCCAGTTGGAAAATGTCACTAAGGTTAGTGGGATATTGGAACAAAAACAGTTTTAAAACGCCATAAGTATAGGTCCCTTAACTTTTGAAAATCTCATTTTTGTCCCATTTTGAAATAATTGCCTTTAAGGCTTTTAGGGGTCCAATTGTTATGAAATTTGAACCTTGGGTCCAAAATATAATTATGTTATAGTTAAATTAGTATTTACAGGTGCATGGGCTGCATAAGTCCTGGAAATTTCATTTGGGTCCTCAAGTTTAATCTTTTACAATTTGGTCCCTCAATTTTTAAAAATTACTTTCCAAGCTCTAAACACTTGGATTTTTGGAATACACTTAAAATATGTTATTTCCAGTCCCTTAAGAGTTAAAATTTCAAATTTCAAAATTAGGTCTGGTACAGTTTCGAAATTTGCAAAATAGCCCCTAA
The DNA here is from genome assembly GCA_016081115.2 of Rehmannia glutinosa. NCBI lineage: Eukaryota > Viridiplantae > Streptophyta > Magnoliopsida > Lamiales > Orobanchaceae > Rehmannia > Rehmannia glutinosa. The sequence continues at coordinate 53,950,480 of CM071929.1, forward strand.
ACTTCTCAAATTTTACAATCTAGTCCTTGGGCTTTCAAGGGTTGATTTTATTTATCTAAAAACTCTTAAAACTTTATTAAAATATCAAAACATAATTTTTGAACCTGAGTTCAGTCCCAAAAATCGAAAATTACAGAGGAGTCCCTTAAATTTTATTTTTCTTGCAATTAAGTCCACCAACTTTCCATTTTTGCATTTTAAGTCCAAAAGTTGAAATTTAATCAATTATGCTCGACTTGTCCAGGTTATAAATCATTCAAAACATAGATTTCAAGAGTCATACACATACATATCCTTCTCATACAAAATTTCATCAAGTATAACAATAAAATGTGCATGTATGCCCTATTTTTCGATAAATCACATTTTTGAGCAACACTTGAGAATTTTTCCAACTTGATACAAGAAAATAGCATGCAATACATAATATATATCTCAAGTGCTCAATAACAAAATACTACATGCATATTTTCAATTTAAAACACCTAGAAGTTGAAAGAATTTTTCCACCCACCTCGTAGTAGTTTCTCGGGTTGATCTAAAATGTGGTCTTCTTCCTTGAATCAACTTCTTGACTAAAACTCTTGAAGATCAGCCCCTAAATGGTATCCAAACCATATTTTGGTGTTAAAATTAAAGTCTCAAGTCAAAAGAAAATATACTAGTACCAAATGGTTACTACTCACCTTAATATCTTCAAGTAGTCTCAAAATGGAAATTTTCCTTCAAGCCTCTAACCTCCACTTGAGATGATGTAGGTCAGCCCCTAAACTCCAAAAATTTATATTCTTGAGTCAAAAATTAATTCTTCATGTTGTCAAGAGAAAAATACTAAAACCATAATTTTCTCACCTTAATAATATGAAATCTTGAATTTCCTCTTCAAGTTTGTAGTCAAATCTAGGTCTCTAATTCTTCAAGAATTTTCTCTAGGAGTACCTCAACAAGAAGGATTCAACATTATTAGATGGTGAAGGTATAAGGTTGAGGATTGGAGAAAAAAATAGAGTTGGGAGAAATGAAGATATTCTTACCTTATGCTTGAAGAATTTGATCCTTTAGAGAGGAAAATGGAAGCAAGTCTTGTGTTTTTATGATAATTATGAAATGAATAATATTGATAGATAAAGAAAAAAATAACAAAATGATTGATTCCCTAAGACAAGGAGCCAAAAGTTGGAGGGAATAATAATCATGGTGTTGGTATTTTTATTTATTAGAATTTGGTGGAAAGAAAAGTTTGTCCATCCTTTAAGCATGTGACCAAAAGTTGAGAGAAAAAAATTAATATATATATGTAAATATATATATATATACATATATAATTGTAGGTCTTGAAAAGAATATGAAACAACCTCCCCATTTTATGGTAATTTTCAAATTTTTAAAAATATAAAAAAATATTTTTTTTTTAAAAAAAAAAAATTGATTGGGAAATTGGTTGGGATGAATTATAGAATAAGATGAAATATTAGGATAAGGATTGGAATGTACTCCTAAATTGTTGGAGGTCTAATATTCCTAAAGTAGTAGTCATTCGATCAAGTATTAATACTAGAGGAAGAATATAAAATTGCTAAGCTCTAAAAATGCGAAATGCGTAATTGACGTTGGAAGGAATAAATAAAAATAGAGTCGAGTTTCATTAATAATAGGTTTGTGATACATAGCCAAATAAATAATCACTACATAACACCGAATCTCACGTTAAAATTCGGGGTCTCACATTCACCCTCTCCTTAAAAGAATTTGGTCCCCAAATTCTCTTGAGCTGAATTCGGATATTGATTCCTCATGTCTTCTTCCATCTCCCACGTTGCGTCTTCGTCTCGGTTGTGATTCCTCCATACAACTTTAACCATTGGAATCTCTCTTCAACCGACGCACTGGGCCGGGTCAATGATTCTCGATTGGTTTCTCGGTGTAAGATAAATTTTCCATTAGAGGAGGAGCATCACGAGTGATGATGTGCTCGAGGATCCGGTTGATACATTTTCAATCTCGATACATGGAATACATCGTGCATTCCCGCGTCATCGTGCTTAGGTAACTCAAGTCGGTAGGCTAACTTCCCGATCCTCTGCAAAATCTTGTAAGGTCCAACATATCTCGGACTCAACTTGCCTCCTTTCTTTGGATTGATCAATCCTTTCCGTGGAGACATCCGGGAATACTTCATCTCCTACTTCAAATTCCAAGTCCTTTCTCCTCTTGTCTGCGTAACTCTTTTTCGGCGCTCCGAGTCATGCGGATCCGTTCCTTAATCAACTTGACCTTCTCCATGGCCTCTGAACTAAGTCGACCTTTGGAATCGAGGGCGACTTTCGTTTCTCTTTTGGAGTCCATTGGTCATCAATCTCCCAGTGTAGTGGAGATCTACACTTTCGCCCGTACAAGGCTTCGTAGGTGCCATCCCAATTGTGGCCGATAGGTGTTATTATAGGCGAACTCGGCCAATGGTAAGTACGAATCCCAACTTCCTTGAAGTCCAACGTACATGCTCGCAGATGTCTTCCAGGGTTTGAATTGTTCGCTCGACCGCCATTTGTGGATGTCTTTCTTTGTCTTTGAAACTTAGTGAGGTACCCAATTCCTTATGTAAGCATTTCCGAACTGAGACAAATCTCGGTCTCTGTCGACACTATATCGACCGCACTCCATGCAGTCGAATGATCTCTGATATAAATTTGCGCAAGTTTCTCGCAAGCGCTCGGTTTTCTTCATGGGTAGGAAGTGTGCGATTTCGTGAGTCGGTCTCACGACTACCCATATAGCATCATCGCCTCGTCTAGTCCTCGGTAGATCCGTCACGAAGTCCATCGTTATGTGTTCCCATTTCCACTGGGAATTCTCAACGGTTGTAATAAACCGGATGGTCGTTGGTGTTCGCTTTTACTCGTTGACAAGTCAAGCATCTCGCAACGAACTCTGCTTACCTGGTTCTTCATGTTTGCCCACCAAAGAATGTTGTTTCAAGTCCTTATACATCTTGTTTCCTCCAGGATGTATAGTGTATTTCGAACGGTGTGCTTCGAGAGGATTCTGTTCCTAAGTTGCTCATCACTCGGACACAAATTCTATTCAAAAATCGATGGTCCCATCTTCCTTGCATCGAGAATTCCGATCTCTCTCCTTTGAGTATCTTCTCTTTTAGTTTTTGAAGTTGTACGTCAATCCCCTGTGTTACTTTGATCTCGTTCGTAGATCGGGTTTAATCGAGATATTAGCACATGAAATTCGAAAGATCGGGTTCTCTCGGATTCCAAGTGCTCAATTCTTCTAATGATCTCCACTCTCGAATCATTAGTCTAGCTAAACTCGTCTTTCTGCTTAAGCGTCGCCTACTACGTTAGCTTTCCCGGATGGTATTGAATATCAAAGTGATAATCTTCTATTAACTCCATCCATCTCCGTTGCCTCAAATTGAGTTCCTTCCCGAGAATAGATACTTTAGGCTCTTATGATCCGTAAAACCGTGAATGTTGCTCCATAGAGGTAGTCCTCCATTTCTTTAACGCGAACACTATTGCTGCCAATTCCAAGTCATGCGTTGGGTAATCGCTTCATACGGCTTGAGTTTTCGTGATGCGTAAGCAATGACCTTTCCTTCTTGCATGAGTCACGCTCCTAGTCCTTCCTTTGATGCGTCACCGTAGACGACAAAGTTTTCTCTCCCTTTGGAAGGGCTAAGACTGAGTCAGTAGTAAGTCGCTTCTTGACTCTTGAAACTAGCCTCACACTTGTCATTCCACTCAAACTTGACTTGCTTCTCGGTTAGTCGAGTGAGTGGTCCTGCTATCTTGGAGAAATCTTGGATAAATCTTCGATAATATCCAAACTAGTCCTAAGAAACTTCTAATCTCCGTTACGCACTCGGGTTGTTTCCTTTCAACCACTGTCTCAGTACTTTCTTCCAAGATCTACGGCGATCCCAAAGTGGATACTATGTGTCCCAAGAATGCGACTTCACTAAGCCAAAATTCGCACTTCTGCGAATTTGGCATACAACAGTGCTCTCGTAGTGTCTCTAAAACAATTTTCGATGACGCTCATGTTCCTCTTTAGACTTGGAGTATACGAGTATGTCATCAATGAATATCACTACGAATTGATCCAAATAAGGTTGAAAGACTCGATGCATTAGATCCATAAACGCTGCTGGTGCGTTTGTTAGACGAAAGGCATCACTACAAACTCGTAGTGTCCATATCCGGTCCGAAATGCTGTTTTGGAACGCCCTCTTCACGGATCTTTAATCGATAATATCCTTGTTGTAAATCAAACTTCGAGTACATCGTCGCTCCTTGAAGTTGATCAAACAGTTCGTCTATCCTCGGGGGGATATTTGTTCTTGATGGTCACGCTGTTAAGTCCGCGATAGTCTATACGCCTTAATGTGCCATCTTTCTTTTTGACAAACAAGACTGCTCCCCACGGAGACGTGCTCGGTCGGATAAATCCCACATCCATCGCTTTTGTAATTGAGTCTTCAACTCTTGCAACTCAACAGAGCCATTCTATACGGCGTTCCGCGATCGGGGCGGTTCCTGGTAATACCGATGGTGAACTCAACTTCCTATCCGGAGGGACAGTGGTGAGTTCTTGTGGAAATACATTTGTATATTCCGATACTATAGGTACTTGATTAATTTGTGTCTCAACCTTAGGTTTGTTAATTACAAACGCCAAGTACCACTTGTGCCCCTCTAGTGATCGCTTCCCCGCTTTCATTGCTTTGAAATGATTGGGGCAATCTTAACCCGTGCCCTTCCCGAAATTTCCACTTCGGGCTTACTGCAGGTTCACATAGTTTAATGGACTTGCGATGGCGTCCATTTGTGCATGGTGTGCGGACAACCAGTTCATTCCCAATATAATGTCGTATTCGGATATAGGTAGCAAGATCAAATCGGCAGGAAAGTTTATCTCATCAATCTTAACTTCGCATGCATTATAGATAATATCTTTATCGCTTGCGCCCATAGGAGTGGACACTTCTAAACCTATAGGCATATGTTCCATGCATGCATGCAACTTGTGTACAAAATGTGGTGCGACAAATGAATGCGTTGATCCAGGGTCAAATAGTACTTTAGCGTAGTGGCTAGATATTAGAAGCGTACCTTCCACCACGCCTCCTTGCCTCCGAGCCTCATGTCCGGCTAGTGCAAATGCTCGAGCAGGCATCCTCGCCTTGCCCGGTTACCCTGGCCGTTAGCCGCCTTCGTGGTTGCACTGTTTGGTCCTGGCCGTATTTCGGGCAATCCTTCACCGTGGTGTTGATTACTACCACAACGTAAACACCTTCCATGTTTACGCCAACATCATTGGCAAGATGACCGGTTTTTGGCAATGTGTACATACTGGCCCTTGTTTTCCTCAGACGGCCCTTTCCTTTTTCTCGTCTTAACAATCGCCCTTCCTCAATTTTAACAGCGGCCTTGATGGTTGTCCCAATGTTGTCCTTTTGAGACTGCTTCGATGGCCTATTCAAATTGAATCGACCAATGCGGTTAAGTCCCGACTCAATGCGGAGGGTCGCTTATCAAGGTATGTTGTTATTTCAACACCAAAAGTTGTTTCGAGTTCCAGCTTGACCCCCGTGTGAACTTATACAATTTGTCCGCCTCGTCTTGATTGTTCCTGGGGCATATTTGGATAACCGATGGAATTCGGACTCATCTTGGGCCACGACGACATGTTCCCCCTGTCTCAACCTATGGAATTCATCCCTCGTGCCTCCTTCACGACTTGAGGTATGTATTGCTCATTGAATTGATCGGAAATTTTCCCATGTCCTATCTATTTGGTCCTGTTCCCACTTTCTCTCAACCTGTTCTCTCCACCAATCTCGAGCAACGATTCTAGTCGAACACGGCGAGCGTAACCTTTGTTCCCCGAGTATTGGAGAGCATTGAAGATATTCTCCGGTTCCGATCCATTCTTCTCGCTTTCACGTCATCCGGTTCCCCTAAGAAAGTCGGGGTCGAATCGTAAAACCGTTCCAAGGTGCGGTCATTCGTCTCTCGAGTAGGTTCATGGTTAGCCGACGAGGCTCTGCTTGTTGCCTCATAAAAACCAATATCATTGCAAGGCTATTGCGGTTAGGTTATCTCCTGTGATTGGCGGAGGAGGTGGTGGTAGTTCGGGGAGGTACCCGTTCCACCTGTACATCCACATACCTACGGGGAATACGGCGGGTCTCCTCGTCCACGGTTTCGGCCATGTACTTGTAGTTTAGCTACAATTCGAAAAAGAATGATTTCAATAAGTCTTCCATATAACAAGTTATATCACAACAACAATACACAAGACATAAAATAAGTAGAAAAAGTATATTCATTGATGTGAAATTTGAATACACCCGAATGAGTTCATACAACAAGAATATAAAATCGAAGATAAACTAGAGTCGGGATACAACTTGATTAAGGTACAATCGAAAACAAAATACAACAGATGGAATTAAGCATCGACTAAAATCTAGCACATAAGTTATCTACTCGGTGAGGTCGCCGTCATCATCACTAGCGGCCTCGTCCATAATCGGATCTCGACGGTGAGGTACCACCTCGGCATTAGGCCGATCGGCTAATCGGCGCTGCTCGATCCGGAGCATCATCGAGTGGGCGGCTTCAAGCGCCTCGGGCTCTTCATCTTCCATCGATCCTCATCGGGATCCTCTTGAGATCTTCTTCGGATCCTCCTCGGATCCTCTTCATTATCGGCCTCGAAGTCGGGCATGGGTTCCGCCTCGGGTGGTGGCAACGGTGGTGCATTAGCCGCTAAGCGCAGCCTCCAAAGCAAAGATCCCGCCGAGTTAAGGCATGTGTGAGGTCCTCTATCACCCGCATTTGTTTGATGATAGTATCTTCGAGACGATCGATGGTGCCTCTCGACATGTATGCCTCCCTTTCCCACTTTCCGCGGCCTTCCTCGGCGCGTTCCATCTTCGTGCGAGTAACTTCCCAGTTGAAGTTTGTGGTTTGTCTTACAATGGAAGTGTTTGCAAAAACTTCTACATTTGAAGAATTGATTTATTGTAAGAAATAGAAGTAGTTGAGAATCAAGATTTAGTAGTGTTTGAAAATAAAATTAAAAGTTGAGAATCGGGAGTTAGTAGTGTGTTTGAAAATAAAATCAAAAAAATAGTAATTAAATGTGTTTAGCGAAAAGTTGTAAAATTGCTTATTTGTTAATAAAAGCAAAATCAAAAGCAGAATTTAAAGTACTTATTTCCCTTTTTGGATTCTCGATTAAATAAATTAAAGCGAAGTTGACACTCGCAAACACCGATCAAATAAAACAACATACCGCTATGCTTGATTAAAATGGTGACCACTTGAGACCAACAAATGACAACAACATTGATAATCCTATAAATCACGTGACGAAGATCGTGTCCTCGATCACATTTTCTAAGTTGTTAACCGCAAGTTGTGTTTTCCTTCATGTCCATAACGCGATCGGACACGCCCAAAGGTCGCCTTCATAACCTTATTAAGTGCATCGAACCATTTCGTCAAATCACTCTCCCCTTGTATGTCCGGTTGTTGTTTCAATAGTGTAATGGATTTGGCGAGTTGGTTCGAGTTTTGGACTAGCGACGAGCCGACTTTTGCCGTACATGGTGGCGAAAGCCACTACGCCAATATCGCTTGGTTTTTAAGGATTTCTCGGGTGGGATTCGAGTATTTTCCATGTCTTGTCGCCGTCTCTGTTTTTCCATCCTGATGTGCTATCTATCACAACACAAATTTAAGTGTTATGTATTACCCCGCGCGTTTAGCTTAATTACTAAATTACAAACACTCCCTTAAAATGCTAGAAATACCGCCCGAGTTTTGTATTAACTAACAAATCCCCTCTCTTGAAGATGCGATTTGTTGAAATGGAAATAAATGTCAATGGGTATTTGTAATTTTGAAAGCTAAAGTAATATCTTATGGGTAGTTTTTGTCACGCCCAAACGTGACGCGACAACGATCAATCACTTAAAATGAAATAAATCAACAAATAAACCAAAGATACAAAATTCCAAGGAAAATAGAGTCTAATGCAATGAATTTAAAATAACCACGAGTACAAATTACATCTTAAGGTCCGGCAAGATCCGAATACAACCCAAAAGATTATCTTAATTAACTTACAACCAAAAAAATAAAATGAAGGAGTCCAACAACAAATAAAAGAAAAAGGAAATGTCGCTCCACAACACCGATAGGGATTCAATCAGAGGGTTCGGTGCCTTGAAATACTCTTCATCTAAAGGTTAGAAAACGAGGAGGGAATGAGACAAAAATCTCGGTGGATGGGGTGATCGTAATGCAAGTGTGGCGATATAAATAGTTAATGCGAGAAATTTAGTTGTATGAAAACGTGTGAGAGATGATGCATGATTTCACACACACGATCCAAAGCGTCGTGATAAACATATTAAGTAATATACTTATACAATTTGAGAAAACATTTCATGGTCAAGAGTACTATGGTCCAAGTAAACATGAGGATTGCGTGCGGTTTGTAACGCCAATCCTATGCAAGACAAGTAGCGGTTGCGTCACGGTTTGTAGCGCCAACCTATGCAATACAAGTAGCGGTTGCGTGGATTTGTAGCGCCAACCAAACGGGTCCGATTAACTCCTAATCGTGTGGATCGACACGATTCCTTCGTTCTTCCTTGTAACTCCCCGAGCAAGATGGTCCAAGACTGTCACCTTATCGCTCCATAGGCAAAGACAAAATCCACAGTGGAGCTAGCAAGGCTCGGATTTGTCATAATCATGATTATACCTCAAGTACTACGACCCGCTTCCTTGGACAAACTCCGTCCCTCGGTTGGGGATTAGGGCGATGGGGCCTAAGAGTGGAATAGCAAAGCCGCCCGATTCCATCCCCGACGTATCCATTCCGAGTGAGCTCGACACACCAAGTTGACTCGCGCAGAAATTAAGTACACGTTCGGGTAGTCAACTAGGCGATCAGTATATTGATTCTAAGCGATTCATAAAAAGTTTTCAAAATTTGCGTAAAGTAATTATGGCGTTGGTGGAGTTATTTGGATGAAGATGATTATCGGGAGGATAAGCAATCTTCGATATCTTGAAAGATTAGGTGGAACATAAGTCCGTTATAGATTCAAAATCGCAACACGAGGAAGTCGCCCCGCGATTGGGTTTTAATCGGTCAAGACGATCCGATAAGTCAAGTAGTTTTTGAGAAATAAAATATTTTAATTAATAACTAAAGTCAGAGGGTCCAGGGCTGTTTTAGTAAATGAAAAATAATTTAAGTTAGGTCCTTGATAAAAAGAAAAATTTATAATTAGCCCCGTTTTGTAAAAACCAATACTTTTGGGGTTAAAAATTGAATAAATAAATATCCCGACCTTGAAAAATTATGAGGTCAGTTCCTAAAATCTCTAAATTGTTCAGAGATTCAGGTTTTTAAAGTTTTGAGGTCGAGTTTTTATAAAATTCTCACATTGGCCCCAAATTTGTTAAAATTGTCATTTCGGGCCTTAAGTTTAAAATAATCGGAACTCACAAACCGGGAGGGCTTTTAATGTGATTCCAGTTGGAAAATGTCACTAAGGTTAGTGGGATATTGGAACAAAAACAGTTTTAAAACGCCATAAGTATAGGTCCCTTAACTTTTGAAAATCTCATTTTTGTCCCATTTTGAAATAATTGCCTTTAAGGCTTTTAGGGGTCCAATTGTTATGAAATTTGAACCTTGGGTCCAAAATATAATTATGTTATAGTTAAATTAGTATTTACAGGTGCATGGGCTGCATAAGTCCTGGAAATTTCATTTGGGTCCTCAAGTTTAATCTTTTACAATTTGGTCCCTCAATTTTTAAAAATTACTTTCCAAGCTCTAAACACTTGGATTTTTGGAATACACTTAAAATATGTTATTTCCAGTCCCTTAAGAGTTAAAATTTCAAATTTCAAAATTAGGGTCTGGTACAGTTTCGAAATTTGCAAAATAGCCCCTAAACTTCTCAAATTTTACAATCTAGTCCTTGGGCTTTCAAGGGTTGATTTTATTTATCTAAAAACTCTTAAAACTTTATTAAAATATCAAAACATAATTTTTGAACCTGAGTTCAGTCCCAAAAATCGAAAATTACAGAGGAGTCCCTTAAATTTTATTTTTCTTGCAATTAAGTCCACCAACTTTCCATTTTTGCATTTTAAGTCCAAAAGTTGAAATTTAATCAATTATGCTCGACTTGTCCAGGTTATAAATCATTCAAAACATAGATTTCAAGAGTCATACACATACATATCCTTCTCATACAAAATTTCATCAAGTATAACAATAAAATGTGCATGTATGCCCTATTTTTCGATAAATCACATTTTTGAGCAACACTTGAGAATTTTTCCAACTTGATACAAGAAAATAGCATGCAATACATAATATATATCTCAAGTGCTCAATAACAAAATACTACATGCATATTTTCAATTTAAAACACCTAGAAGTTGAAAGAATTTTTCCACCCACCTCGTAGTAGTTTCTCGGGTTGATCTAAAATGTGGTCTTCTTCCTTGAATCAACTTCTTGACTAAAACTCTTGAAGATCAGCCCCTAAATGGTATCCAAACCATATTTTGGTGTTAAAATTAAAGTCTCAAGTCAAAAGAAAAGAATATACTAGTACCAAATGGTTACTACTCACCTTAATATCTTCAAGTAGTCTCAAAATGGAAATTTTCCTTCAAGCCTCTAACCTCCACTTGAGATGATGTAGGTCAGCCCCTAAACTCCAAAAATTTATATTCTTGAGTCAAAAATTAATTCTTCATGTTGTCAAGAGAAAATACTAAAACCATAATTTTCTCACCTTAATAATATGAAATCTTGAATTTCCTCTTCAAGTTTGTAGTCAAATCTAGGTCTCTAATTCTTCAAGAATTTTCTCTAGGAGTACCTCAACAAGAAGGATTCAACATTATTAGATGGTGAAGGTATAAGGTTGAGGATTGGAGAAGAAAAATAGAGTTGGGAGAAATGAAGATATTCTTACCTTATGCTTGAAGAATTTGATCCTTTAGAGAGGAAAATGGAAGCAAGTCTTGTGTTTTTATGATAATTATGAAATGAATAATATTGATAGATAAAGAAAAAAAAATAACAAAATGATTGATTCCCCTAAGACAAGGAGCCAAAAGTTGGAGGGAATAATAATCATGGTGTTGGTATTTTTATTTATTAGAATTTGGTGGAAAGAAAAGTTTGTCCATCCTTTAAGCATGTGACCAAAAGTTGAGAAAAAAAAATTAATATATATATGTAAATATATATATATATACATATATAATTGTAGGTCTTGAAAAGAATATGAAACAACCTCCCCATTTATGGTAATTTTCGAAATTTTTAAAAATATAAAAAAATTTTTTTTAAAAAAAAAAAAAAAATTGATTGGGAAATTGGTTGGGATGAATTATAGAATAAGATGAAATATTAGGATAAGGATTGGAATGTACTCCTAAATTGTTGGAGGTCTAATATTCCTAAAGTAGTAGTCATTCGATCAAGTATTAATACTAGAGGAAGAATATAAAATTGCTAAGCTCTAAAAATGCGAAATGCGTAATTGACGTTGGAAGGAATAAATAAAAATAGAGTCGAGTTTCATTAATAATAGGTTTGTGATACATAGCCAAATAAATAATCACTACATAACACCGAATCTCACGTTAAAATTCGGGGTCTCACAGTTTTTGGAATTAGCTCTAATTGATATGCATACATTTCGAATTAAGATCGAATTTACTTCGTTTATTATGTTATATATATTATGTCAAGTCAACCCAACATGTAAATTTTACTCGCTATACCATGTCATAGGACTAAATCTCTTAATGTTTCCAACTTAAAGGAGATCCATAACTCAAAATTGAAAGGAAAATAAGACTAAATCTTACGTAGGCCAATATTTTTTCAAAATTACTTATGTATATACATAGACGAAGCTATGTAGGGGCCAAGGGGGGCATTGGGCCCCCCTCAAATTTTGAAAAAAAAAGGGTATTTTGGTCATTTCATTTTTTAATCTTAAATTAAATAAAAAAATAGAAAAATGAGAAAAAAAAAGTCTTCAATTATATTGCATTCCTCTTTTCTATTTTGATTTGTGAATTTATAAAAATATGAGTCTTGGTCATTTTTCCATTTTCTTAAAATTTTGTACATTTTTTAGGATCTGCCATATACTTTAACTTGAATTTTTGCATTATTCTCGTATGTCTCTATTTGTCCTCTTTGGTATATTGATGTAATTGTATTTTTTTATTTATTTATGAATTTTAAGATGTGATTGAATTAATACAATGACTTAATCAAAACTTTTACTTATTTTAAATTTGATATATTATTTTTTATTTTTATAAGTGGTAATGGACAAATTGCCCACTTATGTTTTGTAAAAATAAAAAATAGTCATATTTTTCGAAAACATGTTTTTTAGCCATTTTGACACGGTATACCATTCTTGTGTTCTCTGATAAGGTACTTGATTATATTTCAAAAATTGATACGGTACGTTTTTCGGTACCGAGTCATGGACCGGTTCCTAGAAATGAAAAAAAGACAAAATAGGAATTTGAACTCAAAAATAGCTAAAAAAACATGGTTAAAACTATTTTTATTATAGAAAAATAGCCAAAAATTTGACGGACTCTTTTTATATTAATATTATTTGGGCCCCCCTCCCCGAAATTCCTGGCTTCGTCACTGTGTATATACATACCTGTTGAGCTATGCTGCTTACATAACTCTGCATTACACCACTAATTATGCGAGTCCCAGAATCAGTCCTATGTGTAGTCCTTTTGGGCTTTGCTTCCACCTGCTCCAATATTGAAATTCGCCAAATATTTTTAGTTGTTCTTTTTTTTTTTTTTTTGGTAATTCGGCCAAACCTAGGGGTAACTTTTGTAATTTTTTTTTTAGAAATAACTTTTGTAATTATATCCCTAATAATTAGTATCATAAAATAGTCTTTTTGTCATATAACTTGTACTATTTAGAAATTTAGTCAGCTAAGTAATCATCTTTGTATTTTAATCCAATTTCTTTCAAAAATTCGGGCATCTAGTCCGTTTTTGACCAAAATTATGTAGTTTTATTGAAATTGCTGATTAGGGTCAGTGGGCCGCTTATGTGCCTAAATGTTTTTTGGAATTTGGTGCATAATTTGGTATGTTGAATCACCAAAATTGACACATTAAAATTTGGGGATTTCAGTGCATAAGTGGCAATTTTTCCCCAAGTTTTGACATGTTTGTACCTCACCAGTCATAGTCAAAATCTGACTAAATGTCCAAATTTTTAAAAGTTATAGAACCAAAATTTATAAGTGACTACTTAGATGACCAAAAGTCTGATTGCTGCTATTAATTCATCCGGAAAAAAAGGCATTAATTTTACCTTAGATTCGGAGATGGATAATGTATTCTGATTCATGATGACATGAACGAGGTCAAGAAGATCTCTCAAGTCTGGCTCAACATCGCTGGGAAGAGGCAAAGCTGTAGATGCCAAGTTTATGAATTTCTGCTTGTCTAAGTACAAGCTATCACCTTCAAGCCCTAGTGTATTTGCAGCAGACATTTTTCTATTTTTCCTTGATATATGTGGTCTTTTTTTTTCCCCACTTAATGTGTTATATATGTACATTTATTTATGTGCAGAATAAAGAGAACTGAATCCAGTACTTTTCTTCCCCAGTGAGAAAAATATTGATGGAATCAGGTTGAGTGAGTTATGATATATTAATTTTTTAACTAAAGTATCAATTGATTCTTGAAACATGTAACATAAATCAACCAACGTGCTTCACGACGTGTCGAAAAGTTCATTACCAGTTTTTTTGTTTGAAGCTTATATTAGTAAGAAATATTTGGAAAAAAATTAGAGTTTATATGATTGTTTGTTTGGTTTTTATCCGGTCCGCCCCACTTTCATGTATTGACTCCGCTATTGTATATTGATCTAGTGAACAATAGATAACCGTATGTGGTATCATGATGAAACTACTGGCTAGCACTTATAAAATCGAACATAACATTAATGGAGCCATAAATTTAAACAAATATATAGCTCATACTTTCCATGGGATTGAATAATTAATAAATCTTACGTGATGCACGTCAATGTATATGCACACACTTTGATCAATGTGATAATATATACAAGGAGTGCCTACAAATTGTTATATATGGTTGGATTATTGATTAATATACTAAAGCAAAATTCAATTGATCCAAAGGCGCTTGATATTGAAAGAAAGAAAAAGCAAACAATATATGTAAAGGAAGAAAAAGAAACAGGAAAAAGAATAAGAATAAATAGTTGGAGAATAAAGAGAAACCCATCTTCCTATTCCAAATAAAGTCAATTAGCAAAAACTTCACAATAAAATATCTTATATGCTAGTCTTACAAAACTAGCAAGGCCAAATTCCTCGTACATCACGTTTCCAAATTAGCAAAGTCGAGGTTCTCAATATATGCATGCCTTTTTTGCCACGAGCACAGAAATTTCCAGCTCAGTGGTATTGTTCATCATTTGTAATGGTATTGATCGAAACGAACTTGTATCTTTTAGTTTCTTTGAAACTTATCCCCTATCCTCCAACAACTACTCTCAACTTATTAAAATATATATACGCATGCTTTCGCATATCAAGAAGGGGAAATTGCAAAACTAAACCTGATGTTTAATTTACTTACAAAAAAAAATCAGTTATCTTTCAAAAATCATAAATACCCCCTTGTGAATTACGAACACCCTTTCAGGTTTGTAATTACATAACAAATATACCTTCTCTTGAGTTGCAATTTGTAAGAAACAAATATCTTATTTGTAATTCTAACATATAGTTGAGTTTTTTTTGTAATTAGACTATATGTCGAGTGTATAGATTGTAAATAACCCTTTAAAGAATCAAACTTTACTTCTAGGAATTGTTTTTCTCTCTCTTCTTTCTCTCTCTCTCTCTCTCTCTCTCTCTCTCTCTCTCTCTCTCTCTCTCTCTCTCTCTCTCTCTCTCTCTCTCTCTCTCTCTCTTTTGTGTGTGTGGGGGGAGTGATGGGTGTGGGTGTTGATGGCAATCTTTTGTGTTACATTGACATGTCTATAAATTAAAAACAGGGCAACTCCACAAGGACACCAACTATTACAATCTCATTACATTTCAAGATACCTATTTTTTATTAAAAGCAATGCTATATTATATTATCAGTTAGCCTTCACTCCAATTTATTCAAATTAGACAGAGCAACCCCAACAAAATGGGATCACCAGCAGAAACAGGAACAGGAACTTCCAATATTACTACAAATGGGATCATCGAAAAACAACTACTAAAATTCATCGAATCGGAAGTCGACACGTTACGCCTCCCCATGTCATCCCCTTACATCTACAAAGTCTCCAAAGAGCTCCGCAACGGCCACTCCAAATTATTCGATCCGATATCGATTTCCATAGGGCCGTTGCACTACGATGAGACGAGTCCGGCCCAAGAGCTCAAGAAATGGTTCTTGAAAAACTTCCTGGACCGGGTCGAAAAGGTACGCATTACTAAACAACGGGTAGCGGAGGTTATAAGCAGTTTGGAGAAACATGCTCGAGAAAGTTATCGGGATATCGATACAGGGGTGACAGAGTACGTGTTTTCGGAGATTATGCTACTCGATGGATGTTTTATAGTGGAGCTATTGTTGAGCCAAGATTACAAAGATTTTGGTACGAGTACACTTGTTGGGAATACGGAGAAAGTGCCGTTTCTTACTTTGCAGCAAGATTTACTCAAGATTGAGAACCAGTTGCCTTTCAATGTTCTAAAACATCTAGCAGATTTGGCACTTAGTAATAATAGCCAGGTAAGTGCAACAAGTTTGTATGTTGTTCTTGTAATTCCAATTTGGGATAATTACAAAAACTACCCCTATGATTTTGGTTAATTACAAAAACACCCAATGATTTTGAAAATTACAGAAAAAAAACCTTGAGGTTTGATTGTCTGTTAAATCTAACGAGATAATTGTTAATACTTTTACGAATTATAAGGAGATAATTGTAATATATTCACAAATGTAAAGGGAATGTTTGAAATGATTTTGCCTATGAATTACAGGGGTAAAATATAGTACAGATCAAACCTCAAGAGGTTTGTTTTGTAATTTTCAAAAAATTCGGGTTTTTTTGTAATTAACCCAAACCACATGGGTAGTTTTGGTAATTACCCATTGCAATTTTTTAGTATGAAACTATAGGGGTGTGATGGTAAAATCGGACAGTTTTAATTTCATCTTTGAAAAACTCTGATATATTACTTAATTCGTCGGAAATTTCAAAATTGTTTGGAAAATCTCACGTAAATTGCAAGTGAACGCATAAAAATTGTGGATTTTCGAATTTTTGGCAAAAATTAGGGTTATTTCAGTCAATTTACAGCCAAATATTGGGGTTTTCTTTTCCTTCGCTTTCTAGCATCTACATAAGCAGAAACTCTAATTTTGAGATTCGAAAATCCGCATTTGTTTGCTTTCAAATGCAACTCATGACCTGATCAGATTTTCCAGGCAATTTTGAAATTTCCAAAAAAATTGAGGACTAAATTCGTGTTTTTTTTAAGATACAAGGTAATTTTGATGTACGAAATTTATAAAGATCCAATTTTGTCACACCCTACATTTACGAGACTAAAATTGAATCTTTGAATTTCAAATATTAAGGACTAAATTTCAATTTTCCATTTCTTGTTTTTTTTCTAATTTGCATTCTTGGAACCAGTCTTTTTCACAGGGCAACACTAAGACCCCCGAAAACAAAAACCCAACATTAATCGAATTAGCCCTCAAGTTTTTCAACATCTCCAAGCCCGAAAGCTTCAAAATTGACAATCCCAGGCATCTTCTAGAACTTGCCATGAATGCCTTATTCCACAAGACCGATCAAGATCCAAACCAGGATCCCTCGGCTCAAACAATCCAGGTCGACCCGGAAACATTCCTGTCCGAAGCTAAAACTGCATCCGACCTGGAAACATACGGCGTCGAATTCCAGGCCGGAAAATCCAAAAACCTGACGGATATCCAATTCAGCAACGGCGTTTTCACAATCCCTCCACTCACAATCCAGGAATCCACGTCGACGCGTTTCTGGAATTTCCTGGTTTTCGAAATGTCGTCGTCCAGTTCCAGGATTTTCACGTCTTACGTTGTTTTAATGGATACGCTTATAAATAATGAAAAAGATGTCGAGGTGCTTTTACGCTCGAAGATTTTGTTGTCCAGGGATAATGATATCAGGGGCCTGGTTTCTCTGTTCAATGACCTGTCGGCGAATGTGAGGCAGAAAGATTTCTATTTTGAGCCGCTGATACAGAAGGTGAATCGGTACTGCGGGTCGGGTTTTCGTCCACAGAGAGCGTATTTGGTTCGGAATTACTATGATGCGAGATGGGATGTGCTGAATAATGCTCTTCTTTTTATTTTTACGGTCACGCAGACATTGTTTTCTGTGTTGTCCTATAAACCCAAAGGGCAGTAATAAATCCTGATTCTTTCTGTTTGTTTTATTTTTGCTGCGTCTTTTTTCTTGGAGTATAGAGTCTATATGACATCTTTTATGTCCTTTTGTGTCTAATAATTGTCATGGTTAGTGTTCCCTTTACAATAATATTATGTAAAGGTAGCTGTGAGGTTAACAAATAATATTTTATGTGAGTTAAATATTTTAATAGAATAAATTTTAGTCGTGGGCCCCATATTTATACTTTAGTTGGTGGTAGAATATATTAATGAAAATTTGTTAATAGACCTCTGTCACGAATTTATTAATGATATAGTTAATACTTAATACTTCCATTAGACCCCTCAAAAAAAAAAAATACTTCCATTAGACCCCTCAAAAAAAAAAAAATACTTCCATTAGAGGTAATGGAATTGCAAAAACTTTTGCTTTTAGAAGAAGTGATTTATTATAGTAGAAGTAGAAGTAGTTGAGAATCAGAAGTTGGTAGGTTTTGAAAATAGAATTAAAAGTTGAGAATGAGAAGTTGAGAGTGTTTGGTGAAAAAATAGTAAAAGTACTTATTTATTTGTAAAATTCAAACTAGAAGCGAGAATCTAAAGCACCACTCTCCCTCTTTTAGGTTACGATTAAATGAAGTAAATTAGAAGCAGAAATTGGTATATGCAAACACTAAAAACTGCTTTTTTAAGTAAAAAACTAAAAAGCGCTTATTTTTAGTTGATATGAAAAATATTTATATTAATAAGAGGTCGTGCGTAAACGGATGGGATCTTCTATTCCAGGATGGTGTTTCATCTTCTATTCCACCATACAGATGATTGACACGTGTATAGAAGTTACCATATTAAAACCCCACAATTTAGCCTTGATTTATGCACCAAAATTAATATGGTAACTTCTATACACGTGTCAATCATCCGTATGGTGGAATAGAAGATGAAACACCATCCTGGATTAGAAGATCCCATCCGATGCGTAAAGTGGTCAGTCCCCTATTATGCGGGATTGAGAGAATATTGATTGACATCTAGACGTGGGATCAGTGTTTTGAAACCCGGATCGGACCGGCTAGTCTGACCTGTTTGATCGAAAATCGGTTACATATTCGGTCCGGTTCTATATTAAAATTAGGTGGCTAAAAAACCGTTGCCACCCGGTCAAACTCGGTAAAAAACCCGGAAATCGATGACCCGGTTAACCTGGTTCAATATTTTTTAAACAAAATTTTCTTTGTTTCATTATAACGAAATTGAACAAACAAGTATTTTGTAAATTTACATATAATTTTTCCTTATATTCAATTTATATATATCTATATATATTTGGAGATTATAATTTATTAAATTTATTTTTATATGTACTTGTTATTTTTATTTAATTTGATTTGTATTTATTTTTTACATGTATACATACATATATATATATAGGTAATAGGTTAATCGGTTTTGTAGAACGGTTTAACCTGTTGAACTAGTGACCCAGTGATCCAATTATTAATTCGGTTCGATGTTTGGTCCGGATTTAAAAACATTGTGTGGGATTAGTTTTCAAAAATAAAGGAATAAAGCATGAGGCATTTTCCCAGTGAAAAAAATGATAGATGAGTTTAGTCAATTTTTAGTGAAAACATCCAAAGCTAATATTATTGGGGATTATTGCATAGTAAAAAAATGAAAATGTCATTGCAATGACAGGGGGCCGAATTTAAAAAAAAAATGTCATTTTCTTATTTCCTATGTATTTCGCAACTCAATCCGAAAGTCTTTATTTGCATGCATAAATAAAAATTATTTATTATGTTCGTCAATTATTTTACAACTTTTTCAAGTGCTCACGAGTTTTTTTCCCAAAGTTAAGGATGAGTTGAGGATTTTATACTCAATGGGATATGAATAATAGGATAGGTAGATTGTGAAATAAAATTTAACAAGTGCTAAAAAAAAAGAAAAAAACAAATTTGTGAGGCACTAAAAGTCAAAGAATCAGCTTGTAAAACTCTAAGCTCTGCATCCAAGAAATAGAAGCGTTTAATTCAAGAAAATGTTTTTGGAGAGATCTTAAACTTCCTTTGATTAGTTCACAAGTTTCCTCAACATGGTGAGGGAATTAAATAAATCCTAATTGAACAAATTGGCATTTGTATATGTGATTGAAGATACATTAGTTTTCAAGCTTACATATTAGAGTTAATTACAAAGACTACCCTCAAGGTTTAGCCTAATTACAATAAAACCCAGTTATCTTTTAAAATTACAAATGCCCCCTAGCATTTGTTTTACCTTACGAAATTGCACCCTCAAGAAAGCGTTCGATGTCGATTACAAAATTAATGTATATATATTAACTCTTCGTCACCACATTCTCTGATAGCAATTTCCATCAAGGTGTCAGCTTTAGA
Organism: Rehmannia glutinosa; assembly: GCA_016081115.2. Taxonomy (NCBI): domain Eukaryota; kingdom Viridiplantae; phylum Streptophyta; class Magnoliopsida; order Lamiales; family Orobanchaceae; genus Rehmannia; species Rehmannia glutinosa. The sequence continues at coordinate 53,970,440 of CM071929.1, forward strand.
AGGCAAAACATCACAACAATGTCTTCTGGGAGCTTGAATCTGTATGGTTTACAAGAAAAACAAGAACAATTATGAACACAGTGATTTTCTTTTTAGAGATTAATTATAAAAACTAGCCCAGCCCAATTACAATAACACTCAGCTATCTATTAAAATTACAAATATTCCTTGACGTTTGTTTCTTTGACAAACTGCACCCTCATAAGGGATATTTGTTGAGTAAATCCCGTCTTACATTTTTCCCCTTCATAAGGAAAAAATATTTCAAAACCCTCCAGCCCCCTTAAAGTTAAGACAAAACTAAACCTCAAGGGTGTTTTTTTGTAATTAGGCCAAACCTCAGGGAGTCTTTTGTAATTATCCCTATTTTGAAAGAAAACTGGTGTTTTTTGTAATTAGGCTAAACTGGGGAAAAAAGGACAAAACTTAAAATCTTGTGAAAGTACCTGTTTGTTATCAAGTTCTAGCTTGTGTGAAAAAACTCTGATTTCTTCAAGCTTCCTCGGAGAGGCCCTATCGAATGTGCAGTTTTCGGAGCTCATCATTCTGTAAGTGCTCGTTATTCCGTCTTTTCCAGACGACGCATTCTGAAAGAAAAACACAACAGGCCTCCGGCATGGATCAGGATGATATCCCAATGTGTCAACAATATATAGATCGTTTACGCCACCGCCCTTTTCCAGGGAATGTACGTTTCTTGAGTGCGAATCGCGTCTGGCAAGAACATGGTGTGGGAAAACTTGAACGGCGTAGCCCAAGACACCGAAATAGTCCAAGAAAACCATCGATCGTAGCAAACTGTTTGTTGCATAATCCTCTGGGAATCAATGTTTACGGCTTGGAATAAGTGTTCCAGGGCCTTTATTGGTGTCATTTTCGGGAAAATCGGTTCCATTGCCTCCCAATGATGGAGAGTAACCAGGGGACTGACGGGATGTGAAGCCAAGAAACCAAACATGCTTCCACGAATATCCATCTGATCATATTACATTTCATGTTGTCAATAATGCACATAAGTTTGTAATAGAAAAACTACCCATGAGGTTTAGTTTAATTACAGAAAAAAAACTCAGTTATCTTTCAAAATTACAAATATACCTTTTAATGTTTGTTTCTATATTTACAACTTACACCCTCAAGAAGGACGTATTTGTTAGGTAAATACAAATCTCAAGGTCAAGGGAGTGTTTGTAACTCTTTAAGGCGGTATTTGGAAGGGATAATTACAAATACTACCCCAGAGGTCTGGGGCAATTACCAAAAAAAAGATTTTCGAAAATTACAAAAATCCCCTTCACATTCGATTTTGTATTACACTTTACTCCCTTCATAAGCAAAAAACATTCCAAACATCTCCTTTAAATTTGTAAAAGTATTATAGTCATCCCCTTGCATTTTAGTCCGAATCAAACCACAGGGTTTTTTGCAATTTTAAAACTTCCCTGTTTTTTTTTTGTAATTACCCAAAACTCGGGTAGTTTTTGTGACTATGCCTATTCGTAATTTAGAAATATAACTGAAGTTTTATGTAATTAAGCGAAACCTCAGGGGTGGTTTTGCAATTACCCCGAAACTTTATGAATAACTATGATCCTGATTGAAACAAATAGACAGAAACAGAAAACCAAGTACCTGATGAAATCCAGGCTCGTGCGTTAAACTAACGCCAAGCTCGGCCAGACAGGCATGAATCCTGCCATCACTTCCGTACAGATGCGGGTATCGATCCAAACACGAATCGAACACCTTCGCCAACACCTTCGCCAAAGGATAGCTTATAGCAAAACCAGCTCCACCAAAAGCCATCTCATAGGAGAAAATCTTATTTTGAGCAAAACTCTCCGAATTTGTCCCAATGTAGTACCACAGGCCATGACCATACTTAGACAGTGTCTTCACCAGATTCTCAGGGAAAAAAACAGTGTCATCATCCCCAAACACAAACCACCTCACATTCGAGTGGTTCAGGGAGACAGTTTCCGACACGACACGAGCGACGCGTACGGCCGACCGGAGGCCGTTCCGGTACGTGTACCGAAACCGCGACGTGTCCTTGGAGACGCATACCGGAGGGAGATCGTCTCGATCGACTGTCGTCGTGTTTGGTGGCGCGTTTTCGAGAAAAATGCAACCCCTCGTCTCGTTAGGTCTCCACCAGAGGCGAACGTAGTTCTTTCGGCTTGACCAGGATTTCTCGTTCGAGGCGATGCCGAAAACGACGTGTTCGAGCGAGGTTGGGTACGATGAGCCCTGCGAGAAAGTGGAGACATGTGGTGTTCTTGTGTTTGGGAAGATGGAAAAGAATGTGAGGAGATATGTCATACATAGGAGGCATGAAACTATCATGAAAACTATGAGGCGATTGGATGTGAGAGGTTTGGAGGGTATTTGAGGAATTTGCATCTTTTTTATTTTTGTATTAGAAAGAAATGTGAAGAGTTAAGGGGTTTTGCAACTTACAAAGAGAAATGGTCATAATGTTGGGCAGATTTTGAAGTTTTGCAGCTAGCTTTGTTGACCCGCAATCCATGGCGGGTTAAGGTTGGGAGAATATGATACATTTCCACATGAACTAAGTTCCAAATAATGGAGTCTGCACAGATGTTAAGAACATGGGTAAAGTCAACTCCTTTGATGAATGTTCAATCAATATATATGATTTTTATAGACAAGAATCAGCTTCATGGGATCTGATATTTGGCTTGGAGATGATAAGGAATTGTATGTTGAAACGTGTCATGCTATAAAAGGAAGGTAATTGGAAGTGAACTTTTGCAGCCGACATGATACATTTTCCAGATGGTACTCAAAGTAAATATAGAAAAACTCAATTAAATAGAGGGATAATTACAAAAACACCCCTGAGGTTTGGGCTAATTACAAAAGAAGCCGGGGATGTTTTAAAATTACATAAAAAAATCCTTCAGGTTTAATTATGCCTTAAATAAGGGTTTAAATGTAATATTTTTATAAATATGAGGAATTTGAAAAGATATTTTCTAGGGGGAAAATATAAGGCAGATTAAACCTCAAGGGAGTTTTTGCGATATTTAAAACTTCCGATTTTTTTTGTAATTATCCCTAACCTGGAGGGGGGTTGTAATTATCCCTTAAATATAAGTAAATAATACAAAAACTACACCAGAAAAAACCAATTAAATATAGGCTATTGCAAAAACCACCCCTAGGTTTAGCCAAACTACAAAAAACTCAATTGTCTTTTTATACTTACAATTACACCTTGACATTTGTTTTAGATACGAAATTGTACCCTCCTCAAGAGGGATGGTATTTGTAAGGTAAATACAAACCTCAAGGGGTATTTGTAATCTCAAAAGATAACTAGAGTTTTTCGTAATTAGGCTAAACCTCAGGGGTAGTTTTTGTAATTATACCTTGAGTTTATGTTCATATGAGGAAAAGGAAAATTTCTTGAGAAGTTCATTATATTAGACAATTGGATTGTTATTACGTGAAGACCATCTTGTATCCAACAAAATCCAAGCAGTTGAGATTGTCTCCAATCAGTGACATTTTGATAGAAAGACATCTCACTGTTAGGCAGAGAATTTCCACTTTCTGTACTAAACATTTTTAAAATTTGTGAAAACATAAGGAAATTACAAGGGGTAAAAGACTGTGGCTCTATTATACTGTCTTGTGGCTACATGGTGACAAAAGAACATCAAGTCAATTGCCAAAAACAAGTATATAAGTTGTAAAGGGTACATGAAGAAGCAATAATTGTAAAAGAGGCACATGTAATCTAGAAATTACATACTATTGCTAAACCATATGGATATTAGGCACTTCCCCCCCTCCTGTAAGTTCATGCCGGTATTAGTTCCCACCACCTACCTGTCTTCTTGCTTGCTGGGCAACCTCAAAAGGGTAGTTATCAAATTATGGCACAATATTTCCATTTTGTGGGCAATCAGATTTCTGGTTCTTGTATACAGCCTTGATCATAAGAATGCTTCAAATTTCAATCGAAGACGACAATCTCTCTCTTTTCTTAAGCTCCAAGAAAACAAAAGGAGTTTCTCATCTCTTTTGTCACCACTTTCATCAGCAATGGATCCAATGATTTCTTTATCTCCACACATAAAGGCAGATACCTTCATTCAAGAATTTGCTAACAGAGGTTTCCCATTTCTGCCCCTTCAACAGCTTTATTGATCATCCTAACAAATGCAGAGGCCTTAGTCAAACAAACGAAGCCAAACAGCTTTTTTAAACAACATAGAGGAACTATCATGCGATCCCATCAAATATTGTCAACCAGACGGTATGTTGGACAATGAGAACTAGCAACAACATCGTGACATATCAGCCCATTCTGCATTGAATGCCTACAAATCAATAATTCTTTTTTGGTTCTGGCTACAGTTCTACTAAATAAACACGATTCTATTTGGTGGTCATGTTGACCTTGTCTTCTAACACACAGGTAGGTTCAAATCAAAAGAAAAATTCTTCGAGTGTGTGATCATTGGTGAAACTTGCCAGGAGATACTTATGTATGCTGAAACATAATGCAATTCAAGTTCATACTGTAATCACCTTCACTACATGTTTGCTCAAGCAGAATCATTATTCTCTATGTACTTTTGAGAGAGTTCTCAACAATCTTTTTGTTTCAGAATCTCTTTCTACTATATTGATTATTGGAGGTCCTAAAAGAAAATGTGATTATCCACTACATTGGCATCAAAATGATCAAGGCATTTTGCTACTGCGAACAATGACAGATACCAAACAATAAAAACTGGTTAAACAATACTCGAAGAAGACTAATATAAGTAAAAACCTGGTGTTGAGTAGAAGGCAACAATACCCAAAAAGGAATCTATATTATATACTACAACAATAAAATATAGGGAAATGTTTTGGCAATACAAGATTTAACTTTGTGCACTCCATCATTACCAATAGTAATTTTGAACTGAGAGTAAAACTTACCCAGAACTTAAACGGAGCCACTGTGTAAACATATTACTCCATTTCATGTACTTGGTAAAATAGTATGCTTGCTTGTAAAATTGCTTTTATGATATCATCAGCTCCTCAATGTCGAATTTCCATGGTATAATGCCCTCACTCTTCAAGATTGATTTATCCCCGCATGGCAATGAGTTCATAAATCCCACATCTTCTTATATGAATAGTCATTGTTTCACCAGAAAATGATGAAACATCACAGCAATGGCGACGCAGTGCTTTCATCTAACATAGAAAGAAGATAGTCACAAAAAAAACAACAATACTTATCAAAGAACCAGGTTAAAGAAATCTTGAAGTAAAACATAGGTAGTACCTGTTCAATATCGAAATCCAGATTAAGAGAAAAAACACTAATTCCTTTTAATTTGTCGATAGCTTTTGTTCTAGAACAATTTCCGGTATTATGTCTAGTGTAATTGGTCCAGACCCCAGTTGTATTAGCAACTACAGTATGCAGAAAAAAGACAACAGGTCTTTTGCATGGATCACTTGGGTACTCTCTCGTGTTAAACGTATAACGGCTTGAAGACACATTTTTCCTCTCTTCCATGGCCTAAAAGTTCTTTGAAACAAGAGAACATCAGGAAGAAGTTGATTTCCTTCATATACTTGAAGAGCATAACCCCATGAGATTGAAACCGTCAATGAATTACTATTGTCATAGCAAACAGTCTGCTGCAAAATCCTAGCAGGATCAACACGCACAGCTTTGAAAAGATGTTCAAGAGCATGCATCCTGCTCATACCAGGAAAGATTGGTTCAACAGCATCTATGTGATGTAGTGATGCTAAAAGTGATAAAGGATGTGCTGAAAGAAACCCAAATATATTTCCTCGAACATCAACCTAGAAACAATGAAGAACATTTTAATAAAAGAATAGCCAACCAACATCATAACTACAATCATCTGGCTAATAATCTCATTTTATTTGTACAATTAGCTATCATCAACATTCAGAACATTCTGCATTCAGACAAGTAAGAATCACGAGACAGAGAAAAAAGAAAGAGAATTTGAATTCCTGAATAATTTCTAGTTCTGAACACAAGATCTCAAACTGCAAACGAGAATCCACAAGATTATAAAGCATAAAGATAAAAAAAAAAAACATTACTTTAACATCTCACTGGGCACAAGCAAGTCCTTGACTCTGAGATAGTTAATAATGACACGTAGTTTGAGACAATGGTTCAATTATATAAAAAAAAAAAAAAAAGAAGAAGAAGAAGAATCACTTTGAACCTATCAGAAAGAAAAAAAATGAAAACAAGCATAAAGAAGAATCACATACGCATTGGTTGCAACAAGTTTTACTGCATCAGCATATGTGTTATCAATCCAACTTATTAAAGAAGATACAAAGCAAAAGAAGACATATGCATAGAACAGTCAAAACAATAAAAACATAAACACCTCAAATTCGTGACAACAATAACATAAGATCGTATCGTCATAACCACATGCCTGATGGAAACCTGGTTCGACTGTCAACCGGACACCGAGCTCAGCCAAGCAAGCGAAAACCCGAGCATCACTTCCATACAAGTGAGGGTACCTATCGAGGCAAGAGTCAAGTACCCGAGCCAGAACCCGCGCCAAAGGCGCACTAATCGCATACCCACCGCCCCCAAACGCCATATCAAAATAAAATTTCTCATTCTGTTCATAACTCTCAGAACTAGAACCAATATAGTACCATTTATTGTGATCATACTTGGACAAAATTCTCACTACATTCTCAGTGAAAAATAACGTATCATCGTCTCCGAAAACGTACCAATAAATGCCAGGAACATCTAGGGCAAGAGCATCTTTGACGACGCGGGCGATCCGGTGGCCGGGGGAAAGAGACGAGGTGTTGGGTGGGATAATGATGGGTGGCAGAGATGGGGTGGGATTGGGTGTGGGACGGTCTAGGAAGAGGAAGGTTGTGTTGAGATGAGAAATGGGACTATGCCAGAGGCGGATATAAGGGGCGCGGGAGGAGAGGGAGGCGGAGGAGGAGGCAATGGAAAAGAGGATGCGGTCGACGGACAATGGTGGTGGCGTAGCAGGAGGAGAAGATTCGACGGCGGAGAAAGAGGCGGTGGGCGGGTGGAGGAGGACATGGTGGAGGTAGAGGAGGAGGAAGACGGAGAGTAAGGCCGAGAGGAGGAGGAGAAGATCCTTGATGCGTGACGGGGTGGTGGTGAAAGGTCTTGAATTGGCCATTTTTCAGTTTTCACACATTACACACAGTGATCGCACTTTCTGGAATTGGGAAATTGACGAAGGTGGTTTAACGAGAGCAGGAAGAGAAGAAGAAGAAGAATAAAATTGTGGGCCCCAGGGGGACACTTTTTGCTTTTTGGAATACTAAAATGCAAAGTTTTAGCCACAAAAAGTTTTACAATAGTTAGTAATATTTTGTTACATATAGTTATTTAATTTATAAAAAATAATAAACAACCACAACAAAATAAGCCTCTATCCCACTGTGACAATATGAATAATCTCATATCATGCTATATTTTCATTTATTTTTACATATAACAACTCAAATTTCAAAAGAAACGTACTTAATTACTCAATTATAGAAAAATATATTTCTCACCATCGAAAAGAAAAAATAATTTGGAAAACAAGAAAAATGTGTCGAATATAAATATTAAGTGCAGTATAAATATTCAGTGTTGTTCTCATCTGTATAAATTTCCTCACTCTGATAATTATAAGTTCATACCAACGACTACAAAATCATCAAGAACCACAAATACATTAATTTCCGAATGTCTCTTCAATGTAAGAAACTTGGAAACTTGGAGGTTGTCTTTCAAGAATCTGAATAATCAGTGTCAGTTGTAATAATCGGCCACCAAGACAATTATGTCCAAATTGGTGGAAAAATCGCCTCGTCCCAAGTTTAGGCCTAGACGGCCAAAAATCAAGTAAACATAGATTTTAAAAAAAAAATTGTATCGAGCTGCTGCAAATTAACTTCTAGCTATTTCTGCAACCTTGGAAGTAATAGGTGTGGATTCCATTAATTTTACATCATATTCGTTGAATCCTGATCGATCTAGAGAAGTTAACAATTGAACATTGAGATCGATTTTTTTGGATAAATGTATACATTATACATACATACATTCAATGTGATTGTTCCATAAATAGCAGGAAAAAAAACAATAGTCAAGGATCATCATCATCTGTCTCATGATCATGCAATATCCAAGAGCCATTTTCCAATTGAACCATGCCCTTATTCTTTTCACACCACCAGTATGTGGGAATCAAGTATTCATCTCTTAGAGCACTTGATTTCTTGTTCACAAGAGCAATATCCCTTTCAACTATAGCCCCCGGCCTTGCTATTGCCAGTGGATGCAAATAAGCTGCCTCCAAATTATGCCAAGTCGAAACGTCTCCGGGTTTCAAGAAAGGCGACATTGTACTATCAACCGTTAGCGCTACTCCAACACCCGTGTAATCGAACAATGGTGGTAAATGAGGGATAATGTCCGGGAAGTTGTAGACGTTTAATATGTGGAGATCGTTCATCGACCTCAACGCGCGCCTAAAATTCCAGTCGCCGACTAGTGGGCTACCGAAGTTGAAAGCTGTTACAGGACAGGTCTTGTTTGGTTGGCTGCTTAGCTTGCTGTAGCTATTGCAAACAATGTCTGCTGCATTTAGAGTTGCAAGTGCTGCACCCAAACTGTGCCCTGCTACTGTTATGCTTATTTCTTCGTCCTTGTATTTTTCCACTTGTTTTTGTACTTCTGATAGAACCTGGTAAATTGGAAGCCAGAAAGGTTTGAATTTTGTCACATAATGATTTGCAAAAACGTATGCTTTTTGAGAAAGTGATTTAATATAAGGGATAATTACAAAAAGTACCCCTAAGGTTTGACCTAATTATAAAAAAATCCTGCTAACTTTAAAACTTACAAAAAGTACCCTTGAGATTTGAAATATATTTCAAAATCCCCCTTCATATTTGTAAAATCATTGCAGATTACCCCTTAATTTTAACACTAAATCAAACCTCAGGGGTACTTTTTGTAAATTTTAAAGTTAGTTGGGTTTTTTTGTAATTAGGTCAAACCTCAGGGGTACTTTTTGTAATTATCTCTTAATATAATGAAGTGAAAAGTAGGTGAAAATCAGAAGTCGACAACAGTGTTTATAAATAGAATCTAAAAGATGATCTATTCAGAATATTCAGTTGTTGTGCTATTGTTCAGATCCAATCTAAACAGATTGCGCTTTCATGGAAATTTGTGACCAATCCGCGATCAAATTCATTGGTACCAGATTTGTCCAACAATTGAAACAATTTTGTTTCTACTGGTTTTTATCTATGCTAGTTTTACCTTCGTAAGTCCGGTAGATTCATCTAATAAATATCAGGCTTGATCGTTTTACCTGATCACGCGCACTCGTTTTGTTGAACTTCGATTCCCGATTATCCGAAGTATAAATCGAAAGATAGCCTTCGTGCACTCTAGCATTACCACTAACTCTCCCAACAATCTCTGCTGCTGATGCCAAAGGAAAATCCAAATCTTTCACCCATTCAGCAAGCTCAATTGTCCCCCTCCAAGCAACCAAAATGTCCCTTCTTCCCAATGCAATTTTCCCTTCATCGGTCGCCACGACAACGTACCCCATCCAGTTCGAATCCTTACACCACGCTTCTTCACACAACGACTTCACAATAAACGACTCTGGAACACAAATGTTCGACGTCGCATAAATGTACTTCACGGCCGTGCTTGAACGGATTGCCTTTAACTAATCCGACCCTGGAAAAAGATTCCTCCGCGAATATCTGCTGCTCCCTGCGAATTTAGACCGTCTGTTCGAGTTGAACGTGTCGTACGTCGCTTGAGCCATAGCGCCGTAGTGGATAATATATTGTTGTAAATCACTGTCCAGAGGTTTCAGGAGGTTTTGCCAGTTGTTCTGGCCGCTTAGCAGCCTCCATCGTTTTGGTATGCTTTTTATGATCATCGTCGTATCATTAAAAGAATTCAAATAAGAATATTGTATTTGGAATGTTTATGTGCATACATATACTTGACAACAAACTAATTGCTCTAGCATATATTTTCTTGATTTGATCATATTTTCTGACCTTATGGTTACAAGTCATGAATTCTTGGGAATTCTAATTTCAAGAGTTGACTAAATATGCTATTAGGACAGACCTAATTAAACACTTTTATTTTTCTTTTTTTAGAAGTATATTCATGCATATTTTGTGATCCAGATTGTTAGAAGAATGTTACAAGGAACCTTTAGAGTTAGTTATTACACACTAAATGAACGATACTTTTACCATGGTTTTAGCTATCAGAGGTAGAGTTATATATGTTTCGTTTATATATTCTGATGGGATTAGGTCAATTGATGAACATATTTTTCAATAACTAATTTCCTTGATCACATTTTCGTGGTATGAATTCCCAATAACTATAGAGTTTGCACAAACTTTGATCTATCTAATCTTAGGGAGTGTTGCAAAAACCTCTACTTTTAAGATAAGTGATTTGTTGTAGCAAAAGTGACATTATAGTAGTTGAGAATCTTAAGTTGATAGTATTTGCAAATAGAATCAAAAAGTTGAATAAGTTAAAACATAATAAGTTGTAAAAGTGTATGTGTAAAAGTCAAACCAGAAGAAAAATTAGAAATCTAGAACACCATTTCTCTTGTTTTTAGATTCTGGTTACATTGTCCAAATTAGAAGCAGAGTTGGTTTTTAAAAATACTAAATACTAAACGACAAGTTTTTTTTCATCCAAAAGCTGACAATTACTTTTTTTAAGTGCTTGCAAACAATCGCTTAGACCATAAAACTTGCAAAAAGTAGGCAACCCTTGTGAGTCAACAATGTTGAGAGCTTAGCACTTGGCAAAATCTCACATCTATTTTACCTTCAAACAAGTAAGAAAACCCCAAAGCTTTTAAGTTTCCTAGTTTTATTGTTCTCACTTCTCACATAGAGTTTTGATCAGTGGGAGGCGGGTTGTAAATCATGGGCATTGGGCTCAATAACACCTAGAGCTGGCAATGGGCCGGTCCAGCTCGAGCTTATCGTGCTTTTGCGAATTTTAGGTTGGGTCGGGACGGCCCAATTTTGGTCGGGTCACGAAATTACCTGGCCCAGCCCAGCCATGTATACACATGTAGAAAATTTTCAGGTCAGTCCGTCGGGCCATTCTGGCCCGACTTTTTTCGGGCCTAAAAAGTTACATCCCAACCCAACCCAAAACTCGGGTTAGCTGGGTCGGGCTGGATTTTACCACCTCTAATAACACCACGTGAAGTGTTAATATGATATCTTTCAGCACATAATCAATCCATAAACTTAAGGGATAATTACAAAAGTCCCCTAAGATTTGGGATAATTACAAAAAAATAAAAAAAATAAAAACACAAGAGAATTTTTGAAAATTTCCAAAAAAATACCAACATTAGGTTATTGTGAATTTACTAGGTCATATGTTCAGTTAGCAATTAGACCGAAAAAATGAAATCTCTAAATTGATAATCGATTCCGGGGAGAAATTTGAAATTGGCGGACATTTTAGTCCTCAATCTGCTATATTAAAAATTATTGTCCTAAATTACAAGTTGAAAAAGTTATTGTCCTGTTTTGCGACCACCCAATAGTTAGAGGACATGTTTTGCAATTTAGACAATACTAAAATAATAAAAAAAAGTATCAAAAATTTGCAGTGTGCGTGTGCCCCTTTTCCAGAACCCACATTTTGGTACAAAAAACGAAAATTCTATCTTAAACCCATTCTTCCTCTGCTTTTCCCTCCCCGATCTGCTATAGAGAATTGTTAATACCCAGAGAGTGTGAGCATTTAGCAAAAACCCAGAGCTTGAACTGTAGTTTTCGAATTTTACATACCAAATAAGACAATCATTTTAAGTTGTTATTTAATTGGTAGGTTTTTTCGATAAATCCCCATGGCTGATAATGCCAAGGAAGATTTTTTGCAGTTGATCAAGCGTGCCGGAGCTTTTCTCACCGTCAAGATTTCAAATCTACTCCGCCACCTGGTTTGTTTCAGTATTTTCTGTTTCGGGTTCTTTTTTTCTTTCGGCTGATCTTTATTCATTTCCCCCCCTTTTTTTTGTGACTTTTGTGCATTGGCAATCTTTCATTGTGTGGGTTTCTCTCATCTTTTTTTAGTTGCTGAAAACTGGGCTTCAGAGTTTAGCTTTGCATCCGGGTTTTTCTTTTTTCTTTCCTTTTTTCCTGGTTCTAGTTGAATTTTGTGATTTGGGTTGCGAGTTGGTTGTGTTCAGTCGAAAAATTGCTGAAACTTTTATGGGGTTTCTTGTAATTTTATGAAAATCGGGAATTTTGTTGTAAAAAGAATGACATTGTGAAGTAGTATTAGGATTCATGCTTTGATTGAGTACTTCATAAATGACTGAAAGTTGGTCATGGAGCAAAAATAAAGGCTTAAATCATGCGGCATGGTTATAATTGAAGACAACGACAGATAGTTGCTGGAGTAAATGTTTATCTTTTAAAAACATGTGCTGCTTCATATTGGAAAAGTTTAAATCTTGTTGAAGGGGTTTTAAAATAATCACTATTTTCCTTTTTCATATGTAATTGGAACGAAATTCCACGCAATTATGTAAAAGAGGAAGTTAGTATTCTGCAGGGATTCTGCACAGGCCAAAAAGTCCTTTCTCTTGGCATAACTTTCCAGAAATGATTGCATGCTTTGGTTGTCTCCATAGAGACTGCAGTCAAATTCTGAGAAAATAAGAAATCACCTATGAAAAACTAATTAGGTGTAGCCTTTTGAATTGCAATTAAAATTCTAAACGAAAGGAAGGACAGAGTGTCATACACATGATACTTATGAAAAAACTCTGATCTTTTAGGCTTTAGCACCTTGCATGGAACATGCTACTTTTTTCTGCTTGTGGGCGATGCATGTTGATGTGTTGTTTATCTTCATCTTATAACTTACAAATGAAAATTTTGACTAGGCCTTATCAGAAAGTCTTCTGGAATGGCCGTTTGTAGGATATCACAATGGAGAATTGCCCTTGAGTTCTGCAAATTAATTTTTGGTCTAATGACGTCTTGTTAATTCTTTCTTGTTGCAACCTTTTGGCATTGAGCAGTTAAGTTGTGATTCATGCAAAAATTTGAAATTTTGTTTTACCAACAGAAGTATCCGGTGAATTCCCAAACACTATAGGTTTACACCAGGGATCCGCTTTAAGTCCTTACCTTTTTATCCTAATAATTGATGAAATCACTAAACACTTACAAAAATCCATCCCTGAATGTATACTATTTGCGCACAATATAGTTTTAATTGATGAAACAAGGGAAGGAGTAAATGCAAAATTGGAAGCTTGAAGAGAAGCACTCGAATTAAAAGGTTTTATTATAAGTAAGGCTAAAACAGAATATATGGAATGCCGCTTTAGTAAAAACAATAGGAACAATGATACAAATGTTGAAATTGATGGACATGAAGTGAATATAATAAAGAATTTTAAATATTTAGGATCTATAATTGAAGAGAACGGAGAAACCAATAAAGATGTCACACATAGGATCCAGGCGGATTGGAATAAATGGATGAGCGCATCTATCCTTTGTGACCGTAAAATACCATTAAAATTAAACGGAAAATTTTATAAAACAGCCATAAGGCCCGCAATGCTTTATGGAGCAGAATGTTGGGCGACTAAATATGAACACGAACAAAAAATGAGGGTAGCAGAGATGAGAATATTAAGATGGATGTGCGGACACACTAGATTAGATAGAATAAGAAATGAACACATTAGAAACAAAGTGGGAGTAACACCAATAGATGAGAAAATTAGAGAAACACGATTAAAATGGTTTGGACATGTTTATAGGAGATCTTTAGATACACTTGTGCGACGTGTAGAAGATAGGGAATCACTCACACAAATCAAAAGAGGCAGAGGAAGACCTAAAAAGACTTGGAAGAAACTATTGAACAAGACATGTTATACCTAGAAATAAATGAATATATGGCTTATGAACGTAAACGATAGCGCGATATGATCCGTATAGCCGATCCCACATAGTGGGATTAAGGCTTAGTTGTTGTTGTTTTACCAATTGAAATTTCACTTTGACTAAATGAACTGCAGGATTCACGATCCTTTGGCGCCATAGCAGGGCTAGCATTGGCAATAGTTTTTACTTGGAGATTCATACGAACACCTAGAGGGCCACAAAGAAGGCAATCTAAGAGGCAGACTCCATCAGGTAGCAGTTCTGGTGTTAGTCGTGCAAGCATGAATGATGTGTCCTCGGAGGTTAGCAATCCTCCAGAAAATTCCAGGACCCAAAATGTGGTTGATGAGTTCTTTCAGCCAGTAAAGGTAGATAATATTTGCCATGATTTTTTCCTTTTATATTTTGTGTTTGAAGTGACTCAACTTTTGTTAAAAAAAGCTATTGTCCAATTGCAGCCAACTCTCAGCCAAATAGTGAGGCAAAGGTTGAGTGAAGGAAGGAAGGTAATATTTCGTATACTAGGTGGTCTATTTTCATCCGATATGCACTGGACTTGATTTTCCTTTAAGTAGCAACATGAGGGCATTCCAATACTCGTGGATTAGAAATATGTTTACCAGGTTTTATGTTTATATGTATAACCTATTTGTGGATCTTTGACATGTTTATATTATTGTTTAAATCATTGATCAAGTGATAAAACAATAATAAGCTCAAAATACTCAAATAGGCTTCAAGATAATAACTTCAACTAAGATTAAAACATCCAACAAGAGTTCATTAATCTACTTCCAAAACCCGGAAATCTCTTGAGTTTAGCTACACATGATTTCTAAGCAACTCATAAACAAATTGTTCAAAGCCATTACAAAATGAAAATGAAAGATTGAAACTAAAAGAGAAGCGAAAAACTTAGGAAAGTCGACAATCTCTCGATATATCTCCGTTCCTCAAGCTCCGTGCAACCCGATTGTCTCCTTGATGTCTCCTTCCAAGAATAGACCATTATCTTGTGTTGTAGATCCCAAAAATGCGAGAATATCCTTGTGTGCGCCCCCAAAGCCTTTTTATACCCACTTCTCGGTTTAGGGCATAATTCTGCAGATTATGGGATTCAGTAGACGCACGGGTGGTGCGTCGGGCACGGGCTTCCGTGCGCCATCCGTTCAAATCATCCGATCTCAGTAGAGCGCACGGGTGGTGCGTCGGAGCACGGGCTACCGTGCGCCATCCCGTTGAAATCATCCGATCTCTGTAGAGCGCACGGGTCAAATGCGTCGATGCACGGTCTACCGTGCGCCATGCTGGCTCAAATTTTCTCCCCTCGGGGTGCACGGTGGTGCACAAAGCACGCCCAATCCGTCGCTTCATGTATTTTCTTTATACGCTCATCTTTCGCTCTTTTTGGCTTCACTTTTCGTATACTCACTCGATCCTCCGTGTTTCCACTTTGCTATCCTCGTATTTGTATTCAATTTGCTTCAAATATCATGAAATCCCTACAAAATAAGCAAAGTGTAATATCTTTTCCACAAGAAGTGAATATGTAACATTTAATGCGAGTATGTGCATGTTTACCCATCATTATAGCCAGAAATACGCCTCAAAATACATGCAAAACTCACACCTATCAATAGGTTAAGATTCCATCGTGCCTTCTTTGGTGCATTTTGAACCACATATGGTCTAAAGGGTTCATACGTCCTCTTATCACAGAACAACGGGCACAAAATCTAAATAAATAAATAAAAATCACATAAGTTGCATGGTTTGTCTATGTTTCCACTTCACTGGTAATGGGGAGATCATAATTTTGCCTTCAGTTGTTGTGTCCTTGCACCCGCATTTGCATTCAGACCTCTGTTAGACTGTTACTGCTGAAATTTTGGTTTTTGCTATATTCATAATGTGGTGTTCGAGCTTTAACCTGCTTAAGATTTAGAGATCTAGCAGTAAATGCAATCTTATTTCGCTAAAATTTCAATGTTTGGCAAATGGATATCCAAACTATTTTCTTCTTCTGACAACAACAACAAACTAAGCGCTTTAATCCCACGCTCGTGGGAGTCGGCTTTATACGGATCATATCGGCCATCGTTTTACGGTCATAAGCCATATTTTTCGTTTATTTCTAGGTATAACATGTCATGTTTAATAGCTTAACTTTCCAAGTCTTTTTAGGCTACCTCTTCCTCTTTTGATTTGTGTGAGTGATTCTCTACCTTCTAAACGTCGCACGGTGCGTCTAAAGGTCTCCTATAAACATGTCCAAACCATCTTAATCGTGTTTCTCTAATTTTCTGTCTATTGGTGCTCTCCCACTTTGTTTCTAATGTGTTCATTTCTTATTCTATCTAATCTAGTGTGTCCGCACATCCATCTTAGCATTCTCATCTCTGCTACCCTCGTTTTTTGTTCGTGTTCATATTTAGTCGCCCACATTACTCGCTCCATAAAAGCATTGCGGGCCTTATGGCGTTTTATAAAATTTTCCTTTCAATTTTAATGGTATGTTACGATCCTGAAAAGGATAGAAGATGCACTCATCCATTTATTCCAACCCGCGGATCCTATGTGTGACATCTTTATTGATTTCTCCGTTGTCTTCAATTATAGATCCTAAGTATTTAAAACTCTTTGTTATACTCACTTCATGTCCACCAATTTTAACTTTCGTCTCATTGTTCTGTTGTTTTTACTAAAGTGGCATTCCATGTATGATCTGTTTTAGCCTACTTATAGTAAAACCTTTTGATTGAGTGCTTCTCTCCAAACTTCCAATTTTGCATTTACTCCTTCCTTGTTTCATCAATTAAGACTATATCGTCCGCAAATAGCATACATTCGGGGATGGATTTTTGTAAGTGTTTAGTGATTTCATCAATTATTAGGATAAAAGGTGCGGGCTTAGAGCGGATCCACGATGCAAACTATAGTGTTGGGAATTCACTAGATATTCTGTTGGTGTCTGTCGTATTTGTTATACCATCATACATATCTTTTATATGGCATCTATGTAGGCTATTTTTATTCCTCTTTTTTCCAATACGCGCCACATTATATCACGGTTGACTCTTCATCGTATGCCTTTTCAAGATCAATAAAAATCATGTGTAAATCTTGTTTTCTCTCATTATATTGTTCACATAATCGTCTAATTAAGTGTATAGCTTCAATTGTGGATCTTCCGGCATGAAGCGAATTGATTATCTAATATACTAGTTTCATTTCTTATTCTTGCTTCATAACTCTTTCCCATAGTTTCATTGTATGACTTATTAATTTAATTCCCCGTAATTTGCACAATTTTTGTATATCCCTTTGTTTTTATATATAGGTATCAATATACTTTTTTCTCCATTCATCGGGCATTTTCTTAGTTTTAGAATAACATTAAATAATTTAGTAAGCCGTATAATTCCAACTCCACCTAAACATTTCCACGCTTGATTGGTATATCATCTGGCCAACCGCTTTGCGATTTTCATTTTGTTTAGTCTTTTTGTTTCATGAAGTTGAATTCTACGATAAAAGGTACGGTTTCTATTCGATTGAGATTGGCCTGGAGTTCCCTAATGTGACTTCATTCCTCTTGGTTCATTAAAAAGATTATTGAAATACCTCTTCCATCGATCTTTTATGTCCTCGTCTTTCACTAAAATGTTTTCATTTTCATCTTTTATGCATTTAATTTGGGTTAGATCTCTTGTTTGTTTTTCTCTAAATTTTGCTATTTTATATATATCTTTCTCTCATTCTTTAGTATCTAGTTTCTTATAGAAATCTTCATATGCTTGGTTTTTGCTTCATATATTGCTCTTCTTACTACTTTTTTGGCGTCTTTATATCTTTTAAGGTTTTCTTCGTTTTTGAGGAATATAATACTTTATAACTAGTTCGTTTTTCCTTTACCTTTTCTTGGATTTCTTGATTCCACCACCATGACTCTTTATTCCATTTATTACCATTTGACACCCCTAATGTTTCTTTTGCGATCTTTTTCATTTGAGTAGTTACATAGTTCCATGTTTCATCGGCTTTGTCTTCCACTTTCCAATTAATGGTTTCTACTTAGAGATTTGACAAAATTATCTCTTTTTCAATATTCTTTAAGTTCCACCACTTAATTCTCGGTATGTTAATTTTCTTTCTCTTTAAGTGTATGTTAATAAGTTTGATATCCAAAACTAGTAGTCATGTTGGGTGGTGATGCTTTCTCCAGGTATTACTTTGCAATTTTTGCATATTTTTAATCGTTTTTACGGTTAGAAAGTAGTCATTTGTGATTTGTTAGGACCACTTTTAAATGTGATTAAATGTTCGTCTCTCTTTTTAAAGAAGGTATTACCTATAATAAAATCATAAGCAAGCGCAAAGTCAGGATGGTTCTACCCTCATTGTTACGCGAGCTAAAGCCATATTCTCCATGGACCCTTTCATAATCTTCATTATCCTTCCCACATGTCCATTTAAGTCTCCACCTATGATGACTTTTTCATTTTGAGGATTGATTGCATTAGAGTTTCTAAATCTTCCCAAAATTTAGCATTTAGTAGCATCATCTAATCTACTTGAGGTGCATATACACTAACAATATTTATAAGTTCGTTTACCTACTACAATTTTAAGGGATTGAATCCTATCTCCTTTTCTAGTTACTCTACTACTTGATCTATGAAGAGAGGATCTACAATGATACCCACCCCATTCCTAGTTCTATCCTTTCCACTATACCAAAGCTTATAACCTGTAGTATCTAGTGTCTTAGCCTTCTCACCTACCCATTTAGTCTCTTGGATACACATAATATCTATGTTTCGTCTTTTCATAATATCTACGAGCTCTATAGTTTTACCTGTCAAAGTACCTATGTTCCAACTGCCAATTCTATACTTTCTAATTTTCTTATTATCATTTGTGTTCCTCTTATTAGTGTGTGAGGGCTCTTGTGTATTTTTCACTACACCCAAGCCCTTATAGAGGTGTAGCGGTCCTTGCCAAGACACCGCAGTCGGACCCTGCGGCGCACTCCTTACGGGGAGCATCCTAGCCTTACGCGAGTTCTTCTTATTTGACCTTTTTGTTGCAGGTAACATGTCGGTTGCTTGGTGTAATCCTAGAGGAAAGCAGCCCAGAAGAGCTTCAGGTTGTTCCCTTCTTTTCAAATCCTTAACATATGATATTATCATTAAGAAATCACTCATTCTTGTGCTTTACTTGATTTCCACCAGAAGCAAGCAACTGTCAGATCATCAGTACTAGAGGTTCTTCTTGAGATCACGAAATTTTGTGATCTTTATCTCATGGAAAGGGTGCTGGATGATGAAAGTGAAGTAAAGAACTGACTATCCTAGTTTATTTCATTTATCTTTATTTTAATGTGAAACTATTTTAAGGTGATATGTATATGAGTATGGAGTAGTGGACCCCACCCCAACAAAAAAAAAGAAAAAAATACTCATTGAATGGATTAAACACTTTACTTGGCTCTTATCTGACGTTCTTCAGCATTTTAGATGTGTTGGTAGTATATTGTTCCCTGTAAATACTCTTAGGTTGCAGTTGGATGGTAGGATTTGGATTTGGGGAAAGGATTTGAATTTCAAATAACTCCATATAAGATGAATTTGAAATCCATTATATAATGATTTGTTGCAAACAAATCTCAATGGACTTGTTATTATGGATCTTAGCTCCAAGTCGAGCCTTAGAAAACCAGTATTATTAATAAGCGGGCGGAGTACCTTTCAGATTCCAAATCTTAATGTATCTCATTTTACTCTGAAGCTTTTATTGGTTCTAGTATTTATGAAACTTTGTCATTGCCAGTTTGTGGGAATTGCTTCAAAATCACTAATATGCTGAATAAATTTATGCAGAAGAAAGTTCTCATAGCTTTGGAAGATGCTGGGTTTTTTACATCAGGTGGCTTAGTAAAAGATAAGGTAATGCCTAACTGTAGGTGCTTTTTTCCTTTTCAGATCAATCCTTTATCAATGCATGTCTTTTGATTTTTTATTACTTAATTTTAGTCCCACGATAATAAACTAACAATCAATATCGTCGGGATGTATGTGATAAAATATCATCTCCATTATTTTATGATCAGCCACTTTAATCAACCAGGCACCTGGTTCATTTTTGTAACCTTTTCGATTAAATTGCTATTTGTATTTTATTATCTAATACATGAACCTTCAGGTTCTTTTCTGTAGCACGGAGAATGGACGGGCGTCTTTTGTCAGACAACTGGAACCAGATTGGCATATCGACTCAAATCCTGAAATTGTTACCCAGTTAGCTGTATGTACATCTTCTCTTTAGTTTTGAATCTCTATCTTTATCCTGTTCCACTTAAAAAGAATTTGCTGTTTATTTTTCCAACTTAGTGAAAGCATGGAGAGAGAATCAACTAATTGTGTATTCTAAATTTATGCGACGAATTTTCTATGTTACATTATTAGCCAGCCCGTAACAAACAGTTGCCCAAATACTCGACAATTTTTGCAATTGATTGTTGTAGAATAGTAGAATTCATCTTTCTCTCTTATCTCACGATGCCTTTTAAAAAAGGTAAATTGGTGTTTATTTTTGTAGCTTTTTTTTGGATACAAGATTTTAGGGATTACAATCCATTGCAGTTCTAAAACCAATAGCAAATTGAAGTTATCAACACATTAACTAATTATGCAGGTTGAACTTTGAAGTGCTCCATAATTTCAGGAATTTTAGAAAAATATTACTTCAAAAAAAGCACCCTAAGGATAATAAGACCGGAATTTCTGTGGTGTTAATTCATTTGTTGTTGCCTTCGAATGGAAGGTAGTTTTTAGCTGGTGGAAATTGAATTGTAGATGCGTGTATTTGTATTTGCGAAAGGCAGTGAATGGTTTTCATTCTTCCACTTGTTTCTTTGAAATATTCATATACAAGCTTTGTTATGAAATGATATGCTTGTTTTATCATTTTTCCAGAGATTCATCAAGTATCAACTTCACATATCTCCTGACAAGCTCGAACGACCTGCCTCCAATGTTTTCACCGCAACATCCTTGGAACAGTTCTTTGGTTCTGTTTGATGTGCACTTGTAAGGGAAAATAGTTTGTGTTTGTTTTTTTTTTTTTCCCCCTTCTAAATGTTGAGTCTGATGAGATTAATATGTGGTTTGTTGATCACCTGCAGATGCAGAGTATCAGATGCAAAACATTTACTTCAGTCTTTCGACCGAATGAAGTTTTTTGATACAAGGATAGAACTGCTGCTAAATTGATAGTCCGTTGATGTACTTTCCAAGAATGTATAAATAATTTAGAAACAATTTTTTTCCTTGCTTGATATTTTTTTAAGGGTACCTTGTTGTGTCACAATCATCCAGACCTCCTTTTTTAGCTTAGTAAGACTTCAATATAAGTCTTTGTTTGTTTAAACCAAGTGGAAATGTTTGAAATATCTGTAGCAGGTTTATGATCCTAAGGATGAAATAGAAGGTGTTCGATATTTTTTTTTACTTGTTTTTAAGGAATGATAAAATTAGCTTGCCTGTTATGATGCTAAGACTTCAAATTTGAATTTGTTGTGCACTTTTATGTAGTGAATAATTAGTACTGACTTATTTTTCCTTTAAACTGATATTTTTTTTTAAAAAAAAAATCTTTATTTTTAGAACATAGTAACTTCTTATTATGAACTTCTTTTATTTTAATTCACTTTTTTTAAAAGTATGAATTTTGCAAGCACTCCTTAATATTTGGTATTTGATATACATATATAAGTTACTATATGTTACGGAAAAGTAGAATATATTAAAAAAGTGTTTGATAATTAAGTTGTAAAACCGTTTAAATTTGTGTATAAAAAAGTAGAAATGACTCACTTAATTTCGAAGTAGTAATTTGTGTATATATTGTGTGGTATATGTGTACTAAAAATATTGAATATGTATGTGTGTATTTATATATTCACATCTATATAAAGCTTTCAAAATACATATATCAATATGTATTAATACATACAATAGTAAATATATTTATATAGACAATTGTTATTGAGTATATTTATATTCACAGATACAAAAATATATAAAACTGCACGTAACAAATATTTATAACAACGAATAAGTATATTAATCGTACAAACTCATAATATACAAAATAATTTTGGATATACATAATTATCTATTTATATAAAAACCATATATATATATATATGTATTTATGTATTTGTAAAAATTCTTATATATTTGACACTATTTAAATATAATATTCATATGAGTTCATTTTCGAGGAGAGAAACATGTCCAAAAGAATTCAACATATTTTAAGGGGAAAAAAAACAAAAGTAAAATAAGAAACATTAATAATCATCTTTATACTTATTAATTTTCATAAACTAACAGAACTCAAATAAACATTTGAAATTACTAAAAGACTATTTTCTTTAACCATGACAAATCATTTCCTTTTTCCTTTTTTTCCTTAGCAATTGCAAACACTACTTGGTGGTGGCGACGGCGGCGGCAAGCCACAGGAGCAGAGCATAAACGAAATACTTCACGAAGTATATACTGGAGACTAGAGAGATAAAGCAGGCAAGGCTTTTTTCAAAGTGTTCAATGGAGGCCTCCATCTGCCCAATCGATGCCCAATTTTCCGGCCAAATCTCCACCCTTCTCAGCCCTCCGCCCCTTCCTCAAGTTCAGGTACACATCTGTACAAAAAATGTTTATGCATAAATATTTAATTGTTTTATGTTTATTTAGTGTGTTATTAATACTTTTAACAGGAATACTTCGAAGCGCTTGTAGCTGAAAGGCAATGCTCTGGACTTAGAGTGAAACCAGATAGCGAGCATGGAAAAGGTACCTTTTTTTTGTTTTTTTAATTTTGCGTGTTATCCTTTTTCTTTTTAACTAAAATGTTGAATTTTATGTTTGATTCTTTGTTATTGAGTTGCTGCGAAAGAGCCCTTTTCATTTGTGGTACTAATCTTCCTAGAATTTGATGCATATGATGGAGGAATGGTGAAAAAAATGTGTTAAAGCTTTTACCTTTGTTGAAGATTTGATATGAAGTGGTAAAACTAACTGCAGGGGTTTATAGTGAGGTAGATTTTCAAGAAGGCGACCTTGTTTTGAAGGATCAAATGCTTGTTGGTGCCCAACATTCATCTAATAAGGTGTGGTGATATGTGAATTCATTTCTTCATAGTCATTTTTGTAGCAAGTTTCTTCATTAGTTGTTTATTATTTATTTATTTTTCTTTTTTTCTTGTTCGTGGAAGATTGATTGTTTGGTGTGTAGTTTTTGCTTCCGATTCATTGGCTCGATAGAGCTTCAAATTGGGAGGAAACTGTATTTGGAAGTGTTGGGGGTTTCTGCAGTTGACGAATGTGGGTCATCTAATGAAATGAGATGTAGTAGTTCGTCTGGAAAAACTCGTCTCCCACAAGATACTATCCAATCATTAATGAATGGGAGCTTGCGTCTGCCCTGTTCGGAGAATTTCCCTCTGCCTTCGGTTGTTCCATGTGTCGGAGGATGCGAAGAAGCTTATTATTGCAGGTAGATTACATGTTCAATCTTTGTTGTATAGACATAAAAAGTAGTTTTCTTTGTTTAAACAATGTTAACTACTTTGTTTTGGGGAACTTAACTTTCACTATCTTAAAATAAACAGTCAGTGTCACTCTTTTAGGGGTCAGAGCCTTGTCATATCATTTTATTGAGTTGGTTTCAGCTGTTATGAAACCTAATCATGTTATTTGAAGTGCCTTACTAATTACTATTTGCATGAGGTATGTGTACCTTTGATAATAGGCAATATGGCTGTTACATTTTACAGCTAAGTTAATCTATTTGTTCAGATTTTGATTCATTACATGGCTTTTAATTGAACTTTCATTATTATAGTCGAAAAGCTCAAATATTAGGATTTTGGACTAACCATCTGATTAGAGCAGTGTGATATTCAAACTCGCTCTATATTTAAATGCAATTTTATTACTTTTTGCAACTCATTTCAGCATCTCATAATAAGATTAACTTCTGTAGCAAAACTTGTGCCGAAGCTGACTGGGATTCATTCCATTCGTTACTTTGTACTGGGCATGGATCTTTATCACCAAATACAGAAGCGCTTTTGAAATTCATGAAGCATGCTAATGGTAAAGCTGTAAATATTTCAGTGAATTCATAACTGTCCTTGAGTATAACTTTCTTATTATAATTTTTTTACCTGAATAACATGCTTCCACTATCTCCGTTTTTCCAGAAACAAATGATATCTTCATCCTTGCTGCTAAGGTAATTGTTTGATGAGTTATGTTTTGCATTGTATTATTTTAAGAAATTCTTCTTCAGTTATGAGAAAGTTTAATATTTCGTAATGATACTGAAGATTGTGATTTGAATAGTAGATTTAAATGAATGCAATGCAAACTGCTAGTTGGTCATTTATACACAAACATGAGTACTGGTGCCTAAGTTCATTTTCAGGAACTCTACAGATTGAAAGTATATAAATAATGAGTTGATTGGTTGTCAGCCGCCGAGGGTGTGAAAAAGTGTGCCAAGAGAGTGTTTTTGTTCCCGAGAATATCATTTTCAGCACACTTCTCGTGTACAAACTATATAAGCAACATGATAGTTTTAACCACATGATGAATCTGGAACAAATTTTTTGTTAGTATAAGGGTAATTTATACATTATAGTTTAAACGATGCTAGATTTCAGAAAATCAATTTCTCTGAACTCAGAAAATATTGAAAGAAATTACATCTCATATATTTTGTCAAATTTAACCAAGTACTTTGTGTGAAATGATCTGCTTTATCTATTTAATTTGAGATATCTCACTGGTCATCACAATTTTTATCAGTAATGCATCATGACCGCCTACTTTTAGGTGAAAGCATGTGCTTTATCTATTTAACTTTAGATATCTCACCGTTAATCATATGTTTTATCTTCTGTTTCAGGTAATTTCATTTACCATATTGAGATACAGAAAGTTGAAAGCAGCAAATGTTGAACAGCAAGAGAAGCGTTATACTTCTAAACCGTGCAATAGTTGTATCTTCCCTTTGCTATTGGAGGCATGGAAACCAGTGTCCATGGGATTCAAGAGAAGGTATTCCAAAAGTCTTTACCTCTCAAAGACTACTCTAATTTTATTTTATCTCATATACAACATTCAGAGCTTAAGTTGTTCTCTTATTATGTCAATCATGCATTCGACAGGCACAAAATGCTATGGAAAATAAAATTGTGTTATAACAGAGTATTATTAGACCCTCTATCAGTCACTACAAAATGAGACTATTCCTGAAATATTCCGAAGCATTTTTTCACGTGTTAAGTATCCTCATATAATTAATTTTAAGCTCGTATCGGTTATCCTTTTTTTTCCGCTTATGTTAGAAAGTTCTAATATCTTATGAGCCCTAACATTTTATAAAAATATAGGAATTTATAAAGTATCTTAGACAAATATAAACACTACCATAATATTTGTCTTTGACACTTGGACATGAAACTGGTCTTATGCCTAGAAATAGTTAAAATCAGCCGGCATTTGAAGATAATGTTTCTGGGTTTTTTAAGGTGGTGGGACTGCATTGCTCTGCCAGAAGATGTTGATTCTTGTGATGAAGCCGAATTTAGAATGCAAATAAAGGACTTGGCATTTGAGGTAATCCTCCTCATAGAAATATCTAATAGAAAGTTTGGTAGATAATTTAAGGTTTTTTGGTTTATCCTGATCAATTTGTCATGGATTGCTTGAATGAAAAATAGGTACAAATGTATTCATGAAAAATATCGCCCATTTTACCACAATTTAGCCTTTTTGCCTGAAATGCTATGAGCCTGTAACTAGTAAAATTCTCTAACAGAGCTTATACTGTTTTGGGCAAATCACTTTTGTAGTCCCAATAATTTGAAAATCATCATCCTCCCCTTAAGTTTTAATTGCATGTTAGTTTCTATTGAAAGTGGTGATGTAATTTGGTGGAACAGTTGTATAAATCATTAGATAGAGATGAGGGTAGCAGAGATGAGAATGCTAAGATGGATGTGCGGACACACTAGATTAGATAGAATAAGAAATGAACACATTAGAAACAAAGTGGGAGTAGCACCAATAGACGAGAAAATTAGAGAAATACGATTAAGATGGTTTGGACATGTTTATAGGAGACCTTTAGATGCACCTGTGCGACGTTTAGAAGGTAGAGAATCACTCACACAAATCAAAAGAGGGAGAGGTAGGCCTAAAAAGACTTGGAAAGAAGCTATTAAACATGACATGTTATACCTAGAAATAAACGAAAATATGGCTTATGACCGTAAACGATGGCGCGATATGATCCGTACAGCCGACCCCACGTAGTGGGATTAAGGCTCAGTTTGTTGTTGTTGTTGTTGTTGTAGTTGTATAAATCATTACTCAACCCTAATGGGTTTTTATACAATGTACAACATAATTGCTAAATTCCCATAAGACCTAACACCCTCCTTTGAGCTGAAGCATAGACATCATATGCTCCAACCTGGTGCAAATATAACCAAGTACAGAAGCAAGCACACTTTTTAAAAAAAAAAAAAGAAAAACTGAAAAATGACGACCACAACTTAGCAGAACTTTCACATGAATGACAATCAAAATGATAATGAAGTAGCATAATGAACTACCACTCATTGATCTTAACAACTGAACCCAACTAACTCAGGGAGATGATATATGTTTGAACAATTGGACGATAATTCCACTTGCAATACCTGCTCTGACAACTATGCCAATGAATGATAACTCTAAACACAACAACGTCAATTGACAAGGATGGTAGATCGACGGACATGGATGGCCCAACATTGTCTTTAACAACTAATAACGCGAGTGACAACTGCGGTCATTAAACTGGATAACCAACGAACTGGTGAAAAAAAAAATCAGTACGACTCCAACAAGAACAAATGACATACCAACAAACGTTATTACATAACAAACAACTTGATATACCTTGCTCTTTTCTGGAGTACCTTTCAAAATAAAAAGGGGCAGAGTACTCCTTTATTATTGAATAGTTTAAATTGAGAACTTACGCGCTGTATTAAGATGTTAAGCAAGGGAACATTTTAATATAAGCTAAGAGTTAAAGTGCTTTGCTGTTCTGACTTTTCTCATGACATGAAATTTAATGACTTGCTTGGAATTGTTCAGTCACTGCAGCTCCTGAAAGAAGCCATCTATGACGAGGAATGCGCGCAATGTATCCTCCTTATTAATGAACCAGCTGACTTATTATTGAAAAGTAGTGTAATATATGCTTTTTGTCAACATATGTAGACCTTAACCTTCCCAAGTATTTTCTCTTGATATCTATGGTCATATTATTGGCATGTTTGAGCTGAATAACCTGTAAGTCTCTCATTATTCCTATTTAACTTGTTGAATCATGTCATTAACTCTTGTTTCTGCATGCTTGAGTATCTAGAACAATACATACATGATACGTAAACATGCTAACCCTCCTATATAATAGTGATTTGGTTGTAGCATCGCCAGTTGAGGATTACTTTTTGTATATTGATGATCTTCCACCCTCCCAAAAGGTTAGGAGACATTGTTATATTTATGGTGATTACACCACGAAAAGATATTATAACATCATTGAATTATAACTCATTTGCAGAAAGAAGCTGAAAAGATAACAAAACCTTTCCTTGATGCTCTTGGGGAGGATTATTCAATTTCATGCCAAGGTATGAGACTATTCCAGATCAACTTTTTCTAAAATCATCTGCTGACTGGTGATCTAAGCAAGCCTATAAGTTCATAGCTCATGTTTTCTGTGTATTCTGAAGTTTGATCAACTTTTCAAGAACAAAATAACAAACAGATTGAGGGACATTAATACGGTTTTAGTTCATAAGGCATGAAAAACTCACTTGTTGCAAGACTTGTTCTTCAGATATATTTATTGGTGTCCTTATATGCTGTTCACTAGTCTACAGGGCTTTGGGTCATATAACATTGATTCAGTAATATCATCTCGAATTCTAGATCAATAAAAAAATCTAAATTTTGGAGTAATTTGTTGTTGAACTTTTTTTTTTTAATATTTGCTTGCATTATTGATTGAGCAAATATAATGTCTTGAATGCCTAATTGCTTCTGGAAATCAAACTATGTGTCTCTTTTGTCTGTGTAATATAACTTTGAATATGACCCCCCCACCCCCGCCCCCAAAAAAAAGAAAATACCCAAGAGAGGTAGAGGAATCAGTTGCCCTTTTAACCATGTACATAAATTGCATATCACTGCCTGTTAAATTAGTAAGACTCAAATCTTATGAACTTTTGACTTGTGTTTGGCGGCGTTTGCAAATTTGCATCAGGTACTGCATTTTTCCCGCTTCAGAGTTGTATGAACCACTCCTGTATCCCTAATGCAAAAGCATTTAAGCGAGAAGAGGTGTGTATCAGAAGTACTGTGATACCCTTGGTATAATTTTATGCATTGTATTCATTTGACAGGCCCCTTTGATAGCACGGTATGCCTCATTGTACATGATCGCTTCTTTACTTTTAAAAATTTTGGGTTGCTTCAAATGACAGACATGTCATAAAAATATTACAAAGTTGAATCCGAATTATTGTCATTTTACGTGGCTATCAACCTTGCTTCACGAGTCCATCTGTCAAAGTGAACTGCTTCTAAGGTCGCCGTTTCTTTTATTCATGATCCAGAAAAGGATTTAATGCTTCGGGCTGTTATTTGTTTAATCAGGATAGGGATGGCCAAGCTACTATAGTTGCTCTACGACCCATTCTAAAGGAAGAAGAGGTAACTGTTCATTCTGAAATACAGCCAATTCTTCAGGATCAGGCTTTGCGTGATTAAGAAAAAGGGATAATTACAAAAACTACCCCTGAATTTAGCCTAATTACAGAAATCCTGTTGTCCTTTAAAATAACAAAAAACCCTTCAAGGCATTACAAATAGGAAATACCTATGTGATGTTTATATTTGTTTTACAATTACCCCGAATAGGTGCAATTTGTAAAATAGAAACGTATGTCAAAGGGTTCTGGGGTTTTCTTGTAACTAGACTAAACTTCAGAGTAGTATTCGTAATATCCCTAAGATATATGCTTTTTAATTTTTATGTGGTCTCAAGCAGAAAAAACCTCTTTGATTCACACTTTTCAGGTCAGAACTGACATGTCCGACGCTTAAATTTTTTTCTATTTTCAGATAACTATATCGTACATAGATGAGGATCTTCCCTACGAAGAAAGGCAGGAATTACTTGCTGACTATGGCTTCAGATGTAAATGCCCCAGATGTACAGAGGAAGGGCCATAAGACAAGTAATCCATCGTACATTGCCTCAATTACTTACAACTTGGAAAAAATTGGCCATGTTTCAAGGTTTTTTTTCAATGTACCATGAAATTCTTCCAAGAATGATTTTTCCAGAGTTTCAGTTGGCATGATATACAGAAATGCAAGTTAGTGAGGATTAATTAGTGGTTCATTTCTCTTAAGAAAAATGTTAGTGAAGATCAAATATTCTAGTATTTTCATATGTTGTTTTGATGTAATTCCTACATTCTTTTTTTCCTCTATTTGAATTATCCTTCAAAAAGGGAGACAAATTTTTTTAGGGTAAAGGGAGACAATTCTCACTTCACTGTAAAAGAACAGTATAAAACCGAAAAGCGTTTGAACACATTTGACAAAATTTTAGTAGGCATCCCAAATATTTGTAACATTCGAGGGACAAAATCAAATACACATTTTCCATAAAAAATTGAATATTTTCCCCTCTTTAATTGGAGATTTAATATTTCATTTGAAGTCTTTCACTTCCTCGTTTTTTAAAAAAAAAATTCCAATTTCAATCCAAAGTTCCAATAGAAAACCAATACATCATCCTTCAAAATCGAGTATTTAGATATAAAACTTGGTAAATTGTCATTCTAAACAGTCAATTATTGGAATAATGGAAAACATAGAGGGTTTTCTATTTTAACAATCTATCCAACAGCGTTCTCCTTCACATCACCTCTTTCTAAAAAAATATACGCAGACAAATCAAATACTAATCTCAATTTGGATGCAAACCAGCAAACCAGCAAACCCAGATGAATGATATAGAGAAGCTAAACAAAGCCTTGATATGCTGAGAAAATATGAAATTCCCTGATCCCTACAAGAACCATGGTTATGGAAAGAAAAATAAAAAAAGAACCCTGCAAATTTTATACATCAATTTGGAAAGTCCGTAGTACCAGATCTTACAAAAATTTGCTTTGTACATCACATTAACGAAGATCACAAATATCAAACGATATCAACTTCCACCGTCTCCTCATCAACTCCATCGACGTCCACATTCTCATCATCACCTTTGTACTGCAAGCAAGTCAAGTTGCCCATCTCAGGTTACGTATTATAGTAGCTGAGGAACATGAAAATGAAAACGAGGTTTCCAGGTTCAGGTAAATGACATATATAGAGAGAATCCTCCTTTTATTTGATTTTTCATAGATATATTCTTAAATGTTTACAACATTAAAGATAAACGAACGCCACAAGTATCATAAACTGAAATTTCTCAACTTGGAAAAAAATGGAATGTCTGCAAACACTAAAAAAGATTTATTATTAACTTTTAGCTGAAAAAAGTTACTTTTTAAGTTTGCAAATGTCAGCTCTTGCTTTTGCTTCTCGTTACAACAACTAAGCCTTAATCCCACTATGTGGGGTCAGCTATATGGATCATATCACGCCATCATTTGCTTCTGGTTCATTTAATTAATATCTAAAAGATGGGGGTGGGTAATTCTGATTTCGGGAAAGTGCTTTTGGTATTTTTGTAAATAGAAGGAAGTTTGCCTTTGACATTCTAATCCTCAAATTTTGGAAATAATATATTGGCCTACAATAATAAGAAGGGTGTTTTTGCCTTTCTATCTAAAAGCTCATTTTGAAACTACATTTTTTCCAAACACTTCAATTTTGATTTTTTCAGCTTTTAGCTTCTATTTTGCAAACACTATAAACTTCTTATTCTCAACTACTTTTAGCTTCTGCTGCAGTATATCACCTTTTCTAAAAGCATAAGTGTTTGCAAATGTGAGCAAGAGATAGATATGCATGCTCTGGATATCTGTCTCTTCACACCCACCCACCCACCCACACACAGACACACACACACACACACATATATATATATATATGAAAGAAACGATTTCAAGAACCTGTAAATAGACATTTGGGGGGATGGGAGGCGGCGGTGGTGGCAGAAATGGTAGGCGCAGACTTTTCAATGTCACATCTGTCACAGCTCCAGTAGAAGCAGCTCCAGCTCCCTGAAGCTTATCATCCACTTCCACAACTTCAACGTCTTCATCTATTGCATGAGCAGCTATACAAGTTGATGGCAGTGTAAGGCCTCTCTCAGATACCTTGTACTGCAAGAGTTCCATGAGAAACAAATGGAATATCAAGGCACAGTTTGCTAAGGTTACGAACATCATTCCTGCAAGTTTTGTACGCATAATTATACAAGTAATGCATAATTCTCTCAGACATATGTAGTACAGGACGCTAAACTGAAGAGACAAAAAATGAGCAGTGGTTTGGTAAACAGAACTCACCCCAATTAAAAAGAAAAAGTCATATGCCACTGATTCCATAAAGTTGAAAAGAAAGAAGAAAGAAGAAAGCAAATGAATTTGCAAATCCATATTTTATCTATCTATTTCTATGTATAGTCCTTATGTAAATGAGCCAATACCCTAGTTAGATATGACATACATTTTTTAAGCTTTTCTTAGACGTAGTCTTAGATATATCATATTATTTATGTTGTTTGATTGGAGTCATTACCTTATATGATAATTAAGCATGCTCCTTATGCAATGGTCTTGAACGCTTTCTTGCCACAACTGCTGAAAAACAGCAAGAGCAGCAAATTGTTGCTACCTTGTGTTCCTAAAGGTTATCCAAGTCAATTATCCACTTCCTGACCAGGCTCAATGTTCAGTATTTTACAGAAATTTTGATCAACTAATAGGTTTCATATTTATTGTAGGCCAAAGAATTACTCTTTCATATCTGTTACGTCTCTTTTTCCAAAACCCTGTCTATTTTCAAGATTCTTCAGTGATTTGGAGAATCAAAATGCTATGTCTCCTAATAAATGAACCGGTAGACTCGTGGACACAGACTAAAAAGAACAAATTCCACTATTAATCCATACACGCACATTATCTATATAAAACAATATAGTTTCTGACAGAAAATGCTTCAACAAATACGCTCTGAAAGCAATTTTATTAGGAAACAAAAAGGGGGCACCTTGTCAGTAGAGGCAATATCAGCAGACTGGTTTATTCCTATCCTGGACTTGTCTTCATATGCCAAGGGGCCACGCCCATTATATGCATCAACATCTGCCTCAGGTTTCTTGCTATTGATCAACTGGTCATGATTCCCAGACTGTCGAGAAAGCTTTCCCACTCTAATTTTCCCAATCTCAGTCATTCCCCCAACTGGATTCACTGAACAAAGTAAAATTGTCAGCTAAGAGGCATGCATATGTGAATAAATGACAAAAGACAACAGGGTATCCTCAGCAAAGTAACTAAAAAGAAGTAATACAAAAAACAATCAGCAGGCCTAGAGACTCTTGTCGAGGAGGAGAACCCAGTTTAACTCTGAAAGCAATCATCTTATTGTTTAAACAATACATATTACTGTAATCTGAAAGTCAAAATGTACCAAGTTTTGAAAGATCAAATGAAAAGAACGGGTAGGCAATGACCATACATGTGAAAATTTGAGAAGGTTCAAATACAGGCAGCACTTGAAAAGTCAAATTTAGAAAGTAATCTTTAAGCTATTAGCCGATATATTACATGTTTTAAACAAAAGATAAAGCAATTATTATGAAGGAATATGTATAATTACCACGAAAAAGTAATGATCTGAGAAATGAACAATTTGAGCACTAGCAAGAAGTAAGGAAATCCCTAGAAGGCAGCATCTAATACAGAGATTTCACACCAAATTGTTGAACAAGTCAATGCTAAGTCTTCGCCTTAGCTATATTATATAGAAACATGCAATGTTTTTGAAATCATGCAAGTAATGTTAACAAATCAAAAAGAAGTCCCGCAACCCAAAAGTGTAGCTAAAGTTACTGACCAAGCATGCCTACAAAGAAATCCGAAACTCAGGTGCACAGTAATGGCCATGCCAAACGTGGTATGTTTGAAGTTCTCTAGCCGTGTGTAGCAACTCTTAGATAGTTCTTGAATAAGTGTAGAATCAACTAGATGTCTATAGAAACATATAAATGGTGTGAGGCTTCTCGATAAGTCACCTTTGTAAAATATCCAGTGAAATAAGTTGAAAATATTAATGGAGTGCTCTAAGGTACCATGTTTGTTCCCGTTATTTTGTGTTCAAATACCTGCCTAAATGAAGTGATTTTTGTATATATTGCAAAAACGTAAAATATGTGAACAAGATATTGAAGAATTTTACTCCAGTCCTTCAAGGAGATAAATTTACTGGAGACTCGAATATATAATGGCAGCAGAAACAAAGAGACATGAATCGTTTCATTCATACTCCAAATGACATGATAGAAAATCTTTGGCATTAATACATTTCAGCACCGAACAAGGGAAAATATGCTTCTGTTGTTTGTACTGTATGTTAAAACAAAACCACATCCTGCTTGCTTTACGAAATGTAGAAAGTAAACATAACACAGGTTTCGAAAAGGTTGGGAATCCTATGATAGCTGAGAATACTACAGAAGTGAAAAATATGCATTACTTTACCAAAGGCTATGTGAGTTGAATACTAAAAGTCTTGTGGGTCTACCTGGATTTGATGCATCATGAATTTCCAGGAAAACTCGTGACCTTTTCCTCTGGGGGGAATAATTCATTTGAACCCCATTCATTGGGCTAGAACCACCAGTTACATCATCACTCATCGTGTTGATTCTTGAATCATCTTCAATGCCTGGAGCAGCAGCATCTAAATCTAGTTGCTCACCCAACTTCTGAAGCTGAGCATGTGATCTATAAAATCCAATTACACAGTAACTCATTATAGAATCTCAATTCATAAACCAGAAAAATAAGGCAATAAAAGCGGAATGGAAAATTTATTTTCAAGCAAAAACCTTACCTCTTCAGCTCATCTTGTAACTGCAAGTGACGATTATGTGCTTTAATGAACTTCTTAATCTTTGTGGTAAACCTAGAAATAAACAAAATCAGAATGAACCAAAACAAGGGTTTAAAACAAAAGAGATGTCAATCTCCTTAACAACCAAGGGGTTTAAGAATACTCGTTAAACTTAAATTATTAAAGAACAATATTCATTGAAAACTTATTTAGTGAGAACTGATATTTTACAAAATTATTTGTGGATAAGAATCATGCTTAGAAAATAAACAATTAGAAAAATATCGTTATTAAGCATAATTAGCCACTAATTCTACAAAAATGATATCATTTTGCATTCAGAAACCAAAACATTGATGCGATTATGGCTGCTAAAAAAACTCTTGAAACAGCATTTGACATCATGGTGTGATTTTTAATTTATCAAAAGCATTAACAAACTCCCAAAAGATTTGTCAAACCAAAATCCATAAGTACTAAAGATTTTAGTACCTTTTGCGCTCCTCCACCTCTTTAGAAAGTTGCATCTCAAGCTCATGTATTTTCAAAGTTAATGTATCGGCTTCCTTAACCTTATCCTCCAGGTACATCTGTTCCACAAGCACAAAGATTACAGTTCTTGATAGATAAGAAAAATGGACTGTGAATTTGTGATAGACATCTTAGAAGACATATTCTTTATGATAAAAGATGAGGTGGGAGAAACAAAAAGATAAGAAAATAGATGGAAATAATATAGGTCGTGAAATTTCACCTAATGAAAAATATGATACATAGGATAAACGAGAGCATAGACACACATGAAATTTCACCTAGCCACACTATATATAGATACGAATAAAACTGTATGTTATGAAATTTCACCTAATAAGCACTATGATACTAAATAAACGGGAGTAAACAAAACACCTAGGCTGAAAAATGCTACTCACCCTACTATATGATATTTTCAATCTGAAGAGCAGACATGCTAAAATTTTCATGCATCCACATGGGTAACATGTATAAAGAGTGTAGAAATATCTACCAGGGGTTGGAGTGAATAGATTGAGAGAGGAAATAAGATTGGGGAGGGGGGAGGGGGGAAGAAAGAGAAACGAAAACTATCACGATCTTTTGACAGATCACAGATGTAAGAAGGCCTTTAGGTTTATCGTATGAGTGGAGAAGATGGGCCAGGGACAACAATGGGCAAAAAAGACTAATATAGCCTTGCCACTCCCATTGGCTCAGCAGCCTATCCTTCAAGCCCCATCCTACCACCTCGGGTACTATTTCTTCTATTTTTTAAACTGAGATGAAACTACACAGGTTGTCAGAATTTGAAAATGTTCTTTACATATTACAGAAAATATAAATTGGTTTCATGTAAAGAAAGCTGTAAAGAGAAGAACACATTGCGATTGAAGTTCATGTAGCTGGCAGCACAGGATGGGTGTAGGTAAAATTGGATGTGGTCCCTTGAGGTCAGGAAAATCCCACCAAAATATGGTTTAGAAACCGGTTGTTCATCAAAACTAAACTTTTCCTAGAAAATCTCATTCACAGGAATCATTTAAAGCAGAACAGGAACTGAAAGAGAAGTATCACAAAAAATCAAATCAATCCTTTTCCAGTCCTCAACAAACAAACCAACCTTTCGTCAATAAAAGGGAATTGAAGGCAGGAATCAGGATATGTGGGTTCCATACTTTCATCAGGGTTGAGAAAGAGGCAAAGCTGGTTGGAAGTGGCGACAAAGTAGGTCGCAAGTTGGGGATGAGGCAGCGAATGCAGGGATAGCCTGGTTAGAAGTGGAAGGAGGAAGGTTGTTCACAAACTGATTATTGTTTGTGTTTGTGGTGGCATATAAGTGACCATTAGAGAGCAGTGGGTAAAGGCTGGCGCAAAGAACTGGGGTGAGAATGGAGGAAAAGTAAGGAGTTGGTGATGGTAGTTTGAGGGGACAAATGACGTGCGAATGTGAGAAATGAGTCAAGTGACTACAATGTCCGGTCAGGTTAATAACTTCTGAAACAATGAAGTCGTCTATTTTTTCATAAAACCAAAGAAAGGAGGAAAAATAGAAGGAATGCTACTTGACTGCTTTCGGTAAGTGAGGAAGAATATTCATTCACACCAACCCTAAAGAAAATTGACATCATGGCATTTCATTTTGCCACAACTGCAAAGATACAAGAGGAGGGCAAATAACCTTCAGCTACTACAGCCACAAACAAATGAAACTAACCTCCAGCTGAAGTTTGTCACTCTCCAGGATCTTAATTTCAGACTGTATTTCTCTCAGCTGCACATAATCCAAGAGAAGAAAGATGAAGGTGACAATGATGTGATCACCAGAAGAAGAAAAAAAAAAAAAAAAAGGAACCCTAAATGATGGCCAAAATTTATCAGCTACTTCTGGAAAATCGAAAAGCCTGTATCCATCAATCAAACCTGCTCATTGACACGCAGTTTGGTATCAGAGGATGTCTGTCTTTTATCATTAGTTTGATCTTCAGTCCCCTCTGACATTCTGCCAGAATAATCACTATGGCCATCCAAATGCTTTCTCTTCCTGTGATTTCTGTCGCTGCAAATGAAATGGATTTGCAGATGTAGAAGAAAATTCAGAGAAGGCAAAATTCAGTGAAACCTACCCCAAAATACAGAGCAAGTTTTCAAGTTAACATAAAATTCTTACAGATCTAGAATACAAGAAAACATGCAGCCCACATATGGAATCTACTAATAGTCAAACCAGACAAGAAATATGCCATGAGTTATATGATGACACAGTGAAAAATATCATATTAGCAAACAGAGCAAGTTTAGATAAGGGACACTGCTTACACTTAAAAAAATTCTCAAAAACTTACTATCACATTTACAATTAAAGAAAGAACAATGATGGACAAAACTGCATCCAGGTTTGCGCGCACGCACACAAACACAATATATAAGTCACCGAGGTCAGAAACATTAGGAACTGCCAAGTTTAAAAACCTCTCCCGCCCGCCCCAAAAAAACTCAGTCGTTTGGGGCGAAGTAGTCCATCTGATTTGGAGCTTAAAATAAAAATCCAACCTTCTCACAAATAATAATAAAGTTAGGAAATGGAGAAAATTATGGAAAATAAAATAGCAAGTGGTGAAGTTGTAACACTTTTAGCCATTCATTAAGTTTTTACATCAATATGTGTTATCAGATTACATGAACAATTGAAATCAAACATAATCACCATTTCCAACACCTCCAGTCCCATCTTTAGGACCATGCTTGACAACTTTTATCAAATTTACTTCGTCTTTCACTAAATAATGTCTTTACATTTGTGCAGTTGTGCTTTCTCTACTGAAGTATAAAAGCTCGGAATTCTCAAGTGCCTTCTCCTTTGAAGACAAATATGGGTGCTAAATAATAGATTATTAACATCTCAAATTATCCAAGTTCGACTTTCATTGATCCAATTTCTACTATCTTTATGCATGTAGAAAGAACAAAAGTTTTAGTCTTTCTTATGTACGAAGATAGAAATAAGTAGATAACTTAAATAGATAACGATGAAGATGTTATTTGAAGAGCAAAGAATGCTAAACAAGTTAAAATCATAGAATTATGGAGTTCCCTTTAAATTGTGACATTGTTATCTGGTTTGAGTATTTCTCATAATAAAATGAGAAAGAAATGGGCAAATGTAAAATGAAGCATTGAGAGCAAAGAAAACGAGAGAGCAAAACAAAATTTAGAAGCCATCTTCTAACATCATGCAGCCATTCACACAGAAAAAACAAGAGGTTTCCATGTCATATAGCAGTCTGATATCACCATACAACCAGGATAAGGCAAAAGCAAAAACACTTGAATTGAACTTACATTCTTTTCCCAAGAGAGCGAGGACTATCTCCTGCAAATTATAGTAGAACAAAAATCAACAATCAAATGTAAAGTCGATGATCCACGAAGGCCACAAAAGTGCAGACCTGTAAAGATGTAGGTATCTTACCACGAGAAGAATGTCTTGCTTTGGGATCTCCTCTTCCTGGTGAGTTGTTCAATGGAGAACGCATTCTGTCAAGCCTTTCTCTCAGGTCTCTTCCCTCCCTATACTCCTGCCTTCCTGCAATTTGGACAAAAAGCATTACCACCATGGAACATACAAAGGCATAATCTCAAAGCAGACACAAGCAGAGAGCGCATAAGCCAGTAATTAACATGAAGTTAGGCTTACCATTACAGGGAACAAATGAGTAACATAATTATGAACATTTTAAGTTCCTTCTTGCAGATTCCATATGAGCCATAGAACTAATGGCTCTTCGTACAAAGATAGATAAACATATACCATGAGCTTTTTATAGAAAGATAATCCTTCGAGAATCATGGAAGCAACTCAAAGATAGAAATCCTCTGCCCTTGTGTGAATTGTGATACAATATATAGCAATGATGCAGAGTTCTTCTTGTGTCTGTATGAAAATAAATAACTATATCCTTCCACGTGCAATATATTGGCATCAGTAGTGTAAAGTTCCCAGCCAAGAAAGCCAAGAGATCCCTTCCCATTTATCTTTTGTGGAGAAATCACAAGAAAATACCACATTCTCCAAGAATATGCACACTGCAGAATAAAGTGGGATAATGCATTTGGATGGCACTTTGCAGTGTCATTCATACAGAAATCGGATGAAGAAAATACCACGTTCTCTACAAACTGCAGAAATACCACGGACCTATTTGATCCCTCTTATAATACAGCTGTTTCAAGATGGATTAGGATAAACCAAGAAGCCGAGAAAACAACACCAAAAGTAGCATAAAGATAAACCAACCAGCATAATCCATTCTGATAAGAGATACTATGTCAGTGAACTGGTAATGATTCACAAAAATCCGAACAAGCAGTAGCTGCACAAAAGTTTCTTAATGTTCACTGAGATGCAAAAATATCCAAACAAGGCATCACGCATAAGCATCTTCATTCATGCGGAGATGACTAAAACACAAAATGATTTCGAAGCAGGCAGTAAAGAGCCGTAACTATTAGTTTGCAACACGAAAATACAATGAGTAACGAGGATCAGTTACTGTATAAACAAGTAAAATCAATTCCAGTGTTACATACTAAGTTGACTCTTAGCAACTGCAATCAGCAGAGGACATTATGCAACTTTTCCCAGTCTATCAAAATCAAAATAGTTCCATCCATATTCAACTATGTATGGATCCTACAAAATTCCAATACAACGGATATGAAAACAACTCAATCATGGTAACCTTCCAACGGGCCACATGCATAAACAAAGATGAATAAGTAAAAGGGAACAATAATCACAAGCCAAAATAGCTGGATAAGTATAATTTCTATCACATACATATGAAAAAATTCTAAACTAAATGTTCATATAATTTTCTCCGCTTTTCCAGTGCCATCTACTCAAACATGGCGTAAAATGAAACGAAATCACACATAAAATATACATTTTTGAAGGGGAAATGATCATAAGAACAAGCACCGCCCTTTCCCTAACTATCAATTCAAGAGAAGGCAAACAAATTGAGGTCATGGAATTGAAATTGACAAAAGAATTGTCAAAAACTAAAGTTCTAATTCTCATTCCTAGGTTTCCATTACTTCATATCAAAAGTTGTAGTAAGATAAAAGAATAACACTTGAGTTTAGTCCAAACATAAACAAACGAAAAGAAAAAAGAATACCGTTAAAGGAGCCGCGGAGCTCGGCGGAGCCATGGGCAAAGTTACAGTACTGGCGAGAGCAACGGCCTCTTTGGTACAGCACACACAGCTTCGTCTTGTAGAGCTTCCTCTCTACCATCTTCTTCTTCTTTCTTTGTGAATTTTGATTAGCCTCCTCGTCTCCAATTCTAATCGTTGTTTAATCGCGGTCGCGGACACCCTAAATTAGTAATTGGAGTAATTGAGATATGCAAATGTAAATTATAAACCTATAGAATTCTGGAGTGGCATATATTTTTCTTTTTTTCCTTGTCCAAAAAAATAGATATGTTTTAATATTCACCCTAAATTCGTTGATACTTTTTTTTTATTTTTATAACTCAAGTTTCAGATTTACATTTCTTTTGTCTCATCTCCAAACTTCATTACATCATTTTTTATTAAAAATTCTTTTATTTGAAAATATCAAGATTATTAGTACCATCATTATTTTACGTCATAATACGCCGTATTATAATGCTTATAAATGATTTATTAACTTATAATTTGTTATTATAATGAATTAATTAAAAATATATTTATATGTTTCTATGGTATCAGCAAGTGGACGTTGGTTTCTTGATTTGTATATAATTATATTACTAATAAAGTTCCTTCTTGTTATCTTGTGCAACCTCAATAGATTAATGTAGTTATTTTTGCTTTTAAGAATATAGTTATTTTTGGCTTGTCGAATTTGACATACATTGAGTTATATCAAATAAATTTTAATTTGATTTGGATTACAATTATAGCTGCTTAATTCAAAAGTTTTGTACATATCTTCCACAATATCTTTCACTTATTATCAGGTTTTTCCATTAGTCGATAAATAATACTGAATTGAAAGCAAATAAGTATCTAAGAAAATCGAAAATTGTTTGGCAGCTTAGTGGTAAGATATTTATAGAACTTAGGCATATGCTTGGATTCGATTACTACCTCATTCTTTCCCAAGATATGTACTAAAAAAAAGTTAACTAAATAAAGTTGTTTCATTTCAAATAAATTTAAGAATATAGTAGTTTTTACTTGTAAAATTTAACATACTGGGGTTATATCAAATAAATGTTAATTTGATTTGGAATACAATTTAGTTACTTAATTCAAAAGTTATGTACATATATTCCACAATATCTTTCACTTATTATCAGTTTTTTTCACAGGTCGATAAATAATACTGAATAGAAAGAAAATAAATCTATGAAAAATTGAAAATTGGAAATCGTTTAGTAGCTTGGTGGTAAAATATTTATAAAACTTAGATGCATGTAAACGTTCGACTCCGACCTTATTCTCTCCCAAGATATGTACTAAAAAAATAATTTATTTAGATAAACATGTTCCTTTTCAAGTTGGAAGTTAAATGTAAGAAGGACCAGTATGAGTTTTATGTGTCAAGAAATAGTGTATTACTCTTTTTTAGTTATTTATTTTAAAAAATGAATATGGGATCGAATTTCAATCAATGCCATGACATCATAAATTTATATTACTGAATCACAAGATTAATCACAAATCAATAAATTGTTAGATACTCAATTATATATAATGCGGTTTCCCATCATATAATATGAAGAAAAAATGGAGTTCTTTTGACTAATAATATGTCTTATCATACTCAAAATTTGTCACAAAAAATATTCACTTGTACTGAAAAATTTGTTTCACATTTGATTTGGGTCTGGTTTGGGAGACCTGCCACTTGGTAAAGAGGGGTTAATTCAATACGGGATAGACCTACCTCTACGATTAAACTTCTAACCTCTCTGTGCAGGTAGTCAACGTCATTTGCATGCTCTTATTAATCGTCATAAATTGCCTTTTGTTGCGTTTTTAGAACCTATGACTTTGCCAGAGTTTAGTTTCTATTGTCGTAGATTTGGCTTTGATAATGGGATGAGTAATTGTTCTAATCATATTTGGATTATGTCTGTTGCTCATTTACATTTTGACATTCTTGTTGATCATGCACATCTATTACATTGTAGGTTGACGTCTGCTTTGTTGCCTCAGACTATTTATTTGACTTTTGTGTATGCTAAATGTGATAGAGTAGCTAGATATGATCTATGGGACAACTTGCGTGAGATTGCGAAGTACGGAGGGGCTACCCTGGCTTGTTAGCGGGGACTTTAACATCTTTTTACATGATCACGAGAGGATTGGTGGTACTTCTGATAGGTCTGATGAGATGTTAGATTTTGCTTATATGGTTGCGGATTGTGAGTTATTTGATGCGGGGTGTGAGGGCCTATCTTTACGTGGGCTAGAGGTGGGCTTCGGGAGAGACTTGATAGGGCTTTGTATAATGAACACCTGGCCGATGTGTTTACTTCTTTTTTGTTACGCATTTATCTCGTATTCATTCCGATCATGCTCCTTTTACTCATATCTTGTCGTTTGTGCCGCATGTGCCTCGTTCTTCTTCCAATTTCAAAGATATGTGGATACGTCACCATACTTTTTTGCGGGTTGTCGAGGAAGCATGGGGCATCCCACTGTTGTTTTGGAATGAGGAGCTTGCAGCAAAGCCTGAAGTTGAATAGGGTCAAGCGCGACTCAAGATTTGGAATCACCAAGTTTGGTAATGTTTTTGATCGGGTTAGACTAGGCGATGAGACAGTTTCATGGCTCTCGTTTGTATATCATAGTGATCCGTCTCCCGGCTCATCGGGCCGAAACTACACCGTTGTGTGGTGAGTACGAGCTACGTTTGAAAATGGAAGAGGATTTTGGCGCCGAAGAAGCTGTTAAGTGGCGATTGAGGAGCGCAACACTAAGTTTTTCCACGGGTTTGTTAAGCGGCTTGCGATGTCGCGCTAGGATCCACTCGATTGACAACGATGGGGTGACGACCACACAGGATTCTGAGATTCGGAAGTCGGCAGTTCAGTTCTTTCAGTCTTTATTAACTTCTGACTTAGAGTATCTGACTCCCCATGTCGATGAGTTCTTTCCCCGGTTTCCTGATTCCGTTGATCTTGATGGACTTTGTGCTATGCCGACGGCTCAGGAGGTTCACGATGCGGTGTTTGGGATTAATCCGTCTAGTGTTTCAGGGCCTGATGGTTTCTCATCGTTGTTCTTTCAAAGATTGTTGGGATTTCGCCGTCGAGGCCGGATGTTGATGAGGCAGTGGTTGACTTTTTCTCAGGTAATCTCATGATGTCCACGTTCACGGCTACATCTATAGTTCTCATTCCGAAGGTTCCTCACCCTCGGAAGTGGTTTCACACCCGGTCGTGTCATCTCGGATAACATATTGCTCGCGCAGGAGCTTATCCATGATATCAGCATAGCCACGGAGATTCCTAATGTGGTAATGAAGCTGGATATGACTAAAGCTTATGATAGGGTGCAGTGGGATTTCTTGTATACAACTATGATTCACATGGGCTTCCCCGTTCGGTGGATTGATAT
This sequence comes from Rehmannia glutinosa, assembly GCA_016081115.2. Classification (NCBI taxonomy): domain Eukaryota; kingdom Viridiplantae; phylum Streptophyta; class Magnoliopsida; order Lamiales; family Orobanchaceae; genus Rehmannia; species Rehmannia glutinosa. The sequence continues at coordinate 54,013,833 of CM071929.1, forward strand.
GGTTGGAAGTTGTATTGAGCACTGCGACTTCTCTGTTTTGGTTAATGGTATCCCTTCCGGATACTTTCCTTCGACTAGAGGACTGCGGCAGGGGGATCCTCTATCTCATGCCTTGTTTGTTCTGGCGGCGGAGTATTTATCCCGGGGATTGGATTCCATTATTAGACGACACTAGGATATGATTTATCGGACGCGACAAGGTTTTCCGGTGACACATCTGGCCTATGCTGATGATGTGGTTATCTTCACTAGGGCGTGTGAGGATGGTCTGGTCACGTTGAGGCACTTTCTGAAGTATTATTCTGCTCTTACGGGGTGAGCGTCGATGTCGAAGAGTAGATTCTTCCTGGCCCCACGTTTCATTGACGGATGGGAGCACATGGTGCATGAGCCGAGGCTTTGTTCGCGATGACTTGCCGATGACTTATTTGGTGTCCCTTTGTTTAAGGGGCGAATGACGAAAGAGCTCTTCCTCCCGGTGATTGAGGGATGTTGGATAGAGTTCTTTGGGTGGTCGCATCGGCATCTCTCCTTTGGTGGTAAACTCGGCTCTTTCTTATTCGGAGCACACTAATGCCACCCCGTTGCATATTCTTCAGTCATGCGGCGCCAAAGACGATTCTGCAGATTGGAGCAGATCATAGCTAGATTCTTCCTGGGATTCTATGCGGGACGAGAAGAAGACTCATTGGATAAGTTGGGATATTATCTTGCCATCCTATTTTTGAGGGTGGGTGGGGTTCGCGCCGACTTTCGATATTCTTGGCGACGCCCGATTACAAGTTGTGGTGGAGGTTACGCGAGGGCCATTCGTTGTGGGCTCGATTCTTGATCGGCAAATCTTCGTTACAATGGGCTTGGGCTCCTGTAGAGCCTCGTAACACATAATCATAGTCATCGGTGGAAGCGCTTGAGGCGGTCGGTGTTCGAGCTGGGCGGATTTTTTTGGTCTATCGCAATGGTAGCCGTGTCGGTTTAAGGATGATATTTGGTTTGGGCATAGGCGCTTGCGGATCATTGTTTGGATCGGTCGTTGGGTCATATGGATTGTTTGGTTCATTCGCGATGGTATATGGGATAGAGATAGATTGTATCGGTCTTGGTCTCCGGATGTGGGCTTCCCGAGAGTCTCATTGAGGATATATCCTGGTTTTGATTAACCGGGTCGAGGATATCATGCGGTGGATGTTTACCTCTCATGGTGGGTTCTCTATGTCTTCGCAGGATTCTCTCCGGGGTAGAAATGCTCGAACCTTACGTATGGTGCCATTTGGAACGATGCTCTTATTCCTACTATCTCTATTTTCCTTTGGCGCCTCCTTCGTGTCGTCTTCCCGGATATCAAGCCAGGCACGTGACACTTCCTTGCCTCACGTTCTTTGGTGTTGCTTGAATAATCCACATTCATCTCCTCGGTCGAATCTATCCCTCACCTCTTTTTGATGAATGATATTGTTCGATCAGTGTGGAATCACTTTCTTCCTTGGTTTGACACTATCTTCCACACACCACCGATATGATATTGTTCATTTTATTTTGGAGGAATCACACACACGGATCACACGAGGCACTTGAGTTTCTTGGTTCCTGCTTGATTTTATGGTTTGTGCGGGCGGAAAGGAATAGTGTCAAGCATCGACACATTCCTTTCTTGCTTCTCACATTATTTGGCGGGTGGAGCGGTATCTCTGGATTCTTGTTTCGGTCGGCGTTTGAGCCCTTGATTGGTCCGATGCCTCCCTCTTGTGATTTTTTTTTGGGAATGCTCCACCACGGGTTTCACGCAGGCTGGGTTGGTGATTTGGTGAGCCCTCGGTCTCCCCTCGGATCGATCAAGTCGAACACGGATGGTTCGTTTGATCGAGACACCTTCATTGTTGGCGGAGGGGATTGATTCGAGATCATTGAAAAGCGGACTTATGTTGGCTTTTCATTGTTCTCTCCCGGGCGGTGTCTAGCTTTTATCTTTGAGCTACTAGCTGGAGATGGGGCTATGGCATGCCCGTCAGTTTTCTCTTGATTTGGATCGAGTTGGGCCGCACGGTGGTGGTCACCACGATCACTTACGTGGCCTTGGCTCTTGGCGGGTTCAAGACACCCCGATTCTCATTCGGAACATCTTTGAAGGACCTTGATGTTCAATTTTCCACATACACGAGAGGAGAATCGACCCGGTAGATCACCTAGAGAGTTGAGAGTTGCTACCCTTGCGATCACATTGTTGATGAGGGCACGGGTTCTCATCACCTTCTTGCGCTCATTCGGATGGACCGGTTGGGATATCCGAGCTTGATTTTCATAGATCATTGGTTCTCCTATTATTCTTTAGATTTCTCTCTATGATAGTCTTTCTAGATATCATAGTGATAGGTTATTTGTTCTTTGATTTTCCCCTGCCTTGACGGGCATGACATTGTATGACATTTTGATTATGTAATATACAGGTAGGGGATCACGCCTTAATCCCCCACCACCCAGGGTGTTATTTTGCTAAAAAAATGTGAATTTAACTTCCACAAATACCAAATTTTCGTTAGTGAAAGATAAAGGTACCCAAATATAATCCTTTTGTTCCTATGGTTAAGGTCCTAATCGAATATGAATTTTTCATTCAAATTGTTGGAAAAATTAGTGGTTTATAATTTGAAATGGTTGGAAAAAATTTGGCAGAGTAACAATACAATCTTGGTAAGTTGAGACAAGAGTTTAACTCATTATCTTTAAGATGAATTTGCCACATATAGTGCCAACAGTTGCCTAGCAAAATCTGATTTTTTGCGACGAAAGGTTGCCGTGAACATTCTTATAGAAACTGAGCAGGAAAAATATGTATGCAAGAATGCAATTGATGAAACTAAACACATTCTTATTTATAGATTCTCAAACCGCATACAAAAGACGTAGGCTTTGTATGGTTATGTTTCTATTGACCATTTCTAGTTTCTAGTGTTGGAAAATAAATTTTGAGAATTTATTGGTTTTCATGTGAAAATTGGAATTGTGTATGGATGAGTGAATGCAAATGAGTTAGGTTTAAAAATGAAATTAAGTTTGGTTGAGTAGTTTTGAAGTAATATTTTATGTATATAAAATGTGAAAAATTGATAGTGATTGAATATTTTAATTTAATATATAGATATTTTTAAGATTGTAAACTAGTGGGTCCCATTAGATATATGAGGTAATATTTTAAGTAGATCAAGTTGATAATGGAGGGTCCCACATATATATTTGGATAAAAAAAAATAAGAATAATGATTGATGGGTGATATAGGATAGTGTATAGGGTTGAAAATTGAAATTATAAGTTTGAGATGTTTTATGTGAAAAATAAAATAAAAATGATGATTTCTATTGGAAAATTTATAAACAAACATGATTCAATTTTTATGAATAATTGGAAATTGGAAATGGAGGCTTGTAAACATAAACACATAGAGTTGAAAATTGGAAATGGTAACGTAGAAACATAAACAAACAAGGCCGTAACCTTCTAAAATGGACATTCCAAAAGTCATTTTAATGGTTTTCTACAAGATTTACAACTAAAACATGTCATATGGCACAAACAAATATGTTCATTAGAGCATCTACAATGGAGGTTTTTAGGAGAGGTTTTTAGAGAAAAAAGTTGTATTAAAGCGGTCCGTAACTACAAAGCAGGTTTTTTGGAGAATGCTGCAAACCTTCAAGCTTCTTATTGGTTGCTTTGTTGACTTTTTCAATTTCACTGTTTCATCACTTTTTGTTGAAGTGTTTTTTTTAAGTTGTTTCTTTGATATGGTACATTAATAAAATATTAAAAAAAATGTTAATTTGAAAGTAAATTAATAAATAGATAAAATAGAGTTGTTAAATTTTTTTTTTTGAATAAATTCGGAATATATAAAAATAAAAGAGTAAAATGTTGTTTACAAAGCTAAACATCTAGCAATAACGAAAAAACAAGAGGAAATCAGACAAAAAATGAAATCAAGTCACATGCCGACCTGGTAGCCAAAATGGGGCCTCATTAAAACCTACCAAAGTAAAACCCACCCTTGTGGGAAAAACCTTTGGTAGAAAAAAGAGTACCCCAGAAAGAAAGGCAAAACAAATCGCAAACACTATCTGATGAATAGCCCAAAGCGACGCGGAACAACAACAAAAGAACCCTCCCCACTAATGTCTGAGGTGTTAAAGTAGAGTGCGATCCATAGCAATAACCTCCTGAAGAAAATCTGGCGCTGCATCCCACCAAGTATTACCAACCGCATACACCTGCTTAGAAAGGATGTCAGTCGCTCGATTAGCCTCCCGATAAACATGAGACGCCCGGAAATGAACGAGACGAAGACGATGGAATAAGAGAATAAGCATGCCTTTGATGACCCATGAAACTTGCATAGAGAAGGTAGAAAAAATCGAAACCACATAAGACGAGTCAGACTCTAACCAAATAAAATCTCATCCTTTATCCAATGCGATTTCGCAAGCAGTAATAGCCCCTTGTAACTCTGCCAGAAAAGCAAAACCCTGACCAAGCCGGACAGTGAAACAGCCAACCACAAAGCCATGGCAATTCCGAAAGACACCACCACAAGCAGAGTCTCCTGACGACCCCATTGCACTCCCATCAATATTAACTTTAATCCAATCAAACGGAGGGAGACTCCAACGCACAAGAATAGGGTAATTATAACGTCCACAATAGCCAGGGATGGCTAGTTTGCTCAAAATAGAAAGATCCAACGAATCATTATTCATATAGCCGATAGGAGTATGACGAGATTCTCTAATGAACGAAAAACTTGAGCCCGAACCCATGTACCATAATCGAAATCTTGTAATCCTCAAAGATCGCTTTATTGCGACAAGTCCAGATGACCCAAATCAGAGTAATCAAAGTAAGTTTCCACAAAAAATGACCTGAGAGCTTCACTTAGCCTCCAAGCTCTGAATGATAACACCCCAAGTGCCAGAAGAGAAATCCAAATGAACATTGAATAGACCAGAAAAGAAATCCCAGTTGGGTCGCACCATCGGGCAATCCAAAAAACAATGATCCAAATCCTCCGAATGATGGAAACAAAAGTGACAAACTGCAGGCCCAATAGTCCATCTGCTCTGCAAATGACCCCACAAGGGAATCTTATTATGAATAAGACGCCAAACAAGCAAGGAACGACGAGATGGGATACACGTGTGCCAAATCCATTTACCCCAACGAACAATGGGAAAATTTGTATGTATATGCCGAGTGGCTATACGAGATGAAACAGCATAGCGCCATGAACCGAATTAGACCAAATTCGAGAATCTTTCCCACCAACAACAGCATGCCCAACATATCCATGACAATATCTTCACGCAGTTCAAAATGAAAAATGAAGTGAGATGCGAAGTGCCATCAAAAAGATAATCGAAAACCTTTTGAGCCAAAATCTGCGAAATCGACGAGGATACCCAATTTATCGCAATACTATACCCAAGCCAATTATCCCACGAGGAACGAAATAGTGGAGCCATCCCGATAATCCATCTAGAGTCCGTCTTGAGAGAAGAAATAAAGGGCGAAAACCCGTCCACAAAAAGGAACTAACCGGAGTGACCTTAGGCTCAAGATCGCCATCCAAGAACCGGCTACGAAGGAATCTAGCTCTAGAGAATCCGTAGCCAAAATATCCCAAGCAAAACGCATCGAAAGGACTCATTCATAGATGAAATAGAACGCAAACCCAAACCACCCTCATCCGTAGCGCACACATACGACTCCAAGAGACCGTAACAAGGCCTTTTTTCGTGATGTCCCCAGTCCAAATAAAATTGTGAGCAGCCCTGTCCAATCGACGGATGAGCGTGACCGGCCATTTGTAAAACATCATAGAATGAACAACGGAACTGAAGATAACTGAATTTACTAAGCAAACCCGACCAGCCATAGACAAAGAATGACCTTCCATTCTCGAATTTGCTAATGATCGATCAATAATTGGCTCCAAATGAATCCGTCTTGGCACCCCTTAAAAAGCGGAACACCCAAATAAGTAAAAGGCAGACTTCCCTCCATCATCCATATCGAACGAAGAATAGACCTCTTCTGACGAACAAATTTGCCAAAATAGATGGTGGATTTGTCACGATTAGCATACTGACCTGAAAGTTGCTCATAATCCGAGAGAATACGAGAGATAGTCTCGGATTATCAATGGAAGCTTGACAAAAATGATCACATCATCAACATACAATAAATCGTAAGATAGGAGATACCATGACCGGCCGAATACTTAGAGATGAGGCCGAGATTGAACGTGTTGACTTATGAGGTTACTTAAAACCTCTTCTCGCAATGCGAGCGAGGAAGCGGGGACAATGGATCCCGCTTGCGGACCCCTCGCGAACACCCAAAATAGCTAACCTTAGGGAGCCGTTCAAAGAAATTGAAAGTTTAGCGGTGAAGAATGCTAGAAATCCAACCACAAAATTGGTTCGAAAAACCAAAGGCTCTCATAACGCCCAACAAAAAGTCGAAAGAGATGGTATCAAAAGCTTTGCGAATATCCACTTTGATGGCCATGTTGCCACCATATGCCCGACGATCTAAACAATTAATGCATTGAAGAGAAACACAATCATGAATACGACGCTGCATAAACCCCAACCCAAACAAACGAGATGATAGAGGTCGCCACTGAGCCAACTGTTGAAATGATTTTAGTAATAATCTTGAACAGAAAAATTACTAAAAGTACAATGGTGGAATCGATCGACTTTAATGACCTCTGCTACTTTCGAAATGAGCACCAAAAAACTAGAGTTAATCCCGAGGGAGAAAGATGCCCGTATCAAAGAAATTCTCGAACAGCTTGAACCACATCCGACGAAACCAACTCCCAAGCAAACTAATAAAACTTACCGGGAATCCATCGGGTCCAGGGAGCACTCGCGAGATCCATCTAAAAACGCTTGTTTAATCTCCTTGATGGAAGGGCGATTAATGAGACTCATATTTTGGTGAGGCGTGGACCGATGGGTGAATGATGGTGGAAATATGAGTCAACGACGTAGAGGTAGGAGAAAAGGAAGCCGTGAACAAATTATCATAAAATTGAACCACATGCTCGCAATAATAGCAACAGGGTTCCTACAATTCTCCCATCAATAACCAAGAAAAGATATAGAATTCACCGCACTTACGAATTTTAGTTGCCCATTTGAAAAAGTAGTATTTACGTCTCCGTTCTTAAGCCAAGTGTTAAACCTGCGGCGCAACATATCATATTCCTTGTGCATTCGCTCCGATATGAGAGCATTAGACTCCACCTCTTGGCAAAAATTCTCATCCGAATAACCATCTATGGCGATCGACTCTTGAATGGCGGCAATATATCGATAAAATGGACTCCTTTTCTTTGAAAAATATTACCAAAGACCGTAGAATTCCATCTTTAAGACAAACTTTGAGACGCTAAGCTTACTCGCGATGTCGACCCCAGGGGAAGTAGACAACATGGGCGTATTCCACGACTCACGATCACAAGCAAAAAGTCTGTCATCTAGAAGCCACATATCTTTGGCAAACCGAAAGAGGCGCGGACGAGAAGGAGATGAATCGCTTACAAGTGATGGAAATGGGATGATGGTCGGACATAGTGCGGGCAAAACATAGCAACGAACAATCTCCCATAAGTTCAAGAAACCCTCGACATAAGACCCCTATCAATTTTAGATTCCACGTGATTCCCGTATGCATGCGTCCTTTCCAAGTATACTTATGGCGGCAGGCGAAAGGATGTCTATCAACCGATAATCTTCGATAAACGCATAAATTCATGACACGAAGTCATATTCGAACGTGAGAGCTACGCCGTTCATGAGCACCTAACACGACATTAAAATTCCCCACCACTAGAAAATTAGAAACCGGGAAGCTAATAGATCACGCCAAAGTTCCCGACGGCGCCCATACGAGGCATGACCATGAACAAATCCAATTAAGTTACCCACCGAAAAAACGGCCTCAACCAAAATAAATTGGCGGTCATATGCAACACGGAGGCTGAAGTAAAAGCGAGAAAAACCAAAATCCAAATGTTAGCGATGCCCGACCATGATTGGCCGTCGAGCGGATAACCCCATAGTCATCGATAAGAGGAGTGAATCGAAGAGATATTCGTTTTAGGTTCCACCGGAACAAAGCCAACTGGTTTGGTAATCAAGCAATGATGTCGTCATGCCTTTAGAGAGATCGTTAGAGATCCCTCTAATGTTCCAGTGAAGGATATTCATTGTTTACGAGAAAGCTCATCAAGCGGAGCCATTTTAGTATGCCATGATTCCTCCTCAACTTCATCAGCCCAAGACTTAGAAACAACCATATCCATAATATTATGATTCTCAAATTTCCCTACGAGGCACCGAAGAGCCGGCTAGAAGGGCCTTCTTTTCGAACCACGATAGCTTTTGACGAATTTCTTGTAACTTTTTATCCGCTAATAAATCAACAAGTGCATCCTCGGATCTGAAGATGGAAGAAATAATCAATGTGTCTGGACCTAATAGGGGATCCGGTCGTCCACCTTCAACTAAAGCAACTTCCGAAGGCGGATTAATAACCATAATAGCATCATTGTTCTTGCCACACGCATCCTCTTTTGAAATCGAAACCATCATTCCCGACCCAGCTTCTATCGCTAAAATAGGGCTATCCGAAGGGACTATCATCTCTAGAGGCATGACATTTTCAATTTCCATATCCAAATTATCTCCATCCGACTTTCAAGAAGGCAAAAACATTACTAGTATTCGGCGGTGGGGAATATCATGAGAGGAGATTTCGATCTTAGGAACAACAATCTCAAGATCCCTTGGCCGAAAGTTGCTCATCAGACGAAACCTTAGAATTAGGAGCTTCTATCGACTTGCCATGTGGCTTGGGATTACGAGAACAACTCCGAGCTCTAAAAGGGGGTTGCTCGTTATTTATTTGTCGGCATACAGTTGTGGAGTGACCAATAAATTGACAATGACAACAGAATTCCGGTAGATGTTCATACTGAAAGAAAATAAATCTAGTGTGCCATATACGATCAATTTTCATATTCTCCGCAAGACTCATTCTTAGATCCACATCCACAAGAACACGTGCGAAATGACCCAGAGACCCAGAAATATTGTTCTCATCAATTTTAATAGGCAAGCCAATAGCTCTAGCAATTTCCATAAGCACGGATCCGGTCGTCCACCTTCAACTAAAGCAACTTAGTTGAAGGCGGATTAATAACCATAATAAAGATCATTGTTTTGCCACACGCATCCTCTTTTGAAATCGAAACCATCATTCCCGACCAGCCTTCTATCGCTAAAATAGGGCTATCCGGCGGACTATCATCTCTGAGGCATGACATTTTCAATTTCCATATCCAAATTATCTCCATCCCGACTTTCAAGAAGGGCAAAAACATTACTAGTATTCAAAGAGGGGAATATCATGAGAGGAGATTTCGATCTTCCGGGAACAACAATCTCAAGATCCCTTGCTTCGAAAGTTGCTCATCGACGAAACCTTAGAATTAGAGCTTCTATCGACTTGCCATGTGGCTTGGGATTACGAGAACAACTCCGGAGCTCTAAAAGGGGTTGCTCGTTATTTATTTGTCGGCATCTGATTGTGGAGTGACCAATAAATTGACAATGACAACAGAATTCCGGTAGATGTTCATACTGAAAGAAAATAAATCTAGTGTGCCATATACGATCAATTTTCATATTCTCCGCAAGACTCATTCTTAGATCCACATCCACAAGAACACGTGCGAAATGACCCAGAGACCCAGAAATATTGTTCTCATCAATTTTAATAGGCAAGCCAATAGCTCTAGCAATTTCCATAAGCACCTCGAGGTGCCAATATTCCCAACTAAGACCAAAAATATGAACCATACTTGAGCAATAGATGTGGTTGTGTTGTCGGGATCGAAATCCGGTGTCCATGACTGCAAACGAAATATGCCTGGAGACAGAGAATAAAAACGTTTTTTTCCACACAACATCCTTATCATTAAGATTAGAAAAATGTATGTTATAAAACCCTTTACCCAACGAAATAATACGGAAAGAATCAATACACCATAAAGACTGCAGTTTGTCGTAAAGATTCGAAATTGCCAGGGGCTTGCTACCCTTAGCATATAAAGTCCTACCAATCAAAGAATTTTCGCATAATTGACGTCTAGATTCATATATCTCATCCGGAATTTCTAAAGAAAAGATATTACCAGTTTTCTTGAGAATGAGCGAAGATGAAACCTTAACATTTGGCATGGGAATCTGAGAAGGCGAAGATTGTTTCAATATATCACTGTAAGAAGTAATCGACTGAGCACCAAAGATTTTGTTTGTCGTGGGAAGGGAAGCAACAGTAGGAGAATACGCCACAACCATGTCCAAAGTATTACGATCAGTGACGTTGAGGGCATGGGATCGGGAGCAAATCGTGGATTTCTCGACTCCATAATTGAGCGGAGATGTGGCGAGAAAGCGTCTTATTTCCGTCGTCAACCCATAACATCGATTATTCCCCAAATTCACCCCCTTCGGCGTTTTCCAAGGGTCCCGGCAGGAGTGCGCAGCGATCGAAGGTGGTCAGTGGAGGTCGAAATTTGATGGGTCACCGTCAAAGTTTGGTTGAAAGTTATCGAGGCATGAAAGAGTAATTGCGCTTTACTTTGCAAACCCTAGCTTTTTTTTTTTTCCTCAGACCGTGTTGAGCTTATGGCGGCGTACGCAGCGTGTTAGGGACCAAGGGAGGATCGGAGGATGGAACGCCGACAAGCAGGCGGCGACCAACCACGGTGGTGGAGCCGGGTATGGAGTTGGGGCTTCTCGAGGCTATGCTTAAATTTTTTTCATCTTTTTTAGTTAATTCTAGACCTTATAGAGTTGTTAAAATAAAGGGTAAAAAGACACTCACATTTTTTTATTTTTTAATTTGAACTCACAAATGTTCACATATATAAAATATAAATAATATATATATTAAACATATAATATAAATAATAATAATTAATTCCACTCCGAAAAATAATTTTAATTAATTGTTTATATAATTTACTAATAAAATTATTGGGGAATTTTTTTTAAGAAATGTAATTTGACAGTGGTATCCATAAAAAAGCTGTTGAAAGGTTTTTTGATAGTGGAAAAATATTGTGGTTTTTAACTTTTGATGTGGCAATAATGTGGCGATGTGGGAACCACAAAAATGCAAGTTTGAAACTACTGGAGATGCCACCAAACTAAAACTTTTTAGACTGATACTTTGGATAATTGCTTATTTAGAACAATTGCTCGATACTTCTCAAGCACAATGAGCGATTTAATCTGCGTGCGATCACTCGAACATTCAAAATATGCGATCACTCGAACATCTGAATAACTATGGGTGCTTTTCAAGGGCAATGAGCAAACATTCAAAATATTGTACACTTTTGACCAAACTTACTAGCGCGTACATCAACTGTATTCCAAAAGCTTGTGATGCCGCTGAGGGCCCAAACACAATTCTACCCATCTCGATTTTTTATGAATTTATCCATCTCACTTTTCGATTTTCCATTCATTTCTTTTAGGGAAATTATAATTATAGTCCAACTATAGGTGTTAGCAATTATAACAATACATGATGTTTATATTAATTTTATTTACTAGTCATTTCCAATTAATTTGAAATTTGAAATACATGATGTTTATATTAATTTTATTTACTAGTCATTTCCAACTAAATTAATGGTGAATGTTGAGTCAAACCCAACATTTAGGAATCAATTACAAGACAAATATCATTAGACGTGTATCGTTTAAATGATTTTATTTTAATATTTATTATAATTATTTGGTTATTAATAAATGATTTCATAATATATATAATAATGTCATTGTTTTCTCGCCAAAAAATGAAGGTGTATAATCAACTGCTCCCATATATTTTCATTGAAAATATTTATTAAAGAGCTAGTCTCCTATCAGACGGTCTGACGGGTCTAATCCATTAGACGAAGCCCCAAATAACGACCCGATCCAACCCCCCAAAAGAAACACAATAAGTTACTGAAACAGTACGGTGTGGGTGTCATTCCCAAATTTCCTCATCTCCAACCTACAAATCACTCTCCACAACAAATTCAACATCTACGCCGCCTATTACAACTAGTAGATCACCCTCCCGGGTTTACACCGGCATCAATCAAGGCCACAAAGACATCACTGTCTAGTAGTCGTTTCTATACGGCAACGCTACGCCGGTGGCGTCGTACCTCGCCTTTGCTCCAAACCAGATACAAGTTGCTGGGAGTGTGAATCTGTGATGGTTAATATTAGAGTTTTGGGGAAGGTTATTTAATTTTAGGTGGAAAGAATAATAATGTTGTTGTTGTTGGTCGACAATGAAGTATTACAGCAACTGGTTGTGAATATCCATGTCGTTGTTTTGAGCTTGATCAGTACAATGGTGATTTATTGTTAGTTTAATTCTCTTTCTCAACATGTATGTCTTAGTGTTTCTATATATTTGATCTTTTTGTTTGATTAATTGGGTTTAGCTTAAGGATCTTAATTATGTTATATCTATATCATCCATTTTCAGGGGACTACTAATACATTGCAAAAGAACTGTTAATACTTTTTAGAAGGACGACTAATACTTTTCGTAAAGTGCATTGTACATTTTGGGAGAAAAATTTAATTATATTCAAGAAACTACTAATACATTTCGTAAGAATCTGTAATACTTTTTAGAAGGACGACTAATACTTTTCGTAAGAATCATTAATACATTTTGGGAAAAAAATTTAATTATATTCAAGGGAGCTACTAATACATTTCAGAAAAACTGCTAATACTTTTTAGAAAGACGACTAATATATTTCGGGAGTATATTCATGAGAAATACAAAAACTCTTCAAGGAACTACTAATACATTTCAAAAGAACTGTTATTATTTTTTAGAAGGACGACTAATACTTTTCAGAAAGACTTTTAATACATTTCGGGAGAAAAATTTAATTTATTTCAAGGAACTACTAATACTTTTTTCGATGAATTACTAATACTTTTATGAGGGATTGCTAATACATTTTGGGAGTACATTCAAGAAAAATACTAAAAACTCTTCAAAACTACTAATACATTTTATAAGAACTGATAATACTTTTTAGAAAGACGACTAATAAATTTCAAAAAGACTGCTAATACATGTGCTCCATGAAAACTACTAAAACACCACTGCAAATATTACAGAAATACCATCGAATCCGCGGGTCAAATCCATCTAACAGGTCAGACCCGTTAGACGGTCTAACAGGAGTTTTTGTGTTTATTAAATGTCTATAATTTAACTGTTGGGCCCAAGATGTTTTCTCAACAGAAAATAGTAAATAATTACTTGAATTGATGTAAATGTTAGGCATATGTATGATCAAACAAATCCCAAATTTTATTTTTCTTCATTTTACTAAAAACAATTAATTTTATCTCAGTTACAATTATTAATTTAACGAAAATATATTTTACCACTATTCACTTATTAAAAGTTAACCATATAATATTTGTCCAAAACAAAAGTTATTATAAAAAAAAGGATGAAAACAAAAGTTATTAAAAAAAAAATGAACTCCATCGCTAAGGAATCCAACTGCCGTTGACCTAGCCCAAAAAAAAGTTAATTATAGAATTCAACAAACTTATTGAAGATATATTATCTTTTGAAGTTTGTTTCCCCAAAATTATATTAAACAAAAAAAAAACCAACAAATGCAATTCAACAAACCAATTAAAGCAATTTATCAACATTTTCCAATCAATGGACTTCTTGATCTGTAATGACTCCCAATAAGCTCAAACTTCTTAATCAGGCATTATCCAAACTTGATGAATTTTATAGATATATTATATATCAAAACAACAAACAAGAATAAACTTTCCAACAGAGGGCTAATGTAGCAGGAGACAGGTAGCATGATGTCATAAAAAAAGACACCGAGCTGTTTAAAACTGACACATTTTATATATGCTTCGGAAACTTGAACATCTCCCACTCATTCAATAGAAAGAGTTCACCATTATGAAGCAACACAAATTTCATTTCAAAACCAAAGTTAAAAAAATACCATTCAAGAACTGAAATTTCAAGATAATTATAATTCTGTTGTAGCCAAATCACCAAGCAAACTACCACAAAATTTATAGATGCTTATATTATCAAAAGGGTAGTCTGAACTAACATCAATTTATGCTTTCACTGACACGTCAATTGGGATGCCAATAAACGTAACGCCTCAGAAAGCAATAAGACATGCTTGGTTAAAAATTTGGTAACCAAGTATTGAAAAAAAAAGGTATTTTTATAAATTTATGTGGTGTTTCCGGGATCCAATGACATGGATTAAAGACATCGATCAGGATAGCCACATTTCACACTGTGGCGTCCGAGCCATTATGCCAAGAGGAACAGATTATCCCCCAGAATTGGTAATGGACGCATTTTCAAATCACGTTTTTATGCAAGCAATTTGAAAACAAATCACATCGAGGACATTGAAAAATTTTGAGAAAAAAGAAAACCAAGGTAGTATACATTTTTGCAAATGTTGGAGCATTTTTTCATTACATAATCATGTAAAAATGATTAATTATGGAAACCAGAGCAAAAAATCTAAGAAAAGTCTAAATAGTTTACCTTTTTGCAAAAGATAGTAAATTTCAGGCAAATTATTAGAAAATAAACTGTTGTTAAACAATGAGAAAGAAAATAGTTGGTATATTAAGATTAATTAATAAGAAACAAATATAATGCTCAGTGGAAGGAGAAGTCGTTAATTAAGTGGGCTCACGGATGTTAATCCACTGCCCTAAAACACCCAATGGTGTCTAATCTCGTCATCGCATAAGAATTCACAATCAAGTAAATAATCAAATCAAAAAGAAAAATAATTTACAGAGTGAGAGGTAAAGAAAAAGGCTTCAGTGTGTGTAACAATCAGATCCTTGATTAAAATTAAATTTTAATCTCACTGAAATCCGCTAAGATAATTATTTTTTCATCACAAGCCCAAACAGATAGATAAAATCAAAAAAGTTTAAAAAAAGGGTTTCAGAGAAAAATGAAAAAAATTGAGAAATAGGGGGTTGGCGATGGTGTGCTCAGACAGCCAAGGGTTAGTCTTCAAATGCAAGATCAGAAACTCTAGTCCACATATATTGCATCATCACAGCACACAGATTAAAATTAATATCAAGAGCAGCAAACTCAAATCTCAGAAAAACAAAAACCCAACTCTAAAACGAATGAAAAGTACCAAATCTCGTATTGAAAAACGGAGGGAGGAATTGGGAAACGGGTGACAAAAACTACTGCGGCAGAGAAGAAGAGAATTGCAGATGAAGTTCCCCGCTGCAAATATACTGAAAGGGAGGTGTAGAAGAGCTGTATTTATTCATGAATTTTGCGTGGCTAAGCTAGGGTTTCGGGGGCCGTGGGTGGCGGGGGTTTGTTAGGGTTTTATGCTAGATTTGGTGTGTAAAGAGAATGGGCTGAAGATGTATGTGGGCTGATATACTGGATGGTTGGATTAACCATGTCGGGCTTTCAATTCAATGGACCTACTTATGTGCGGACCCTAGATGTAGCCTGCGTGGTTGGCCTGTATGGGTATGAGTTTCAATATGAAATAGAATGAGAAAATTGCAATTTTGGTCCCATAAGAAAAAGGGTCAAATACTTTTAGTTCTACAATTTGCATTTTTGGTCCCAAATGAATTTTTTAAGCATATTTAGTCCCATATAATTCAAAAGTTGCAATTTTAGTCCCAACATTAATGGAAAACTTAATCGTAGTTAACTCTATTCTTACTTACGGGACAAAAGTGTATTTTATCCAAAGATAATTAAAAAAAGAAAAAAAAACTGAAAAATTATCAAACATTTTTAAAATTTATTTCAAAAAATTTAAAATTATTTTCAATTTATTAAAAAAATAAAAAAAGTCCAAAAAAAATTTAAAATCTAAAAATTAAAATATAAAATATATGATGATTTGTTTAAAAAAATTGAAATTATTTTGCGTGGCCAGTTAAGTTTTCTGTTAGATTTGGGACTAAAATTGCAATTTTTGAATTATATGTGACTAAATGTGCTTCAAAAAATCATTTGGGACCAAAAATGCAAATTGTGGGACTAAAAATGCTTGACCCCTTTTCTTATTGGACCAAAAGTGCAATTTTCTCGAAATAGAATTATAGAAATAGGTTTAAACTTTCAAGTATATAATATAATCCTTTTTAAAGATTTTGTCCTACAATTTTTTAATTCTTTAAGCATTTAGTATAATAAAATTTGATATTATAATATTATAATGCCACTTGCATAAATTTTGTAGAAAACTTGAACTTACTAGATTTCATAAATCTTAACTTGGCGTACTCGAAACATAAATTAATTAGCTATGAAAACAAAAATATTGCTTCTTTTTTATTCCACACAATTGAAACTGAAAAAACTGTTTCTTATTGATTGGGGAATACGTTGGATTATGCACTACTTTGGTGCATAGTCTGCACTATTTTTACACAAAAATTTGATTTAAATCTCCAAATGATCTGCAATATTTTCTCGCACTAAAAAGAATATTTGATAATCAAGATTAATTCCCACACGACTAGTCCTCGGAAATAAATTTCCACCACTCGAGGAATCTGCCTGATGTTATATATATGTTTTCGGTACATTTAAAGTAGAACAAAAGCTAAAACACAACCCTTCACAACTTTTCAACAAATATTATTCTTTCATAAAAGTAGATACCAAAGAGCAAAAAGAAAAAGTCCCAATATAACATGCAACACGTGAAATGATTTTAGTATATCAGTTTGTTCTCAGCAACATATTTCTTAATAAGCTTTGGAATCTCACTTTACATTTCAGGGATCCAACATAACACATCACGCAAAAGGCTCTTATAAACACTTAAACACAAAGCAAACAGAATATTAAAAAAAAACACAAAATCTAAGAATTGACAACAGCACAATGCTTCCTAATTTCACCAGCAGACCCTGTTTTAACCCCAATCCTTCCCATTTTCTCCATAGACTCAGCAAACTCCTGAAAGAAATTGCTGAGAGATCCCCCCAGGATTCCAGTAATAATCGACCTGGTTCTGGAATCCGTTAACAGCGCTGCATCAGATTCGAACAAGCCCCTTCGCTTAAGCACGAGCGTGTAATAACTGAGATCGAACGTCCTGAAACTTCCAGGATCCATCTCAACTTTTGTCGTGGAATTTATGGACCTGCACTTGTTGGCTTTGAGATTGGCTGCGTACTCGCTGTCCAGGGCCGGGTCCTGATCCCCCACGCCCGTAAAATTGTAGAGACGGTTTGTGAACGACGTGCAATGAGAAATGCCGATGGTATGTGCACCTGAAAACATCGACGAACAATTACAAAAAGTACCCATGAGATTTAACCTAATTAATTGCAGAAAAAGAAAGAATAGTTGTCTTTTGAAATTATAAATACTACGTTTGTATATACATGAATGCATCGTGTTGATGTTAATTAATAATTTTTCTGAGTATTTCTATAATGAACATTTGAGATAACTTTTTTAAATGGATTAAATGGGGAAAATAGTTTTTCACTCCTCATTGCTTCTTTCCTTTGGGCTATTTGGACATTTACTGCTCTAAGTAGTCACATTTAAAATTTTGGTTCTTCATCATTCAAAAATTTGGACATTTAGTCCGATTTTAACCAGAATTATATGGTTTTACTTTAATTTGCTAACTAGGTCTGATGATGGTTTGTTAATGTGCCTAAATTGACACGTCAATTCACAAAAAAAAAATGACACAAAATTTTTGGGGATTTCAATGTTTTGGTGGCAATTTTTGAGCGCAATCACCAAAATCCTCAATTTGTTTGATATGTTTGCACCTGACTATCATAGTCAACAATTTCCAATAAAATTACACAATTTCAGTCAACATAAGGCTAAATGTCCAAATTTTTAAAAGATATTGGACTAAAATATAAAGATTACTTATGAGACTAAATCTCAAAATAGTCCAAATTACATGACAAATAAACTATTTTCCCGGATTGAATGTTATCGAATGTAATAAATGATATGTTTTAAAGATTAGTCAGACAATTAGACAGATTACCTCTGTATTGCTACTATGGGAACATCCAAGAAAGTAGACAGAGGAGCCATGTTTGGACAATTTTATGATTAATTAATCAGGCAATTTTTCAGGCACGATCGATTTAATTGTAGTATATTTAGACTTTAATTCTGAAAGTAGTTTAGCTCACCAGATAACACAACCAGGTCTTTCAGATTAAGGCCCTTATTAGCAAAATCAGTCTGGAGGGTGGAAAAGTTACTGAATGGAGCTGGAATTTGAGCCAATGCTTCAGAAGCATTTGATATCACCCCATCTCTACGCCCTGTCGGGACTCTCCAGAAAGGTCCACCCTGTAACAAAAGATTATAAATCAGTAATCATCAATAATTATGAAAAGTAAGAGTGTTATAATTTATTTCAAGGCGAAATATTGTTTCTGGATATGCTCACAGTGGCCACAATGGCATCCCTGGCAACCAAAGAAACGATATCGGCACAGGAAACGACTCCTGGGCATTCGGCTTCCAACAGGCTTTTAACTCTGTCGATGAAATCGTAACCCCTGACCGTTTGATTTGGTGGCGCAACTTTTTCTGTTTGGTTTCCCGTGCTGGATGTGATGTTTAACAGCACCGATGCATCACATCCCTGTCAGGTTTACAGTCGATAAAATTTAAGCTAGTCGATAAAATGTCGACACACTAGAAAATTATATGCAACACTTGTTACAATAAAACTTCCAGTTTACCTATAAAATGATTTTGTAGCTGAATTTTAAGGTAACTCAATATCGATAAAATTAAAAATATTGTTTTTCTTAGGCTATTACCATTAAATCACCTACAATTTTTATAATCGAAAATCATGTTCGTATTTGATCACGAGAGAGACTTACCCTGACGAAGCAATCGTGGAAATGCATTCTAATCAAGGCTGCTGCAAGAGAAGGAGCATTGGGGATGTGCTTATTGACATAGTCTAGCACGATTTTCTCGGCTTTCGGACATGATTTCGCGTAGAAATTCATCTCCAAATCAGCACGAGTAGAGGCTACAAATAGTACTAGAAGCAACAACATTACAAATTTCCCCATTGTGATAAAACTCTGGACAAAAATCTCACTTTCTCCTTAATTTAAGCTACTTATCCTGTTTGGGTTACTAACTCCTTAATGCATGGCCAAGATTATATAGGCACTTTGGATTTGTTAAGGAAGATAGGGACATGGCATTATTAATAATACTAAAACACTAACTAACATGTGCTGATCAAGTACTTTTTATAATGACACTTGTTTTTTTTTTCTCTCTCTTCTTTTTTTCTCCCACTTTTCTCTCTAAACCCAAACCCTAATTTTCTCCTTTTTTCCCTCCCCCAACCAGCCGCCCATCCCAGCCCACACTCCCCCTCTCAAGCAAAAGCTTTCTTCTTCCCATGAGAATGAAAATTTTGTGTTGACCTCATCTAGATGTTCGGCCTTTCGCTCTGCCATTAAAACCGACGATGGCCAAAATTTCGAGTCCCCTCGTCGCTGCCTACACGAGTTGAAAACCCGGAAAGCGGCGACGAGCCCACAAACCGAACGCCCCAACGTCGTAAATGGCCGCTGTAAAGCCGTGACGACGCCGGCGACTAGGATGGCGGTGGGGAAACATGGCCGGAAATCACGAACAGAGAAGTGGCAATGACAAGTCCGATTAGACTCCGGTGAGCGTGCGACTTGGGGCGTGGAGTGGTGGTGGCGGATGTGGCGGTAGGTTTGGGGGTGGGAGATACTTTTCTTTTCTATGTTTGTTAGGATTTAGGTGGTTATTTTTTTCTTTGTTTTATTTTGTTGTTAAGTTGTAGTTTTATTATTTTGCTTGTATTTGATTTTTCCGGTTGATTTGCGAAACTCATAGGCGGATCAGTTTTATCTGTTCTGTAGTGTGTAGTGGTTGCTCGTGCCCGGTTTTGGTTTTTTTTTTTTAGTGTTTTACAGTCTCCATTAAGGAGTTCTGAAGTCTCCCGGCGTGAAGTGGTGAGTTTTGGGTTTGAAGGTTTTAGTTTGTGGAGTTGATCTGAATTGGTTTTGCCAATTCCCCGCTTGACTTTTATTTAGTCAAGTCGGCTTATAGCCAGTTGGCTACGTTTGTAGTTGTAATTTTAGTTTTTTGAGTTAATCTAATAAAATACTATCGTTTGAGAAAAAAAAAAAAGATCAAGTACTTTTTATACACTTTAGCTTAACGGGGTGGTTTAAAAAAATGTGTTAGTTATATTTCTTATTGGTCAAATTTGTGAAATGTGATGCTCTGTCCTAATCGTGAAGTATTTTAATTAATGCAAACCTTCTCCACGACAAATATTCGCTCTTTTTTCATTTTTTGAAATTAGGAGTCTTGCACGTAACCATAATTTATAGATTACTCTTGAAGTTATATATGATGAAGCAGATTTGGTTGTTTTTCTTTACTTTAATTTTCTTGACGATGATACTTACTGACTATGTTTTGCAAGATAAAGTTATGTCATAGATGAGACAATTATTGAAAAATAAAAGTAGATTAGGTCATTGGCGTGGCTGCTGAGGAAAAATTGTCAACTTTTTTTATTTTTTAAATAATAATGAAAGGGTACCTACTACCATCTTGAGAAACCAGCTCATTCGTATATGATGGACTTTTCCGAGAAAGAAAGAGAGAAAATTAATGAAAGGAGAAATTGCTGTAAATTAATTTAATACATATTATACTTAAAGAAAATAATATATATGGGATTATTACCAAGAAAAAAAAAGATCCTGTTTGAAAATATTGAAGAAAACCTTGTGGTTTGATGCTGTGTTATATGTAAGGTGGTGATTGCAATATTTTTGCAAATGCAGTGTGTTGAAATATTTTTGCAAATGCAGTGTGTTGAAATATTTTTGCTCATGGGGGTAAAGTATATATATAATCAAACCTCACGGGTTTTTATAATTTTCAAAATTCTGTGATTTTTTTTTTTTGTAATTAATCGAAATCACATGAATAATTTTTGTAATTACCCCTATATATAGATGCAATAATAATGTAATTCTGTGGGAACAAAAATATATATACAATGTTATTTTTTATTTTTTTGAAAATCAATCATCAGGGACTTTTGCTGGAATTAATTCTCGACAGGTAGAAATTCCAAAGTATTGAACTTTAGTCTTTAGTAGGATGGAATTAAGAATAAGAAAGAAATATCCTACTTGTTTCTTTATCCATTGGAATGCGATTCTTGGTTTTAGTAATAAGCAAATTAAAAAGCCTATGACCATGGTCATAGTTAGATGTAGTACCATACATTTTAGTTTAGAGATGTAGTACTATACAGTTCATAAATAGGCAGTAGTGGCGGACAGAGGGGGGACAAGGGGGGGCTGCTGCCCCCAAAAATTTTCCAAAATTATTTTTTTCCCCCCAAAGTTTTTTAAATTATTTTTTTATAGCTAAAATAGGGGAATTTTTTTACAATTGCCCCCCAAAACTTTGATAAAAAACTTCAAATAGTTGTGTTTTACAATTGCTCCCCAATTTTTTTTTCTCATAGTTTAAATATATGAACTCAGTCCGTTTTTCGCTCTCCCAAAGCCGGAATCCTACGTCCGCCACTGTAAATAGGGGTGTGATATTGTATCACGCTAAAATTACCTCTATACCCTCAATAATAAGACAAACCACCAAAGCGAATAGGGATGTGATATGTATCACGCCAAATTTACCTCTATACCCTCAATAATAAGACAAACCACCAAAGCGGGCAAAGATCGACGAGTGTCATATTTGGGTAGCAACTTGACCCGAGGTCATGGGTTGGGTCGCTCCATGGCCCGATGCCGTTGATTATATTGTGTCATGACATGAGGTGGACCTAGGCGATCTTGATATGTGGAACTAGGTCGTACGACTTACTAAAGTCAAAAATCTATAAATACCACATATTTCTCCTTGCTACAAATATCTCATTTATTGTTAGTCACATCGCTCTCCAGTTTCTTAATGACCTTACATCATGTAACTGACTTTAGCATCAAAAGGCCTTAGTTGCTGGGGGGTCCATCCAACTAGCCTAATGTTTACGATTCGTCAGGTCATCACGAACCGAAATACCTAGGCTCGAGATGAAGCGACCCTTACCAAAGTACATCTCGTTAAATGTTAATTCACCCAAATCAGGATGCATCTAGGATGTGGAGTACCGACTCGAATTCAGAACATGGTATTGCTAAAGACTCGAGTTTTATTTTTAACCAAAAAAATGTAGGTATATCATTAAACTCGACATAAATATACAACTTACCCACTGATAATAAAGCCCCTCGCACATGCATTTTTCAAAGGGAAAACACACTCCTAAAGAGAAAAGCGAGCACTAAAAATCAAAAACTAAAAAAAGAAAAAAAAAACAAAACCAAAACTCCCCAATTGGGTGATTACAACACCTCCAACTGAGGAACTAGGCACTCTTCAAATGAGACTACCTGATGAGACACACAAACACATCCCAAGTACGAGCTACCATCATGTACTGCAAGATAGACATGCGTGATCCGTCTACGCACTTCACCCTTCAACCAAGAAACACAAAAACACCAAAGGAAAAGAAAAATACAACAAAACCACAAAAAAAAAAAAACTGAAGGAAAAAATAAAAATAAAACAAGAAAAAAATGCAAAAATCGGCTTCTCCCTCTCATAGCCCACTGTCACAACTCTGAAAGAATTGAAGGGTCCAATTCTTCTAAAAATGTAGTGTGCAGTCAAAAGTGATGCCAACACTTTGCAAAACACAGCGAAAGACTTAATTAAAAATACAATTTCACAAAGTATGAAATAAAGACAGAATCAAATACAAGACACAAGAGATTTAAAATTTTGTACAAGTATAAAATACTTGTACGGTGTTCATTAGAACAAAAATTATCCAAAAGGTAATGTTGTTTACAAAATACAAAAATACAAAGAAAATAAGGAAACTAGAAGAACAACTCCCCTTGTGTCTCCGAAAGCAACAACACTCCTTTACAAATGTGAGAATACATCTAGTGCACTCCAATCACTCAATATACACTCGAAACTATCTCACATAAACACTCAAAACTCGAGTTCTAAAAATGATGCCAACAATGTTGCCAACATTCCTGTATCACCGAGCTTCCTGAGACTTTTCCGTGTGAAAAAGGTGGAAGATGAACTCTCAAATCTCCTAAAATCACAACGAAATCTGTTTGGTTTCGATCCTTAAATAGCTATCTTCTTGAATAACTTCCCGCAAAGAAAGTAGGAGAAAAACTTCCCGCAAGTTTTAAGGAAAAAACCACCCACTACAATAAACTTCCAAGGAGTTAGTAGTGTTAGAAAACCGAATTTAAACTTCTAACTTAACTACCCCGGAAAAAAGCAAATATTAATCGCAAAAAAGAAAACTCAAATCGAAAGAACAATTCAAAAGAAAGAAAAATAATGTTTGAGGAAATTCAAACATTAACAATCTCCCTTTCTTTGCAGATTTCTGACAAAACCTTTTGCACAAAAACAACACGATTAATATTCTCCCCAATTCAAAGAGTCAAATCTCCCCACTGAATATAAGCCGAAAAAGCAAGTACCAAAAACATCAAATACTCTTCTAACAAGAAAGTTCAGTGTTCGCCTATATTTTTAGCTTCACCGCAAGTGTACGGTGTAGTTTATAGAATAGGGTAAGCAAGGTCGTATCCACGGAGACTAATAAATTAATATGCTAAGTATTTAACCAAGATAGTCTTATTTTTATTTAGACGATCTTAATTGGATGATTGTTGTGGAGGTAAAGACAAGAATAACCACAAGAATACAAGATACTAAGAATAATGGAATTATCAAGAGAATGAAATGGATTCCCGGATTATGGTTTCAATTAATATTCCTCTTGTTGTCCAATTTAATCAAAGCCAAAGTTATTATCAATACACCTATAAGACGATCACAACGGTATTTTATCCTCCCTCTCGAGATGTATATAAAGTGTAGATTGAAATATCTATGCTAGCATCTCTACTGAACATAAGATACACAACTCCCAAATGCACAAAAGATCAAATGTCCTCACAAAAATCTACAAACCTCTCGATTCATGCAAATATTCGTGTCAAGTACTCAAGATCTAATATTGAAACTCATCTCTCGAATTATGAATCAATATATCAAACATGTTAAATCATTGGCCAAGTGATAAAACAAGAATAAGCTCAAAGTACTCAAA
This sequence comes from Rehmannia glutinosa, assembly GCA_016081115.2. NCBI lineage: Eukaryota > Viridiplantae > Streptophyta > Magnoliopsida > Lamiales > Orobanchaceae > Rehmannia > Rehmannia glutinosa. Next base: position 54,038,252 of record CM071929.1, read on the forward strand.
TAGACTTCAAGACAATAACTTCAACTAAGATTAAAACATTCAACTAGAGTTCAATTAATCTACTTCCAAAACCCGGAAATCACAAGAAGTTTAGCTACTCATTAAAAATAAACAACTCATAGACAAATTGTTCATATTCATGACAAGCTAAAATGAAAGATTAAAGCAAAAGAATGAGAAAACTTAGGAAATGGATAATCTCTCGATTTATCTTCAATCCTCAAGCTCCGATTCCACCCGATTCTTCTCTTGATTCTTCCTTGATGAAGTTAAGCTATTTCTTGTGTTCTTGGGTCTTTTCCGGACCTTTCCTCCCTGGTGTGCGCCCCAAGAAGTGGTATTTATACCCTTTTTGAAGTCTAGTCAATTTGTCATTGTCATTTTTGGAGTTTTTCGCAAGCACGCACGCGGGTCGTGCGCCCACGCACGGTTACCCGTGCTCAAAGCCGTAGGAAAACACCCGATCTCTCCAGCACGCACGGGTCGTGCGCCCACGCACGGTCTACCCGTGCGCCATCCCATAGAAAACATCCGGTCTCTGTGGGCGCGGGCGGGCGGCCCACACGCACGGGTTACCCGTGCGCCACCCACACGTCCGAATTTGCTTGCGGTCTTGAGAAGAGTTGTAGCCCTCTATCTTAGCTTTCCATAGCCACTTAAATCACCTCAATATCAATTTTGTAGAGAGAGTTATGGCCAAAATACTAAACTCTACGCCAATCTTTGAAATTCCATACGCGTTTGGATGTTCCTCGAGATAAATCTCCTTGTTGTTTGATCATCCATGCTTCTTTTGACACACGACTCATCACTATGACTCTAGAATCCATATAGTTGGCTTCCAATTGGGTGTAATCGCCGATTCTTGATGATTCTAGGTTGCAATGCTCGTATTTGTCACAAAATCACTCCAAATATCGTTAAATTCCTACAAAACGAGCAAAGCGTAATATCTTTCCCACAAAGAGTAAATATATACCATTTCATACACGTTATTGCATGTTTATAAACAATTATAGCCATAAATATGCCCTAAAATACATGCAAAACTCACACCTATCATTCAGCTGTCAAAAAATGATGCCTCAGATGTTGGCATCATTCTCAGAATCACCATCTCCACTTTGCTTTGCTTCCAGAATTTTTTGTGCCACTTTCTCCCCCTTTTGGATTGAAATCAACCTCCGTAATTTAAAGAGAGAAAATAACAACATACAAGCTCACTGAGAGCATTTTGATACCCCATTATCTCCATTTAGAAGAAGTTAGGACAAATTATCCAACATAGGAGAAAAAGAATAAATTGTAACAACTCATTACTACTAAACATCAGGTTTTGCAGATTTTTTTTTTCAATTTTTTTTTTAAAATATATAAGAAATAGTAATAAAACAAAAACGAAAAATATATATAAAACAAACACAGCAGTATCATGAGGTGATATGTACAATGATGCCATCATTTGCAAGATCATTTTGTAACAGCAAACTCAATGTAAATGACATAAACAGAGATTTTTTTTTTACTTGCATAACAGATCCACGGGCATAAGAATAGTACAAAAAGACTTAAGAAAGTCACAAAAATATAGCTCAATCCATTTACACAATCAATGAGCCAAAATGTACAAATATGCCCAAAAAGCAAGTTTAAAAAAAACTGTTTGCTGACTTCTTTTAAGAATTTGAGTTGCATAAAAATGCCTACAAAAGATGATGCATCAGTACAGAAAAAACTCAAGAATACAAGCTAACAAAAACAAGAATACAAGCTAACAAAAAAATATATATATATATATATATATATATACAAACAGGATGTGTCACACAGTGATGCAACACATGAAGCATCACACTTTTAAAGAACACACAAACCAAGAGATTTCCTTAGACAAGAAAACCTCTCAAAATCCAAAGATTTAGAGAAAATATCTGCTAACGGATGTTTAGTGGCAATGTGTTGAGTACAACAACGATCATTATCATCACCAAATCAATTTAGGATCGGTTTTTGAAGAATTCTCGGAAAATTGAAAGTATCCTCAATGTCATGTATCATTTCGCATCATCTTATCTAAAGCCTTATCTTTCTTGATTTAAAACAAAAAGGGTTGATATGCCCAGGTTTAAAGCAGTAATGACACACATATTTTCGTCTCAAAACACTTCCAGACTTCTTGAAATCGTTTTTGAAAAATGATTTACCACTTTTCCCAGCATTCCCTTGTTTCATAGAATGGCATGTCTTCTTACAAGAATCTGTTTTATTTGCTTGAACATATCCTAATCCGGTTCTATCAAATCTAGCTTTCAAAAATATATCATCAATAACAACAGAGCTAGAATCAAACTTACTTACAGTTTTTTTAAGACTAATAAGTTCAGATTTTACCAGATCAAGATCTTTGTCTTTCTTTGTTAAAAGAACTTCCAATCTCCCAACAAATTCTCTTAAAATGTCATTCTCTTTGACAAGGTCTTCACATTTAAGTTGCAAATCATTATGACATTTATCTTCTAGATCAACACACTTTGACCCTGAATTCAGACATAAAAATGATGCAAAATGATTAACAAAATCATATTCAGAATCAGCAAACCTGTCTTGTGATGCCTCAGTGTTGGCATCATTTGTTGCATCATTTCTGAATCCATCAGATTTGTGCTTCTCTTCCTCAAGAATCGTTACAAGTCCCTTGCAATTTTCGTCATCATCTTCAGATTCTTCATCACTTAAAGATACAGTAAAATCCATACCTCTTTCCCTAAGAGTGTTTGCACATTATTTTGCATAATGACCAAATCCTTTGCAAGCACGACATTGAATCAAATCAAGGTTTTTTGGTTTTAAAGAATTGTTCTCTTGATTTGGTTCAAGCTTTTTAGGGAAATTTAAAGAATTACCAGAAAAATGTTTCTTAGACTTGAAATCTTTGCCATTCAAAGAAGATTTTTTGAGTAAACTATTAAACCGTAAGGTCAATAATGCAATAGATTCTTCATTTAAATCACATTCATGAATGTTTTTCATAAAATGTTCCATTGCATTACTTTGAACATCACAAAAATCAAAACCAGTTTAGGTTTTAAAATCAATACTTTTGTCTTCAACATGATGTTCTTTTTGTTGCCCCAAGTTTAACTCAAAAGTTTGTAAAATACCAATAAGTTCATCAAGTCTAAGAGTATCAGTATCCTTGGTTTCTTCAATAGTATAGATCTTAACATTGTATCTTTCGGGAAGATATCTCATTACCTTGCTTACCAATCTTTCATTGCTAATAGGCTCTCCAAGTGATTGTGCCTCATTAGCAATATCACAGATTTTTGCATTATACGAAGCAATGGTCTCTTCTTCTTCCATTCTCGGATTCTCGAATCGCTTGCTAGAGTCTTAGCTTTGTTCTTCTAACACTTTGTGTTCCCTCACAATGCAATTGCAATGCATCCCAAGCATCTTTTCTTTGAAACACAATTAGAAATTATTTTGAACAAAAACATATCAACAACAAGAAATATGGCATTTAAAGCTTTAGAATTAAAGCTTGCAACTGGATTTCATCATTTTGCCACTCAATCTCTGGTTTGTCTATTGTAACTCCTTCCCGGTGTCAACGATTCTTGGTGGTGTCCATCCCGTAAAGAACGATTTCCATGCTCTTTCATCAATGGACTTGATATAAGCCCTCATTTTTACCTTCCAATAGGAATAGTTCGTTCCATCCAAAACAGAGGTCGAAAAATGGAACTACTCTGAATTTCCATCATAAAAACACTGCAAAAAACAGGATCACACTAAGTATCGTCTAGTGAAGGCTCTTGATGCCAATTGAAAGAATTGAAGGGTCCAATTCTTCTAAAAATGTAGTGTGCAGTCAAAAGTGATGCCAACACTTTGCAAAACACAAATAAAGACTTAATTAAAAATACAATTTCACAAAGTATGAAATAAAGACAGAAATCAAATACAAGACACAAGAGATTTAAAATTTTGTACAAGTATAAAATACTTGTACGGTGTTCATTAGAACAAAAATTATCCAAAAGGTAATGTTGTTTACAAAATACAAAAATACAAAGAAAATAAGGAAACTAGAAGAACAACTCCCCTGTGTCTCCGAAAGCAACAACACTCCTTTACAAATGTGAGAATACATCTAGTGCACTCCAATCACTCAATATACACCGAAACTATCTCACATAAACACTCAAAACTCGAGTTCTAAAAATGATGCCAACAATGTTGCCAACATTCCTGGTATCATCGAGCTTCTCAGCACTTTTACGTGTGAAAAAGTTGGAAGATGAACTCTCAAATCTCCTAAAATCACAACGAAATCTGCTTTGGTTTCGATCCTTAAATAGCTATCTTCTTGAATAACTTCCCGCAAGAAAGTAGGAGAAAAACTTCCTGCAAGTTTTAAGGAAAAACCACCCACTACAATAAACTTCCAAGGAGTTAGTAGTGTTAGAAAACTGAATTTAAACTTCTAACTTAACTACCTGGAAAAAAAACTGAAATATTAACTGCAAAAAGAAAATTGAAATCTGAAAGAACAATTCAAAAGAAAGAAAAAATAATTTTTGAGGAAATTCAAACATTAACAAACTCATCACCACCACAAAACACCTCGGGAAAAGACATAAAGTGGCTGCATTTGGACTTAAGTCCAACTAATATTTATGAACTTTTTGCATGGATCAGTCATGTTACCAAATATATTAGGATTAGTTACAAAACTACCCTAGGTTTAGTTTAATTACAAAAAACCTGATTATTTTTAAAATTGTAAAATACCAATTGACATTTATTTTAAATTATCTTACAAATTGTACCTCAATGCATTCTCTAGAGGGGAATATTTGTCAATTGTCATATAGGTAAATACAAACTCCAATGGGTATTTATAATTTAAAAGATAAGTGGAGTTTTTATTTCTATATAATTATTTCAATATATTATAAACGAAGTAAATCACACATTTATCTAAATAGTTTTCTTACACCTGATGCAACAAGCTAAGCAACCAATGCGCATATTGAATATTGATTAAATATATATATAGTTGATTTTAATTACCACGATAAAATAAAAAAAAGGAAAATTAAAGAATGAAAAATTGACTGACAACATTTTTACTCGCTTTATTTCACAAACTTACAATAAAGGCTTTATTCACCTACAAATTAAACGTACAAAATAATCGACTAAATAACAAACCACCTCACAACTCTGAAAAACAAATGATACACAAACAAACACTCCCTTCTGAAACAAAATGCACTCAAACAATTAAAGACACAAGAATAACAATAATCCCACAAACTAATTACTAATTAACCACAGAACATATCCTCCTGATTTGACCCGCTGTCCCCGTCAGCACACCGATCCGGCCCATCCTGACCATCGATTCAGCAAAGTCCCTAAAGAAACTCGAATCCTGCGACGAAGTCGAATGAAGCCGTACATATGCACTGGTCTCGTTGTTGTTCAGCAGTTCTGCATCGGTCGTGAAAAGTCCCCGTCTTTTCCTGACAAGCGTGTAATAATCGGTGTCGAAATCCTGGGAGCTGCCAGGGTCCATCTGGACAATGCTGGTCGTGTCCGTAGGCGAGCATCTCCTCCTCAGTGCCGCTACGTAGTTGGGATCCATGCTCGGATCCGCGTCGCCTCGGCCGGTGAAGTTGTATATGCGGGTCGTGAAGCTGGAGCAATGGGAAACCCCGATCGTATGCCCTCCTGAAAAAAATGTCGTTTTGGTTAGGGCTAAAAGTGGAATTAATTGGGATGGAGCTAGGGGGCTGGCGACTACGACTGTTCTTTTTCTATACTTATTATACATGACATAAGCAATTAATCTAAACTTGAGAAATTTGGGCTCAATTCGCTAAAAGTTTAAATTTATTGTCCTAAGTTGAAAGTGCCAAACTTAGTGTCCTTTTTTGCTAGTAGGATATAGTTTTTTTTTAATAAGTTGGGAATACTGGTTGGAGGAGGGGATAAAATTCAAAGAAACTGAAAAATACGGGATTCGAACCCCAGTCAACACCCTTACAAAGAGTGAGCGATACCACTTAAACTACAACTCGTGGTCTAGTAGGATATAGTTAATGTCCTCATTTTACAGTTAAGCCTTTTTTTCTTTCATTTATTGTTTTCTTGATTATTGATTATGAATTACCTGACAGGACAACAAGATCCTTAACACTCAAACCCTGTGCAGCAAATGAATTTATGAGTTGAGTGACATTGAAAAATGGAGGCGGGAGATTGGCCAACGCCTCATTGGCAATCGACACATTTCCATCTCTTCGTCCCAAGGGAACTCGCCAAAATGGTCCGTTAATCTATAACAAGTACATAAGAAAAACACGACATATATGTTACTAATTAGGAAATATCATCAACTAATGAACACGACATATTTATAATTTTATAAAAATACATATGTACGTATGATTTTCTTGAATATGTGAATACCTGTGAAACTGCATCACGGGCAACTAAAGCCAGGATATCTGCACAGGACACTCTTCCAGGGCACTGTCTCTCAACTGCAGTTTTTACAGCATCAATTACTTGGAAACCTCTAAGGCTCTGATTGGGAATTGCATCCCTCTCAGCTGTGCTGTTTCCCGTCGAGTTCAAAAGTACGGATCCATCACAACCCTATATATGCACAATGTTATTAAATTTAGCACATGTTTATGTTTTTCGTACAAAAACTCTTTTTAGTTAAAGCGAAAAAATAGTTAAGCTGAGAGTAGTCCAACGCACTGACTATATATGCCAGCTTAAATATGACACAAAAATAATTACAAAACACTATGATTTTTTTTTCTTTATTATGTCAGCACATGCATGTGACACAAACACAAACTCACTAATAACAATGTAACAAAGTAATTAAGAGTACATCATCAATGTGACAAAAAATGGAAGAGGTATATTAACGTCGCACAATATTATTAACGTACCCTAACGAAACAATCGTGGAAATGCATTCTCAACAACGCTGCAGCAAGAGACGGCGCACGAGAAATGAACCGTGCAGTCGTCTGATTTACGATACTCTCCACATTAGGACATGTTCTCCTGTAGAAATTGGTTCTCAGGTTTTGTGCATTGGCCTGATGAAAGCAGAAGACTAGAAAGCAAAGCAGAAGAAGTTTTGGAATAATTGCCATAATAAATATTGATTTTGTTTCTCTTAGGAAAGACTAATTTATGACTTAGGTTTATGTCATAGGGGAGACTTGAGCCTCTTTAAATAGTAGGAGGTTTCTTGCAACCCTTGTCATGGCAGAGAAGTGCTGTTAAGGAATATATGTTTCAAAATTAAAAGAGTTGACTTCTAATTAATGGTTTATCTCTTGTTGTAATGAAATTATTGTTATGCTTGGTTGGATATTTCTATACAAAATTGCTGAAGATGTATGATTCCCAAGAGGGCCAAGACTGAATCCTTACCAACCATATTTTAAATATTTTTTATGTTATATTGTCTTTTTGAATTATTTTTCTTTTGTTTTTCTTAAAAGAAAAATTAATTATGAAAGGAACTTAGTGAGGGAAAATTGCAATTTTGGTCCCATAATTTTGGGGGGGTGTCAAAACTAGTCCCACTCGATTTTAATTTTGCAAAAACACCCTGTAATTTACAAATTATATCAAAACTAGTCCCACTTGATTTTACTTTTTCAAAAACACCCCGTAATTTATAAATTATATCAATTTGAGGACAAATTCTACCACCAATTGGAATTTTCGCCGGAGTTCGCCACGTGATAAGCGCGTGACCTGAAATTTTGGGGATTTCTCAACCTCTTTGATACGGTGGAAATTAAATGCTAACATGGAAAGAGATTTGGAGGGAAAAAAACTCGTCACCACCATTTCTCCCAAAAAATTATGCCCAATTACAGGGTGTTGACGAGTTTTTTTCCCCTCCAAATCTCGGTGACGAGTTCCCCCCCAAATCTCTTTCCACGCTGGTATTTTATTTCCACCGTGTCAAGGAGGGTGAGAAATCCCCAAAATTTCAGGTCACGTGCTTATCACGTGACGAATTCCGGCGAAAATTCCAATCGGCGGTGGGATTTGTCCCCAAATTGATATAATTTGTAAATTACAGGGTGTTTTTGAAAAAATAAAATCGAGTGGGACTAGTTTTGATACAATTTATAAATTACAGGGTATTTTTGAAAAAGTAAAATCGAGTGGGACTAGTTTTGACACCCCCAAAGTTATGGGACCAAAATTGCAATTTTCCCAACTTAGTGAAGACAAATGTGATTTACAATTTGGGGGTGGCAGTATGGTTTCAAATTTGTATACATGAGTCTGAGTTTATTCTACTCGTACGGATGGTTGTCACGTATTTTTTTAATGATGATCACTTGCCTAATTATGAAAACTCATAATTTATATACGATGGAAAATTAATATGGTAATACTTATATACATGACAATCATACGTACGGTACAGTGAAATATAAAATGAAATACCATTTTGGATTAGAAGATCTCATCCGGTTTAATAGTCCGATATCCTCATTTATTTGAGGTGGGTGTTTGAATTATACCCCTTCGTTCCCTGACCTTGTTTCAGAATTTGATTTTCTTTTTAATATAAAAAGGTAATATCATCCCTAAACAAAAAAGAAATAAAAATCCAAAAACAATGAGGATCATAATAAAGCCGATATTGAATGAAAAAAGTTCCAAATGTACACCAAGTCCAAACATCGTACTCCTCTATAATACTTTAATTTACACACTTTTAATTATTTTAAAACTGACGGAAATTTAATTAATTGATTTTAATATCTTGACACGGCAATAAGCCAATAATACATGGTGTTCGTGTCCAATTAAAAAAAAATTATTATTTCTATTTGCCCAACTGCATATGCTAAAATTATTGAGGTTGACCTTTCAAATTTTGGGGCAAAACATATTATGTTTATTTAGTTGCAATTTTAGAATATTGGTAATTTTAGTTTGCATGATAGAGCCACTAAACCCAACTTGATTGCTTTGAAATTGTTGTTTACATTATCAAAGTCTCAATTATTGCTATCGGTGCTAATGACAGTTAAGAAATGTTCCGTAAGGTCAAACGATTACAATGTTTTGCAGGCAAATGTTTAGTTATTTTCTTCCTATCTAATGTACTTTATATTAGTACATTAATTGGGCAAATTTAATAAAACAAACAAAACAAAACGGAAATTTACAAAATTAGTCCTATAAATAAGGAGGGGTAACAATATTGGTTATGTTCAAATCCAAAAATTTAATAGTCATGTAAGTATTAAAATCAATGTTCTAAAAAGCGCTAGGCGCTAGGTAGACGGCAAATTAGGGCCTAGAGTTTAGGCGAGGCTTGGACGGGACCTAATCTGAAGAATAACATAGGTGGACAATAGGAGCCTAGCGTCTAGACGGGAATTTTTAGAACAGTGATTAAAATCGCTCAAATTGCGTCATACTTTGGTATATTGGCTGGCATTTGAAAACTTGACCCGATTTAGAATTGCCCTATTGTCATCCTTAATAACAGGAGAACCCACAATCACTGTCCAATACCCCTTTAATGCTCATTTAGTAAATCATCGGGTTTAATGCAATAGCCTACCCTATACAACATGCTCAACCAAGTGGTGAGAATTTTCCGCAATGGGCGAAAGCCTGACAGAGCAATGCCCATGGAGTCTTGTTACGAGTTCAACCTTGTCAGTGCTCTCAGAAACTCAATCAATTAGTGCTAAATAGATGTGAGGTTTCACACTTGAGACCTTTCAGCCTAGCTCAAGAACTCACTCTACACCAGTAAACCACCCAATAAAGAGCTAGATTATCATATTTTTTGTCAATTAAAAGAACACTTGACACAAATTTTACCCACACTTTGCATATCCACTAGGGGTTGAGATCTCATAGTCCACTTTTCCTATTCCACTCCCTATTCTATATGTTGGATGAAAGACACGTGTACAGTTGTGACATCGCGTGACATCATCTTGCACACATGTATTTCATCCAATGCATTATAATATGAGTGGAATAGGAAAAGTGGAATAGCAGATCCCATCCCATCCACAAGTGTAGCAAATTAGTATGGAACCAAACTTTTTACACTCTAGCTAATTAATTCCCTAATTAAAACTATTTGCTTCCATCTTGTATTATGCGTTACTGGATTTTCTAATCATAATTCCTAAAAAGAGAACAACAATGCATATATATGTTTAACTTTCAGACAAAAAATAAAATCCGTCTTAAGTCTCACATATATATATATATATATATATATATATATATATATAAGGATTGGTTCAAATGAGACCAATCCCTTTAGGTTAGTCCATAAGAACAATTATGGACTCTTGATTTAATATTTTGGATGGTGTAGACCATTTTAGTTAATTTAGGCATATAAGGGTATAATTGTACTTTTATATTTAATTAATTATGTTAATTGGATGGTTATTAGCTATTTTTAAGGTAACATACTTTTCAGTTACCCGATTTTTAGGGAGGAAAACTCATCAACTTCAAGCATTTTTTTTCAAAATTGATACTTCTTTCCGCCATATTTGTGAACAATCGTTTTATTGTATACTTAGTTTAGTGGACTTGTATACTTAGTCATGTTTTATTGTATATTTAGTTCAGTGGAATCGTATTCTTAGTTATATAAGTAATTCAATGTAATTGTATACTTAGTTAAATGTTTCTGTATACTTAGTATTATTTTAATGTATAATTAGTTCAATGTAATTGTATACTTAGTAAAGTTTTAATGTACAAGTAGTTTAGTGTAATTGTATACTTAGTTAATTGTTTATGTATACTTAGTAATGTTTTAATGTATAATTAGTTCAGTGTAATTGTATACTTTTCATTAATTATTGCACAATTTTGTTGCCATATTTGAATAATTTGCAGGTTCGAATGGGAAGGGAGAGAAAGGAAAGGTGAATCGCTTGATTATGGGGACATGATCAATACAAAATTACGTCCCTAATTTTTAGGAAGCGGTTACTATATTTAATTTTCTCGGATTCCTATTTTATCCCTTCTCGTCACATTTATACTTACTTATGAAATGTTGTATATATTGTAATATATCTTGGCCATTGATTTACTATTTGGATGGTGTAGATTTAGTCTTATGAACTAACCTAGGAGGGGGGTCTCACATGATCCCCTCCCTATATATATATATATATATATGTATATATATATATATTTATGTATATATGTAATTAGGTGTCTTCACATAACCCTGGGTGTAAAGCAAAACATGGTGATTACTCATTTGTTGCAAGCTAGGAAACCAATCATCCGATGATAGAGATAATGTTAAAAAATTTGCATCACATGTAATAACAGAATAATACTATGGTTCACAATTTTCCAACATAACCTCTTCTTTCTTCTTTTACAAAATTAATTTTGACTTGCTATAATGTAAACTACATACCATATGAGATATGACGACACATATGTGTAATGTATATACAGTATAAAATCCCCATTTCTTGGCACGTTAGTGATATGACACACATTAATTTTTTTGTATTCCACTCCACCCCAAACAATCCCTAATAAGACAATACTTCTATTCAGCGAAATATTATATCTTTTAGTAAAGAGAAGTACTAAATTTTATTAAAAATAGAGTTCATATCTATTTTTTTTTTTAAATTGAAAACAATAATGTGTTTCATCTCTTTATTTCAAATCTCAACAGCTCAATTTTACACAAACATTGCCAGATCAAATAATTTCTTGATTGAATTATCCTTGTCCTTTTAGAGAAAGAAACTTAATGAATTAATTGAATTGTGTAATAGAGTTATTTCAAATTGATAAACTGTATCATTGATGATTTCAAACTGAAAATTGGACGAAAATTGTTTTCCTGAATTTATATAAAGAATTATAGTTTGATAATTTGAATTATACAATCAAACAAACTACCTAAAAGACTATGATTTCTCAGTGTTGATCAGGATTCGAATCTAAGTGTTTCAATTTTTTTGAGATTTATCTCCCTCTTAATTGATCATCCCAAATCATTAAAAAACTTTCTTAAACTTATGTTTTGAAATTCTTTACTATGGGAACAAAACTACATTTAAAACGTAACCTTTAAATTAAATATCAAATACGTTACAAGTTTCTTAGTGTAAGAAATTCAAGGGTAACTTTGTACAAAAATCACGAAAATTTAATGGTGTTATCAATTAGAGTAGTTCTCTAGAGATATTATTGAAGAACTTGTTTTTGCTCTTAGTAACAATATTTCCTGATCTAATTAATTTATTGATGCTGTTGATCAATCAATTTTTGACGTACAATCTTTCGTAAATAATTCAGGCAATCATTTTTCCAATATGATAGATTAATATTAATAATGAATCAAATAGTGAAATTCAAAAATTGTAGTAATATAAAAAAGAATTATTCGTATAACTTAACTAAAAAATTATTAAACATTTTGATTTCAACAAGTATGTCGTTGTTTCCATATATTTATACTTATTCAATTTTATTCTGCTTTCTTTGCAAATCCTTATTCCATAAGCATATATATTTTAATTAAGTATATGTTGTGCTTATTTTAATTAAGTATAAATATAAATAGGTACTGTATACTGTGAAATGGTAAAGCAATTTTATCATGATATACTCACTTAATTCGCTCCCAACATATATACATATGAAAATATAATGTCAAAGGAAGTAGACTTGATTGCCAAGGTTCATCTAGTGAAAAGTTTAAAAAGTTTAAGTAACTTGGCCTCTTTAAACTTTTGGTCCATCAAGTTATCAAAGATTGGTTTTAGTTTAGTAACTTTAAAATTTTGGGATTTTGCCAAAAAATGTGAATATGGACTGGAATTTGATGACATGGACCACAAATTGGGTAAATTTTCAACCGGAGGAAAATTGTCAGCTGACTGTATATGTAAGTCTGACAAAAAATATAAAAAATTAAAAAAAAATGATAAATAAGCATTGGAGGCGATCTAGCCAAATTATCAGGACCCCATTATCGAAATTCAATTTTTTGGTTCCGCTAATTACTTGATCTTTATTATTTCTTCAATTTTTTTCTTCTGAAATTTAGATATACAGTCGGTGAATTCGTAACAATTTCTCTTACAAATTGAAAATAATATCCAATTTTTTTGTCCATTTTATCAACATTCCGGTCCAAATCAATAACTTCTAGAGAAATTATTTTTTTTGGCAACAATAGATTAAATATCAAAAATTTCAAAGTTAATTAATGAGCTAAGACCAAACTTTGCCAACTTAACGGACCAAAAATCTAGAAAGACCAAGTTACTAGACCGATTTTACAATTTAATTTCCCTATATATAAATCATGTTAAGTGCTCTTTCTATTTAATAATTAAAAGAGAAAATTATAAAGACTATTACTCATCTTTAACCTAATTACAAAAAGACAAGGGGGAATTTTTAAAGTACCCACTATGGATAGTGAATCTTGTTTTTTCCCATAGACATAAGAAAACTCTTTTCTACCTAATTTGACGAAAATGCCCCTCCTTCAATTTGAAGATTTTGAATTTTGAAACTGGTGCAAATAATGCTTTCCTTGAAAATCGTGTACACTTCCCTCTAAAGCCACACACCTATATATAAAATCGTATACACATATCGTGCATATATATCGTACAACCCCATGTACATATACATATACATATCGTGCCCAAAATCATGTAATATCATGAATATCACGCACATCGTGCCAGGCTATATCGTGCCGATACATATCGTGTCTCATTTAATATTAGACATGATATCGTGCCTCATTTAAAATTGGGCAGGAAAATGAGGCACAATATAAAATAAACGGAACTTTGTGCCTATACATATACATATTCCCCATTCCTTTTTGTAACTTTTTGCTTTAACTTTTGCTTTAACTTTTTGCTTTTAACAAGGCACCAAATATCGTGCCAATATAAAGAAGATATCGTGCTTCTATTTAAAATAGGCACGATATCGTGCCTAAATTTAATTGAGGCACGATATTGTGCCTATATTTGGCACAAGCACGATATCGTGCCTAATTTTAACTGAGGCACGATATCATGCCTTTTTTTTTTATGTATATGCACATATTCTAAAAAATTGTTTATTAATTTTGAAAATTGTTTCAATAAAAATTAAAAATATTTGCAATTTATTAAAAAAATGTCAAAAATCCACAAAATCATTTTAAAATCTAAATATTAAAATCTATAATTTATTTTAAATATAAAAAAGGATTGACAAATGTTTTAAATTTTCATATTTTAGATAATGGCAAATAATTATAGATTATAGATTTTTTTTCAATCCTTTTTTATATTTAAAATAAATTATAGATTTTAATATTTAGATTTTAAAATGATTTTGTGGATTTTTGACATTTTTTTAATAAATTGCAAATATTTTTAATTTTTATTGAAACAATTTTCAAAATTAATAAACAATTTTTTAGAATATGTGCATATACATAAAAAAAGGCATGATATCGTGCCTCAGTTAAAATTAGGCACGATATCGTGCTTGTGCCAAATATAGGCACAATATCGTGCCTCAATTAAATTTAGGCACGATATCGTGCCTATTTTAAATAGAAGCACGATATCTTCTTTATATTGGCACGATATTTGGTGCCTTGTTAAAAGCAAAAAGTTAAAGCAAAAGTTAAAGCAAAAAGTTACAAAAAGGAATGGGGAATATGTATATGTATAGGCACAATGTTCCGTTTATTTTATATTGTGCCTCATTTTCCTGCCCAATTTTAAATGAGACACGATATCATGTCTAATATTAAATGAGACACGATATGTATCGGCACGATATAGCCTGGCACGATGTGCGTGATATTCATGATATTACATGATTTTGGGCACGATATGTATATGTATATGTACATGGGGTTGGCACGATATAGGCACGATATGTGTATACGATTTTATATATAGGTGTGTGGCTTTAGAGGGAAGTGTACACGATTTTCAAGGAAAGCATTATTTGCACCAGTTTCAAAATTCAAAATCTTCAAATTGAAGGAGGGGCATTTTCGTCAAATTAGGTAGAAAAGAGTTTTCTTATGTCTATGGATAGAAAACAATATCCACTATCCATAGTGGGTACTTTAAAAATTCCCCCTTGTCTTTTTGTAATTAGGTTAAAGATGAGTAATAGTCTTTATAATTTTCTCTTTTAATTATTAAATAGAAAGAGCACTTAACATGATTTATATATAGGGAAATTAAATTGTAAAATCGGTCTAGTAACTTGGTCTTTCTAGATTTTTGGTCCGTTAAGTTGGCAAAGTTTGGTCTTAGCTCATTAATTAACTTTGAAATTTTTGATATTTAATCTATTGTTGCCAAAAAAAATAATTTCTCTAGAAGTTATTGATTTGGACCGGAATGTTGATAAAATGGACAAAAAAATTGGATATTATTTTCAATTTGTAAGAGAAATTGTTACGAATTCACCGACTGTATATCTAAATTTCAGAAGAAAAAAATTGAAGAAATAATAAAGATCAAGTAATTAGCGGAACCAAAAAATTGAATTTCGATAATGGGGTCCTGATAATTTGGCTAGATCGCCTCCAATATCATGAATATCACGCACATCGTGCCAGGCTATATCGTGCCGATACATATCGTGTCTCATTTAATATTAGACATGATATCGTGCCTCATTTAAAATTGGGCAGGAAAATGAGGCACAATATAAAATAAACGGAACTTTGTGCCTATACATATACATATTCCCCATTCCTTTTTGTAACTTTTTGCTTTAACTTTTTGCTTTAACTTTGGCTTTAACTTTTTGCTTTTAACAAGGCACCAAATATCGTGCCAATATAAAGAAGATATCGTGCTTCTATTTAAAATAGGCACGATATCGTGCCTAAATTTAATTGAGGCACGATATTGTGCCTATATTTGGCACAAGCACGATATCGTGCCTAATTTTAACTGAGGCACGATATCATGCCTTTTTTTTTATGTATATGCACATATTCTAAAAAATTGTTTATTAATTTTGAAAATTGTTTCAATAAAAATTAAAAATATTTGCAATTTATTAAAAAAATGTCAAAAATCCACAAAATCATTTTAAAATCTAAATATTAAAATCTATAATTTATTTTAAATATAAAAAAGGATTGAAAAAAAATCTATAATCTATAATTATTTTAAAATCTAAATATTAAAATTTATTATTTATTTTAAATATGAAAATTAAAAAATAAATAATTTTTTAAACATTTGCCATTATCTAAAATATGAAAATTTATTTAAAAGTCTCAAAAATTGTTCAACAACATGAAAAGTTGATTAAAACATGAAAATTGTTGAAGGCTTTCGACAAAATTACCAAAAAATCAGATTTTTTATAAAATACAAAAAGGAGTAGAGAGAGGAAAAATAAAGAGATTGGGCCCCACCTACTTTTGCATTTAAAATATAAGGGTATTTGGGTAAAAAAACCAAAAAAATGGGTAGAAAACTTAGTTTTTTATCTCACATGTCAAAAAAACTATTTGTCCTATCCTAAGTGAGTATTTCCCACAATTTGCTCAAAACAAAAGACAAAGTTATCTTTTAAATTACAAAATAATCTATTGAGGATTGTATTTGTTTTATAAATACGTCTCTCAATAGGTGCAATTTGCAAGAATAAGTAAAATGTGAAGAGGGTAATTAAAATTTTAAAAAAATAATTGATTATTCTATAATCAGATTGAATTTCTAGGATGATTTTGTAATTAGATTGAATTTTAAATCTTCAAAGAAGGAGGTAACGTAGTATATGATGAAACATGTGACTTTAAAGAGAAAAACAACAATTACTGGATTAATCTAGTTGTTACACGTATTACTCTTCAGTGAACGAGTTTGGGTTCGAGTCTCTCCAATAATAGGGCCATTTTTTTTTTTAAAAAAAAAGAGAAAACAACGGTCATACGTCTTGAATGCGAAGAAAAACTTCACTTTATATTCTGTTGTACAAATGAACGATTTCACACAAGTAAGAATAATTAAATCCTTACAACAACATGAGAACCCAAAAAAAAAAAAAAAATCACCCGTCGGGCAGTACATCCAATTTAACTCATCAGACGATAAAAAGAAAAAAACCAATGGTCAAAAGTCAAAACACCCCCCCAAAAAAAAACCAATCACATAATTAATTAACAAAAGCACATGTTTTCCTGATTTCACCCTGGTTCCCTGTCAGGACTTCAATCTTTCCCATTTTCACCATTGATTTGGCAAAATCCTTCAAGAAAGTTTTCCCATCAGAAGCTGCTTGTTTAATGACATAAGCCCTGGTCTCACTATCAGCAAGAAGTGCCGAATCTGATGTAAAAAGGCCTCTTCTTTTGGCCACAAGTGTGTAATAATTTTTGTCGAACGTTTTGAAGCTGCCGGGGTCCATCTCAGCGAGTGTTGTTTGGTCTCCTGGGCGACACTTGCTCTTCAGACGAGCGACGTAGTTGGAGTCCAACGACGGGTCGCTGTCGCCCCGGCCCGTGAAGTTGTACAGGCGGTTGGAGAAGGCGGTGCAGTGAGATGTTCCTATAGTGTGGCTTCCTGCGTATATATAGACAAGAAAAAATGTTCAACATCTTTGTAGAGGGTTTTTGGTACAAGAAATTTTTAAAGTGTAAATTCGCCTTTGCTTTTAGCCGGTTTTCTAAAAAGCGCTAGGCGCTAGTTCGGGCAGTAGACTGGGACCTAGCGCCTAGGTGGAGCCTGGGCAGAGTTAGACAAGACCTAATCGGAAGAATAACGTAGGCGGACAATGAGGGGACTAACGCCTAGGTGGGAACTTTTAGAACAATGTAGTTTTAGCCATGTGCTTTCAAAAGATGAAAAATAATCATGTTTTTGGTACAAGAAATTTGAAAGTGTAAACGGGCCTATACTTTTAGCAATCGTGTTTTCAAAAGATGAAAAATATATAGTCATGTTTTTTTAGTTATTTGGACCAAAAAATGACAAGCCATACTTTTGTATCTTTGGTGAGTTACTTAGCCAACGTGAAAAACATGGATGCCTAAAGAAAATGGCAGAATGAACAATTGAACTAAAAAATGGCTAACAAACATGTATTTGAAAAATATGGTTAAAAAATATTTTAGTTATGTTTTAGCTGGTGTTTTTTAAAAATTAATTTAATATCGGCTAAATTTTAATTTTAGTCCAACAGGAATCATGATTTGCAAAAAAAAAAAAAAAGACCCATAATTTTCTAAAACATCTCGATTGTAATACACACATATCATTGGAAGTTGGAAATTTCGTCGTAAAAGTTGATATGTCCATATTTTTTGCCAAACTCGCTAACATGAAAAATTATCCAAGTGAATTGACATGTTGATTGGAATAAAAACTCAAAAAAGAAAAAAATAATTTTTATATACCACATATATATATTGAAACAATTGCATTACCTGACAGAACTACAAGGTCCTTTGTGCTCAAACCCTTTGAGGCAAAATTTGTTTTCAATTGAGTAATGTTGAAAAAAGGAGGTGGGAGTTCAATCAAGGACTCGGTGCCGTTTGAAACTCTTCCATCTCTTCTTCCCAAAGGTACTGGCCAGAATGGTCCATTCAACTGTACTCAACAAGATTACATGACCAAATTAAATACACATAACAATTATAATTAGTACGTACCAAAATAAGTTGATATATTTTCAATCCTCATATATATATGCTATTTCTTTTACATTTTAAACAAATGCAATTTTTCACTTACAAGTAAAACTGAATCCCGAGCAACCAAAGCTAAGATATCAGCACAAGAAACAACACCGGGACACTCCTTTTCCACCGCGGATTTTACTCTGTCGATAGAATCGAACCCTCTAAGTGATTGATTGGGAATTGCATCTTTCTCGGCTGGATTGTTTCTTGTTGAGTTTAGTAGCACAGAACCATCACAACCCTGAAAACAAAACTTGTTAATTAGTACATTGATCAACATAGTACTCTTTTAAGGAAAAACATATTCACAATTTATTATTGATCAGTCTCAAATTGATGTAAACATTGTTAGCTTTAGTATTGAAAAATTCAGTTATCTTTTAAAATTATAAATACAATACCCGTTGAGCATTACTAATTATACTCGATTGAAGTTTGTTATTGTTTTACAAATAACCTCTCAATAGGTGTAATTTTTAAATTAGAAAGAAATGTTAAAAGAATATTTGTAATTCTAAAAGAAAACAGGACATAAGACTAAATCTCAAGGATAGTTTTTTATTTTGACCATAAAAAAATGTTACGTACCATAATATGTACGTACGAGTAGATACTAATTAATAAAAGAATTAAGACAAAGTAAAATGTAATATGAGTTGATGGATCTCTAATTAGCAAAACATACCCTAACAAAACAATCATGGAAATGCATTCTGAGCAATGGAGCTGCAAGAGTTGGAGCAGCAGCCATAATACGCGCCGTTTCGCGTTTCACGACTTTCTCTACAGATGGACATGTTTTCTTGTAGAACCCAAGTTTCAGTCCTTGAGCATTACATGAAATGTTGAAAATGCCAAAAAAGACAAGAAATACAAGAACATGCTTAGAGAAAGCCATTTAATTTGATTTTCCAAGGAGAAAATCAAGCTAAATGTTTGCTATGTTAATTCTTGTTTGATTGGTGTTGTGATCTGAAGATCATGTGTTTATATACACGTAATCTGGTGAGGGCTCTAATGGAATTTGTTGTACAATAATTGTTACTTGGGGTAGTGACTAATTGTTGGTGTCAAGTTGATTTGATAAAATCTTAGTTATGGTTGACTTAGCTAGAGTGCAAGTTATTAAATATCTGCTTAATTATGTGTTGTATTTTATTAATTCTCACTTGGAGTTAGTTATTGGCCAGCTTTTATATAATTGATAATATTTATACAAGAGGTGATTTTAGTATAATTGATCTTTACATGTAGTAAATCCTTTTTCATTAATGGATTGTATCAAAATTCGGTTTGCATGCCAAGAGTCCAATTTTTTTACGAATTTTCACATATTATTGGGTTCGAACACTCTACATATTATTATGTGACCAAAAGTAACTTCAGATTAAAACTGCCAAATATTTTTATAATGGTCTCAAGTTTAAATCGTCATCTCCGCACCACTTGGTCGAACTGTCGTGCTGGATTTGCCTAGTTTACCTGGCTAACGTGATTTGCAGGCTATTAGATTAAGCCCGATGGTTTACCCAGTGCCACCCAGAGGGTAGTGGCAGCGGGTATCCTGTTATCAAAAAAAAAAAAAAATGGTGCCAAATACTTGTAAATTAATGTTCAAGAAACATATATTTAACATTCCCGTATTTGTTAATTGGTTTTTTACTAGTTGTAAAATTTTATACGAGAGTGGTTGTTGAACATGGTGTAAAATTTCCAGAATAACGATTATTGTGATTTCTTCAAATCAGTTTTGTAACAGATAACATAATAACTGAAGTTCATCTCTTGTTCCAGTTTTTTTATTTCTTTTACTAATTTTACTGCTATGATGCCATATATAATTGATTTCTGAATTTAGTACAAATAATTATATTTTGTGTGGAGATTCAATACAATCCAAGAGCAGGTAGATCTAGTGAGTTATATTATGTCTAAATATAATTTCAATTTGGTCTAGTTAATTAAAGATAAAAATCCAACTTCACATGTTACCCCTGAAATTGATGCATGAACTACCATGATCTGAATGGAATCTTTATCTTTTTTGGTCAATCAACATAGAACATGGTACAACTATGGTATTGCCAACCTATATATACAAACATCATACCTGTAATAACTATACCAGGTTTTATCTAGTGGAATATATGTACATATATACCATTACGCATTTATTAACTACCCCTTTTTGTTGGGGTCATTTTCTTTATACAAGTTTTTTGGCAACTTCATGGTTACTAAGAAGCAATAACATATGTGAAGTAAATTATAGAAGCATTGTTCTTTTTCTATGTTGCTCTGGATGTTAAACCTTTTATATGTGACTAGTTCATTATGTTTGATTATTGGACAGTGAAAATTTGGTCAAATTTCGCTTTGTGAATTTTCAGAAAAATAAAATTTTTATGTTAGATTATTTTCTCATCTATAATTTGGGACAAATTCGTTCTATATTGAATGAGCATGTGGATGACTTGTGGTTTAAAAGTAAGCGGCTAGCCTCTTTCCCGATATTTTTTTAGGATAATACTAGCTATGAAAATAACAAAAATTAAACAAGCATTATTCGTTTGCGACCGTTTGTCATCCTATACCCGGGGGCCATCCCCTCTCCTCCAAGAGCCATTTTTTCAAGAACAAAATTTAAGTCAGTCAAAGCAGATAACGCATATTGGAAGAATGCGTACTAT
Organism: Rehmannia glutinosa; assembly: GCA_016081115.2. NCBI lineage: Eukaryota > Viridiplantae > Streptophyta > Magnoliopsida > Lamiales > Orobanchaceae > Rehmannia > Rehmannia glutinosa. Next base: position 54,059,723 of record CM071929.1, read on the forward strand.
TCCGTGCCACATCAAGTATTATATTTAAGTTCATGGATACTAGATGGGATCTTCTATTCCAAAATCGTGTTTCATCTCATATTCCAACCGTGTGGATGATTGACACGTGTATTACACTTACCATGTTTATTTTCAAGCATAAATCAAGCATAAATTGTGGAGTTCTAATATGGTATTATATTTGATTTCCAAGGAGAAAATCAAGCAAAAATAGATTAAATTAACTAAACATTAGCATAAAAAACATTCACCATATTAAATGTAATATTTATGAGTTATACTATGATGTGTTTATATGTCTTGCATCATAGACCGCCGCATGTTAAGTGAATATTAGCACTCATCCACGCCGAGCACCTTCTTCATCCCATGTTATGAGGCATTAAACCATGAGATTAACTATTATCTTGCATGATCCATTTGAATTAAAGAATTTGCTAGGACATGATTAGCACAACCATTACTTGCTATCTGTAATTAAACAATTAACTTGCCCGATTATTTGGTAATTAAAAAGGTTCACATTTTATGACGTCTAATAAATATTCTTGGATATTGTGTAATTTTGATTATTCTATATTAGTACCCCATCATAATCTGACAACAACAGATTAAGGGCGGCCTCAGATTAGGTTGTCCTAAAAACTTGATGTAATATGAATGACTTAACACTACATACATCATCGAGAAAAAAAAAAGATGAATACAGTTTATGATTCCCACTACCCCGTTTCTAGAGCTTCGTGGATAAGATGAATTGTGGGATATGCATCAACGAGCTAGGATTTAAAGTTGTTTTAGATTGAGTCACCACACAAGAAATCCTCCAACAACCTGTTACAAGATATGAAAATATAGCAAGGTTAATCCTCTCAAATAATTATAAGTATGACTATACACCATCTTCACTAATTCAAAGTCACCGTGCCAAATAACTATATAATATCTTAACCTAAGTAATTATTGGATTGTCATTATTAGTCGAAATGGAATTTACTTTTTTTTTAGATTTGAATAGCAAAGTTAATCAACAATTTTATTTATTCTTAGTTTCCTATTTATGAATCTTCAGTGTTGACACTTGACACTAATGCAATAACTGTCATTTTATTCTGTGATTTTAATCTTGATATTTTATACTGTAATAAATCGCTGATGGGACACTAATTATTATTTTTAACTATTAACTTTGTATTTTTTTAAAGATAATTAACAGCCTAACAACCAAAATCTCTATCAGTGCTTTATGTACTTACAGAAAGCTAAGATTAATTATTTTCAAATGATAGACAAGTCAACTACGAAATTGAGAACATGGGTTGGGGTTTGATTAACTAATTGTAGTCTGTGGTTACCACGTCCTTTGGTTCTAATTATTATTATATGTAATAATTAGGTAAGTAACGAAAATATAATATGAGAACTTGCAAATTTAGAACGTTCAACTAGTTGTATTATCATAGAATGTGGCACCAGAGTAGATAAGAATATTATTTAGATATATAGAATAATGAATTCTAATAATTGTACTTGATAAAATATTTTTTTTAAAATGTGTATATATACATATATACACACTAATTAGTTCAAATGAGACCAATTTCCTGAGATAAGACCATATTCAATATCAATCAGTGATTGAAAATTTTAGATGGCTTAAATTGTACCTCCTATTTGTAATATATGGTTTAAAATCAAAATCTTCCAGTCGGCCCAACCCAACCAGTAGTTTGTCCAGTCCGATTACAATAAATATTTTTAGTGTTAAACCAGTCACACGGTCGAACCTAGAGCTGTCAATGGGTCAGGCCGGGCCACCCTGGCCCAAACTCATCGGGCTTTTCAAAATTTTCGGGTCGGGTTGGGTCGAGTCGCAAAAATATATGGCCTAGCCCAACCCGAAAATATATTTTGTACATGAAATCATCGGGGAAGCCCAAAAAGTCGGGCCGAACCCAACCCACGGGCCGATCGGGTAGGGCTAAAATAGGCCTAAATGTTTTTGGGCCCAAAATATAAAAGCCCAGCCCAGCCTAAAGTGCGGCCAGACTGGAAATTGCCAGCTCTATCGAACCGATTAAAGCTTATTCTTTTTATATCTAGTTTAAACCCTTAAAGTTGGAATTTTGTTATATATAGAGGTGACAATCAGGCCAGGCTAGGACAGCCTGGTATCGGCCCACTGGGCCAGGCGTCAAAATCAGGCTAGATTGACACGAAAATTCCATCGGACCGCTTTTTTCAGTGCCCAGCCTGGCCCATATAATTCATTTTATCTCGGGCCAACCAGGCCGACTGGGCCAGAGGTCCGTTAAGCCGGGCCAAAAGACGCCAGGTCTTTTTTGGGCCTGAAAAATCTTGGCCCAACCTGGCCTAATATTTGGGTTGACCGAGCTGGCCCATATGGACGGGCCGTGATTGCCAAGTTGTATATATGTATTTTCAATTTGTTTAGTTTTTATATGTTTCGTTTTATGTGTACATTTCTTGATTTTTTTATAAGTTTTTGAGTATAAAATTGATTATTTATTGGGGACAAAATTTATTTTTTCACTTGAGATTTTATTAGAAGAAACATGTTTGAAACATGCTCGAAATAACAACATAAAAAGTCCGGAAATTTTGGCGGGAGCGTAAATTTGTGTAAAAAAAGGGCGGAAGCATAAATTTGTACAATAAAGTACCGACAAACATAAAAAAATATCATTATCTCCGAAAATTGGGGCAATTGTGTCAAAAACCCCAAATAATATGTATGCTTTTGTTCCGAGCCTATAGTATACAAACGATTTCATGTGAGTGGGCCTTATTGGACTATGTAAGAAGTGTTTTTGTGAATGGGCCTTATTGTGAGAGGTAGACGGGTCCATAGTGAAGGTAATAGTGTGAAAAAGAAATCTCACGTGAATGGGCCTTATTGGAGTGTGCAATAAGTGTTTTCATGAATGGGCCTTAACGTAAGAAACAGAAAGGGCCTATAGTGACACCGAGGAAAAGAGAGAATAAACAAGTGCAGGATTACGATTAATGGGCTTTATTAAAGATGGACTGCGAATTTATTACGTTGCGGTTTATTGTATTGCAAGTGCAATAATGGGCCTAGTTTGGACTTGCAATTATGAGCTCATTAAAGAACTTAATCCAAAAAGTAATTATTAAAGTCTATTGGGTTAATTAGTTAAAAAAAAAGGGTCTATTGGGCTAGATAGGGGCTCCGTTGGCATGTAGCGTGTCGGTTTAGGAAATTATTTCCACTATTACAAAAATAAAAGTAACATTTCCTCACGTGCTTCTAATTTCTATGAAGGTCTTTCATAAAAAAAAAAATAGTTTCATATTTTATCTCATAATTCACTTCGTAAACTTATGATATATGATCATATAAATATGTAATACATATTAATTATATATTAGTAGTTTTTTTTCCATGTTTTATGTCTATTATATAACAAACATGATGAAATATTAATTTTGAGCTGAGAAAATAAAAAATCTTTTTATGACGAAGAGATAGCTCAAAGCTCGTACTGTTCTAAAAACTTCAGCCCAGCCCCGATTAGTTTCTGCCTAGGCGTTAGACTCCCCTAGCTTGTCCGCCTACATTATTTTTCCGATTAGGCACTGCCTAACCCCGTTCAGACTCCACCTAAACGCTAGGCCCCAGTCATCCGCCCGACCAGCGCCTAACGCTTTTTAGAACACAATACACATACATATATCTCTCAACTCTACGTTGTACATCTTTACACTACCCAACGTACCCTTTCTATTTTTAGATAGATTCAATCTCATAGTTTTGCTAAGGTTTAGAGTTCTGATGAGATCAAACATATTTTCAGGTGTGAGATAGGTCTATTTTTCAAGAATAAAATAAAATAATAATACTCCTAGTTAAATGAAAAATAATTTAATTATTAGAAGAAACTGAAAATTTAGGCAAAAACTTGCGTGAGACGGTCTCACGGATTTAGATCCGTGAGACGGAGCCCTTACACAAAGTTTTAATTTTTTTTTTCAGATTTTATTTTTCTTATGGTTTATATTTGTTTTTTTATGGTTTATTTTGTTTCTTGGGTATATTTTTAATTGATTTGGGTTTTTAGGATTTTTAGTTTTTTCTAGGGTTTATTTTATATTTTTTGGGTTTATTTTTGTTTTTCGGGTTTATTATTCATGGTTCATGTTTTTAGGGTTTATTTTTGTTTCTTCATGGTTCATTATTCTCAAGATGGAGCCCTTAGAATGTTCGTCTCACAAATTTAGATCCGTGAGACCGTATTTGCTCGAAAATTTATATTGAAGTCATATCATTGAGGAGGGCTTGAACGAATAAATTCTAAGCTATACAAACTGGCATTCCCAGCTGGACAGCTTGAACGAATCACATGCAGCAATATTAGGAGTTAAAAAAATATCTTTATGGCTGCATGTGATTCGTTCATCCTGAGTATTAATCTCAATAAATTCGATCCTTACTTCTATCTAACTTGCAAAATACTCCTTATGGCTGTACTATGGTTGTAGCCACTAATTATTATGGGATGGATCAATACACAAAATTAGGGTGGACAAGATAAAGCAAAAAAAATACACATAAATATTAACTAATTTTCTTTTAAAATATTTTACCTAGTAAAAAAAAAATTAGGAGGGGGGGTTGTCCCCCTATCTCCGCCATTGGTTGACTCCAACTTTGGATCTTGCGCCCATCACGACATATAAATAACTAGTTGATGTTAAGTGTTAAACACCCCATCCAACTTGAGTGTCGGATAATTCTTGATAGGATTAATGTCTCTAACTACTTGTTGTGTTGCAAGCATTAACCTGTATCAATAGCTGTCATCTAACTTGGAGACTCGTGAAGACAAGTGATACCATATATACCGCATACAAATATACTCAATGCATTTCGATTATTTTCTGACTCTCTGAACTTGATTTAAGAGTCGGAAGATTTTCGATGGACTAACAACTTGTTGTGTGGCAAGCAACAATCTCTCTCAATAGTTGACACCTAGCTTGGAGATTCGTGAGGAGAAGTGATACCATACCGTATCAAGTACCTACACAAATTTTTCGGGAAACACTTAATACTCAAAGGGCTTTCCTATATATGAAATATACCCAATCCACTGATAATTATTTGATAATATGAGATCATAGGCAATTCACGGATAAGTCAAGGTCCGTGTCAGGCAGCCTCCATCAATTTCATTAAATTTTTTGAAAAAGTAAATAATTTACATGTAAAATAATTATATTTTAAGAATTAGCTTTTAAAAAATTATAAATATATTATTTCTATTGTTGTTTAGAAAAAAAATCAATCAATTGAACTTTTTTGGGTGATCTCAAAATACAGTTGATTTTAAATTCTTCATCTCTTATTTTGAGTTATTTTGAGTAATTGGGGTGAATGATTTTTAAGAATCGCAATATAATAATTTCGTTAAAAATTTCAGTTCTCTCTATCTCACTTAAAATTTCATATTTTATGTATATACAAATATATATATATATATATATATATATATATATATATATATGGGGAGGATCAAGTGAGACCATGTCTCTAGGTGAGACACAATGGACTAATCTCAACCATCCCCCACTATTAATCAATGGGTATGATTTAATGGATAAAAAATATATTAAAATATTAATTTAATCAATATAAGGATAGTAGGGTAAAATAACATAACAAGTTAGCTACAAAAATGGAATCAAATCTTTTTCTCTCTCATACATCTCTCAATTTTTTTCTCAAATCTCACGTCTCTCTCTCTCTCTCTCTCTCTCTCTCTCTCTCATTCCTCCATTAAAGCAAATAAAGAAAACTGTGAAGAACTCGAAAATTACATAAAAAAACAAGAAAAATCGGTGTAATATTACAGAGAAATAACGAACAGTGAGTTCGAAAACTAAATATGCAACAAAACTCAACTAAATATGCATTATCGGAAAACTATCTATGCAACGTAAAAAAACTAATATGTAGTACAGTATATCCAATTATGCAAGACGTCATAAACTATGCAACAAAATCAACTAATTATGTATTATCTAGAAATTATCTATGCATTGTGGAATAACTAAATATGCAGTACATTATGTAACATCTCATTTTTATAATTTCCAAAAGCAACATCTCATTTTTATAACTAAATGTACATTATATTGAACTTATTTATGCAGTGTAGTATAACTACATATGCAATACGTTATATTCAATTATGTCTTGTTTTCGTAAAACAGTGCCAACAAAATAACTAAATATGCATTATTTGATGTCTAATTATGCAGTAGAAGAACTCTAAATATCTTTGTAAAATAAAAATATTTGGAAAGAAAACAGTTCCTTAAAATCCGCCACAAAAATCCTAATGTCTATTTCACCATAAAATCCGACCACTAATTTGAATTACAAAATTACAATCTTACCCTTAAAATCAACGAAAATTAGAAAATAATTAAAAAAACTGAATTAATCACATCCCTTTATTTTTTAAGATCAATGGGTAAGATGAGTCCACACTGTCTCACCTAGGAAGGGTGGTCTCATTTGAACCAAATCCTATATATATATATGAATAGGATCAAATGAGACCACATAATTAGAGTGAGACAGTGTGGACTAATCCTGACCATACATCTCAAATTTTAGATGGTTGAGATCTTTCTAATTTAATAATTATTTTCAATTTATTTTAAACCGAAAAGAAAAAAGATTGTAATTACACAATTATATAATATTTCCCTTCCTCCATCTCCCACCCTGGCCCACTCAATCTCACCTCCTCCCTCCCTCTCGCCTTCCTCATCTCTTATAACCAATGTTGAAACAGGGGCGGCGCCGCCGCCGTGAAAATGGTCGGATTTTCGCCAGAGAATTCGAAATCTGATGATGGATCGGAAGTTTCTTGATAAAGCCGTCGGGAGTTGAGGAAATTTACTGGCTTCGTGGATAATTATTTGCCCGGTTTTACGTTTTGTATGAATCCATGAGATTGAAATCCATGGTTTGAGACAGTGAGTAGTTTTGAAGCTGAAAATATAGTGATTAGAGATTCAGGGTTTATCCCCAGAGAATGAGCAGTGAAGTGAGAGGAAATGTCATTGTAGCTGCATTTAATAATTAATATGTTATTTTGTCCATTCAGTATGGGTGGGGTCCTGATGATATTCCAACTATTTAATTACCACCATGGAAATGCGGTATTCAAATTTTAGTATACTAATGGAAGTATTTCAATTTTAAAGGGCCTTCAGCATCGGCAAATCCAGCTTTAAATGCGCGGCCGCGAATCTCAATTACGATGTTTACAATGTTAATTTGTCGCAAGTGGTTGTGACGGTCGAGACCAACACGCTTCGGGCGGATGTGTAGATGGAGGATTGGTGAAGAAGACGATGCTAACGTGGATGGATCTTGTACACTTATATGTTTTTCGATGTATACTTAGATGTGTTTTGATGTATAAGTAGTTAATTTTTATGTATGTATTTATGTTCTTTGTATACTTATTTTATTTGTTGTATACTTATTTTATTTGTTGTATACTTATACATGTTTTGTTGTACATTTATATGTGTTTTGTTGTATACTTATTTTTTTGTTTGACAATTGTAATATGCAGTATAAATATGTTAAATATGCAGCATAATAGTGTTAAATATACATTAAATATATGTTAAATATACAATACAATAATGTGTGTGATTTTCTCTCTCTCTCCAATTGATTTACTTAATCCACGGTCCCCACATGCTAATGAATGTGATTCTCTCTCTCTCTCTCTCTCTCTCTCTCTCTCTCTCTCTCTCTCTCTCTCTCTCTCTAACTGGTTTCTTGATTCACGGTCCCCACATGTTTTTATTTGACCATTTTAATATACAGTAAAATTATATTAAACATACATCAAAATAGTGTTAAGTATACAACAAATCATTGATAAGTGTACATCATACTGCATGGCAGAGCACATGCGCGCGATTTTCTCTCTCCAGCGCGATTTTCTCGCGATTTTCTCTCTCCCCACGTGATTTTCTCTCTCATAGTAACTGATTCCATATTTGGATGGTCCCCCACATGTTTGTTTTGACAATTATACCCTTATTTTGACTTAATTAAATATTTAATTTAATTTTAACCCCTATTTATCTTAGCCATTGATATAAATAAGGGAGGGTTGAGATGAGTCCACATTGTCTCACTATAATATGTGGTCTCATTTTAACCTCCCCCTATATATAGATATATATATATATTTATACACACAATGTTGCAAAGAATTATATTACAATTTGTGTAATTGGTTAAACCAGATGAGAAAACGATATATGGGGTCATAACTTTTGAAAGAGCTAGGTCGAATATATATAGAATTACTATTTGTTTTTCCCTTGTGGACTAGCCAAAATGAATCGAAAATAATTAGGCATGTTTGTTTTAACTTAAAATTAATTCTTTATTTTGCTCACTTCATATGACTTAATATCATAAATCACTTTCAATCCTTACAAATTGTCGTACATAACTATATAACAAAGACTTACGATATGTTTTTTTGCTTTTAACTAAAAATTAGAATATTCAAAGTTTATTTTCAGAATTTACGATTTAGTTTAATATAAATGTTTGTTTATAAAAGCTTTAATATTTTTATCATTTCTATATCCTTAGCGTTGTGTCAAGGTTTAGTAATCTCCATTACAATTTTATTTTTTGCTTGAACGTTTCAAAATGAGGTATTATTCTTAAATGATCACCCCACAACCTAAAAAAAAAAAAGAAAGAAATAAAAAAAAATTAATTATTTTTCCAACTAAAGAAAATAATGTAAAATTACTAATTTGCAACTACTCCCTTTGTTCCAAATTTATGATTTTCATTTTTTCCTTTAATTTTCTGAGATTTGTCAAGCTAGATAAGTCTGCCCATCTTTTAATGTGCAATTTTTTTTTATTATCTTCATAAAACAATCAGCCACATATTTTAGTTAATAATATAAATATATATAATTTATTCCTTTTCAATTCCCATCTAAACATCAATCCGAATTAAATAAATTCATTACAACAAAGGAAATAATACTAGTTTTAGCATTACAGTACGACAAAACATGAAATATCTCTACCTGAATTCTGAATGAGTTAAATTAGACAATTAAATTGTTAGGTCAAATAAGTATTATACTAATTGACCCAACTTATAAAAAGAATTGGGCAGCCATTGGAAGTGATGATTTAATGTTAATTATTATGTTAGCCCACTTAAAATATTGCACTATCACTCTTTCCCATGACTTTCCTCATCTGAAAATCTTTCCCAAACATAATATTAAATTTTTAAAGTGCTTCAACTACCTATCAAAGTTGAAGAACCTCATATTCCCATATTGTGATCAACTACCCTTCTCCATTTCCAGGCCATTCTTCTTGTCAACTACCCATTATATTTCAGATCAAACACTCCTCCTTTTCCTTTGAACTCAATTTCTCTTCTATTTATATATACTCACACACATACATACAAGCACTTATACACATGAACATTTCTACAAACTTAATTTGCAAACCCTAATGGCTGATGATCATTTGCACAAGTCTAGTATTATTGATGATGCGGTTAAAGTGGGCTCTGGAGGTGAGATATTATCCATATTCAAAATTTACGGGTTGAGATTTCCTGTTTCACTTTTCATATTCCATTTATATTCCACTACATCAGATGAATGACACGCGTACATGATGATGTCACAATTGCACATGTGTCATTTATCTAATGTATGAAAATAGAGATTGAAATAGGGAAAGTGGAACAGAAAATCTTAATTTACATATATATATCAAGTAGTTGAATTAATTGATGTTGCACATCCAACTAAATTACATATGAAGTAGTTAAATTTGTGTCTCTTTTAATGTTGTACATCATAATGCATGCCAAAATGAATAAAATGTTCTATTCGATATACGGTTAGAGTGCGTTATATACATTTAGTATGTAGTTATGAACTGCTGGGAACACAAGATCTATAATGGTATTGATGAACAATAAATTAAATAAACGAATTGTTTTAGTAATTAATAGGTCATTTTTTGGCAATAATATTGTTAATTAGGCAGATTATATTTGATGTATGTGACACAAACACACACAATGGTTTAATTTGGTTTCTAACAACAGTTTTTGGGGACCTATTAATTAGATGTGGTAGCAGCTGAAAATCAAAGCATCCAAAATTCCAAGCAGCTCGAGTTTTCACGAGATGAGGAAACCCTAATTATGAGGATGTACAATTTGGTTGGGGAAAGGCAATAATTCCTCTCATTTAATTTGTCACCATTAATTATTGATTAGATGTTTATTTACATTAATATATCTACGGTTTTTATACGATTTTCAGATACTTTATTGAACGGCTGCAAAATAAATTGTTAAATATTCTTGAATTTCTTAGGTGGTCTTTGATTGCTGGAAGAATTCCTGGGAGAAGTGCTGAGGAAATTGAAAAGTATTGGAAATCCAGACAATCTACTAGTGAAAAAGAACCCGACAATCCGATTTTTGGTCCCATTAATCGACCAAATCAAGAATGAAATTAATTCATGTTGGGAATTGATTGGATTCAGATTTCTTGTTGCACTTCATGTTCCATTAATTATCCATCCCGGATGAATGATATGTATCATAAACTCTAAATACTTTAGGACACTTGCATTGGGTTATAAGGATGCTGATCATTTCTATTATTTCTTTGGTCTTGCACTCCAAAATGCAGGGAGAAAGATGAGTGCACAAGTGAAGTTTTGGAGCACAATATGTGCAATTTTGGGTTGAAAAAGAATACATGAAATCTTGTGTGCAAAAAAAGTTAAACGCATAATCGAAAGGTTATTAGTACCAATCAGAAAAATATTAATTGGATAATTAGCAATATGCCTGACAATGAGAATTAATTCTTGCTTAGGACTTTCGCAACTTTATGAATATAGTTTATAATTAGCTAGATTTCGTACTTGTAACATGTTAATTCTCTAACTCTCAATGAAAATATGTTTGATTGAATAGTTTTTAAATAGTATTTTATGTATCTTTTTAGAAAAGTTTAGAGCTGTAGGTCTATTTTCAATATTTTAACTTGAATATATATTATATTTGTGAGATTGTAGCTTGTGATTCTCATTAGATAAATATAGTTGAAATATTTTAAATGGATATAATTGGTAGTGGTGAGTCCTACATGTGTAATTGAATAAAATTAATAGAATAATAATTGATAAGTGATATAGATCAGTGTATAGAGTCGAAAATTCAAATTATTGGTTTTGAAATGTTGTAGAAATAAAAATGACAAACATAATTACATTTTTATGAATAGTGGATTCTTGGAAATATAAATAAACAAGGGCTTTGTTAGTCCGATCTCTCTTTCAAAGTACTCAATTTCTCACGCGTGGGGATCATATTCTTATTTTCGGGGGTAGCTAGACTAGTATTTTAACTCACATATAGGAAGATAGATTTACATTTGAAGGGTGAATTGTTAAATTTATTTAATTTATCTACAAAAATTAAAGATGTCCCATCTGAGGAGATGAGTGCGGCCAGTCCGAATTTCACAACCCCGCTGTTGGAGGAGGGTTATCTCAAGTTTAGAAGAAAAGGGGTTATATAGAAATTGGAAGAGGGATTATTTTCTCTTTGTAGGAGGAGGAGGTTATTTAGGCTAAGAAATATAAGAGAGTTTTTGGTGGAGAAATATTTGCTTGTATTGATTCTTCTCAAATTTTGGCTTGTTACAAAATGATCAAGACACCCCTATTTATACTAGTACAACTTCCTAACCAATGACTAGAATTTATTTGATCTAATGGCTATAATTCATCTACTAGAATCATCCTCCAAAATATCTACTTTCCTAGAATATTCTACAAGCTTTCTTACCAATAATATCTAAGATATTTTTCCAAGACACTTCTAGACAAATTCTAGAACTTGGGCCTATTTGGACTTGGATCTTATTTTATCTTTTAACTCAAATATTTATTTTCAAGCCCAATATTAATTGGACCAAAATCAAGTTTAAAATCCAACACCCCCCCTTAAACTTGATTTGTCATTCCGAGAAAACTTCTAAGTCGTATGAAGTCTTCATGCTTGAGCGGTTTGGTGAAGATGTCCGCAATTTGATCTTGAGACTTCACATACTCCACTTGTACGTCCTTTCTTGATATGCATTCTCGTATGTAGTGGTAGCGAGTGTCAATGTGCTTGCTTCGATCATGAAACACTGGATTCTTTGCCAATGCCATAGCTGACTTGTTGTCGACACGAATCTTAGTTGGCTCTTCCTGTGTCATTCCCAGTTCCTTCAGCAAATTTTTCAGCCAAACTGCATGGCAAACACAAGTTGTAGCAGCTACGTACTCAGCTTCACAGGTTGAAAGAGTGACTATCGGCTGCTTCTTTGACATCCAAGTGAATGCGGTATCTCCCATGAAGAACACAAAGCCAGTAGTACTTTTTCGATCATCCACATCTCCAGACCAATCGCTATCACTATAGCCAATAAGTTTATAATCATTAGTTGTTGAATAAAATAAGCCGTAATTGATCGTACCTTTGAGATAGCGAAGAATCCTTTTAGCAGCCTTCATGTGAGTAGTGGTTGGATTTTCCATGTAGCGACTTATTAGACCGGTGGCATAGAGAATGTCTGGTCTTGTGCATGTCAAATACCGCAAACTTCCAATCAAACTCTTGTAGACAAAGGTCGGTCCACTTTTTCTTCTCCGTCATACTTTGATAGCTTGATCCCACACTCCACCGGTGTGTTAATAGGCTTATGCGCTTATCCATCTTGAACTTCTTGAGAATCTCCTTCGCGTAGCCTTCTTGCGAGATGAAAATCCCATCTTTTTGTTGTTTAACTTCGACGCCGAGGTAATATGCCATAAGCCCGATATCGCCATCTCAAATTCTCTGGTCATTGCTTTCTTGAACTCTTCAAACATGTCCGGATTATTTCTGTGAAGATCAAGTCATCCACATATAAACACACGATCAAAACATCATTTTTTCTGACCTTGATATAAAGTGCATGTTCGTGCGGGCATTTAGTGAACCCATTCTCTTGCAAGTATTTATCGATCCTGCTATTCCAAGCCCGTGGTGCTTGCTTTAATCCGTATAGAGCCTTCTTCACTTCAAGATTTTATCTTCTTTCTTTCTTTACCACATAGCCCTTTGGTCGCTCAATGTAGACTTCTTCCTCGAGAACTCCATTTAAGAAAGCCGACTTTACGTCCATCTCGGTGAATCTTCCACCTGTTTTGAGTCGCTAAAGAAATGATAAGCCTTATTGTTTCCAAGCGAGCGATCGAGCAAATACCTCGTCATAGTCGATTCCAAAATTTGACTATAGCCTTTTTGCGACTAGCCTTGCTTTATATCTTTCAATTTCTCCTTTAGCATTCTTCTTTGCTTTGTACACCCACTTGACGCCGATAGCCTTATGTCCTTTTTGGAAGTGAGGTCAGCTCCCACGTGTCGCTCTTCATGATTGCTTGTATCTCCTCATCCATAGCATCTCTCCATCTTTTATTTTGATCGCTTTTTCAAAAGTCACAGTTCACAACTGCAAGTAAAGAGAAAAAGTGTTATATCATCTATTCTCTCGGTGTTCTCATAAAGATCTTCTAGACTCCTTTGCACGTGTTATGCCTCTTTCATTTAGAAATGATGGTGGCGAGTCTCCTTCAAATTGTTGATTGTGAAGTGGATGGAGTAGTTGTCTCTTGTTGAACTTCTATTGTTGGCTCGATCGGTCTCGCTCCTTTTCTTCAAAATCCGGAAAGAAATTGAAGTTGTTTTGGGAGCCAAAATCCCAATCGATTCTTCATCAAACTCTACATCACGACTTATCACAAGCTTCTTAGTATTTGGATTATATAACTTATAACCTTTAGAATTTGAGTCATACCCGATGAAGATGAATGTCTCGCTTTTGTCATCAAGCTTACTTCTTCTCTCGTCAGTACATGTGCATATGCTTTGCTTCCAAATACTTTTAGATGAGAGATACCTGGTTTTCTTCCACTCCAAGCTTCTTGTGGTGTTTTTCCCCAAACACTTCTAGTTGGTGAACGATTTGATGCAGTACACCGCACAAAGCATCGCTTGACCCGAACTCCTTTAACGACCTTTTGCTTTTGAGCATGCACCTTGCCATTTCAAGAATTGTTCTATTCTTTCTCTCGGCCTACGCCATTTTGGCTTTGGGGATCTTGGGATCACAAGGGACGCCGGATTCCATTTGCTTCGCAAAATTCTTGAACTCCTTAGATGTGAATTCTCCTCCACGATCCGATCGCATTGCCTTAATTTTGCATCCACTTTCATTTTCCACCATAGCTTTGAACTTCTTGAATGCTTGAACACTTCGACTTCGCTTTCAAAAAATATACCCAGTCTTTCTAGAGAAATCATCAATAAACGGGAGGAAATAATTATTTTTACCGAGAGAGCTTGGCTTGATTGGTCCACAAACATCGGTGTGTATGAGCTCCGGGGCTTCGTGATCTCGAGTTTGACTCCTTTGGAAAACTCTTTTTCTCAATTGTTTTCCCAATAGACATCCTTCGCATAGTTGATCGGGATGATTGATGGAAGGTAATCCTCTTACCATCTCTTTTTTTGATAATAATTCTAATCCGCCAAAATTTAAGTGCCCAAATCGTAGATGCCAAAGCCAAGATATATCTTTGTAGCAAGCTTTGAGACATTTTGCTACATCATTCTGGATATTTAACAAGAACATTCTATTTCTAGACATTGGCACTTTAGTGATTAAATTATTTCTATCATCTCTTATAGAAAGACTACGATCTTTCATGTGAATGTCATAGCCTTTCTCTAAAAGTTGTCCCAAACTCAAGATATTACTTTTCTCATATTTGGAACGTAATAGACATTAGAAATAAATTGATGACTTCCATTCTTCAAGCGGATTAGAATTTTACCTTTTCCTTTAACCGGGACTTTAGATTCATCTCCAAAAGAAACATTGCCACTCACCGATTCATCAAGCTCCACAAACATGCTTCTTCTTCTACACATATGGTTGCTTGCACCAAGATCGAGTACCAAGTGTTGTCTTGTCTTCCATCACCACCTTTGTATGCTAGTAACAAATTGACATCTTCTTCGTTTTTATTTTCAACATAGTGGGCCTTTTCTTCAACCTTGTTTTTGGGAGCTCTACACTCGGAAGATAGTGTCCAAATTTTTGACAATTATAACACTTAGTTTGTGATTTTTCGTACCTTGTTCTTGGATTGCTCCTCCCGCGTCCACTGGTTGGGTATTCTCTTCTATCTTCATTATTATTGAAACCTCCTCGTGCATGTCCACGACCACGGCCTCGTCCGCCTCGTCCTTGAAACGACCTCTTCCATGTTGACCACGTCATTGCTCATGCTTTCTTTATCCTTCACTTGCATTTTAAAAAAGTTGTTCTACAATATCTTGTTTCTTTTTATGTTTTTCTTCATATGCTTGTAATGACCCCAATAATTGATCAATAGTCATCTCCTCCAAATTTTTTGTTTCCTCAATTATTACGACAATATGCTCAAATTTAGGACTTAAAGAATGTATCTTTTCCATAATTCTCACATCACTTAATTTTTCACCATTTCTTTTCATTTGATTAGAAACCGCCAAAACTCTTGAAAAATAGTCGGAAATAGATTCGGACTCTTTCATATATAAAGCTTCAAATTCACCTCTTAATGTTTGGAGACGCATTTTCTTTACTTGCTCGGCTCCTTTGTGAGATGTTTGAAGCTTCTCCCATGCATCCTCAAGCGGTAGTTGCACTTGAGATCTTTTCAAAACCATCATCATCCAAAGCTTGGTAGATGAGATAGAGAGCTTTCTTGTCTCTCTTTCTTGAATCTTTTAAATTATCCTTTTGAGTTTGGGATAGTATAGCCTCGTCTTGTGGCTCGACATAACCTTTTTCTACAATATCCCAAACTTCATGTGCACCCAAAAAGGGCCTTCATCTTGATACTCCAATTATCATAGTTGCTTGTGTTGAGCATAGGGACTTGAAAGGAAGCCACACCGTTTGCCATAATTTTATGTAAACCACAAGTGATCTTGTGGCTCTGATACCACTTTGTTGGAGGAGGGTTATCTCAAGTTTAGAAGAAAAGGGGTTATATAGAAATTGGAAGAGGGATTATTTTCTCTTTGTAGTAGGAGGAGGTTATTTAGGCTAAGAAATATAAGAGAGTTTTTGGTGGAGAAATATTTGCTTGTATTGATTCTTCTCAAATTTTGGCTTGTTACAAAATGATCAAGACACCCCTATTTATACTAGTACAACTTCCTAACCAATGACTAGGATTTATTTGATCTAATGGCTATAATTCATCTACTAGAATCATCCTCCAAAATATCTACTTTCCTAGAATATTCTACAAGCTTTCTTACCAATAATATCTAAGATATTTTTCCAAGACACTTCTAGACAAATTCTAGAACTTGGGCTTATTTGGACTTGGATCTTATTTTATCTTTTAACTCAAATATTTATTTTCAAGCCCAATATTAATTGGACCAAAATCAAGTTTAAAATCCAACAAACCTCCCTTTGGCTAAGTCTCTACTACCAATGTTTTAAATATGTTTTTATTATTGCTTAAAATAGGCAGCTAATTAATCGGTAGCAAAATAAGATATTTAATTAATCAATGAATGATTAAAAGTCAAATAGTAGAACCCAACTCCTTTGCGATCGTGGCATTTTGTCCTATTATGATTTTCTTTTTTTTTTTTTTTAAAAATTCACATTCATATGTGATAATAAGACATTTGCCAAAATCACAAAAGAATTTGTACCCACTTAGGTAACATTTCATTACCCGTATGTTATTTGGGAAAATAAGTATTAGTCATTAAAAGTATGTTAAATGTAGTTGAATGTATCGCAAAATGGAAATCAATAAAAGTAAATTTTGCTAATTAATTAAGATTGCTTGTAACTATAGCACTAATACAAAAAGTATCTTTCAAACTTTCTTATAATACTGAAAGAATTGAAGGGTCCAATTCTAATGAATATGCAGCATGTCTTTGTCAAAAGTGATGCCAACACTTTGCAAAACACAATAAAGACTTTACTTAAAAAATACAATTTCACAAAAGAATGAAATAAAGACAGAATCAAATACAAGACACAAGAGATTTAAAATTTTGTACAAGTATAAAATACTTGTACGGTGTTCATTAGAAAATTATTCAAATGATGATGTTGTTTACAAAATACAAAAATACAAAGGAAATAAGGAAACTAGAAGAACAACTCCCCTTGTGTCTCCGAAAGAACAACACTTTTACAAAATGTGAGAATACATCTAGTGCACTCCAATCACTCAATATACACCGAATCTATCTCACATAAACACTCAAAACTCGAAGTTCTAAAAATGATGCCAACAATGTTGCCAACATTCCCGGTATCACCGAGCTTCTGCAAAATTTTCTGGTGTGAAAAAGCTGGAAGATGAACTCTCAAATCTCTTAAAATCTGTAAAAATGAAATGTGCTGGTTTTTTTTATCCTTAAATAGCTATATCTTGAATAACTTCCTGCAAGAAAATAAGAGAAAAACTTCCTGCAAGATTTAAGGAAAAAAACCACCCACTACCATAAACTTCTAAGGAGTTAAAGAAAAACTGAATAATAAACTTCTAAAGATAACTCCTAAAAACTGAAAAATACTAATCAAGTTAATGATTAACCGTAAAGTCGAAGAAATCGAACGAGATAATGTTTGAAGAATTCAAACATTAACAATCTCCCCATTTCTTACAGATTTCTGGACAAAACTTTCTGGACAAAACTTGCACAAAAACTCACCGTTAATATTCTCCTCCTGAATATAGGAAGTCAAATCTCCCCCTGAATATAAGACAGAAACAAGAAGTACCAAAACACATCAAATACTCTTCAAACAAACAAGCAAGGTTCAGCTGTTGATAAGGGTCTTTTTATGCATGTTTTATGTGTGTATTTGAGTAGAATTTGAGTCATTTTGTTGTTAGTTTCATGAGTTTTTGATTGTACATAGTTCATATTACTATGAGGTGCTTTTATTGGTGTAGATTGATCATTCGAAGCTATTTTTAGTGGATTTCGGACCATGGATTCATGTCAAAACATATCCCGGGGTTTATGGATGTAAAAACACTCGAAATCCTAAGCTAAACGCGTCATTTCGGGCCTTTCGAGACAAACACGGCCAAAGTGTGCTTTTAAACACGGCCATGCTTTTTAATCAGCCAAAAAAGAGCAAAAAAATGGCATGTCGTAAAAAGCACGGCCAGGGTGTGCTTTTAAGCACGGCCGTGCTTCTAGTAACTCCCAAACAGCGTGAAAAACACGGCTAGGCCGTGCTTTTGAGCACGACCGTGTTTTTGGACTATTTCTGCACGATTTTTGAAGGGTATTTTGGGAAAGCACTTCAACCAAGCCTTTTGACAACTCTTTTTGCACATTTACACCTCATTATGCTTCACCAATTCCTCACTTTCCCACATGATCACATGAAAATAATGATTCTAACAACCCAACTCATAAAGTTGAGCATTAAACTATCAAAAGATGACATTATTAAGGAATACTTTCTCCAAAATAATGTCTATAAAATCTAAGAGTATGGGTTGAAGGATTCATTCATTCATTCATTCATTCATTCACATACATAGAAAATCAGATTTTTGTGATGAGAGTCCATATTTTGGAGAGGAGAAATACATACTGTAGTGAGGAAGAGAGTTAGAAGGCTTGGATCACCATGGAGAGGCGCTAAGGCACAAGGATTGAAGATCGCTCGGAGAAGAAGATGAACTCCACCACTTCATCATCATACTTCCAACAGGGGAGTCTTATGTTGGTTTTGGAAGTTTTAATTTCAACTATTCATGTTGATTTCGAAAGAAACTTCTTGTTTAATTGTTGTTTTCATTCTCAAATCCATCATGAGTTAAATCACTAGTGTTTAAATGTGATGAACCCTAGAACTTATTTGTGATCATTGGTTTGAATGTTTTAATATATTTTCTTATGTTTTTATCGCAGTCACTTATGTTATGCTTGTTTATTCGAATTGGTATATGCGCAATATTAATTTGAAGTTTATTTTTCACCGGGAAATCGAGATTCATGGTGAAATAGAACCAACATAAGTGAAAGGAGTTGCATGCAATCCTAGATATAAGACGGCATAAATCTTCCTGGATTAGGGTCAAACCTAATATGGGAATTCACAAATCGTTAATGCAATCTTGGGGTTTTAACTAGAAAGAGATTTCATTAATCAACTTGAGGTTAGGAGTTTTTCGCCTTGAGAAAGGGTTTAACTTAATTTAGGAATGCCTACGGTCCATAAAGCATAAAATATGTTAAGGGATGGTTAAAACTTAAGGGTTATGGTTGTATTTATTTTGGTAAAATCACAAAGACGTTCTAGAGGATTCACATTCAAGCATATTTATATCCAACACCTTCCAATTCAAGTTTATCCGATATCTTTCGTGTTCTTAGTTGCCTCTTCCACTTTTATTTGCTTTCATTTTATTTTTACTTTGTGACAAACTATTTGGCGAATTTGTAGGCTAGATAATAAAAAGACGGTAATTATCGTACTCATAATCCTCGTGGGAATGACACTCGATACTCGCTTAGCTTTGCTATAAACGATAGGTGCACTTGCCTAGGCTATTTTTAGGAGTAGCTTCCGAGCCATCAGCTGTTAACAAATGATGCTTCAGGTATTGACATCATTCTCGAATCACTATCTCCACTTCCTTTGCTTCCACTTGTTTTTGTGCCACCTTCTCCCCTTTTTGAACCGAAATCACCCTCGTATTTTGAAGAGAGAAAATAACCAATTACAAGCTCACCGAGAGCATTTGATACCCCATTATCTCCATTTAAAAAGTTAGGATCGATTATCCACCATAGGAGAAAGGAGATAGAATGTAACAACTCATTACTAGTAAACATCAGGTTTTGCAGATATTTTCACAATTTGTTTTTTTTTGTTTTTTGTTTTTTTAAAAAAAAAATATATATAAGAAATAGTAATAAAACAAAAGCGAAAAATATATATAAAACAAACACACAACAATATCATGAGGTGATATGTACAATGATGCCATCATTTACAAGATCATTCTCAGAATAAAGAAACTCAATTTAAATGACAAAACAAAGATTTTTTTACTTGCATAATGATCCACGGGCATAAGAATAGTACAAAAAGACTTAAGAAAGTCACAAAAATATAACTCAATCCATTTACACAATCAATGAGCCAAAATGTACAAATATGCCCAAAAAGCAAGTTTAAAAAAAAAACTGCTTTCTTCTTTTAAGAATTTGAGCTGCACAGAAATGCCTACAAAAGATGATGCATCAGTACAGAAAAACTCAAGAATACAAGCTAATAACAAATCAAAAAAAATATATATATACAAACATGATGTGTCACACAATGATGCAACACATGAAACATCACACATTTAAAGAACACATAAACCAAGAGATTTCCTTAAACAAGAAAACCTCTCAAAATCCAAAGATTTAGAGAAAATATCTGCTAACGGATGTTTAGTGGCAATGTGTTGAGTACAACAACGATCATTATCATCACCCAAATCAATTTAGGATCGCTTTTGAAGAATTCTCGGCAGAAATTGAAAGTGTCCTCAACAGTGTCATGTATCATTTCTGGCATCATTTTACCCAAAGCCTTATCTTTCTTTAGTTTGAAGCAAAAAGGTTTAATATGCCCAGGTTTAAAACAATAATGACACACAAACTTACGTTTTAAAACACTTTCAGACTTTTTGAACTTGTCTTTGAAAAATGATTTGTCACTTTTTCCAACACTCCATTGTTTCATAGAATGACATGTCTTCTTACAAGAATCTATTTTGTTTGCTTGAACATATCCTAATCCAGTTCTATCAAATCTAGCTTTCAAAAATATATCATCAATAACAGCAGAGCTAGAATCAAACTTACAGTCTTTTCAAGACTAGTAAGTTCAGATTTTACAAGATCAAGATCTTTGTCTTTCTTTGTTAAAAGAACTTCCAATCTCCTAAGATATTCTCTTAAAATGTCATTCTCTTTGACAAGATCTTCACATTTAAGTTGCAAATAATCATGACATTTATCTTCTAGATCAACGGACTTTGACCCTGAATTCAAACATAAAAATGATGAAAAATGATTAACAAAATCATATTCAGAATCAGCAAACCTGTCTTGTGATGCCTCCGTGTTGACATCATTTGTTGCATCATTTCTGAATCCATCATATTTGAGCTTCTCTTCCTCAAGAATCGTTACAAGTCCCTTGCAATTTTCTTCACCATCTTCAGATTCTTCATCACTAAAAGATACAGTAAAATCCATACATTTTTCCCTAAGAGTGTTTGCACATTGTTTTGCATAATGACAAAATCCTTTGCAAGCACGACATTGAATCAAATCAAGGTTTTTTGATTTTAAAAAATTGTTCTCTTGATTTGGTTCAAACGTTTTAGGGAAATTTGAAGAATTTTCAGAAAACTGTTTCTTAGACTTGAAATCTTTGCCATTCAAAGAAGATTTTTTGAGTAAACTATTAAACCGTAAGGATTCTTCATTTAAATCACATTCATGAATGTTTTTCATAAAATGTTCCATTGCATTATTTTGAACATCACAAAAATCAAAACCAGTTTGGGTTTTAAAAACAATACTTTTGTCTTCAAAATGATGTTCTTTTTGTTGCCCCAAGTTTAACTCAAAAGTTTGTAAAATACCAATAAGTTCATCAAGTCTAAGAGTATCAATATCCTTGGTTTCTTCAATAGTATAGATCTTAACATTGTATCTTTCAGGAAGAGATCTCATTACCTTGCTTACCAATCTTTCATTGCTAATAGGCTCTCCAAGTGATTGGGCCTCATTAGCAATATCACATATTTTTGCATTATACGAAGCAATGGTCTCTTCTTCTTCCATTCTCAGATTCTCGAATCTGCTTGCTAGGAGTCTTAGCTTTGTTCTTCTAACACTTTGTGTTCCCTCACAATGCAACTGCAATGCATCCCAATCATCTTTTGCTGAAACACAATTAGAAATTATTTTTAACAAAAACATATCAACGACAGTAAATATGGCATTTAAAGCTTTAGAATTAAAGCTTGCAATCTGGATTTCATCATTTTGCCACTTAATCTCTGGTTTGTCTGTTGTAACTCCTTCAGTGTCAACAATTCTTGGTGGTGTCCATCTGGTAAGAACAGATTTCCATGCTCTTTCATCAATGGACTTGATATAAGCCCTCATTTTCACCTTCCAATAGGAATAGTTCGTTCCATCCAAAACATGAGGTCAAAAAATGAAACTACACTGAATTTCCATCATAAAACATTGAAAAAAAAAAGGAAAAAAAGGATCACACTAAGTATCGTCTAGTGAAGGCTCTTGGTGCCAATTGAAAGAATTGAAGGGTCCAATTCTAATGAATATGCAGTGTGCAGTCAAAAGTGATGCCAACACTTTGCAAAACACAGCGAAAGACTTTACTTAAAAATATAATTTCACAAAGTATGAAATATAATTGAGAGTTAGAGAATTAACATGTTACAAGTACGAAGAATTCAAACATTAACAATCTCCCCCTTTCTTACAGATTTCTGGACAAAACTTGCACAAAAACTCACAGTTAATATTCTCCCCGAATATAGGAAGTCAAATCTCCCCAAATATAAGACGAAAACAAAGACCAAAAACACATTAAATACTCTTCAAACAAACAAGCAAGCTTCAGATGTTAACAAATGATGCTTCAGGTGTTGGCATCATTCTCAGAATCACTATCTCCACTGCCTTTGCTTCCATCTTGTTTTTGTGCCACCTTCCAATTCTAATGAATATGCAGTGTGCAGTCAAAAGTGATGCCAACACTTTGCAAAACACATCGAAAGACTTTACTTAAAAATATAATTTCACAAAGTATGAAATAAAGACAGAATCAAATACAAGACACAAGAGATTTAAAATTTTGTACAAGTATAAAATACTTGTACGGTGTTCATTAGAACAAAAATTATTCAAAGGATGATGTTATTTACAAAATACAAAAATACAAAGGAAATAAGGAAACTAGAAGATCAACTCCCCTTGTGTCTCGGAAAGCAACAACACTCCTTTACAAAATGTGAGAATACATCTAGTGCACTCCAATCACTCAATATACACTGAATCTATCTCACATAAACACTCAAAACTCGAGTTCTAAAAATGATGCCAACAATGTTGCCAACATTCCTGGTATCACTGAGCTTCTGCAGAATTTTCTGGTGTGAAAAAGATGGAAGATGAACTCTCAAATCTCTTAAAATCTGTAAAAACGAAATGTGCTGGTTTTTTATCCTTAAATAGCTATATCTTGAATAACTTCCTGCAAGAAAATAGGAGAAAAACTTCCTGCAAGATTTAAGGAAAAAAACCACCCATTACCATAAACTTCTAAGGAGTTAAAGAAAAATGAATAATAAACTTCTAAAGATAACTCCTAAAAACTGAAAAATACTAATTGTTAATGATTAACTGAAAGTCGGAAGAAATCGAACGTAGATAATATTTGAAGAATTCAAACATTAACAAATACAACTTTTTTGGGGGTTTCTTATATTAAGTGTGAAAAATGCGACTCAAAACCTTAATAGGATAATTTCCATGTGGACTAGGGCAATGACCATATAAACTAGTTTGAGTCTTCATTTCCCATCCTTTAAAAACAAAGATCTTGTTCTTCTTCTTTCATAAGTTGATTATTTTTTTCACATCTCTGATTATTTTATTCCAAATAGTGCATTTTGTCAAGTTTGTACTAATTGTTAGAATGAAATCAATATTATAAACTTAAAATTTATTAAAGTATATAGTTGTGGACATAGCCGAACCTGAGGTGAATCTATTAGACAATCGTATCTGGCTCCAAATTTTTCGGGCACCAAAATCACATATACATACACATAGTTGAAGGGTGAGCCCAATAAATATATAAAGTAATCTCTTCTATCGATTCGAGACCCATTATTGAAATTATTCTCAAGACAGATTGAGTGCAATGAAACAAGAAAAAGAGTAAACTTCATGTTGGTAAGTGAATCGGGATTATTCTCCATCCATTACCCAACTATTTGATTTGACCCAAATTTTGTTGGGGCTTGATAAATATTTGTTTAAGATGAAAATTAAGTGGGAGTCTATTAAATGTTAAGAGTCCAACAAGCCCAATTTCCAGACTAGTTACTTTAAAATATCACAGAAAAATATTTAAAATATTACTTGAATAATGTTGTAGAATATCATGAGGTGTATATTGATGATATAGTAGAGGACTTGTAGCCGTTGAAATAAAGTAATTATAGTAATTGGTTAGGAAATGTCATAGTACAAATAGATGCAATCTTGTTCATTTTATATTAAGCCAAAATTTAGAAGAATAAGTAATAATAAAAAGTAAACGTTCTTTGCATTTTTAGTAAATTAAAAATCTCTCCCTTTTAATTTCTTCTAGACTTCCCCATTTGATATTGCTAAGTAATATACGCTAATTTAATATTTTTTACCATTTGAGAGGCTCATCAAGGCCTAACATTTTGTATAATTCAAGGGTATTTTTTCCATTAATAAATTATGTATTGATGTAGCTCATGAAGGTTTTAATATATGTTAGAAGGGGAAAATGAATTTTACATTAAAGTTGTAAATAAATGATGGTGGCTTCTTGTCAAAAGGAGGTTGCTCGTGGAGCCTAAATGTATGAAGAGCCTAAATGTGACAAGAGCATGGTTTGCACTAATGTCTACATCAACTGTCCGACAACTACCCACTTTCCTTCTACTTCTTAAAGAGATCCAGTTTTAGTTTCCTTTTAGGGAAAAGAATCGAAAGCTAATGAGCCAAACAGAAAATAAAAAAAAAAACTACCTAAGTTCAATATATTTTTCTTTTGGACCAAATTGACTAAACCCAGACACATCACTGGCTAGTGGTGCAAATCTATGCCACATTTTATGTACATTTGCTACTAGAATTAGTACAAATCCTGGGAGAAAAGATGAGTCGATGTAATCGAACACTACAAATTTTGTCTGAGCTTTAGAGTATTAACTACCGGGTCAGCCATTATCCGATAGCTTAATCTATATTTATGGAGATTTACGCGAATTAGATCTACTCAAACTAATTAGATTATTTTGATCTAAAATATCCATGGATGAACCTACATGATGTGAATGGAAATCTAATTTTAGAATTTTACCTGTTTCTGAGAACATATTATCCACATGATGCTCATCTTGTTAAATCTCCCTACCACTAGCTTCCATATTAAATAAAGTTTTTTTGTCCAGGAGAGATGCTATTAACACCCTATCTCTCCACCCTTTTTGAATTAACTTTTTTTTTACTTAATACACCA
The DNA here is from genome assembly GCA_016081115.2 of Rehmannia glutinosa. Taxonomy (NCBI): domain Eukaryota; kingdom Viridiplantae; phylum Streptophyta; class Magnoliopsida; order Lamiales; family Orobanchaceae; genus Rehmannia; species Rehmannia glutinosa. The sequence continues at coordinate 54,085,297 of CM071929.1, forward strand.
CAACATTCCTCAATTTACCCTCAATTCCTTCCATCAGTGCCTTGTGCTTATGTTGATTGTTCTTCTTGTGAAGAATAATGAAGCTAATGCTTAAATTTCATGTTCTCACACACATATTTGTTTAGGATATTAAGTAAGTAATGGCTCATAATGTATGTGTAGTGCTTATTGGGCAATGGGATGTACCCTGAGCATTTTTTGGGGGGGTTGTACCCGGAATTATCTACTTACATGAATCATGTATGATATGAATGTTATGAATGTGCAAGTATGATTAAGTTGGTGATTAGTGCACTTAATTTGATGTGATTAGTTATTAAATAAAGATTAAGATAATTTTTGTCATGGCAAACACAATTACGATTGGTACAAATTTTGTTGTTTTCAAAACTTGATTCTAACAGTTGCACCGAACAACCAAACTGATGGTTATGCTAATCGATTTTCTCATAGTCAATTGGAATATCCAGATTCTAATTATTAAAGTAGAAGATGGAGGAGACTGCAGGAAGAAGAAGAAGAAGAAAAGAAGGGGTGGGGAATGGGTAAGTAGATGCTACCCACTTGGGTAGCTACCCAAGTGGGTTCTATACCGTTAGATCAATACATACACACACACATCCACATGGGTGTGTGTTAATCCAATGGTATAGAACTCACTTAATCCCCATTAGCTACCCAAGTGGGTAGCATCGACTAATCCGTGGGGAATTAAGACAATTACAAGGTTTAAAAACGATGGGGTGTATTTAGAGATTTGGTGAGTGTATTTAGAAATTTGGTCAGTGCTAAGTGCATTTTAGTCTTTTTATTTGATGCTCTTTTTTAATTAAAGAGAGGGGAGAATTAATTGATATTTTGGGGGTGTTAATAGCGTCACCCTTATCTAGATTACAGCTGATGACTAGAAAAAAATATAAGATTGTGATCTCCCTGACCTTGCTTTTTGTTGATCATTCTATAACCTAAATTATATAACAGTGCAAAAAGAATTCGTATCCTTTGTTATGCATGTTAATAATCCCACCATACATAAATTCCCGAATCCGTTGCATAATATAAATATAATAGTATAATGGGAGGTTATTGTTGGAGGAGGGTTATCTTAATTTAGGTAAGAATGAGTTATTTAGAAATTGGAAGTTGGAAGAGGAATTATTTTTCTTTGTAGTAGGAGGAGGTTATTTAGGCTAAGAAATATAAGAGAGTTTTTGGTGGAGAAATATTTGCTTGTATTGATTCTACTCAAATTTTGGCTTGTTACAAAATGATCAAGACGCCCCTATTTATACTAGTACAACTTCCTAACCAATGGCTAGGATTTATTTGATCTAATGGCTATAATTCATTCACTAGAATCATCTTCCAAAATATCTACTTTCCTAGAACATTCTACAAACTTTCTTACAAATAATATCTTAGATATTTTCACAAGACTTTTCTAGATAACTTCTAGAACTTGGGCCATTTGGGTTTGGGCTCTTATTTTATTTTTTAACTCAAATATACATTTTCAAGCCCAATATTAATTGGACCAAATCAAGTTTAAAATCCAACACCCCCCCTTAAACTTGATTTGTCATTCCGAGAAAACTTCTAAGTTGTATGAAGTCTTCATGCTTGAGTGGTTTGGTGAAGATATCCGCAATTTGATCTTGAGACTTCACATACTCCACTTGTACGTCCTTTCTTGATATACATTCTCTTAGTGGGGTAACGAGTGTCAATGTGCTTGCTTCGATCATGAAACACCGGATTCTTTGCCAATGCCATAGCCGACTTGTTGTCGACACGAATCTTAGTTGGCTCTTCTTGTGTCATTCCCGCCTTCAAAGAAATTTCTCACCAAATCGCATGGCAAACACAAGTCGCCGCAGCCTACGTACTCAGCTTCACAGGTTGGGAGAGTGACTATCGGCTACTTCTTTGACATCCAAGTGAATGCGGTATCTCCCATGAAGAATACAAATCCAGTAGTACTTTTTCGATCATCCACATCTCCAGACCAATCGCTATCACTATAGCCAACAAGCTTATAATCATTAGTTGTTGAATAAAATAAGCCGTAATTGATCGTACCTTTGAGATAGCGAAGAATCCTTTTAGCACCTTCATGTGAGTAGTGGTTGGATTTTCCATGTATCGACTTATTAGACCGGTGGCATAGAGAATGTCGGGTTTTGTGCACGCAAATACCGCAAACTTCCAACCAAACTTTTGTACAATGTCGGGTCCACTTTTTCTTCTCCATCATACTTTGATAGCTTGATCCCGCACTCCACTTTGGTGTGTTAATAGGCTTACGCTTATCCATCTTGAATCTCTTGAGAATCTCCTTTGCGTAGCCTTCTTGCGAGATGAAAATCCCATCTTCTTGTTTTTAACTTCAACGCCGAGGTAATATGCCATAAGCCCGATATCGCCATCTCAAATTCTCTCGGTCATTGCTTTCTTGAACTCTTCAAACATGTCTGGATTATTTCCTGTGAAGATCAAGTCATCCACATATAAACACACGATCAAAACATCATTTTTTCTGAACTTGACATAAAGTGCATGTTCGTGCGGGCACTTAGTGAACCCATTCTCTTGCAAGTATTTATCGATCCTGCTATTTCATGCCCTTGGTGCTTGCTTTAATCCGTATAGAGCCTTTTTTTCAGCCTTCAAGACTTTATCTTCTTCATTCTTCACCACATAGCCCTTTGGTTGCTCAATGTAGACTTCTTCCTCGAGAACTCCATTTAAGAAAGTCGACTTTTACGTCCATCTGGTGAATCTTCCACCTGTTTTGAGTCGCTAAAGAAATGATAAGCCTTATTGTTTCCAAGCGAGCGATCGAGCAAATACCTCGTCATAGTCGATTCCACTCTTTGACTATAGCCTTTGCGACTAGCCTTGCTTTATATCTTTCAATTTCTCCTTTAGCATTCTTCTTGCTTTGTACACCCACTGACGCCGATAGCCTTATGTCCTTTTGGAAGTGAGGTCAACTACCACGTGTCGCTCTTCATGATTGCTTGTATCTCCTCATCCATAGCATCTCTCCATCTTTTATTTTGACTTTTTCAAAAGTCACAGTTCACAATCTGCAAGTAGATGTGTGTGTTATATCATCTATTCTCTCGGTGTTCTCATAAAGATCTTCTAGACTCCTTGCACGTGTTATGCCTCTTTCATTTAGAAATGATGGTGGCGAGTCTCCTTCAAATGTGATTGTGAAGTGGATGGAGTAGTTGGCTCTTCTTGAACTTCTATTGTTGGCTCGATTGGTCTCGGCTCCTTTTCTTCAAAATCCGGAAAGAAATTGAAGTTGTTTTGGGAGCCAAAATCCCAACTGATTCTTCATCAAACTCTACATCACGACTTATCACAAGCTTCTTAGTATTTGGATTATATAACTTATAACCTTTAGAATTTGAGTCATACCCGATGAAGATGAATGTCTCGCTTTTGTCATCAAGCTTACTTCTTCTCTCGGTACATGTGCATATGCTTTACTTCCAAATTCTTTTAGATGAGAGATACCTGATTTTCTTCCACTCCAAGCTTCTTGGTGTTTTTCCCCAAACACTTCTGGTTGGTGAACGATTTGACAGTACACCGCACACGCCATCGCTTTCTTAAACTCCTTTGCGCCTTTTGCTTTTGAGCATGCACATTGCCATTTCAAGAATTGTTCTATTCTTTCTCTCAGCTACGCCATTTTGCTAGGGGGATCTTGGGACTGTCAAGGGACACCGGATTCCATTTGCTTCGCAAAATTCTTGGAACTCCTTAGATGTGAATTCTCCTCCACGATCTGATCGCATTGCCTTGATTTTGCATCCACTTTCATTTTCCACCATAGCTTTGAACTTCTTGAATGCTTCGAACACTTCAGACTTCTGTTTCAAAAAATATACCCAGGTCTTTCTAGAGAAATCATCAATAAAGAGGATGAAATAATTATTTTTACCGAGAGAGCTTGGCTTGATTGGTCCACAAACATCAGTGTGTATGAGCTCCAGGGGCTTCTGGGATCTTGAGCTTGACTCCTTTGGAAAACTCTTTCTGAATTGTTTTCCCAATAGACATCCTTCGCATAGTTGATCGGGATGATTGATGGAAGGTAATCCTCTTACCATCTCTTTCTTTGATAGTAATTCTAATCCGCCAAAATTTAAGTGCCCAAATCGTAGATGCCAAAGCCAAGATATATCTTTGTAGCAAGCTTTGAGACATTTTGCTACATCATTCTGGATATTTAACAAGAACATTCTATTTCTAGACATTGGCACTTTAGTGATTAAATTATTTCTATCATCTCTTATAGAAAGACTACGATCTTTCATGTGAATGTCATAGCCTTTCTCTAAGAGTTGTCCCAAACTCAAGATATTACTTTTCATATTTGGAACATAATAGACATTAGAAATAAATTGATGACTTCCATTCTTCAAGCGGATTAGAATTTTACCTTTTCCTTTGACCGGGACTTTAGACTCATCTCCAAAAGAAACATTGCCACTCACCGATTCATCAAGCTCCACAAACACGCTTCTTCTTCCACACATATGGTTGCTTGCACCAGTATCGAGGTACCAAGTGTTGTCTTGTCTTCCATCACCACCTTTGTATGCTAGTAACAAATTGACATCTTCTTCGTTTTTATTTTCCACATAGTGGGCCTTTTCTTCAACCTTGTTTTTGGGAGCTCTACACTCGGAAGCATAGTGTCCAAATTTTTGACAATTATAACACTTAGTTTGTGATTTTTCGTACCTTGTTCTTGGATTGCTCCTCCCGCCCGCCCACCGGGTTGGGTATTCTCTTCTATCTTCATTATTATTGAAACCTCCTCGTGCATGTCCACGACCACGGCCTCGTCCGCCTCGTCCCTTGAAACGACCTCTTCCATGGTGACCACGTTCATTGCTCATGCTTTCTTCTTTATCCTTCACTTGCATTTTAAAAAGTTGTTCTACAATATCTTGCTTCTTTTTATGTTTTTCTTCATATGCTTGTAATGACCCCAATAATTGATCAATAATCATCTCCTCCAAATTTTTTGTTTCCTCAATTATTACGACAATATGCTCAAATTTAGGACTTAAAGAATCGGAGTATCTTTTCCATAATTCTCACATCACTTAATTTTTCACCATTTTTTTCATTTGATTAGAAACCGCCAAAACTCTTGAAAAATAGTCGGAAATAGATTCGGACTCTTTCATATGTAAAGCTTCAAATTCACCTCTTAATGTTTGGAGACGACCTTCTTTACTTGCTCGGCTCCTTAGTGAGATGTTTGAAGCTTCTCCCATGCATCCTCAAGCGGTAGTTGCACTTGAGATCTTTTCAAACCATCATCATCCAAAGCTTGGTAGATGAGATAGAGAGCTTTCTTGTCTCTCTTTCTTGAATCTTTTAAATTATCCTTTTGAGTTTGGGATAGTGTAGCCTCGTCTTGTGGCTCGACATAACCTTTTTCTACAATATCCCAAACTTCATGTGCACCAAAAGGGCCTTCATCTTGATACTCCAATTATCATCATAGTTGCTTGTGTTGAGCATAGGAACTTGAAAGGAAGCCACACAATTTGCCATATTTTTATGTAAACCACAAGTGATCTTGTGCTCTGATACCACTTTGTTGGAGGAGGGTTATCTTAATTTAGGTAAGAATGGGTTATTTAGAAATTGGAAGTTGGAAGAGGAATTATTTTTCTTTGTAGTAGGAGGTTATTTGGCTAAGAAATATAAGAGAGTTTTTGGTGGAGAAATATTTGCTTGTATTAATTCTACTCAAATTTTGGCTTGTTACAAAATGATCAAGACACCCCTATTTATACTAGTACAACTTCCTAACAAATGGCTAGGATTTATTTGATCTAATGGCTATAATTCATTCACTAGAATCATCTTCCAAAATATCTACTTTCCTAGAACATTCTACAAACTTTCTTACAAATAATATCTTAGATATTTTCACAAGACTTTTCTAGATAACTTCTAGAACTTGGGCCATTTGGGTTTGGGCTCTTATTTTATTTTTTAACTCAAATATATATTTTCAAGCCCAATATTAATTGGACCAAATCAAGTTTAAAATCCAACAGTTATTTCTAGGGCTGCAATCGAACCGAGCCGATCCGAGCTTTTGAGTGTTTGAGTTTGGCTCGTTCATTATCGAGTCGAACTCGAGCCTGAATTTATCGAACATGTTGATGGCTCACGAACTTTCCCGAGCCTTATCGAGCCTAAACGAGCTTAAGAAATATTAATTAAAAATTAAAATATTCTTCAATTTATTACAAAAAATAAATTTTTCTATATTTAAAATTCATAATATATTTATTAAAACTTATAATTTTTTTATATTATCTTAAGTAAAACATATGAAAAATTAAAATTAAAATCAAATTATTAGTTCAATTTATACGAGCTTACTATCGAGCCTATTCACGAGCTTACTAACGAGCTTGTTCACGAGCTAACGAACCGAATATCTCTAAGTTTGAGTTTGGTTCGTTTATTTTAACGAACCTCATTAAACGAACTCGAACGAGCTTTTATCGAATCGAGCTCCGAATAACTCACGAGCGGCTTGGTTCATTTGCAACCCTAGTTATTTCCTATTTTTTGATTTAATATTTTTTGAAAGAGTATTTTTCATTTAATTATTACATTTTATTTGCGGAGAGGCTGAGGAGGAAGACAATCATTTTTTTCTCACTTGTGTCCACACATAATAAGGTTTGGATGGAGTGATATACTTGGGTTAATTTGAAGACTATGTTACAAATGAATGTAGACATACAATTTGAGAACCATTTGAGTTTATGCCAAATAAAAGATCAATCTCTATTCTGGATGATGCTATGCAAATGTGCTACATGGACTATTTGGAACGAAAGAAACGGAAGGGTCTTCCAAGACAAATAATGTTACCGGGAAGAGTGGTGGAGATCATAAAAATCCGCATTTGGATATGGTTCAAAGCGTTATAACAATTCTTTTCCTTTTAGTATCGCAAACTCGTTTATACCCATAGTTAAATATATTGAGTGTATCAACTTGAAGTGAACCGAGAACCTGTATTATGTAATATTTTTGCCTAAGGTAATCGTACTCTAGGATTCTAATAATTTTCTTTTTTTATCTGATCTCTCCAAAAATTAATTATACCAGCCAAATTGTCCCATACCAATGCTCATGTCATGTGTACTGTTAAATTGTTGGCGAATTTACCCTTCGTAGCCAACATGCCCGATTATTAAAAAAGTACTTTCCAAATACACTATGATCCATTTTTTTTTTATGTAGATTGAAATCGAACTCAATTGAATTGTTTTCAATTTTACTTTAATCCATATTTATCCATTCTCTGATCAATTTTAGAGTAAATTAAAAACACTGATTAAGACATGTCTCCGTACTTTTAATAAAAATAGCGCTTAGTAGAATATTTTTAATAATAAAATTTATGCTTAAAATACGTAATAAAAGTAATACTACAATTGGATGTTCCAAAATAAATTTACCCATATTATTTATTGAGTTGTATCAATTGGGAAGGTGGGGAGATGGTGATGAATGGTATTGATGAAATTGATAATATAAGAGAATAAGTTTCATAATAGGTTTGAATATTGTGAAATAAGTGAATAGTGGTGTATTTTAAAAAGAATATAGATTTAAAACGAGTTATTTCCAGGGAAAATATTGTAAACAAACATATTTCTAAATCTAAAGAATAGTATAAAACCGAAAATAGGAGTTTGAAAGCTAAACGATACAGGCATTTAGTTAGGTTCTATTTTACTAAAATCCATCCTTCTTCCACAACAAAACTTGTTTAGATTGTTTTGGAAAAAAATGTTTCATTTAGTTTAATCACATTTAGATACTTATCAAATTATTACTTTAATCACATTCGTATATTCTACTACACTCCACAAATTACTACAATAAAACAATAGTAACAAAACATCAACAATTGAAATTTGCCACTAATCCTAACAAAAAACATTAATAAATTTCAATGTTGTAAAATATACTATTATCATTTTTTCCCCAAACAAAACACTAGAAATAACACATTTTCAAGTTTACATATTCCATTTCAACCAATGTACAGAAAAGATGTTCGTCCGTAAATATTTTCTTCATAATTCCATATACAATACCGAGCAAATCTCAAATTCTTGGATAACTAAAGATATGAATTGAATTATTTGGTGAAGGATAACGATTTATAATTTCACAATAGGCTACAACAAGACGAAATAAAAGAAACTTCAAATTGCTCCATCAAATTGTTTGTGGGGTGGAGGTCATGGGTTCATATCCCTGTTCCATTAAATTGCTCCCCGGGACATATGCGAGCTGGTGAAGATTTGGTGGGAACTCATACTGAATAGCATCCGTGTGGGTTCGATTCGGGAGAGATCGTTATTAGTAGATTGGGGGTCGAACATAATTGTTCTCTTTACCTGGAGGATTTGGTTGTACGTCAGCCAGACCCGTCGAACACGGCCAGTGCGTGCACATCCCGCGTTTACCTTGGCGCGGAATGAGAAATTTGGGAGTGGGCTGTTGTCGTAGATCGAGGCGTAGTCGGGCGTTCGCAGGCTTATAAAAAAAAAAAAAAAAAAAAAAAAATCTTTCCTTGAAGAACTGAAAAAACAGCCCAACAAGATGGGGTTATACGTCATGCCTTGATGGACGAGCCACAAATTGCTATTCCCAATGCACCTAATTAATTAGAATAAATATTAAAGTAGCTATAGCCCCATACCCTTACCCCATAATTTATTACTGACATAGGACTTTTTTTATATATATAACTATTCATATTGAATAATATATTCTGCCCACCTCTCATCTAAAATTTCTTTCCATACCTCAATTTGTTATTACATTTACATAATAGAATTGTGTGTATGTATGACTGGATTTGATCGGGGTTATAAAATAATGCAATATTAATGCAGACTCGTTACATGTTCAAGATTTTTTGTTCTTTTGCGCATGTAATACGCATTGTAAAAAGTAAATAAAAACATTGAGTGTTAGATGAAATACATATATGTACTTTCATAATTTGAGTCTTGTGAACTTATATTCATAAATTATTCCACTCCACTGTAATGCATGACATATAAGTAGCATCCCAATTATGAAACTTTAGACACATTTGAGGGAAAATTGCAATTTTGGTCTCATAACTTTGGGGTATCAAAAGTAGTTCCATTCGATGTATTTTTTTAAAAACACCCTATAATTTACAAATTGTATCAAAACTAGTCCCACCCGATTTTACTTTTTTCAAAAACACCCTGTAATTTATAAATTGTATCAATTTGAGGACAAATCCCACCGCCGATTGGAATTTTCACCGGAATTCGTCACGTGATAAGTACGTGCCTGAAATTTTGGGGATTTCTCACCCTCTTTGACACGGTGGAAATAAAATGCTAACATGGAAAGAGATTTGGAGGGGAAAAAACTCGTCACCACCATTTCCCCCAAAAATTATGCCCAATTACAGGGTGTTGACGAGTTTTTTTCCCCTCCAAATCTCGGTGACGAGTTTTTTCCCCCAAAAATCTCTTTCCACGCTGGCATTTTATTTCCACCGTGTCAAGGAGGGTGAGAAATCCCCAAAATTTTAGGTCACGTGCTTATCACGTGACGAATTCCAGCGAAAATTCCAATCGGCGGTGGGATTTGTCCTCAAATTGATACAATTTGTAAATTACAGGTTGTTTTTGAAAAAGTAAAATCGAGTGAGACTAGTTTTGATACAATTTGTAAATTACAGTGTGTTTTTGAAAAAGTAAAATCGAGTGAGACTAGTTTTGATACAATTTGTAAATTACAGGGTGTTTTTGAAAAAGTAAAATCGAGTGGGACTAATTTTGCCACCCCCAAAATTATGGGACCAAAATTGCAATTTTCCCCACATTTGATGCATATACAAACAGTTATAATAAATATGGATGTGCAACCTCCATGAGCATGACCCAAATGGTAAATGAGATGGAACAATTTGAGGATCAAGAGTTGGAACCCTCGTTAATCTTGAAAAACATGATTTATTGTGAAAGGCAAGGTCTCCGAATTTTGATGGAGTTTTTAGTTAGGTGCAAATTTACTTTTATATCAAAATAAAAAAAAGGAATAATGGATGTGAATTTTTGTTTGTGGGTGGTGGTGTACCTGCGCCTAGATACATACAAAGGTTAGTTGCTCTACGTAGGGTACAAGTACAACTTGGGCAAATATGCAGATTTCTAGGACCCATATAATAGAGAACAAAGGCCTCTTATATGTTGTGAAATTGTTACTAAGTTTGGAAATTACTTATTAAAAAAAATGAGAAAACATAATACATTGTGTGCGTGGGATCTGTGATGACATGATACGTCAACTATGACTGGTTTTGGAAGAAATTAGGCCGGAGACGGCAAATCCACGGAGTGGGCAAGGGTTTAGGAGAGGTAAGCTGCTTCGCGCCTTGGGTGGCGGTGAAGAGAAGGCAATGTTTTTTTATAAGATGTTTTTAAAACTTTAAAAAATTAGATTTTTTTTAAAAGTAAGTAGTTTAAATATTTGGAGAAAATAAAATTGTGATACTTTCAATGTGTTTGTGATGAAGAATTGTGTAATTGAATTATCAAAATTAACTTAAGTGGTTTATATTAGACCCCATTTGAAAAATTATTAAGATCACCTTAAAAGATAATACAAAAGATTTGATTAACACCTTGTTTCGGGGAGTTTGGAAGTAACAAAATAAGTTAAAAGATTTCATAAGATTCTCAAACATTTTATAAGGAGTTTTGAAAAGTTTATTATAAGCTCATCTAGTCATTCTCTTAAGCTTAGGGCTAAGGAAACAAGTCGTACTGTTTGACACTTGACTTGAAATTGATCATTTAACTTGTTTGAGTTTGATTAATTAATAAAAAAATTCAAGCCTGAACACGTTTTCACGCTCAATAGGAATATGCGAAAGTCCACTCAAATTTGACTCGATTGATAAAAATAATAATGAAATATATGTAAAATATCAAACTACTTGATTCGATTCGTGTCAGTTCGACTAAAACTCACTCGAGCTCGATTTGATAAGAATATGTGAAAGTCGACTCAAATTCGACTCGATTAATGAAAATAATAATGAAGTATATGCGAAAAATCAAACTATTCGATTCGATTCATGTTCAATTTGAACAAAACTCGTTCAAGCTCAATTCAACTAATATTCGTTTGTGAAACTCAATAAAATTCCAAGTAAACTTGAACCTAATCAATTATTTACACTCCCACTTAAGCTTTTCTAATCGAAATACAACTCGTCATGCATGCTACTAGAGATCTTTTGGGTACAAAGTCCTCCAATGAAAGTGCATAACTATATATGACCTTAATATATACATGTATATATAGTTTTATATTTGAGGGATATGATTATGCTGGGATATATTGTTGACACTTAATCCGACGTTCCATTTACGTGTAAATAAAAGGAGAGAGACACTTGGTACGAAGTGGTTGTTTAAGGATTACATGTGTCCCTGCAACAGTTTGGCTGTTATCAGTTGCCATTAATGGTTATACTGCAATACAAACTTCTTCGTGGTAATCTTCATGGCCATTCTGAGTTCATGTCACCTTGGATCAGATTTGAGCTGTAACTTTTGACTTCAATTTTGTCTGTATAAGCTTTAATTAAATTATAATATTCATTTTGAGCTAGAAAGGGAAATCTTCGTCATCAAGAATTTCCAATGTCAATATTTATAAGAAATTACGACTGTATATATAAGTAATATTTTTCATTTTACTTCATGAATTGAAGCATACATAAAAAAGTTTAAAGTCAAATATATAATACTTTTACTTAAAACATTGTAGATTCTCACATCTCAGAAATAAAATAAGTGAAGACATGCATGTACAAATCGAAACAACAGATCCGATGATTTTGAAGAATAACTAGGTATTAATTTTGTTCTATTAAGAAAGATTGATGTCATGTGATAACTTCTTAACATTTCTTTTATCCTAGATTATAAACAATAGTATCTGAGAAATATATGTTTGGTGACCTAGCAATCCAATTGGTCTATATATTTATCAAATAATATTTCATCATCATTTGTCACCTAAATTATATTTTCATGCCACTAAAAATCGTCGAAAATAAAAAAATAAATCTCAATTTTTGGGGTCTCACGTGTAAGTCACGTGCCAAATTCCTGTGAATTTGTAATACTCCGACGAAAATAGGACTAATATTGAGCAATTCCAATAATTACAGGACTAAATGAATATTTTAAAAATGAACATGACTAGTTTTGACACGCCCCCATATACAGGACCAATTTTGTAATTTCGCCATGTAATTTTATGGTGGAAGAGGCATACCATTTATTCATCGACTGCAATTGATGTTCTTAAGGGGTGGATCGAGTACCATTGACTCCCAATCTCCCATTGATAAAATCCTTTTTAATAAAAAAAATAACTAACTGTTTTATCTATTACTTTAGATAGAATTAAAATTTTATAAACAAAGAAATTATATTTTATGATTTTCACCTCAATTATCTATGAACCCTCCTCCTAACAATTACTGGACTAACTTCCTGTCACCTCGTTCGTTGGGATTTTAACATTGAAAATGTTTGGCAAACAACAGAATCTGTTATTTGAGAAACCCAAATGATGTCACATACGATAAAAATAGGACAAATTAACCTCTTGCGATCGAGCATATCCATTAATGGGCTTTCCGACCGCCGTTGTGCTTACGTATATGCCTGCGTATGACATAATAAATTAAAAACGTACTCGATATATAGATAAGACTAAACAATTATATAGATGGTGATGTTACACATTTTGAATTCAAAACAAAATTGGGGAGGTATACAACTAGCGGAAATATATAACATATATGCATGATTCAGTTATTCTCATCTACATGTTGCGTGAAAATTTAAAAATTAACTTGTGTAGTTATTTTGTTTAATTTATCATTGCATTATACATTACAATGACAAGAATAAAAATGGAGCAAATATGAAATCAGAAATAGATCAGTGCGTGTAACATTGTTTAATTTAAGTAGTTACATATGCCACTCCATTTCGTTATTGTGATTTTGGAATTATCTCGAATTATGGATCGAACTTTCATTTTTAACACTCTCTCAAGTTGTACATTATAAAATGCTAATTGAGGTGTTCAACTTGTTGTAAATCCAGGATAATCTTGAATGCTACGCGATTATATAGTTGGAGATCAATGATTTAAATAGGTACAAAATGACACATATATAATGTACTATAATATATGAAACCGCAAATAATATATAATTATATAATCATTATATATCAGAAGTAATTGATTAATTTTTTTCGATATATATTCGACTTATTTCAAATATCAATTTATCGCTAATATATTTCTTTTTTTTATATATTTCTATTTACATAAAAAAATATCAAATTATCGCTAACATATATATAAACTGAAAATTTCTTGGGTTTTGTTTTGTTTTCTTATCTTATTCGGCCTGGTTTTTACTGCCTCTGATCCTGGATGTTATCCCTTCAACTCTTATAAATAGAGCCACTTTGCCTCAACCCCATTGCATCAACAAAGTTTCAGTACATCAATTGTATAGCAGAAAACAAAAAAAAGACTACATTTTTATCACATAATTATTTGAGTTCTATCCATGGCTGCATCATTCTCAGTGCCATCCATGGTTAATTTCATTCTTCTTTCTCATCTCTTTTCTCATAATTTTACATTTTCTGCAATAATTCTAAATTAATTACCTAACCATTTGTTTGAATTAACAGATAATGGAGGAAGAAGGGAGATTCGAAGCAGAAGTAGCTGAGGTGCAAGCATGGTGGAACTCCGAGAGATTCAAGCTGACCCGCCGCCCTTACTCCGCCCGCGACGTGGTGGCGCTCCGCGGCAACCTCCGCCAGGGCTACGCCTCCAACGAGCTAGCCAAAAAGCTCTGGCGAACCCTCAAGACCCACCAAGCCAACGGCACCGCTTCTAGAACCTTCGGCTCACTGGACCCTGTCCAGGTGACCACTGGCGGACCTGGGCGACAAGGAGCCCCAAAATTTTCCAAAATTTTATTTTCTTCCCCTAAAGTTTTCAAAAATTTGAATTTTTTAATTAAAATAGATGATTTTGCCCCCAAAATTTTGATAAAAACTTCAATAATCGTTTCTTACAATATAAAAATCCATTAATTATGGTTAATATATGAGAATTTATTTTTATTTTTTAAATTTATAAACTCGATCCGCTTTTCGCCCGTCCAAAGTTAAAATTTTGCGTTCGCCGCTGCAGGTGACCATGATGGCCAAGCACCTGGACACCATCTACGTCTCGGGCTGGCAGTGTTCCTCCACCCACACCTCCACCAACGAGCCCGGCCCGGATCTCGCCGACTACCCATACGACACCGTCCCGAACAAAGTCGAGCACCTCTTCTTCGCCCAGCAGTACCACGACCGAAAACAGAGGGAGGCCCGAATGAGCATGGGCCGCGACGAGCGGGCCCGAACCCCCTACGTCGATTACCTGAAGCCCATCATCGCCGACGGCGACACCGGCTTCGGCGGCGCCACCGCCACCGTCAAGCTCTGCAAGCTGTTCGTCGAGCGCGGCGCCGCCGGGGTCCACATCGAGGACCAATCCTCCGTGACCAAAAAATGCGGCCACATGGCTGGAAAGGTTCTGGTAGCCGTGAGCGAGCATATTAACCGGCTCGTGGCGGCTCGGCTCCAGTTCGATATAATGGGAGTCGAGACGGTTCTCGTGGCTCGGACCGACGCCGTGGCGGCTACCCTGATCCAGACCAATGTGGACACGAGGGACCATCAGTTTATTTTGGGGGTTACTAACCCGAGCCTGAGGGGTAAGCCGCTGGCTACGATTTTAGCCGAGGCGATGGCGGCTGGGAAAACAGGGCAGGAGCTGCAAGCCATTGAGGACAATTGGCTTGCTATGGCTCGGCTCAAGACTTTTTCGGAATGCGTGGTGGATGCTATTAATGGTATGAACATTGGAGAAGCCGAAAAACAGAGGAAATTGAATGAGTGGATGAATTTATCGAGCTATGATAAGTGTCTCTCGAATGAGCAAGGGCGTGAGATTGCTGATCGGCTTGGCTTGGCTAATTTGTTCTTTGATTGGGACCTGCCTAGAACCAGAGAAGGCTTCTACAGGTATCAAAAACAGAGCCTTTTTTTTTTCAATATTTCCATCGTATTAGCTATAATTATCTTTCAAAATTTTCTATTTTTCAATATTTCCTTTATATCTACATGACAATTTGGAATAATTACGAAAATTGTTATTGAGTTTTTGACTAATTATAGAAAAATTCAGTCATTTCAAAATTACAAATCCTCCTTAAGATGATAAAAACTAGAGCTAGCAAATGATCGGGCCGGGCCAACATAGAAGGTCGGG
The DNA here is from genome assembly GCA_016081115.2 of Rehmannia glutinosa. NCBI lineage: Eukaryota > Viridiplantae > Streptophyta > Magnoliopsida > Lamiales > Orobanchaceae > Rehmannia > Rehmannia glutinosa. The sequence continues at coordinate 54,100,801 of CM071929.1, forward strand.
CCGATCAAAATTCGATCGGGCCAATTTTCTTTGGCCCGGGCCCATCCTTAGACCCCACATTTATGCTAATTTGTGTCGGGCTACTTGAGCCCAGCCAAAGTAGGAACGATCTATTTCGAGTCTATACAAATGTTCCCAACCTGGCCCTGTCTTTAAGATGAGATCTCCTATTGTATTCCTATTCCATTGCGTTGGATGAGATGATGTCACAATTGTGCACGTGTCTTCAATTCAACATATGAAATAGAGAATGAAATAGAAGATCTCATCTATTTTTGGTCCGGGCTGGAAATTGTCAGCTCTAATACAAACATTTTTCGAGTTTTGTAGTTACCTAATAATTTCCCTCAATAATTTGTAAAATAGAAGTAAATGTTATTTTGTAAACTTTTATAATTAAGCTAAACCTCAAGGGTAATTATCGTAAATATATCTAAAAAAATTGAGCATTAGTCTAATTTCGTGTTGTTCCGTTGACAGGTTTAAGGGCTCGGTGAATGCAGCGATTGTCCGTGGCTGGGCTTTCGCGCCACACGCCGACCTGATCTGGATGGAGACGTCGAGCCCTGATTTGGTCGAATGCACAGAATTCGCACGTGGCGTGAAGTCGATGCAGCCGGAGATAATGCTGGCGTACAATCTGTCCCCGTCTTTCAACTGGGACGCGTCGGGGATGACGGATCAGCAGATGATGGATTTCATTCCCAGGATTGCCAAACTGGGATATGTCTGGCAGTTCATCACCCTGGCCGGTTTCCATGCCGACGCCCTCATTGTCGACACGTTTGCTAAGGATTACGCCAGGCGAGGAATGTTGGCATATGTCGAGAAAATCCAGAGGGAGGAGAGGAAACATGGAGTGGATACATTGGCTCATCAGAAATGGTCTGGTGCTAATTACTATGACAGGGTTCTTAGGACAGTGCAGGGAGGGATTACTTCAACTGCTGCCATGGGAAAAGGCAAAAATTATACGCGAAATTATTTTCGTTTTGTTGAATAATCTCGTAGACAATCGAAAATTCTGCGATTTAATGTTCTGATTCTTTTATGTTTGTTTTGTCGTCTGAATTTTGGCAGGGGTGACTGAGGAGCAATTCCAGGAGACATGGACTAGGCCGGGGGCGACAAATATGGAGACTGATGGCAATGCTGTGATTGCAAAATCAAGAATGTAGGAGACTTAAATTGTTGGATTCTTGATTTTTCATGTGGTGTTTAAGGGAAAAGCTTGAAGAACCTTTTTTATTTTCTGCTTAGATTCGTGGAATTGAGTACAATAAACATTTTCCATGTTGCAAAAAATTTATGTTGTTGGGTAAGTGGTTTTGTGGGCAAATTTTTTGTCCCGCAATATTGAGTGTGATATATTTGTGGCTGTCTGTAAGCTTTCATAAGGGAAGAAAGACGTTGATTTCCTTTCTTTGAGCTTCATTTTTTCTTGAATGGTAGATGTTGATTTCCCTTTTTTTCTTTTTGGCCTTTTTACACACAGAAAATGTTATGCAAAAAACTTAATAAATGAAAGCGTTTCCAATTACATCAAAAAAGTACTCGGATCTATAAAGGCGCTTCTTTGAACCAACTGAAGATTGAGGGAAAAAAAAAAGTATGGCTATGATTATTGGGTGTCTTTTTATAAAAGAAAAATATAGGATAAATTGAGAGGGGAGAAATATTGAGGTAAGAGTCCCATTAGCCAGAGTCAATGGGGGAGAAATAGAGGCAATGAAGGGAGAATAGAAGCTGATGGAGAAAATAAGAGCATGAGGATTTAGGTAAAAATGTGTAGAGATGGTGTATTTAATTAGACTAGTAAGTGCACGTGCATTGCACGTGAACCAGAATGTAACTCATATTGATCTTTTAAACTAAACAAATTATATTAATTTATGTCTTAATAATAAAACAACATCATAATATTGTTATAATTAGAGAGATGACTTTTATGATCATAATGGATTCTAGTCAAAACAAATATGAATGCTATTTGCAGAGTTTCAACAATTTTACCAAACAACTTTCTTATATTTCAAGCATGAAAGGGAAAAAAATCAAATTGACAGAGCGTAAAATAAAAAAACATCGGTCTTTCAATAAAAGCTTGAATTCAGTTAAAACATCACAAACATAATTTTTTTAAAAGAAAAGCATAAGCTTCATGGTGCATTTTCTGGTTTATCCGAATCTTCCTCATCCATATTTCTGTCAGCCTTGCTCGTTGATCCTTTGAAAAAAGGGCCACATCCAAGACTAGTCGAGCGCGGAATACAAGAAGAGGGAGTAATTACCACAGAGTTGGTGAAGGGCTTGCCAACATATGTTGCCGCTGCTGCTGAAATGCGCTCAATCTATAGAATAAAAGATGGAAATACGAAAATTTATTAGTATCAACAACTAAAGGCAAGAGAAAAAGATAAACAAAAGTAAACTTAAATATAGTTTTAATATTTAAGAAAATCGAGAGTAATGTATTTGAATGTCTTACCTCTTGTCTCAGCCGGGCATTTTCCATTCTTAAATGGTGTTCATCAAGGGCACATTCCCAATAGCGACCATATGACCACAAGCGAAAGACAACTTGAATTGCTTAGCTTCTCTCGTAGCTTATATTTTCAAATTTCTAAGTTTTTCGTTCTCAAACTTGAGATGTGCGTTTTGTTGACGGTCATGCTTTGCACAATGAATTAAAAAAAAATTATGCACACTTTACTCGGATAATGTGTATAATTCAAGATAAAAAGGTGATGGACCTCTAGCGCTATTCGGATTGACGATCGTCCCCACAAACCAACACGAGTCTTTTAAATAGCGCACTTTGTCCTCACTCATGCGCACTCGAAAACTTCCCAAGGGGTCACCCATCCCATGTCTACTCTAGGCCAAGCACGATTAACCTCGGAGTTTCTATGTAATGGGCACCGAGAAAAGAAGATGCATCCGTTGGTATAGGTAGTCCAAATCATATCCTTTAAGCTATCCCTAACTATGCAATTCAGCGCTCACGAGTTCGAATCGCGGGCCACGCCGCACCTCTTTTAAAGCCCATTGCGGGCGGGATCTTTGGACCAAATCCCAACAATCCCCTCCCAAGACTGCCAAGATCTCGGCTCCAAAGTGCTTGGCAACCTCCGCCGCCGCCAAACTTCCCCGCCGGTTCTAACGCCAACTTCTTCAAGCGTTGCGTCACGCAAGCCTCTCGATTCGGCCACCCGGAACCTCGCCTTGATTCGATCTGTTTACCTCGATTCCGCCACGACAACTTACCCTTCGATTCCTGTCCACCCAAAGAACCTACACCTTCGATTCCGATCTATTTTACCTCGATTCCGGGACATCGGCAACCTACCCTTGATTCTGTCCACCCAAAACCTACACCTTCAAACTCGATCCGTTTTACCTCGATTCACGCCACTGGCAACCTACCCTTCGCCTGTCCGTTTACCTCCATTGCGCCAAAGATCTCGCCCCACCGCTCTCCCGGCAACCTCCACTGCAGCGTCTTCCAAGGGAATTCGAACTCGTGGCCGGCTCGATACAGTTGATGGACCTCTAGCGCTATTCGGATTGACGATCGTCCCCACAAACCAACACGAGTCTTTTCTAGCGCACTTTGTCCTCACTCATGCGCACTGGAAAACTTCCCAGGGTCACCCATCCCATGTCTACTCTGTGGCCAAGCACGCTTAACCTCGGAGTTTCTATGTAATGGGCACCGAGAAAAGAAGATGCATCTGTTGGTATAGGTAGTCCAAATCATATCCTTTAAGCTATCCCTAACTATGCAATCCAGCGCTCACGAGTTCGAATCGCGGGCCACGCCTCGCACCTCTTTTAAAGCCCATTGCAGGCAGGATGCTGGACCAAATCCCAACAAAAGGATTCAAGAAGATTTGTTGCAGTGGCTTTATTATGTAAAACAACTATAATATTTGAAAACTATGATAGTAAAGATTGAGCTTAATTGCAATTTGGGTCCTGTAAGTGTTGGGGTGGCATATATAGTCATGTACATATTCTATATAGAATTCTAGTCCCATGAGTATAAAAGGGTGTCATATTTTGCTTCTTTACACATCTTATGTAGCAATTTATCCCGTAAGTTTTTATGCATACACAATTTTATTCCCATAAGTTCTAGTTTTGTGTATTTTTGTCCAAAATAGTTGAAATATTGAAGTACCCATTTGGGACTAAAGTTGCACAAAATTATATAGGATTAAAAAAAAAAATTTAAAAGATAGAATTTGATACAATGATACTAACATGACCAAATATGCTCACTCTTTTGATTTACATGACAAAAATTTCATAAAAATTGAAACGTATTGGACCAAAATTGCAATAGGATACATTTGGATCAAACTAACTGCTTTCTTACCTTCATTTGGGTTCGTTTGTTTTGGAACCAAAACTTTACTTGCATAGGATCCATTCCTAACTCTTGGCTAAGTTCGTTTCTCTGTTTGGTATCAGGGTGAGGATAGTCTTTGAAAAACCTATAATCCAATTGGACTCAAAATTTAGAGAAGAAACCTACAAAAGTAATTCACAAAATCTGCACAAAGTATAACTGTACTGAAATTCAATTTTATATAAGAATTCCAATTAATTAAAAAAAATATTTACTCTTCCAATGCTTGGATTTGCTCTGGCATGTGACGGTGGTATCTCTTTCTTTTATTTTGATTAATTGGAGAATTCATTTCTGCATTCTCACCACCGGAATTATTGTTCTCCATTTCTTGGTCTGCCACCCTTCGTGGTTGATCACCTTCTGACATTTTGGGAAATTTGCTATTGCAAAATGTATTGTGTTTCATCAGTTTATTTTGTTTCAATGATGTACTTTAGGAATAAAATGATGCTAAAAAATAAAAAGCCATTATGTCTAAAAAATATGCTGTTGAAACAAAATGTGGGTTTTATGTAACATTTAAGTTGCAAAATATTTTTTTCGACTTTACGACTATTATTGTTCTTTTAAATTTACAAAAGCTTTGTTGGTGATATAAAATGTATTAAGAATGTGTTTGTTTGTAATGTGTAAATATATGTATGATAGCAGTGCGTGTCTTTTAGAACGATTTAATTATAAGAATAAACACAAGAATTATAACAACAAAAACTTACTAAAAGAAAGCTTTTCTTGTAACTTCAAACACTCTTTGTAGAGATCTATAAAGCGCTTCCCTTGAACTAACTCAAGATTTGGGAACTGGTAGGGCAGATTTTTCCGGCTTTTTATACAAAACTTAAAGGATAAATGAAGCAGGAAGTGAAACAAAATGAGAGGAGAAACAATGAGCAAGGAGATCTCAATTGCCAGAATCAACAGGCAAAATGAAGGGAGAACGAAAACAGATGGATAAAATAAAAGCGAGAATATTTAGTATAAATTGAGGCGAGATGATGCAATTATAATAAATAGAGGTTTGTTACCTTTACAATATGGAAAACAACGGAAGTATACGTCTTATAAGGAAAATGCAAGAGAAAATATAAATTCTATTTGATTTTGAATCCAGTCGAGACAATCAAAGCATAATGAGGAAATCAAGTATGAAAATCCTTTTATAATGGTTCACCCTAATCACTTACCAAATGAATGGAAAATGAGCAAATTTTCATGATAGACATACCTCGGAATGGCAAAAATCATGACGGTCATAAGGGCTTAATGAAATACATAATAAAAAATCATATCACAGTAATAAATGATTTTTGACATTATAGATTTTGAAAATAAATTATGGTCATAAATGTCATGTCTAGAAATAGCGTACTCCAACATTTACGACATTTACGAAGGTCAGATATTCAAGATCAATAATGCCATACACCTTTTATTACCACAATAAAAGTTCGTTTTTGTTTGCATTTGTTTAGAGAGAGAACGTCTTTTAATAAGCATCATAAAAAGGATATTTTTTCTATAAAGTTTAAACGGGAAGTAATAATATATTAAAACTACCTAATTTTTTTTATTATAATAGTCTCTCATAGAACCTGAGTGATTTTAGTAAAATAATAAGTGGCAATAGTTTGAATCAATTTATGTAGGTGTGATTGTTTTTTTAATAATTATTATGATTATAAACTCCAGTAACAAATGTTGTTGCCCACGAGTTGGAATTGATCACTACAAGAAAACAAGAAAATTCCAATAAAAAATGCACCGTTGGTAAAATGGTCGTTGGAATGGCAAAATTTCAATGGAAAAATATTCCAACGGTACTTCCAATGGTATTTATCCATTGGAATATACAACCGTTGGAAAAAACTCCAACATTTTTTTCCAACACTAATTCCAACAGAGTTATACCATGGAATATATATATATATATATATATAATCATTGGAAAAAAACTCCAATGGTTATTCCAACGGAGTTATACCATTGGAATTAAGTCCAATGGTATATATTCAATCATTTTATCTCATTATCTAATATCTTTAACCTTCCAGTAGGTCACCCATCATTAATTTGTCCCAAGTCAAGCAGATTTAACTATGTAGTTTTAATATGATTGACTCCAGAAGAGAAAATATATTTTATTAATATGGATAATACTATCAAATCTTTTAACCCCTATTGAAATTTTCCAACGGTATTGGAATTTTCCAACAACCTGTTGTACCATTGGAATTTCCGTAATTTTTAAAACTCCAATGAAAATTCCAATGATTAATTCCAACATTTTGTTTACAGTTGGAATTTTTGTTGGAATTTTCCAGTGATATGTTTTAGCGATGAAATTTATGTTGGAATTTTTAAAATTCCAATAGTATTTCCAATGGTTTATTTCAACAATTTTATTACTATTGAATTTTCCAACGGTTTGTTGTGGTGTTGGAATTTCCATTGAAACTTTAAATTCCAACGGGAATTCCAACAGTTTATACCAATGGTTTTATTTATTGTTGGATTTTCGTTGGAATTTTCCAACGGTATAATGTATCATTGGAATTTCCGTTGAAATTTTAAAAATTCCAACACTTTTCTATTTCGTGGGAATTATTTTGCTAGAATTTGCTTGTTTCTTGTAATGGGCGATGAGACGAACTAGAACTGGCAAGCCTGTTAGCGTCCAATGACACTATTATATGACTAAGCCAATTTGGATTCAACTGAATATACAACAAAATTAATAAGAATTGCATATAACAATCATGCTTTATGACTTTACTTAAAGTTTGTTAAACAAATTTGTTTGATGACTAAAACATAAAAGAAAATGGGAACTTAACTGTTTAATATTTTTTTAGTACGCTTAATATTTTCAAAGTACTTAGAAAGTGTTAATAATTTTTCAGCTTGTCTCTTGTGAGACGGTGTGAGATCATAAGATCGTGAGACGGTGATACTTTTAGTGTAAAAATTGATATTTTTAGTGAAAAGTATCACTTTTTACACTAAAAGTATTATCGTCTCACAGTCTCATACCATCTCATATAAGTTTTTGAATTTTTGTAGAAGTGGTGATAATTGAAGTTATGAAAAAAGCAATTTTGGTCCGTTTGTTGGCATACTCAGGCATTTGTTCCTTAGTTTACGGTTGTTCCAACTTTAAGAAATTTACTTCAAATCGTATACAACCTTAGAACAATTTGGCTAGAAATATCTGATATGCATATTGTGAAGCCCTCGATTTTTATTCGAACATGTACTTGTATCACGTATCGTCTCTGTACTATTTGACAATTCTACCGCGTCGCTTTGACGGGTAAATATTAATGATAAATATATTTTGCATTTAATTCTTTTAATTTTTATTTGTGATCATAATCATTTATTAATTTTAATTCGCATTTATGATCACTTGGTTGATCATCATTATTATTATTGGTGTATTATTAGTCACCTTAGAATTTTAAGAGACTATTTATTTTAGGGATTATAATTTATAGAATTAAGAATTCGATTTAGATTAAGTGATCATGAGACTTATAAGTGATCAAGGACATCACTAATTATTTTGGAGATTGATATTTATTCATCTATTATCATCAATTTTGGAAAGAAAAATATATGGAATTACCAAAATACCCTTAGGGGACGGCATTGGTGTATTTTTTGGTGTAGAAATATCTCTCAACTCTTGTACATGTACACCTTGTATTCCTCTTGTATATTTATACACCATTAATTCAAACCTACATCTTAAATTAATCCCACCATTTCAATCATCCAATTGGTCAAACAAGACCAAATTAAAAATTTCCCCTAAGCTTAGCATTTTGGCCCATTGTCCCTAATAAAGATACCTAAATATTACTTTCTTCCCCAATTCCCTCAATTATTACTCTAACTTATCATTTAATCAAAACAAAACAAAATTTTTATTCTTCCCATTTCATTTCACCAACACCAAATTTCTTCTAAGTCTTGAAATTCCTCTTACCTCTCTCTAAAAATCCTCCTACATCTCTCTACCTATACTTCATCTTCTTCACTAACACTTAACCAAAACTTCAAGAATTCATCTCCCATTTTTTCAAAAATTCGAACCATATACACTACACAAGGTAAGAAATTTTCTTCTTCAATCTATTCTTATACCTTCTAGCTCACCTCTTTCACCTTCTAATTTAAGTTTGATTTTTGAATTTGAGGTATACTTAGAAGACCTTTGAAGAAGTTAAGAGACTAGTCATCTTGAAGAAAAATTGTGAAGAAGTTGGACTATAAGGTAAGAAATGGAATTTTTAATACACTTTCTTCTTCTCTTTCTATTTTCCAAATTTTTACACTCCATTTTCATTTTTGGAGTTTTAGGGGCTGACCTTGGTGGTTGACATTAAGGGTGACCAAAACCTTATACTTGGAAGCCATTACTAAACATTTTACTCACTACACAAGGAGTAAGTGTAGTATTTCCAATTTTCTCACTATCTTCTTCTTTTCCCTAAATTTTTAACCACATTCTTATAACTCCTATATTTTTTGATATTCCTTGACTTAGGGGCTGACCTAAGTCATTCCTTCACCGAGAGAGATTTATCCCATTTTCACCAACAAACCGATCTTTAAGGTGGGTGGAAAAATCCTTTCAACTTCTAGGTGTTTTAATTTAAAAACAAATGCATGTAGTATTTTGATATTGAGCATTTGAGATATATATTATGTATTGCATGCTATTTTCTTGTATCAAGTTGAAAAATTTCTCAAGTGTTGCTCAAAATGCGATTTACCAAAATTAGGACATACATGTACACTTTATTGTCATATTTGATAAATTCTTGTATGGGATGGATATGTATGTTTATGACTCTTGAAATCTATGTTTTGTATGGCCTATAACCTGGACAAGTCGAGCATAATTGATTAAATTTCGATTTTTGGACTTAAAATGCAAAAATGGAAAGTTGGTGGACTTAATTGCAAGAAAATAAAACTTAAGGGACCCCTCTGTAATTTTCGATTTTTGGGACTGAACTCAAGTTCAAAAATTATGTTTTGACATTTTAATAAAGTTTTAAGAGTTTTTAGATAAATAAAATCAACCCTTAAAAGCCCAAGGACTAGATTGTAAAATTCTAGAAGTTTAAGGGCTATTTTGCAATTTTCGAAACTGTACCAGACCCTAATTTTAAAATTTGAAATTTTAACTCTTAAGGGACTGGAAATAACATATTTTAAGTGTATTCCAAAAATCCAAGTGTTTAGAGCTTGGAAAGTAATTTTATAAAACTTGAGGGACCAAATTGTAAAAGATTAAACCTGAGGACCCAAATGAAATTTCCAGGACTTATACAGCCCATGTACCTGGAAATACTAATTTACCTATAACATAATTATATTTTGGACCCAAGGTTCAAATTTCATAACAAATGGACCCCTAAAAGCCTTAAAGGCAATTATTTCAAAATGGGACAAAAATGAGATTTTCAAAAGTTGAGGGACCTATACTTATGACGTTTTAAAACTGCTTTTGTCCCAATATCCCACTAACCTTAGTGACATTTTCCAACTGGAATCACATTAAAAGCCCTCCCGGTTTGTGAGTTCCGATTATTTTAAACTTAAGGCCCGAAATGACAATTTTAACAAATTTGGGGCCAATGTGAGAATTTTATAAAAACTCGACCTCAAAACTTTAAAAACCTGAATCTCTGAACAATTTAGAGATTTTAGGAACTGACCTCATAATTTTTCAAGGTCGGGATATTTATTTATTCAATTTTTAACCCCAAAAGTATTGGTTTTTACAAAACGGGGCTAATTGTAAATTTTTCTTTTTATCAAGGACCTAACTTAAATTATTTTCTTTTAAAGAAACAGCCCTGGACTCTCTTACTTTAATATTTAATTAAAATATTTTATTTTCTCAAAAACTACTTGACTTATCGGATCGTCTTGACCGATTAAAACCCGATCGCGGGGCGACTTCCTCGTGTTGCGATTTGAATCTATAATGGGACTTATGTTCCACCTAATATTTCAAGATATCGAAGATTGCTTGTCCTCCCGATAATCATCTTCATCCAAATAACTCCACCAACGCCATAATTACCTTACGCAAATGTTTGAAAACTTTTCATGAATCGCTTCCCGAATCAATATACTGATTGCTGGTTGACTACCCGAACGTGTATTTAATTTATCGCTGAGTCAACTTGGTGTGTCGAGCTCACAATGAGTGGATACGTCGGGGATGGAACCGGCGGCTCGGCTGCTATTCCACTCTTCCTACCCATCGCCCTAATCCCGCAAATCGAGGGACGGAGTTTGTCCAAGGGAAGCGGGTCGTAGTACTTGAGGTATAATCATGATTATGACAAATCCGAGCCTTGCTAGCTCCACTCGTGGATTTTGTCTTTGCTACGGAGCGATAAGGTGACAGTGTCTTGACCATCTTGCTCGGGAGTTACAAGGAAGAACGAAGGAATCGTTGCCATCGATCCACACGATTCCGGAGTTAATCGGACCCGTTTGGTTGGCGCTACAAATCCGTGCACGCAACCGCTACTTGTATTGCATAGGTTGGCGCTACAAATCCGTGCACGCAACCGCTACTTGTCTTGCATAGGATTGGCGTTACAAAACCGCACGCAATCCTCCCCGCTTGCTTGACCATAGTGCCGCTTGACCATGAATCAAGTTTTCTTAATCGTATAAGTATATTAATTAAATATATTTATCACGACGCTTGTGGATCGTGTGAAATCATGCATCATCTCTCATGCGTTTTCATACAACTAAATTTCTCGCATTAACTATTTATATCGCCACACTTACACACGATCACCCCATCCACCGAGATTTCTCGTCTCATTCCCTCCTCGTTTCCTAACCTTTAGATGAAGAGTTCACCAAGACATCGAACCTACCGCAGATTGAATCTCTATCGATGTGGAGCGATATTTCCTTTTACTTTTTTTTTTGTTGTTGTTGGACTCCTTCATTTTATTTCTCTTTTTGACCGTAAGTTAATTAAGATAATCTTTTGGGTTGTATTCGGATACTACCGGACCTTAAGATATAATTTGTACTTGTGGTTGTTATAATTCCGCCGCATTAGACTCTATTTCACTTGGTGTTTTGTATCTTTGGTTTCGACCGTTGATTTACCTCTTTTTAAGTGATTGATCGTTGTCGCGTCACGTTTGGGGCGTGATTGGTATCGAGCTCGGCTAGTAAGATGGAAACTTACACCGAGCCGACCCAGATGATGGACCCTGACCGTGTGTTGGGTAGTACCGTGACTTGACTAATTAAGTTGTGAAATCGATTTCAATAATGGCATAGAACCGTATTATTGATGTTTATGTTAAGTCGAATTTATACTTGGAGAATCCATAGTCATACTTGATTTGACTTAGTTGACTCTTGACCGACCTTCCTTAGTCATTCTTTCTTCTTCCTTATCTTTTCCTTACATTCGCCTAATCCGCCTTAGTTTTGTTTGACCAAGATAGGTTCCTCCGCTGGATTGGGTACCACTACTAGGTGACCTAAGTTGAATCTTGGATGAATATTTGAACTCTTTTGGGGCTGTTATAAGTGTTAAGATATCCGGATATTCCTCTATTTGGACGCTAGGTGATTTAGAAAATCTGTGATTTAGAGATTATAATGCCCGATATGGTGAGACTCAAGAAAATGAGGATATCTCTTGAGAAATATATGATTTGGATGTGATATATTATGGGATCTAGACACATAATGATATTACTTTGAGAAAATGATAGTAGGGGAATCACTAAGTATATTGATCAATGATAATACCCTTGTGTTATTCATTTTCAAGTACCGCACAAGCTTAAGTAAGGAATTTGACTTGTGGTTTAGGTATCACGGATAAGATACATTAAGGATGTGACTATTATACGATCTCGACTAGATGTTACCACTAAATATCCCCTCCCGAGGATAGACGAACCGTTTGATCAACTTTAAGGAGCGACGGTGTACTCAAGTTTGATTTACAACAGGATATTATCGCTTAAAGATCCGTGAAGAGGACGTTTCCAAAACAAAGATTTCGGACGGATATGGACACTACGAGTTTGTAGTGATGCCTTTCGGTCCGACAAATGCACCAAAGAATGTTTATGGATCTAATGCATCGAGTCTTTCAACCTTATTTGGATCAATTCGTAGTGATATTCATTGATGACATACTCGTATACTCTAAGTCTAAAAAGGAGCATGAGCGTCATCCAAAATTGTTTTAGAGACACTACGAGCACAAGGTCAGTATGCCAAATTCAAAGCAAGTGCGAATTTTGGCTTAGTGAAGTCGCATTCTTGGGACACATAGTATCCTCGCACCGGGATCGCCGTAGATCCTTCGAAGGTACAGACATAGGGTTGAATGGAAACAACCCGAGTCCGTAATGAGATCAGAAGTTTCTTAGGACTAGCCGGATATTATCAAAGATTTATCCAGGATTTCTCCAAGATAGCGGACCACTCACTCGACTAACCCAAGCAAGTCAAGTTTGAGTGGAATGACAAGTGTGAGGCTAGTTTCCAAGAGTCAAGAAACGACTTACTACAAACTCCGATCTTAGCCCTTCCAAAGGAATGAAAACTTTGTCGTCTACAAGTGATGCATCAAAGAAAGGACTAGGAGCAAGACTCATGCAAGAAGGAAAGGTCATTGCTTACGCATCACGGAAACTCAAACCGTATGAAGCCAATTACCCAACGCATGACTTGGAATTGGCGGCAATAGTGTTCGCGTTAAAGAAATGGAGACACTATCTCTACGGAGCAACATTCACGGTTTACATGCATCATAAGAGCCTAAAGTATCTATTCTCTCGGGAAGGAACTCAATTTGAGGCAACGGAGATGGATGGAGTTAATAGAAGATTATCACTTTGATATTCAATACCATCCCTGAAAGCTAACGTAGTAGCCGACGCCTGAGCGTAAAGCGCGAGTATAGCTAGACTAATGATTCGAGAGTGGAGATCATTAGAAGAATTGAGCACTTGGAATCCGACAAGAACCAATTATCAATTTCATGTGCTAATATTTCATTTAAACCCGATCTACTAAACGAGATCAAAGTAACACGAGGGATTGACGTGCAACTTCAAAAACTAAAAGAGAAGATACTCAAAGGAGAGAGATCGAATTCTCAGATGGGAAGATGGGATCATCGATTTTGAATAGAATTTGTGTACCGAGTGATGAGCAACTTAGAACAGAATCCTCTCGAAGCACACCGTTTCGAAATACACTATACATCCCGGAGGAAACAAGATGTATAAGGACTTGAAACAAAGATTACTTCGGTGGGCAAACATGAAGAACTGTGCAGCGTAGTTCGCTGCGAGATGCTTGACTTGTCAACGAGTAAAAGCTGAACACCAACGACCATCCGGTTTATTACAACCGTTGAGAATTCCCAGTGGAAATGGGAACACATAACGATGGACTTCGTGACGGATCTACCAAGGACCAGACGAGGCGATGATGCTATATGGGTAGTCGAGACCGACTCACAAAATCTGCACACTTCCTACCCATGAAGAAAACCGACAAACTTAAAAAACTTGCGCAAATTTACATCCGAGAGATCATCCGATTGTGCATGGAGTGCCAATCGACATTAGACAAAGAAGACATCCGCAAACCGATGGCCACGAGCGAACAATTCAGACTCGGAAGACATGTTGCGAGCCCGCACATTGGATTTCCAAGAAAGTTGGGATTCGTACTTACCATTGGCCGAGTTCGCCTATAATAACAGCTTATCGTGCCACGATTGGGATGGCACCCTACGAAGCCTTGTATGGACGAAAGTGTAGATCCCCACTACACCGGGAGATTGATGACCAATGGACTCCAAAAAGAGAAACGAAAGTCACCATCGATTCCAAAGATCGACTTAGTTCGGAGGGCCATGAAGAAGGTCAAGTTGATCAAGGAACGAATCCGCATGATGGCTCGTAGCCGCCAAAAGAGTTACGCGGACAAGAGGAGAAAGGACTTGGAATTTGAAGCCGGAGATGAAGTATTTCTCGACTCTTGCCACGGAAAGGATTGATCAATCCAAAGAAGGAGGCAAACTAAGCCGAGATATATTGACCTTACAAGATTTTGCGGAGGATCGGGAAGTTGGCCTACCGACTCGAAAGTTACCGGCACACAAAGACGCTGGAATGCACGATGTATTCCATGTATCGAGATTGAAAAAGTACCAACCGGATCTCGAGCATATTATCACTCGTGATGCTCCTCCTCTAATGGAGAATTTATCTTACACCGAGGAACCAATCGTAATCATTGACCAAACAGATACGCTCGGTTCAGAACAGAGATTCCAATGGTTAAAGTTGTATGGCGGAACCACAACCGAGACGAAGACGCAACATGGGAGAAGGAAGAAGACATGAGGAATCAATACCCGTTAACTATTCTCAAGAGAATTTGGGGACCAAATTCTTTTAAGGAAGGGAGAATGTGAAGCCCTCGATTTTTATTCGAACATGTACTTGTATCACGTATCGTCTCTGTACTATTTGACAATTCTACCGCGTCGCTTTGACGGGTAAATATTAATGATAAATATATTTTGCATTTAATTCTTTTTAATTTTTATTTGTGATCATAATCATTTATTAATTTTAATTCGCATTTATGATCACTTGGTTGATCATTATTATTATTATTGGTGTATTATTAGTCACCTTAGAATTTTAAGAGACTATTTATTTTAGGGATTATAATTTATAGAATTAAGAATTCGATTTAGATTAAGTGATCATGAGACTTATAAGTGATCAAGGACATCACTAATTATTTTGGAGATTGATATTTATTCATCTATTATCATCAATTTTGGAAAGAAAAATATATGGAATTACCAAAATACCCTTAGGGGACGGCATTGGTGTATTTTTTGGTGTAGAAATATCTCTCAACTCTTGTACATGTACACCTTGTGTATTCCTCTTGTATATTTATACACCATTAATTCAAACCTACATCTTAAATTAATCCCACCATTTCAATCATCCAATTGGTCAAACAAGACCAAATTAAAAATTTCCCTAAGCTTAGCATTTTGGCCCATTGTCCCTAATAAAGATACCTAAATATTACTTTCTTCCCCAATTCCCTCAATTATTACTCTAACTTATCATTTAATCAAAACAAAACAAAATTTTTATTCTTCCCATTTCATTTCACCAACACCAAATTTCTTCTAAGTCTTGAAATTCCTCTTACCTCTCTCTAAAAATCCTCCTACATCTCTCTACCTATACTTCATCTTCTTCACTAACACTTAACCAAAACTTCAAGAATTCATCTCCCATTTTCTTCAAAAATTCGAACCATATACACTACACAAGGTAAGAAATTTTCTTCTTCAATCTATTCTTATACCTTCTAGCTCACCTCTTTCACCTTCTAATTTAAGTTTGATTTTTGAATTTGAGGTATACCTAGAAGACCTTTGAAGAAGTTAAGAGACTAGTCATCTTGAAGAAAAATTGTGAAGAAGTTGGACTATAAGGTAAGAAATGGAATTTTTAGTACACTTTCTTCTTCTCTTTCTATTTTCCAAATTTTTACACTCCATTTTCATTTTTGGAGTTTTAGGGGCTGACCTTGGTGGTTGACATTAAGGGTGACCAAAACCTTATACTTGGAAGCCATTACTAGTCACATTTTACTCACTACACAGGTAAGTGTAGTATTTCCATTTTTCTCACTATCTTCTTCTTTTCCCTAAATTTTTAACCACATTCTTATAACTCCTATATTTTTTTGATATTCCTTGACTTAGGGGCTGACCTAAGTCATTCCTTCACCGAGAGAGATTTATCCCATTTTCACCAACAAACCGATCTTTAAGGTGGGTGGAAAAATCCTTTCAACTTCTAGGTGTTTTAATTTAAAAACAAATGCATGTAGTATTTTGATATTGAGCATTTGAGATATATATTATGTATTGCATGCTATTTTCTTGTATCAAGTTGAAAAATTTCTCAAGTGTTGCTCAAAATGCGATTTACCGAAAATTAGGACATACATGTACACTTTATTGTCATATTTGATAAATTCTTGTATGGGATGGATATGTATGTTTATGACTCTTGAAATCTATGTTTTGTATGGCCTATAACCTGGACAAGTCGAGCATAATTGATTAAATTTCGATTTTTGGACTTAAAATGCAAAAATGGAAAGTTGGTGGACTTAATTGCAAGAAAATAAAACTTAAGGGACCCCTCTGTAATTTTCGATTTTTGGGACTGAACTCAAGTTCAAAAATTATGTTTTGACATTTTAATAAAGTTTTAAGAGTTTTTAGATAAATAAAATCAACCCTTAAAAGCCCAAGGACTAGATTGTAAAATTCTAGAAGTTTAAGGGCTATTTTGCAATTTTCGAAACTGTACCAGACCCTAATTTTAAAATTTGAAATTTTAACTCTTAAGGGACTGGAAATAACATATTTTAAGTGTATTCCAAAAATCCAAGTGTTTAGAGCTTGGAAAGTAATTTTATAAAACTTGAGGGACCAAATTGTAAAAGATTAAACCTGAGGACCCAAATGAAATTTCCAGGACTTATACAGCCCATGTACCTGGAAATACTAATTTACCTATAACATAATTATATTTTGGACCCAAGGTTCAAATTTCATAACAAATGGACCCCTAAAAGCCTTAAAGGCAATTATTTCAAAATGGGACAAAAATGAGATTTTCAAAAGTTGAGGGACCTATACTTATGACGTTTTAAAACTGCTTTTGTCCCAATATCCCACTAACCTTAGTGACATTTTCCAACTGGAATCACATTAAAAGCCCTCCCGGTTTGTGAGTTCCGATTATTTTAAACTTAAGGCCCAAAATGACAATTTTAACAAATTTGGGGCCAATGTGAGAATTTTATAAAAACTCGACCTCAAAACTTTAAAAACCTGAATCTCTGAACAATTTAGAGATTTTAGGAACTGACCTCATAATTTTTCAAGGTCGGGATATTTATTTATTCAATTTTTAACCCCAAAAGTATTGGTTTTTACAAAACGGGGCTAATTGTAAATTTTTCTTTTTATCAAGGACCTAACTTAAATTATTTTCTTTTAAAGAAACAGCCCTGGACTCTCTTACTTTAATATTTAATTAAAATATTTTATTTTCTCAAAAACTACTTGACTTATCGGATCGCTTGACCGATTAAAACCCGATCATGCGGGCGACTTCCTCGTGTTGCGATTTGAATCTATAATGGGACTTATGTTCCACCTAATATTTCAAGATATCGAAGATTGCTTGTCCTCCCGATAATCATCTTCATCCAAATAACTCCACCAACGCCATAATTACCTTACGCAAATGTTTGAAAACTTTTCATGAATCGCTTCCCGAATCAATATACTGATCATCCTGGTTGACTACCCGAACGTGTATTTAATTTATCGCTGAGTCAACTTGGTGTGTCGAGCTCACAACGGAGTGGATACGTCGGGGGATGGAACCGGGCAGCTCGGGCCGCTATTCCACTCTTCCCCCATCGCCCTAATCCCGCAAATCGAGGGACGGAGTTTGTCCAAGGGGAAGCGGGTCGTAGTACTTGAGGTATAATCATGATTATGACAAATCCGAGCCTTGCTAGCTCCACTCGTGGATTTTGTCTTTGCTACGGAGCGATAAGGTGACAGTCTTGACCATCTTGCTTCGGGAGTTACAAGGAAGAACGAAGGAATCGGGCCCGATCCACACGATTCCGAGTTAATCGGACCCGCTTGGTTGGCGCTTACAAACCGTGCACGCAACCGCTACTTGTATTGCATAGGTTGGCGCTACAAATCCGTCGAATGCAACCGCTTACTTGTCTTGCATAGGATTGGCGTTACAAAACCGCACGCAATCCTCCCGCTTTGCTTTCGGACCATAGTGCCGCTGACCATGAATCGCTTTTCTTAATCGTATAAGTATATTAATTAAATATATTTATCACGACGCTTGTGGATCGTGTGAAAATCATGCATCATCTCTCATGCGTTTTCATACAACTAAATTTCTCGCATTAACTATTTATATCGCCACACTTTACACACGATCACCCCATCCACCGAGATTTGTCTCATTCCCTCCTCCCGTTTCCTAACCTTTAGATGAAGAGTTCGCCAAGACATCGAACCTACCACGATTGAATCTCTATCGGCGATGTGGAGCGATATTTCCTTTTACTTTTTTTTTTTTTTGTTGTTGGACTCCTTCATTTTATTTACTCTTTTGACTGTAAGTTAATTAAGATAATCTTTTGGGTTGTATTCGGATACTACCAGGACCTTAAGATATAATTTGTACTTGTGGTTGTTATAATTCCGCTGCATTAGACTCTATTTCACTTGGTGTTTTGTATCTTTGGTTTCGATTGTTGATTTACCTCTGTTTAAGTGATTGATCGTTGTCGCGTCACGTTTGGGGCGTGATGCAGGTTATGGTATCGAGCTCGGCTAGTAAGATGGAAACTTACACCGAAATGACCCAGATAGGACCCTGACCGTGTGTGTTGGGTAGTACCGTGACTTGACTAATTAAGTTGTGAAATCGATTTCAATAATGGCATAGAACCGTATTATTGATGTTTATGTTAAGTCAGAATTTATACTTGGAGAATCCATACTCATACTTGATTTGACTTAGTTGACTCTTGACTGACCTTCCTTAGTCATTCTTTCTTGTTCTTCCTTATCTTTTCCTTACATTCGTCTAATCCGCCTTTTAGTTTTGTTTGACCAAGATAGGTTCCTCTCGCTTGGATTGGGTACCACTACTAGGTGACCTAAGTTGAATCTTGGATGAATATTTGAACTCTTTTGGGTCATTATAGTGTTAAGATATCCGGATATTCCTCTATTTGACGCTAGGTGATTTAGAAAATCTGTGATTTAGAGATTATAATGCCTGATATGGTGAGACTCGAAGAAATTATTGGAATTTAAATCTTTCAATGATGAAATTAAAGAACCCATTAGTTGAGTCATTAATCTATAAAAATATGATTTATGTAGTTATTTTTGTTAGGCCGATTGAACCGCTAACCGGTAACAAAACCGGTTTGCTCGTTGATCCATTTTTTAATACATTATTGCAGTTTTCAAGCATGTAAAGTAAAATGCTAATTTGAGTGCAGGGAAAGAAAACAAGGAATCGGTCTTGCGATAAAGACTTTGATTTCAATTAAAATAAAAATACAAAAAAGAAAAACTTAAAAAAACCAAAAAAAAAAACATAAGCTTCATGTTGTAGTGTTTGGTTCATCTGACTTCATCATCATTACTTCCCTTAGCCTTGCTCGTTGAACCTCGAAAAAGAGCCACATCCAAGACTAGTCGAGCACATAATAGAAGCGAGAGGAGTAATCGCAGAGTTGGTGAAGGGCTTACCAACATACCTTGTTGTTGCTGTTGAAATGCGCTCAATCTATATATATATATCGAATAAGAGATGGAAATAACAAAATTTGTTAGTATCATCAACAGCTAAAGACATGAAAAAAATCAAAACAAGAAAAAAGAAAGTAGACTTATTAATTTTAATATTTTAAAAAATCAAGAAGTAATGTGTGTGAATGATTACCTCTTCTCGAAGCTAAGCATTTTCCATTCTCAAGTGATTTATCGTCAAGGATACATCCCCAACAATAGCCATGCGACCGCAAGCATGGCAACTTGCGTCGCTCAGGACTTCTCTATATCTCATATTCTCAGCCCTAAGTTTTTCGTTCTCAACCTTAAGATATGCGTTTTCTTGGCGGTTATGCTTCGTCTGCGAATCAAAAAAAAATTAATTGCAATTTTAGTCTTGGGTGGCATCTTAGTCCTATAACTTCTTTAATGTGGCAGTTTCGCTCATTGACGATTTAATCTTTTACTTAAAATATCATTCTAGTTCTGTAACTTTAATCGCAACTATCATAAGTATTTTGAGAATTTGTTTGGTAAAGGACAAGAGTATTATGAGAATAAATGAAATATTGGAACATCCAATTGGGACCAATATCGCACAAATCCAAACTTGTAGCACTAAAAATGCACAAATTTAGAACTTCTATGGGATCAAATATGGATAGAATCAACATCTGAAGACAAAAACTATCTACAATATTTACACGACAAAAAATGCTAGCCCTTCATATATAGTTACGGGGACCATATTCGACTTTAAGTCTAAGCAAATCATGCACGGTTTTAACTAGATAATGTGTATAATTCAAAATCACGAGGGATTCAAGTAGATTTGTTATAACCTTATTATTTGAAACAACTATAATATATGAAAACTATGATAACAAAGATTGGGAAAGTAACTCTTTTCTTACACTTTTATTTGGGTTCGTTTGTTTTGGAACCAAAATTTCACTTGCATGGGATCCATTCCCAACTCTTGGCTAAGTTCATTTCTCTGTTTGGTGTCGAGGTGAGGACAGTCCCTAAAAAACCTATAATCCAATTGGATTCAAAATTCTATGTAATAACAAGTAAAATGATCTAAAACTACTTCTTCATTCATTTCCCACATAATATGACTTACATCCCGACACAATATGCAAAAACATTGTACTTAACCTCACAAAACACTGCAAAAAATGTATCAATTTTGAATTTACTTTTATATGAAAATTCAAATTAAATGAAAAAACACTCTTCCATTGCTTGGATTTGTTGTGGCAGATGATGCTGGTATCACTTTCTCTCACGTTGATAGTCAGGATAATTTATATATATATAATATATATATATATCTTCATTTTCACCACCAGGTTTATTGTTGGTTTTTTTCATCTTCCACCCTCTATACTTGATCACCTTCGGACATGTTTGATTTCTTCCTTGAATATTCTCTATTGTACAATCTATTATGTTTCATTAGTTTACTTTCCTCCAGTGTTGTATTTGAGGACTAAAGTGATGCTAAACAATCAAAACCTTTGTCATAAAATTTGGTGTCAAAACAAAAGGTGGGTTTATGTATTGCTTTTGATGTAAATATTTTTCTCAACTTTATATTTGTCAGTGTCTTTTTAAAATTAATAAAAGTCTTTTCGGTAATTTTTTTAATTTCCATGCCTTTTTCTTAGCTACTGAATTTTTTAATGTAGAATATAAATCATTGATCTAATCAAACTTTGATGTGCACAATAAGTATCTTGAAGCACATAAATCTTGGGTCATTTTATTAATTTGGAATACTAATATGTGCGTACACTGCCAATCCAAGAATAAAATAACATGAGAAAGTTTTCGAGTGATATAAGGAAGTGCACAATATTTTCCCCACACAATAAAGACATACTTTGCACTTTATCATCAAATTGGCACTAAAAATCCAAAAGGGTTAATTTGATGGCTTGTGGCATTTGCCACAAACCATTACACAATTGTGATGAATGTGAAGTAATCTAATTTTTGTTGTTGTTGATACTTTAAACAAAACCATTATATAAAGTTATGTCTTAATAGTAAAACTGTAAAAAACATAAGATAGTGTTAATTTGTTCAATATTTTTTATGATCAATATTCATACTAAACAATATTAATGCGTTTTGAAAAGTTTCAACAATTTTATCATGCAACTTCGCTATATTTGAAACACGATAATATAATTATGTAGGGAAAACATTAACTTGACAGTATGAAGAAAAACAACGATTATGCAATATAAATTAATTTGTTGTTCACTTAAAATCACCAAAAAAATAAATAACAAATGTTTCATGGTGTGTTGTTCTCCGCCTCGTCAAAATCTTTGGCACCAGTCCCGAGATTAGTAGAGCGAAGAACAAAAGAAGAGGGAGTAGCTGTAGAGTTAGTGAAGGGCTTGCCAACATAATTTGTTGCGACTGCTGAAATGCGATTAATCTATATAGATGAAGAGATGGAAACACGAAAAATTGTTAGTGTCAACAACTAAACTAAAGGCAAGAAGAAAAAGACAAGTAAAAGTTGAAAAAAAAACTCTATTTTACAGAAACTCAAGAATGTTAATATTATGTGAAAGCATTACCTCTTCTTTTAGCCGAGCATTTTCCATTCTTAAATGGCGCTCGTCAAGGGAAACATCACCGATGGCCGCCATGCGACCACAAGTAGGGCAACTTGTGTTGCTCAGGGACTCTCTAAATTTCATATTTTCAGCACGAAGTTTTTCATTCTCAGCCCTAAGATCGTGTTCTCTTTGCGGTCATGCTCATTCATGCGAGTTAAGGAAAATAAATTGATGCCACGTTTACTCTAGAATGTGGATAATGTGTATAATTCAAGAACGAAAGGGCTTCAAAAAGATTGTTATAGAGACTTTTTTCATTGAAATAACTACAACATGAAAAAGGTTTAACTGTAATTTTAGTCTTGTAACTAGTAGAGATAAGAAATCTAAATCATGTGACATTTCGGCATAGCAGTTTCACGATTTTATCTTTTAGTCATAATAACAATTCTAGTCTTGTAACTTTTATAGGTCACCCCCTATTTTCTGTGTTTTAGATATTTTTGCTAAATGGCAAGGGTATTGTGTTAACAAATAAGTATTCCAACACCCAGTTGGGACTGTAATTTTGCACAAAATTTGAACTTGTATGGTCAAAATCGCACAAATTTGAACTTATGGGATTAAATCTGCACATAATTGGAATTTTAAGTACGAGATCAAAATTGCTACCTTAAATATTTACAGGTCAAAAACTGCTAACCTCCTATAGTCGCGGGACCAATTTTTTAATTAAGCCAACTCAATGTGAAAATAAAAATTGTTTTTTCTTACCTTCATATGCGTGCGTTTGTTTTGGAACCAGAACTTAACTTGTAAAGGATCCATTCCTAACTCCTGGCTAAGTTCGTTTCTTTGCTTATTGTCAGGGTGGGGACAGTCCCTGAAAAACCTACGATCAATTTGAATTCAGAATTTAGTATTAAAAGAAAGAATCTACAAAAGTAATAAGTAATTTCACAAAATACTTAAAAAGTATATCAATATTAAAATTCACTTTTATATGAAAGTTCCAATTAATTAAAAATTTACTCTTCCACAGCTTGGATTTGTTGTGGCGTATGATGGTGGTATCGCTTTCTTTTATGTTGATTCGGAGGAGAATTCATTTCTAAGTTTTCGCCACCGAATTTGTTGTCAATATCTTCATCCCCCACCCTGCGTACTTGACTACCTTCGGACACGTTCGAGTTCATATTGGAAAGATCTCTGTGGGCAATATGTATTAAGTTCATAATTCGTTTACTTTATTCCAATGATATGTTTGTGGACTAATATGATACTAAAACATCACAACCTTATGCCATAAACTTTGGTGTTAACACAAAATGTAGGTTTATGTAAAAAAATTGTTAATTAACTATTTTTGTTGACATTATGTTTGCTATTGTCTTTTTAGAGTTTATAAAAGCTTTCTTGGTATTAATTTAATTTCCTTGTTGATTTTCCTTTTCTGCTTAAATTGTTTAATGTAGAGTGTTAATCGACTTTTATCATGAGTAGTCAAGAAATCAAACTTTGACGCGCATAAATCTCTTCATGTATATAAATTTCATGGCTTTTTAGAGGTTTGAAATGTTAACATGTGCATACCACACCAATTCAAGAGCAATAGAAATCCAAGTAGTGTAACAAAGTGCATAATTGTTTTTCTACAATAACAAAGAAAAACTTATATATGAAAATACTTCGCTATCAAATTGTGGTCATTTCGCACTTTGAGAGTTAAACTCTTTTTATTACACTTTGCCATCTAAACCACCTCAATCGTGGATTTTTTTCTTCGCGATTATGTCACATGCATGACAACTCCTTTTTTGATCAATTCAGAATTAGGGTCAATTAATGGTTGAATTGGACACATCAAACAATCTAAATGGACCAAAAAGTATACAAACAAGATATGTATCATATATGTGACAGAATCACGACAAAAAATTCAACAATCATGGTGTTCTAGATGGAAAAGTGCAAAACTAGTGCAATTTAAATAACACAGTGTAACAACAATTTATCTCCTAAAGTGCCAAAAAACGTCATAGTTTGGATGAACATTTGTTTCCCTATAGTATATATTAAAGTTGTGTTTGTTTGTGTACGTTTATGTCACACACACTCACACACATGCATATATGTTTGTGGCAGTCACATGTGTTTTAATTTTGCGAAGGAACAAATTGAAAAAATGTGAATAGAAAAAAATTATAACAACCTAATATTACTTACTAAAAGGAAAGCTTTTTCGTAACTTCAAAATCTCTTGGTAGAGATCTATAAAGGTGGTTTCTTTAACTAACCGAACACTACAAGAAGGCTATGGTTTTGGGGGGCTTTTGTGCAAATTATTAGATAAAAGAAGCAAGGGAAGTGAAACAAATCGAGAGGAGAAACAATGAGGAAATTAAAGGGTCTAATTGCTAGAATCGATGGAGAGAAATGAAGGAGATGACTGAAAAAAATAAAACATTGAGTATTTATTGAGAAATGAATAGTGAGACAAATAATTACATTAAATATTAGTATGCTACTACTATAATCTGGAAAACTAGTTTTATATGGAAAATGTAAAATATATTTGATTTTGAATTCACTGAGAAAACCAAGCATTATGGTAAATTTTACCGTATATGAAAATGAAAATACAATGGTTCATGCTAATTATTCACTTACCAACTGAAAAGAAAACCAAAGATATTTTCATGATAGACTTGCCTCTGGAATGGAAAAAAATGATGACATGTCGGAAAATGGCTGAATGGAATACATTATAAAATTGTATTACTGCAATAAATGGTTTTTGATATTATAGAAATTGAAAATCTATCATAGACGTAAATATCATATCTAGAAATTAAATAGTTGGTGATGGCTACACGAAATATGCTTTATATACACCTATATTATAGAAATAAAAAGGATTAAACGGTAAAACTACAAATGGCGTTACTTTCTGAAACGACATATACTTTCAGAGTGTATGAGTGTGCTATGAATATCACTGATATTCTCAAAATCTATATTCTTGTAATATAACTTCGTTATGGTTTGCATTCCAATAATGAGAGCATGTCTTTTGCTAGGAACCATATATATTTGTTTTTAAGGATAAATGGTAGGAAAACAATCCAATAATAACAACCTAGGAGATTTTAATTATATATGTTAGTCTCTCATAGACAGCAGAAATTTTAATAAAATAATATGTCGCAATAAAGTTTGAATCAGTTTATGTTGTTGAGAAAAACATTACTTTTTCTTAAATATGATGATTATAAAATCCAATAACATATAGGGATGGCAAAATGACCCGCCCCGCCTCGTTTGGGCCGCCCCATCCCGTGACCCGTGGCGGGGCGGGCGGGTCTGGGTATCTCCTCCGCCCCGTGGGTACCCGCCCCGTCCCGTGCTATTTTTTTATTTATTAAATATATATAATGTATATTTTACATGTATATTATATAAAATAATATAGTTTTGTGTATTTAATATTATATTTAACATATATAATGACAGATTTTATAAAAAATATGCATTTATAATACAAAATATAATATTAAAAAATTATTAATAATATACAATATAAGATAAAAATATTAAAAAGAATAAAATTCAATTCAACATGGGTCGCTCTGTCCCGCCCCGCGACCAGTGACGGGTCGCCCCGCCCCGAGGAGGGAGCGGGGCGGGTCTGGGTATTGAGATACCCGCCCTGCCTCATTGCCATCCCTAATAACATATTGTTGCCAATGTGTGCGGACTGACCATGAGACTCTAAGGTCCAACACTAGCAAGTCTATCAACATCCCGCAGGTGGTAGTATTTATATGATTAATCTCTCAACCCAAAATTCTATTTGAGTGCAACTTTTGTTCTAAAATAGTGCAGTTTTTGCACCAAATTTTAAATACATCTCCAACCCATCTACTTTAAACTTTGCACTGAAATGAATATTCATTATTATTCCAATAAAAATATATTATTAAAAACTAATTATTTATTAACATAGTATTATAAATGCTATTTACTTGATATTTTATAGGTCTCTGGTCGTTAGAATTGGAACTTTAATTAGTTTCATCAAGACACCAAGCTCAAAAGTAGTAATCAATTCTATTTACTTGTAGCTATTGTTGTGCGTTTTGTTTCAGCTCCAATTTTATGTCAAAAGCCATTTATTTCCTTTCTTCAAATCCAATTATTCTTGAAACACAACTGAAAGAAAGTGAATGGTAATTGAGGAAGTGTTAAAATACTTTTGTGAATTTTTATCCCAATCAACATGCGAACTCAATTACTAGATGATGAGTACACATAGAAATTGGTTTCTGTATTAGTGGGTTTGGCCGAAAATGTGGACCAGTGGGATTTTCCAGCAAATTTCCCAATTTTCGAATTTGATAGTTTTCGATAATTATAGTTATTTTTTTCCTTGTAGATTGTGATTTGTGTAGGACCATTTTTACCCGACCCTGTAGCTACACGGACTAGAATTGCAATTTAGCCGAATATCACAAAATAGATATAAATTAGGAATTTGACAGCCACTGAATATCAGAGATAGATTAATAAAGAATTTATGCATTTTCATAATTTCATATACATTAGTTATAAACTTGCTATGGATTTAAGGCCTTTATAAGTACCAATCCATCCACGACCCAAGAAATCGTTACAAGCCCAGCCAAACTGATAAAATGCACCAGCCTCTGAGTGGAGTAGCAATTTTTTATGTCCAACAAAATTTAAACAATCTGATGTAGCCCAAATATATATCCCATCTTATTTCTACTAATAGGTATAAATTTAAATTAATTAGTCCATTAATTGTTAAAAGCCTGAATCTGAACATGGCTTTCATCCCTCTCAAAAGGTGTCATCCCAGAGTCATGTTTCTCTTAATTACTGCTTAGCCTGCAAAAAAGAATTAAAAAAGCACAAATTATTGGTTAGAAAATAAATTCAATTATGTTCTATTTACAAACAAAGCATATGTTTTCTTATTTATTTTTAATCAATTATGGTAGCATTATATATAGATAAGAAAATAAACCCTAGGTTGTAGTCTAGAGTTGTCAAATTTGGCCCGGCCCGGCGGGCCAACTTGACTAGCCCGATATCTTTACTGGACTGGGATGTAATATTCCAGGCCCGAAAATACCAGGTCTTAAAAGCTCGGCCCGATAGGCTTGAAAAACTGGGTCGGTCCAGTTGGTCGGGGTTTTTCAAACAGTATTTTTCATGCTTTCTGAGGCAGTGAAAAAAATTAGAGATATGGTTATTGTTTGGCCCGACCCAATTTCCTCCTTTGGCCCGGCGAGCCAGCACCGGGCCAGACTGACACCTCTAGGTTGCACCCTTGTAGTGTGGGGCAGAGTAATGGCAAGAGAATGATAACATGTGACAAGTTGCATTGTTCACATGTTAGATTCAATATACAAGAGTTTTTGTCCTAACGTGAAAAAGGGCAAATAATTTAAAATTCTACACGAGATACATTGCCAAATAAATAAATAACTTAGAATATACACAAAATGAGTGTTAATTTTTTTAAAAAAAATCCCATACCTGAGAATAGAGGAAAGTGCCAGAAATTGCAATGGCAGCACCAAGAGCATTGATTGGTTGAAGTGGGGTTTGGAAGATGATGATAGAGGCAACAATTACAGAAATTCTCTTCATAGTATTCCCAATGCTAAATGTCAATGGGGATATTTCATTTAGAGACATGTAGGATACTTGATTGTATAGATGGTAAAACACACTCTGGGCCACTACCCACCTGTTACAAACCACCAAAAAAATTCACAACCACAAATTAAATATTAATTGAGGAAAAAGTGGAAAAAAATGAAATATATATACATTTTATAATGAATGGTGACAAAAACTAAAGATTTTTGCAATCTCATGACTGACAATAATATCCATGCCAAAGTCATATCCCCTTGGTGGGAATATATTTCTTTTCTTAGAACAAGTATTGTTATTGTAAAATACTAAAATCATTCAAGAACCTAAATGTATTTTCATTAATTCAAAAAGTAATTGAGGTGTACATATAACCCTCAAAATAGATGAGAGTTGAAAATGTATAATTTTGTGTGTTTCTTCACTGTTATTTTAAGTCCCAGAAATGAAAACAGGGCAGTAAATTTCCAATTTACTCTGGCAGTTTCAATGTCAAGTTTCAAGAAAGTGAAAAATAAAAAACAGAAAAATTCAAAAGATGAGAATGTGACAGCAAACAAATTGAACTAACCATATGAAATTAGGTCCAATTTGAGAGACTGCATTTTGCCAACCAACAGCCCACAACTGGGGTCCCTCCACAGCTATAGCAAAGGGTGTAAGTATCAAAAGGGACAACATTGAGAGACAAGCATAGTAGTTCATCCCACCAACTGATTTCCCTTTCATCATTCCTCTCTTGGAAAATATGTTTCTAAATACAAATGCCAAATTTGACACCATTGCCCCCATGAAACCTGCAAAATTTATCGACAGAAATGATCTTGTAACTATGTTTTACAGTTAACTACATAATATAGACAAAATAATATGCATCATAAGAAGATCCATATGGAGGGAAACAACTAACAAATATTTTTCATTTTCTTACCTGTGAGATTGAAATTGAGCTCGGTGGCAGCAGAAAGTGCACAACCTCCGATTATAGGCAGCAGTGAAAGGTACACCGGCATCGGAAAAGTTTCTCCCATCAGAAATCTGGACACCAAAACGCTGAAAGCCGGTTCGCCACTCTTGATAATATGCGTGAAAGAAACCGCGACTTTCGACATGCTAACGGTTGCGGCTACATGCCCAATCGTATGCGCCAGAGCAACCTATGTAACAGTATATAAAATCAGCTTTGTCACGAATTAAATCAAGGGGTTAATTACCAAAATTACCCTCAAAGTTCAGTCTAATTACAAAAAAAATAGGTTTGATGTTTTGAAATTACAAAATCCTTTAATATTTGTTACTATATTACAAATCGCAGCTTCTGAATGTGTGCTTGAAGGTAACAAAAAGGTACTGTAAAAATCATGTTTTGCAAAGAGTCTTGTAACTATGTAAACATTTTAATTTTGGTAAGGCAATTTGCACAATTTGCAAAATAGTTATGTAACTGTATGAAAATCTCAATTTTGGTCTTAAGTTTACTGGAAATTGTGAATTACATGTGTCGTTCATGTGATCGAAATTCGGTAAAATTATTACCAAAATTGACCTTTGCATATAGTTATAAGACTATTTTGCACAATGTGAATTTTGCGGGACAAAAATCAAGAATTTTCTGCGGTTACAAATTTTTTCTGCAAAACGTGATTTTTACAAGATATTTTTGCTACTGCCCTATAGTTGCAGGACCAATTTGCATTTTTTCCGTGTTTGCGATACATTTAAGGGGTAATTGCAATTTTGAAAGATAATTGAGTTTTCTTTGCAATTAAGCGAAACATCAGGGCAGTTTCTGTAATTTACTCTAAAATCAAGAAACACAGTAAAGTTCTTACAGGAAACAGAGTTTTCCAGAACTCAAGATCAGTTTCAGGAGCTTCAGCAATCCTCGTAGCCCACGAAACGAGCATGATAACAGAACCAGCAGCAAGGGAAAGAGTTGAAGTAAGCCATGGGAAAGGAAACGCATTCAGAACTTTCTTGTTATATATATTGAACACCACATTCAGCGCCCACCACGTGGCGAAGTAGACGCCGATTTTGAGCTTCTGAGCCGCGGCCTCTTGATCGATTTCGATGCTGATCGGAATGGACGGTGACCGACGAGCCTCGTAGGCGTTGCACTGGATCGACGGCTCTCGTGTTCTCGACGAGTCGTCTGGATCGGCAATGTAGCCGAATCCAGTGGCAGCAGAAATGTGTAACGGCTTGTGGGATAATGCAATTTTCCTGGAAGGGTATAAGGTTGGGAAAGTGTGAGGCTTTGGGGATAAAATGGTCTTTTTGGGTAAGTATTCGGAGAATGTTGATGGAGTTGCATAAGATTGGTTTGCTGAGAATGCCATTTTATTTTCTGAAGTATGGAATTCAGCAACACTAGCTAGTGTAAGAGTTTGTTTTTCTTTACTAGACTAGTGATGCTGAATTTAAAATGTTACTATGGTAGATTAACAAAGAGATAGTTATATATATATAGGGGGACGGGGCGGTGGGGGCCACCGGGGTGGCTGACCTCTCCAGCCGGTTAGGGTTGGGTTGGTTGGATATATGTGCTGCCTGTAAGTAAGTTGGAAAAGGCAACTAAAAACCAGGGGCTTAATTTACCTGGCACCACCAAGAATCGCGACAAGGGATGTAGGTCGCTTAAATCCCTACTCCATCAAATCGTGTTTGTGGGGTGGAGGTTAGGGGTTCATATCCCTTCTCCATCAAATTGCTCCCTGGGGGCATATGCGAAAGTGAAGATTTGGTGAACTCATCTTGAAAGATCATCGTGTGGGTTCGATTCGGGGAGAGATCGTTATTAGTAGATTGGGGGTCGAACATAATTGTTCTCTTTACCCAGGAGGATCTGGTTGACGCGCAGCCCGACCCCGTCACTCACCTTGGCCATCGTGCACATCCATGTTTACTTGCGCAGCAAGAATGGCGGAAATGGAAATTGCCATTCCTCGTAGTCGGGCGTAATGCGCAGTTCTCTGTTCGAGTTATCAAAAAAAAAAAAAAAAAAAAAAAGGAAAAGGCAACTAAAGAGAGGGGGAATAGTATGTATTGGAGACAACATGGGTTGAGAGTTTCTGGGAATATTCGTTTTTTTTTTCCTTCTTTTTTTTCCTTATTTATGGATTAATTGGATAGTATTTTGGTATTCAATGACACAAGGTGGACTTGAAACATCATTCTGATTTTTTCTTTATTGTTGAATATAGGGGTTTTTTCTATGACACCCAAGTTGGCACCACCCAACTCCATACAAAAGATGACACATGTCACTTATTGTTATTTTTGCCAAATACATTTTGATATGGGCAAACCTTTTAACAACCAATTTTGGAAAAAATTATTATTTTCTAAAAACAATTTTAATTGTCATAGTTTTTATAAACCTGCAACTTATAAAATAAATTATGATTTTTATCAAAATTATAATTTTATGATTCCGCCAAAACTTGGTATCAGAGCCGTGTATACGATACAAAAATAAATTATTTGTTTTAAATAAATTTTTAAAACATGCCTGGATTAACTCTTGAAAGATAAATTGAACTTCTTAAGGAAGAAAAAATAGATTTGCTTGAACAAGCAAGAACTTTACAAAGTATTTTGAGATCTCGGTTGAGAGATCATGATGTTATATTTGAAGATCTCCAGATCTATATAACTAGAATAAATAACATTACTGATTATCTTGAGCAATTAAGAAATCTTAATGGAAATAGAAGATAAGTCAGAGTTTTCTGATGATCAACAAATTATTTTCAAGAAAATACCGGGGTTTTTACTCTAGTATTATCTTTAAACAAGAAAAACTTTCAAAGATCGCAATTTACTCGCTTAGATCCGAAAAAGAACAAGTTTTTAACTTGCCAAAATTTATTCCTAAAATGATGAATAATATTTTGAAAAGGAAAAATGAAATTTTTTATTGTATTTCTAGTAAAGAATGCATATAGATATTTCTGATACAACTGGCAGTGTTTATTTACCCTTAATTACTCGCGAAACAATTAACAGTAAATTAGCCAGTATTCCTAGAGATATTCGTACAAAAATTAGTGTTTTACATCTTGGAGCGATTAAAATACTAATCAAGGCAGAATTTAGAGAATGAATTGATTCTCCTATAAAAATGGCCTTAATTGATAATCGAATTAGGGATAGAAAAGATTGCATTTTACCTTGTGTTGCTCCTAAAATACTAATCAAGGCGGAATTTAGAGAAGGAATTGATTCTCCTATAAAAATGCCTTTAATTGATAATCGAATTAGGGATAGAAAAGATTGCATTTTAGGAGCAGCACAAGGTAATTTAATTTACAATAAATTTATGTTCACAGTTTATCCTAAGTTCGGATTGAGTTTAACAACCAAGAACTTAGATCAAGTCTTAAGTTTCATACATAAATTTGAGAGATCAAATTTAATGGACAAAGGCGATAAGGTTTTTAGCATAACTTATCTTGTAGGATATGCTTTAACCAAGCCCCTCTAATTGAAAGCGGGAAGCCGCGAGCGATGACTTATTCTCCTACGTAAATAGCTTTTGGAAATCTTACATAATGCTCTTGTTCTTAGTTATCACAGTATTGACTATAAGAAAAAAGAATACATTGAAATTGATGATGTATTTTCTGATATTGGAAAGATTGAAGAAATAAAGTTTTCTAAAATTACTCCCTTAGAAAACTCTTGGGCTATTGACATAGCTAAAGGAAAACGACTTATTGGTTCCAAACCAACGTTAAGTCATCATAAATATTCAGGAGAACCCTCTAATAGAGAACTCCTAAAATCTATGTCTAAACGCATAGATTTATATTCTGAGAATTTTGAAAAAATGAAAAGAGTTCTTGGGGACGAGTAACTCTATGACACTTCCTTAGATTAAATCCTTGATTGAAACAACGCTCATCAAGATTAGAGGTCTTGAAAAAAGATTTGAATCTTTTGAAAAGAAAGAAAAACTTTTAAAACCTGAGCATCTTGAGATTGTTGCTGGTAAGATTATTCAAAAAATCTCTGATAAAATTGAGGATATCAGTAAAAAAGATCCTTTAGTTATTACAAAAGAATGAGATATTGAAAAATCTGTTAGTTTTAAATATTCACCACCAAATCATTTTGTTGGTAATGCAGAATTAGGTTCATCAGGAAACCCAAATGCTTTGACTTGGCCTTTTCAACCTAAAAAATGAGTTTTTCTGAAAAACTTGAAACCTATTTTTGGGAACATATTCTTAACAATCAAGAAGAAATCAATGATTTTGAACCAATTCAAGAACTTGTTAAATTAATGACCTTTGATGAGTCAGGTATTATACAACAACTTAAAGAAAAACCTTTTTCTTAAAACACTTTTTAATCTTGAAAGTAATATAGAAAAATGTTTTGTTCAAACTGAAGAAAGAAACTGGGAAATTGATAATGATCAGGAAACCAGTGATGATGAAAACCTAGATCAACCTCTAGGAAATTTCAGAATGAATAGACAACCTAAAACAGAAGATGCAGATGCATCCACTTCAAGAGATAAAAAGAGAAAAACACCAGAAGGTGTAAATTGGTCAAAAGAGCAAAGCAAAACTCCTGATCAAAAAGGAGGACAGATTCCTACACTCAATATAGATTGTGTAACCAAAGAATCTGAAAGAAGAAATTTGATTGATTGCCTGGGCAAGAGATATTAGCCTTCTTATTCAAAACCAACCCGGATCTTTATGAAGAACCAAATACTCTTTCTTTACTCATGGAGCATAAAAACAACAGGTATTTGCTCGGTCTATGGTAAAAATACCACTTGGATAACAATAGGAAAAACTTCTAATATGATTTTTGAAAAAGTCATTAATAGTTTTTACACTATGTTCCTTGGTATTAACTTAACAACTGAACTTGTTCAGGAAAAGTTAATCGAGCAAGATATTGCCCGAATCACATTAGCAAACATGATACTTTGTGATATTTGTTTACTTGATGATTTTACTTGCGATTATGATAAAAAATCTTTATAAACTTCCTCAAGATGAATACCCGTCTTTAGTTAGACAGTATATTAAAAAAACTCCCTATTATAAGAGAAAGAGTTTTACAAGAATTTGAAAAACAAGGAACTGAT
Organism: Rehmannia glutinosa; assembly: GCA_016081115.2. Lineage (NCBI taxonomy): Eukaryota > Viridiplantae > Streptophyta > Magnoliopsida > Lamiales > Orobanchaceae > Rehmannia > Rehmannia glutinosa. The sequence goes on from CM071929.1 coordinate 54,135,078, forward strand.
GTAAAAATATTTTCATTAGGTTTTGCAGTACGCATTGCCAAAAAAGAAATTGCATCAATTTGTGAGCTTTCTAGTAAGCAAAAAAGTTTAAAACGTTTTAACAAAAACTGTTGAAATAATTTAATAGAAGAAAAATCTACAGCTTATGGTTGTATTACTCCAAAGAAAAGTTATTTTAAGAAAAAATACAAAAGAAAATATAAATGGAAAAAGGAAAGAAAAACATTTAAATCTGGAAAATGCTTTAGAAAGAAAGTCATTCCTAAAAACGATTCTAAAGACAAGAGTAAATTTTGTCCTAAAGGAAAAAAGAATTGCAGATGTTGGATCTGCAATGAGCAAGGACATTATGCTAATGAATGTCCTAATAGAAGAGATTACCCTAATAAGGTAAAACTTCTAAGTGAGGTTCTTGAATCATTTCCGAGTTCGAACCAAATAAGAAATTTTTGACAATGAAACAGAAGTATTCACTTTTGAAACTATCATTGAATGTGATGGAAATAATTCAGAGGATTCATCACAATCTTCAGATTGAAGAAGTTCCTTGGGAAAATTTAGATTCTGATTTGGAACAAAATTGTATGGGAAACCGTACAAATCCAAATATCATCCATATTAAAGGCCAGCTTAAATTCTCTGGATATAAGCTAATCAATTTACATTGTTATGTAGATACAGGTGCTAGTCTTTGCCTAGCTAGTAAATATGTTATTCCTGAAGAACATTGGGAACAAGCACCTTACCCTATAAAGGTAAAAGTTGTGAATGACGATACAATTCTAATTAATAAAGTCTGTAAATATATAAAAATTAGAATTGCAGGGGAAATATTTCATATTCAGACCATTTATCAACAAGAATCAGTATTGACCTTATTCTTGAAATAATTTCATCAATTATATGAACCATTCATACAATTTACAGACAGAATAAGTTTTACTCTTGAGAACGAGCCTATTATCATTTCAAAAGTAAAGAAAGCTTTCTCAATTGGTAAACATGATTTTCTTGAGTTTATGAAGAAGAATTCAAAAACTCAAAAACACGGAAAACTATTAATATTACTCTAGAAAAAATAGAAGAAGTCCACACTTTTCAACAGGGGGAGATGATATTAATGATATTAAAGAAGAAAAAAATTTCAATTTAAATTCGCAAAAATTTAGTATTATAGAACAACTACTTGACAAAGTTTGTTAAGAAAATCCTATAGATCCCATTAAGCTGCTAAAAAAGGATGAAAGCATCCATAAAGCTCTTAGATCCCACGAAAATAGTCGGGGTTAAACCCATGATTTATAGTCCAAAAGATAGAGAAGAATTTACTAAACAAATAAGTGAGCTCTTAGAGTTAAAACTTATCACACCTAGTAAATCTCCCATATGTCTCAACTTTCGTAGTTGAGAACGAGGAGAAAAAAAGAAGAGGAAAAAAAGAATGGTAGTCAACTATAAAGCAATAAATGTCTTTGCTACTATAGGGATAGCCATAACCTTCCTAACAAAGATGAACTATTAACTCTCATTCGGGAAAAAGATTTTTAGTTCATTTGATTGTAAGTCCTGGTTTTTGGCAAGTATTGTTAGATGAAGAATCAAAACCGCTTAACGGCTTTTACTTGTCCGGATGGACTCTTTCGGTGGAGCGTTGTTCCATTCGGATTAAAACAAGACCGACTATTTTTCGTGAGAGGCATATGCAAAATGCATTACGAGGTTTTGAAAAATTACATTTGTGTTTATGTTGATGACATTCTTGTTTTCGAAGTATAAATGAGAATGAGCACTTTAAGCATGTTGCTACTTGTTTTAAAAAGAATAGAACAATTAGGCATTATTCTTTCTAAGAAAAAGCCCAACTGTTTAAAACAAAGATTAATTTCTTAGGCTTAGAAATCAAGGAAGGAACACATTGTCCTCAAAACCATATTTTGGAGCATTTGCATAAATTTCCGATCAACTCTGCAGGATAAAAAACAACTTCGAGATTTTTAGGAGTCTTAACTTATCTTTGAAAGTTATATTCCTAGATTAGGCCGAATAAGAAAGCCTTTGCAGCAAAGCTAAAAAATGATCATATTTGGAATCGGACCAATTAATCGATTATATTGGGAAGATAAAAAAGAAATTAGTACAATTTCCTAAACTTTATCATCTAATCCCGATGATCAATTGATCATCAAACAGACGCCCTCATTCTTTCTCGGGAGGTGTATTAAAGGCTAAAAAAAGTACAAAATACTTTAGAAGAAAAAAATTTGCAGATATACTTCTGGTAGCTTCAAAGAAGCATAATTAAATTATCATAGCAATGAAAAGGAGTATTTATCAGTTTTGAGAGTCATTAAAAAATTCTCAGCATATTTAACTCCAGTTAAGTTTATTGTTCGTACTAACAATAAAAACTTCACATATTTCCTGAAACTAAAAATTACAGGAGATTACAAACAAGGAAGACTTGTTAGATGGCAAATGTGGTTTTCACATTATGAATTTGATGTAGAACACATTGCAGGCAATAAAAATGTTCTTGTTGATTGTTTAACCTGAGAATTTGTTACATGATTGCAGGAACAATTCCGTTTAGAGGAAATAAATTAGGGCCTAAAAACCCATGAACTAATTGTTCTTATCAAGAATCTACTGACTATTCAAAAATAGTAGATGGATGAAATCAGGCAGCTTCGTCTTAAAAAGAAGGTTCTTGAAACCGAATTGCAGTTTATCTGCGCAAAACTGGAATTACTCGAGTCATCACTTGAGCCAGAACAAAAGGTTAATTCTGAACCTTGCTGTAGCAATACCGCAAATCATGAATCTAGTCCGGAACTACAGGTCTCCGGTAAAGACTCAACAAATCCTGTTATTGTAAGTCCAAGCGGCTACGATAATCTAGAGGGGGGTGAATAGATTATCTCTATCTTTTCGATTTGCCCTCTTTTTCGAACCGAATGCTCAAAGACAAATATAAAGGTGCGGAATGTAAACAACACGCGTCGATTTATAGTAGTTCAACCCACCTGGGGCCTAATCTACTACCACCCCAAGATATCCTGGATGGATTTCAAAAGAAAAAGAATTTTATTAATTACCAAAATTAATACAAATTCTACTTACAACACCTTGAAGAGCACCACACTCTTCTTCAACACCACCTTTGAGATTACCACAATCTCTTCTTGAAGATTACCACAATCTTCCTTCAACGGCACCTTGTGAAGATTACCACAATCTTCAACCTCGAAGAATACCAAATTCTTCAACACCTCAATAAGAAGATCACCACAATCTTCTCGACCTATCACCTAGATCATCCAAATGTGTTCTTACCACAAGAACACTCACAAGGATATCTTGTGTTGAATGATAACCAAAAATCAAGATTACAACTCAATAATGAATAATACAATTTGAGTGCAAAGTGTAATCAAGAATAGCCTAGACCTCAAGGATGTTAAAGTGATAAGCTAGGAAAATTTACAACAAGAATAATAACAATGAAAGACCAAGTATTTGCTTGAAGGATATCTTGTTGTGTTGTATCTCAATTGTAGTATTGGTTGCTCCAAAACTTCCTCTTTTTATAGGAGATGATTGATCAAGCATAGGCTCCTCTTGGGGATTGAAAATCTACAGAAAAATACAATTAAAATCAAGAATATAGCTGTTAGAAATCAATCCCACAATTTAAGGAAATGTGTCTGTTGTCAAACGGTCATATTTTTGTTGTCAATGCACAGGGCGACCGGTCACACAGAAATAAGAGAATTGAAGAACACTTTGAAAATTTCAACAGGGCGACCGGTCGACATAGGCTTCGACTGGTCAACCCATGTCTCAACTGGTCCCCCTAACTCAAAAATGCAAGGTCTGAAGTTCTGTTTCGACACGAACTTGCGGGTATCGGTCGACCTTGCAGACCTGGCGGCCGACCGGCCGACGATCGTCAACGCCGAGATGCGGCCGGTCGACTGCGACATTTTTCATCCGTCTCTTTTTCTTTTCAAAAATCATCTTCAGTCGGTTGCCCTATAGATGCGACCTCCCATTCGACCACGACAGAGGCAAAATGTTGTCCAATTTTTTTTGAAAATAAAACTCAAGAAATACTCCGAAATTTAGTAAAAACATTTTAAACCAATCGGAGTATTTAGACAACATTTAGAAATCTGGTTTAGGAGTAAAAACCCTTGACATAAAATCATTAAAAGTGTTGTCCATTATTATCGAAAATAAACTTGAGGAAATACTCCTGAAAATATTAAAACCATTTTAAATCATTTAGGAGTATTTGAACAACCTTTAAAAGCATTGTTTTGGTGACAAAATAAAATCATCAAAATTAAGATAAATACATGTATCAAACAGTTATCCCTGTTGCTTTGGGAAAAAGTAAATCTGAGGTACAAACCTCACCAAAATTGGATATTCCAACAAAACTTATTACTCCAGAAGATTTTGTTACTGGGTTACGTCCTGGAACATCTTCCATTGGAATTGGGATTCAACACTCAAGTCAAAAATCTAAATCTCACGATTTAGTTTTCTCGAAAGAGAAAAAGGAGATTCCAACTCCGCAAAATTATTATGTAGTATTCAATGGACCAAATCCTGGAATATATACATCTTGGGCTAAAGCCTCATTTGCAATAAAAGGTTTTAATGTTGTTCATAAAAAATTCAAAACCATTGCAGAAGCAAGAAATGAAGCTAATTGCTTTACCACTGTTGTTGGTACTGCACCATTAGAGATCATTTCTGAACAAGAGACTCTTAAGCCAAAAATATTTTCTGATGCGCTTAAGAAATCTCCAGAAAAAATGAAAACATTGGGAAGAATTTATTCAATTCCCAAAGAACCAAGCTTTGAAAACAAAGAAAAATTTAATCTCTCAAATCGAGATTTCATCGAAATTTTTGCCAAAGCACGAAAGGCTGGTACAAAGTCTCTACTTGAGGAAAGATTTTTACCACTCGATAAAAAGATATCGGCTATTTCAATTTTATTGAAGGAGTGATCCGAACTCAGTTTACAAGGCTTTTAATTGTGGACTAGTTAAGAACAAATATCCTTCAAAAAATTTATTGGAGGTTAAGGAATTTCCTGAAGAATTCAAGAAAGCCATCAAGACTTTCAGAACAAAGGTCCTTAAACAAGCGGATCGAAATATCTTCATAAGTGTCTCAAGTACAATATGCGACTGGGATGAAGAAAAACAATTTATGAGTCCTTATCATTATATCGAAATCGATATAGCTAGGGGAGCAAGCAAGTTACCATCCCTCCGAAGATGGAAACAACGATCTTTTGTACAAAGACAGGACCTCATTCCTCTTCGTGTTAGAGGATTAGAAAAAGTGATTAACAAATTGCTAAAATTAAATGATGAAAGCAATATTAAAGTTAATTACTGTAAAGAAAAGGTCATCATGTGCTCATGGTCACCAAAAATTATTTCTGAAAAAGATATTGAGACTATCCTTTGGTTTGAAGAAAAATTCAACAAAGGACAAATGCACATGGGCAACGGGTCCCTTACTTCTGCGTGCCAGCTACTCCGCAAAAAACTACAAAGACATGAATGCAACTTCTGCCGACTTGAGAGAGAAAAAGAAGATGTTGACAACAAAATAAACAGTGTTGATTCACTGTCCACTAGCTCAAAAGAGGACAAAGACATGTGAACTAACACTTTAAACAACTCACATGGGTGGGCTCGGATAAAAATCGTCATGTATGACGTTTTGTAAAAATAATTGAAGTATCCTTGATCTATAAAAGGACTTCATAATTTAGGGGGAGAGGCATCTCAAATTCACACACAAAATAGCCAACCTCACCTTGTATCTTTCCTTTCAATATGTTTAGCTAAAAAAGCCTTCGGGCAGATAGAAATTCAGGGAACTTTTCCTTATGGAGAAGAACTCTTGTATCCCTTGTAATATATTTCTTTGAATAAAAGTTGTTTTTCATCTACCAAATGTCCATTTTACTTCTGCAAATACATCTGAATAGTCCAAATTTAGGGAAAGTAGCACAGGCAGGAGGCCGCCGTGAATAGTACCTTCTCGGATTAATGAAAACGCAGAAGAAATACAGAGACAAAAAGAGCGCTGAAAATAGAATAAATATAATCAAGGGTTGGTGACATTTCCAGACATGTCACCTAACCCATGACCCAACTTAAAAGGGTTGGTGACATTTTCCTAAATATTAGTCTGTCAGATGGGTGTGATGATAATTGACAAATATAATTTTTACTCTGAATAGAATATGTTTAAATGGTGATATTTTTTTATTTTTTTTGGAGGGGTTGGCTTAGTATCTCCAAAGGTGATGGATTTTTTTTAATGTTAGACGGTGATATTATATTATTTATTGACTCAAAAAATATTATTTATTATTAAAAAATATTAATTTTATTCTGAATAGTATATATTTTTCAAAACAACAAACTTGATAGCAAAATAATATTGTATTTTTAAGCACGTGCATGAGTGCATTTAGCTTGGCTCACCCTCAACTTATATAATTATATTTTACAAGGCACAAGTCAAAATTCATTAAACGGTTCCAACTTAGTTAAGATTCTACATTTCTACTCCATTTAAAAGCAAGCTAAATAATACTATCGAAGTCATATATAAACGTTTAACTAATTATGTTGTTATCATATTAATACTTTTTATATTAAATAGTTTATCCAATTATTTTTTTAAAAAAAACATATATTATATGGAACTCAAACATAATGAGAATCAGTTTTATAATAACAAAAAATTTAAAATAATTGCTACAATAAATCGATCAAATGATTTAACAACAATTTGGGGACCACTTGCTCAAGTCTATCGCACTTATGGGGCGGTCTAGTGGAGTAGGGTTAGTTCTTGATCGAGATATTTAAAGTTCGAATCTCCTTTTTTGCACCACTTGCTCAAGTCTATCGCACATGATTTTTCTAGTGCGATTTATCTGGTTTATCTAGCTTGCTACAGGTTATTGCGTCAAACCCAAAAATTATCCAATAGGCATCAAATGGATAGTAAATGTGGGTTCCCACATTATCTTTAAAAAAAAATGGCAAACTGAAATTTTAGATGTACTGAAACAATATTAATATTCATGGTTTTATATATTAAAATATGAACCACAATAATATATATTTTCACCATAAGAATTAATGTGGTTATAGCAGAAAACAAACTCTGGGAGTGTTTGAAACCTTTAAAAAAATGATTCTAAGTTTTTAGGTGGAAAAAATTAGATATTTTTTTTCTATTTAAAAGCTGAGAATCACTTCTACACTGAGGAAAAAATAAACCAAAGACAAACTAGAAGACATGAAAATAGTATGCAGTGTGTGCTGATACGATATAAATTATTATTTTTTGCAACACAATGTGATTGCTTATAAAAAAACTCAAAAATATATTATTCATTCATTCTCACTTTTCCATCAGAACTAATTATAATTTAAATTAAGAAAAACATTACTTCAACTATTATGATTAGTGATTACACAATATTATCACAAATATGCATTAATCATTTCTTATTTTTCAAATCATCTATAATACCTAATTACTATTTTACGGAGCGAGAAAAAAACTCACATCAACTATCATCATCAAATTACTTTCATCTTAATTATATCAAATTACAGTCCTAAAATCCATTCTTATTTTTCAAATTAGTTATATATAAGTTTTGACGATTGAGAAGAGTCGAATATATTGAGCGTACATATATAAAGAGACCAATTTATCGACATTTTAAATGTGGGTCAATTCTTAACGATGGAAATAAAAAAAAAAAAAAAAAAAAAAGTGGCAGGTACATGGATCTTCCCTAACCTTGAAAAAAAAAAAACAGAATTGAATAAACTATTCAACAAAAAGGACATAAGTGTCGGAAAAGGAAAATAAAAAAGAAAACTTGTTTATTTAATATATCGCGATACAGCTTTGATATTGCATAGCAGCCGTTGGAATGAATATGATTGTCACTATCTAAAAAACAGAGAGGACTTTAGCAATTCGTTAATGTCATTTTCGTCCACCTTATGCTTCTCGAGTTTGGTATCTCACAAAAAAAAAAAAATATCTTTTCTACAAGCCTCGTGCTTAATGTATTTCCTTGACGAATAATGTGTATTTTTATTAGGTCTTTTTAGTAATATTTTTGGTCGCACGTGGATTAAAAAAGAAAAAAAAATGACTTCTGGGGATTGATTGAAGAATTTTTTTTATATATAATTTGATATTTAATCTTCAAATAATCTTTAAAATTTGAATTGATGGATTTTGATTTCAATTGAGTCCAAATGAGATAAATTTGAAAAATTCACCACAGTCTCAAAAAATAACTCAAGATAGAAGCCAAAGAATGTTTTTACATTGCTAGAGACCCCGAATCACTACCGAAATATCAGATAAAATACCACGTCAGACAAGTAAACCTCATTACACAATTCATGTGCGGCAAGTTCAACCAATTGGTGCAAAGATGGGGATTCAAACTTGAGACTTTCGCTCTCAAGAACCCACCCTCCCACCCCATGAGGGGTACATAAGTGTTTGCTTTCAAGTTTCATTATTTCTTGTTATATATTAGGGAGATTTTTGTAATATGATTATGAATCTTACCAAATCAATAATTTCATGCAAATGATGTTATTAAAGCATTAATGCCATAAGTCATTGACATTTCCTTTTTGAGTTCAACGGTGGATAGTAGGGAGTGGACACACACACTCAGGTGTGATAGAACCCAAGTCAATCGTCCTGACAACACAAGTCTCTCAAATGGAGCACAAAATTGATCCCATAACAAATTGACATAGAGAATAGGGAATTCGATCTATATAACACAAATGAGTGATTTGTGATACATGTTGTCATTTGTCCTCCATCTCTAACAATCTGTATATGAGTTGGTGGCTCCAATTTGTTTTGATGAAGGTTGTCCATATTGTGGTTGCAATTTGCATGTTATTTTCCAATTGGGAAATCATTGTCTGAAGGTTTCAAGAAAGGAAACTGCAAAGTACTTGCAACCTTTCAGTTTGGCGCTTTCTATGTTTTTGAGATGAATTGCACCTTCCCTTGGTTGAATGATGTGACCAATGAAAGCGTTTAATGAACGGTTCTTATTAAATGGCCTGTCATTTTTGTTACTTGCAGTATTTATTTGACACCAAAATATCTCATTGATTTTATTAGCTATGTCAGAAAAAATGGAGAAAATCATATTTTTTACTAGACATTTATGGCTACATTAATCTTTATGTTAAAATTAATTATAAGCTGAAAATTCAGTTGTTTCATCCTTACTGTTCTAAAAATCTCCGCCTAACCTCGATTAATCATCGTCTAGCTACTAGGCTTCCCGTGTCCGCCTATTTAGTTTTTCAATTAGGCTTCCGTCTGGGTGTGCTAGGCCTTAGTCTGCTACTTGTCTAGCGCCTAGCGCTTTTTAGAACAGATTATTGATACTTAATATGGACGTCTTTTAATTAAATGCAAGTATACTAGTTCAACATCGCCCCTATCCTATAAAGTTCTTTTAATTAAATGCAATCCAGACGGCCCCTATGTACAAAAGAAAAAAAATTGCCTTCTTAACTTTTTTCTGAGCAAAAGTTGATCTTATTCACAATTAACATTGTTTTAAAAATCTATGTCTAGCCCCGATTAGTCCCGCATAAGAACTAGACTCTCCTTGTCTACCTACGTTATCTTTCGATTAGGCTCCGTCCAACAATAGCATCCTATTTATTTATTAGTCCTCAATAAAAATCTCAAATAAATCATCACCATTTACATTACGACATATGCATGAAAAATAAAAATTTGGACACAAGAACCTTGATTCTAAATTGCATTAATCATTCATATATGTAAAGATGAGGAAAAAATAGTACATCACTAATTTCTCCGTTCGTGAAAAATCTGATGCGACTGCTTATGTTCGTCAGGATGCTTGAACCAACTTTGCATTTGTGGCTCAAAGTTTTTGTAGAAGATATTAATGTGATCTATTTGCCCAATAATTGTACTTGCCACCAACAGTACTCGATCAGATCTTCCGACAACAAATCACCAATCTTATGTTATTGTCATTTTCTGTTTTCTCTTTGTATATCTTTTTTTTTTCGCAAAAAAAAAGAAAAGCAAAAGTTTATTTTTACGGGGCCTAAATTAAGGATACATCCAAAGTTGGATAGGAAAATGTAGTTGCTATTTCCCCATTGTGACTCGCCAATGAAACCCAGAACTGGAGATTCATTTTGTTTACTATTTATTCATCGTCGGTTGAACTCAAATTCTTCTTTCACATCCTAATTTCCAAAATGCATTTATGAGGTATTTACCATATTAAATTCGTCGCAATTCAGTAAGGGAGTATTTGCAAACACCAAGAAAATGTAGTTCTCAGCTTTTAGCCAGAAAGAATTTCATTTTTAGTGTTTGTAAATGAACTTTAGTTTCTGATTCTACTTCATTTAATCAGAATTGAAAAGTAGGCGGATGGTATTTTTTATTCTGTTTTTTGTTTGACTTTTACTCACAAATTTTTTTTGACGTAGACTTTTACTCACAAATAAAAAAATAATAATTTAACTTCTCTACAAAACACTCTTTCTGAACTTAATTAATTTTCAACTTCTATTTGCAAACACTACCAGCTTATGAATTTCAACTACTTACCGCTTCCACAACAGTAAATCACTTTCTCCAAAGCAAAAGTGTTTGCAAACACTCCCTCAGTCTTATAGATGTTATATAAGACGTTATACTAGGTGTACATACACTTAATATAATATCCATTGTCTAAGTATCCTGTTTTTAACAAAATGGAACACTTGGTAGCATATTGTATGGAAATCTCATTGACATTTAACCCACACCTTGAAGGTCCGGCGTGTGACAATCCAAATATACCTTCAATTTGGCCCGGAAACTGGAACAAAAAGTACTGATATGGTTCTTATCAAGTGAAAATAACAGCAGCTCGTGCAACTTAGAGCACACCATTCAACTAATACAGATCTCATATGAATCCTAGAAATTTGTATTGTTGCAAAAAAACACAAAAAGAGAAGAAGGTCCGAGGAATTACTTGAAGCATGATTTCTAGTCCATGCATTAACCAACTGCAAAATCAAGAACAAGAAGCAATTCTTACAAGTTTAGTGACAGAGCACACACACTCAGCCACTAACCGAACGTCTGATTCGAATTCAAGCCCTCTTTTTCTTTGCAGAGCAGGTCTTTTTCCGATTGTTGTGCTCTTGCCTGAATTAGCCAAGAGACCACGCAACAAAGCTAGAAGCGCAAACCCCAAAAAGCGGGTAGTACATCATTAACAGCTGATCAGATGCTCGGTTGGACAATGACAGCTCGACTAATATGGCAACCTGAAATCCAACAAAATTTCGATAAGGATACAGAAACAGATTCCATCATTTCTACTAACATAGAGAACATTTTGAGTGGAGTTATTTGCATACTGAACTGGAAAGAAAAATATTCATCTATTGCTTGACAGATCAAAAATTGTTATAAGTTTGCTGCGAAAATTGCATGTGAATTAGCAACTGAACATGAAGTGAAGCTCTTAACCATGCTAATCCTGAAATTATTTACAGCATATCCACACCTTTGGTCCAAAATCTTAGGATAAGAGATTGCATCACGAATTTTCAAACATTTTTTTATGTGGGGCAGAATATTATAGTATTGATCAGAATACTATCAAGTTACATGTGTGTCAAAACCTATGATACCCCAGGTTGTATCAATTTAAAGAGACAATAAAGATACTGAGTCCTTAAGTTAAAAGGACCTCTACGAGCTTCAAGCAAATGAATTTTCCCAACTAAAACCTTTAGGCTGCGATTGGATATGAAAGTATTTTCATTTTCGTTCCGCTGGAGAATTTTTTTAAACCAAACATACAATAGTTTATGAAAATTTTCAGAAAATATATTATTCTCTCACTTTCACTTTTTCTCATTTTTTCTCTTACCAATCACATCTACACATTTTTACAAAAAAACTAATCATTATTACACATTATCCCACAAATTTCACTATTCACTCACTCACATTTCTAACTACCAATCATATCAAATCATTATTTTACTATTTTTAAATCAAATCAACTTTCATCATTACTTTTTCATCTCACACCCAATCACTCTCATAATTCATCTTTTTTCTTCTAAATTTTTTTTTACAATTATTCTCTAACAAAAGGAAAATTCTCAAAAATGAAAGCATATCCTATCACACCCTTATACTCAATCATTTATATGTGCTGCATGAAGTCACTTATTTCTCTCTGCACTGCCTGTTGGAAAGTTCTATATATGTTTCAAACTTTCCTATTATAAAGACACATATTTGACTTGCCACAAAATTTGCAAAGGATCTGATAATAGTGTGGATCCTTATCCATCTACAAAATATAGTTGTTTCAATATGTATACACAAATCTGCAAGGGATCTGATAATATCGTGGATCCCTATCCATCTCCAAAATATAGTTGTTTCAATTTGTATACACTTTCATAGTTTTAGGATACGCTTTCCTTTTCTTTCTTTTTTTCTTTCTACAGCTTTTTGGGGGTATATAATCAAATTCAGCATATTTATTGTTCATGTGAATTTGTTTTTCCGAATGGTATCAGAGCCAGCAGCTTCTTATTTTGCTGCTTCTTGTTGCATTTTGATGGTTGAGACAGCCATGATGAGCGAGAGGAACTCCACCTCTTTAAATTCGGGAACAACCAGTGTTAACTCGGCTACTCGGAATATGGTTGCTACTCCACCTCTTTATTTATTAATACAAAGATTAGAATTTCAGAAAATGTTTCTGCCCCATCCAGAAATCCCACAGAAAACATCAAACATAACATAGCTTATCCATTGTGGTCAACACATAATGGTAAATTAAAAGAATGAGGTGTTTGGCACAGCTTATATCGATCCAATCTTCGATTATAGATTAACAACCAATAGCTTATTTGAACCGATTATTTAATAAAGAAACAGGTTTCATGATTATTTGAGGCTCAAGCAGGTCAATAGATGTCTTTTCCAAATCATGAATTATCAAATATACAATAACAGAAAAGAACCTTACTGCCCACATATGGTTCAGATCAGTGTACTTTTATAGATATGATTTTCACAGATATCAAACATCCCAACTAATAATGTCATTAATCAATGCGAAAAAGATTAAAACAAAAACAAGAAACATAAAACGATTAAAAAGAATTGAAAAAAATTTACCATTGAAGTCAAAGTGGAGGCGCCATACATCAAACAGGTGGTGCTCAACCAAGACTTCCCAGCAGCAATGCAGTAGACAGAGGCAACAGCGAGAGGCCACTGGAAAAGAAGCTCAAGCCAAACAATCCCTACAAAGAAAGGCGGCTTTTCAGAAACCAAATAGTCGCCATACTCCTGTGCGTACCAGCTCTTGAGCTCCACCAAGAATGGCGGAAAAAGGTGCGGGGGAAGGCACGTTTGGCCGTCGATGAGTGGCGCTACAATGGCGATGAAGAGGAAAAAGATGAAGAGTGTGGCATCAACCAGCGTGCAGAGTGCGCCCATTTTTTACATGGGATGAATTTTTGGTTGAGTTTCGTGAATCTAATCAACAGTGAAAAGGGGATCTGAGGATGTGTTGATTTTTGAATGTTCCAACGTATCTTTCGGAATTTTGCGTAGTTGCATTACACGTAGTTTTAAATTGTCATAACATTTTTTTTCTTTAAATTATTTTCCAATTATTGTATTATAAGTATAAAAAATTATAAAACCGCAAATTGCCCCTCAATTTGATATTTCTTGGTATAGTGCACTCTAAATAATATCCATATAAAAATACAAAATACGAACTAATAATTATCAACAAAATAATAGTTTATGTAGTAAATTTTGTCTATTTGGAAACTAAAATAATTCATTTATTAAATAATATTCATTGTTTCTATAACTCACATATTTCCAGTAAACAATAATTTAACTACAAAATATTTAACAATTGATTTATTGTTTTTTGAGTTAAAACTATGTATATTCATTTTGAATGAGAGTTATAATATATCAAAATTATTTGCCATGTTTTTGTCTTTCCTTTCTTTCTTTCTTATGTGTTGTTTTTTCTATAGTTTACTTATTTTTATAGATATGGAGCAAATATTTTATTAATAAAAATATTATTTTCCAAAGAAAATGAAGGACAAGAGGTAATAGAAAACTCTTTTTATTTGGAAATATGTAAATATCAAATTTAACTAAATAAAAATTAGTTTTTTTTGTAGGAAAATAGAAAATTACTAAAAGAATGGAGATTTATTGACTTTATACTTTAGAGTTCGATAAATAAGACAATAATAAATAAACAAACAAATAAATAAAGAGGGATAAAGTAATAAACCTCCCCGGCTCCCCCTAAGGAAGTAAGAACGAGATTAAAAGTGAATCCTTGTGTTTATCAAATTCCCAGTCCCCAAACCCTAAATCAAAGAAGAAGAACGAAGAAATGAGCGAAAGGCCGGTCCCAAGAAGGGAGAGTCCATGGGGTGTGTCTGAGGGCTACCACAAAGAACCCAAAGCCCACAGATGCAATGACCGTGCTGAAGATGTGATCTATGTAAGATTTTTTTTTTTTTTAACCAAAACAAGAGTCTTTATACAGTTTTTTATGGTTCTACTACATAATTTTGAGCATATAATTCACCAGTGTATAGTTTGGCTGGAAAAGGAATGTTATTAGCCTTAGGAATCTGGGAATAGCAGGGTCAATTTCCTGCCACTATAATTTATAACCGTGCACTGTAAAAGGGTCCATTTGGAGATCGGTTGTAAAAAACAAATTAATAAAAAAATGATGCTTTATTTGGAAGATATCTATGTACTGTATTAAAATTTGATTTTTTTGAATGATGTAGCTGAGTTGGTTCTAGTGTATTTTGGAACGGGTCGACGGAGATTCAATCCATTGTTTGAATAATAGCCCAGATAATATTTGTTTGTGAGGTGCAAAACTAGCATATAGGCTCATGTTGTTAATGTGATTGAGTTTTTTTTTTCTCAGTTTAAAAGTGCATTTAATGAGATAAACTGAGCAATGCTATTTTACCAGCTGGAAACAGCTCCAGTTTACTGTAAAATAAGAGCCCTTCTAAGTTGTAATTTTTTTGAAAAATGAAGGACACATTGAAATAATTGCTATAGACATGCATAGCCAGGGAAACATTAACTAGGGTGCCTATTCCTTGGCAGTGAACCATCTTAAGACACGGTAAAACTGTTTTGCTTTGTGGTAACATCGTGGGTTTTAACTTTGTTAAGTTCTGCCACTGGAGTGAATTTCATTGTTGGCTTTTTGCTGCAACATGGATTGATTTGACTGTCTGATAATCTGATACTGATATTATGCAGTTCGTTATATTTTTAACCATTGTAAATGGAGAAGACCACTTCACATTGCTGTAGAAAATATCATCAAGGAACCTCCGATCTAAGTGAACTAATATAATAAAATGAATTTTCTATAATCAAATAGGAGAGTGGTTTAAATTGGCATGTCAACAAATTTTAGTCATTATTAATAAACTCTGCTGAAAATGTCCACGAAATAAAATCGATTTACGTTTGTATCTATATCTAGTTATTTTGCTAACTTTCTCAATTAGTAGTGAAGTTATCTTAACAATGTATTGGAAACTAAACTAATTGCATAATTGAAACCCATTCCATTGTATGCAAGATGAGCACAAGTTACTTTGAGCTTTAGTCATGAAACAAATAATTATGTTTCTTATAAATTTGCATAGGCTGAGTTTGTCTATTTCTGTATTTTGTAGGCTTTTTTTGAAGGCAACCCTTTTAAAACAGTTCCAGGGCCTTTCAAGCTATTTTATCAGTGCATGCGTTCCAAACCTGGGTACGTTATACCAAACTCCTCTGCCTCGCATCTTTTCTTGTTATCGTATTATTCAACTTTCTCTTTTGCCAAGATACTGTAAAGTACACGAAGCCTTGGTAAGTTATTCAACTTTATCTTTTGCCATGATACTGTAAAATATACGAAGAAATATATGAAGCCTTGGTAAGTTATTCAACTTGATATTTAAAGATACTGTAAATATACGAAGCCTTGATAAGAAGCATTGTCCCCTAACACATCTTTGAGAATGTCCTGGAGAATGTCAAAGAAATTTCAATTTTTATGGTTATACCGAGCTTACTTGCTGTAGGACTAAATTAATCAAAAGAAGCTTGAAGAGAGATAGCCTCAGTATTCTTCGACTTTTGCTTTGAAAATAGATCAAGGATGTCGCTTCGATGTTTCCTAATTAAATATAATAAATTAATCTTTTGTGCCCTTATTTATTTCTCCGTGTGTCTGTGCATCTCTTCCTTGTGTTTCTATATTATTCGCTGAGACTTCAAATTGTATAATTGTTTATGCAGGGAAGAGCCAACTGAGCCTTTCTACTACTTGGAACTGGATCCCCCGAAAAGAGAAGTAAAACTTGAATAGAGCCTTGGAATTTATTTACTCATGTTCAACAGTTGTCTGAAAATATGATGTCTCGTTATCCGTGATAATATTATAATTCTAGTTGTTATGGAGAGTGATACCTGAGCTGAGTTGGTGATGTCGATCACTTTTCTAAAATAAATATGAGATCAATATTTCCTTTTCGATGAAATATTTTCAGGAACAGATTGCAGATTTGACATCTCTACATTTGATAATTGTGCTACGAACAAGAAAGTGAATCGCCTTTTTTGATTTTACGTTTCTGAGAAGTCCGATTTAATAGAAAGATGTTAGAAATTTAAACTTTATTGTTCCTGTTCAATGTGAGAATCAGGGAATTACCTATAAATCAAGACTGTAGTATTGCTCGTTTTGGCAGAGTCCTTTAATTGCAAACTCCACACAATAAAAACTTTAAAATAATCAATCTATTTTTCTCTACCTGCTATAACATTTGAACTTTATGCTTATGGACATCCCACAAACACGAGTACCCTACTAGACATTTTTGCAAAGCATTCGAGCAAAATTAAAATTGCAAAATGTTTCAACATTATGGGGGCGTTTGCAGCACTAAATAAAAAATGATTCTCAATTGTTAGTTGAAAGTTTATTTTTTAGCATTTGCAAACACTAACTTTTCCATTTACTTATGTTTCATTTAATCAAAATTTAACAGATAAGGGTGGGGTTCTTCTGATTTGGGAAAAGTGTTTTTGGTATTTTTATTTTGCCTTTTTATCCAAATCTCATTGCTCCCTCTCCACCCAAACACTTCAACATTGATTTTATCTATTTGCAAGCGCTACCCACTTTTGATCCTCAACTATTTCAGCTTATGCCAAAATAAATCACTAATTCTAAAAGCAAAAGTGTCTCCAAACACAACATATATAAAGAATGAACCGTATACGCCTCTTGCGACGAGTCCTTCTCAAATATTTTCCTACCAAATTGTATGCCTATTTTTTTTCAGCAGACCGCCGCAATGCGCCGCTGTAACGTGTGAGACAGTATATTACTACCTACAACTTTACAATATCTTGGCAGCATACATGAAAAAGCATATGAGAACTCCTATTCCCAACAGTATTTCAATTCACCATGTGTATGACACGTGTATAAAATGATATCATTATTGCATTTCAACTGCTCTGCCCATCAGAGCCTTGGCTGGGGTGCCTCTTGGAATCCCCACTCTTCCTCCTAATCATTTCTTTGATTTCATCTTCTTTCTTGTCGACAAAATCGATCAGATCCTTGAAGCTGGTGGCACGCAAGGTGCGCCTACTGGGACGTGCTGGTTCAGCTTGCTCGATGCTACGCTGCTCTTCCTCAGCACTGTACCTGCTGTACTGCAAACAAACTCTACAGAAGAAGACGGTTAATGCAACGAAGCAGGCAATGCCACATAGAAGATACAGGCCCCAGAAGCTTTTGAGGGATAGCCTGTTGTCATCAATCGGGTTGGTTTGACTTGAGCATCCACCGTGAGACAGCCATTTATCGTGGATCCTTTGAAGTTCTCCATTTTCTGATAGTTGGAGGATAGCTGTCGACAAATCTACTGCCAGCGGAGAGTCCCTTTGAAACGCCTAAATAGCATGAATTATCAGGTGAATTAGAAATAAGGGATAATCACAAAACTACCCCTGTGATCTAGGGTAATTACAAGAAAAACCCAAAAAAGTTTCAAAATTACAAAAAGTAACCTAAGATTTGATTTTGTCTTAAATGTAAGGGGGCAAATGTAATATTTATACAAATGTAAAGGGTTTGAAATGTTTTTGCTTTATGAATGGGCAAAAGTGTAATACATAATCAAACATCAGGGTGATTTTTGTAATTTTCAAAAACCTCGGGATTTCATTTGTTATTAATTCAAACCTTAGAGGTAGTTTTTGGCATTATCCCCAAATAACTGGTAGCAAATCCATCTTCTTGAAAATATTTGTATCACAACTTTTAGAGAGCTATTGAAACTTAGGGATGGAGCCAGAATTCTTGGTCTTTGTGGGCGAAATAGTTATTTCAATTCATATGGGAGGGAAATTTCAAAGGGCCAAACTTCTAAATTTCATAATTTACTTATAAAACTTGAGGTTATATACTAACTAGTGAGTGCGGGGCTCCAGATTTTCTGTTCCACTTTCCTATTTCACTTTGTATTCCACTTTAATGGATAAATGACACGTGCTATAAGATAAATACATGTTGATTATTTGGATGTATCTTATTTCATGGACACGTGTCATTCATGTGAATGATGGAATACGAAGCGAAATAGAAAATCTGAAGCCTGAGTGAGGAGGCTGAACCCTGTTTAGCCCCTTTATCGGTTACGACTTTAAATTGCAACGATAAAGAATACTTACAAATCCCCATCCACTCTTCGTGAACTCCCGTCCCACAGTACTGAAAGTACACTTCGTGTTGGACAAGAACAGCTCGATATAAGGAAGCTCATCAACAATGGCAGCAACACCACCACCATTCGGCCCTCGTTCTAGGGCCTCAACATATTCGTCTTGGCTTTTCAATATTCGGAGCCTTGATTCTGCTATGTTTAGCTCGTTTACAAGATAATTATATGCAAACGAACCGTCCTGGACGCCTATAGGATCGGAACTTGAGATCAAGGTGTCTATTCCTTGAATTCTAGAAAAAAGTTGTTGCACAGTGAGAATTGATGTCAAACTAGCCGTGTAGCTTGAATTGATAATCAACACTACAAAGAGCCAAAAAATCAGCACCGCACGTCCCAGGGTGCTCACTGTGTTTTCTCCTGCCAAAAAGTTCAATTTCAATCTATATTAAGCTTTAAGATGCTCAATCAAGATATTCGATAAGTTTGAGATTAGAAACGAGAATTTCTCACAGGCAAATTGAGGAGGAGTTGAAATAAGCAGATTATTACTTACTGTGTGAGAAAAACATCGTTGAGAAACTAAACCTGAAATATTAAAATAGATTTAGTGACAACACCAACAATATATAAATAGCAATAGCTAGATGTGCAAGTACATATCTAGGTATGTCTATCTAACTATGGGATAATTTCAATTTTAGTAACTAAACTATGCCCTATTTTCACTTTCAGTACCCCACTTTTAGGTCATATCAATTGTGGTACCATGTTTTACTTTTTAATTACTTCGCCGCATTGGACATTTGACAAAATGTGGCGAAACTGATTAAAAGTAAAACACGGGGTATCAAAATTGATATGTCCTGAAAGTGGGGTACCAAAAGTGAAAACAGACTATAGTTCAGGTGCTAAAACTGAAATTATCCCATCTAACTATCATTTTGTGCATTCCACTTTCTAACTGATTTTTCCTCCTCCAATCTCAGTTTCCTTTTCATTGACAAATCAAAGCAACTCTATTTCTCTCTGAAATTCATGAGTTTCTTTAACATAGATGTCCGTTTTGGGATATCGCTACAAAAATATTGTGTTTGTTTTACAAATATCTTCCTCAGTACGTGCAACACCATAATTTTGAAAGATAATGGGTGTTTTTTGTAATTAGACTGAACCTTAAGGTAATATTTGATTTTAAAAAATAGTTGATATTGAGATTGAACAGATGTGTGAAATACTTACCAAAAGACTGTAACAAGTTGTTGACGTGGAGAGCCACGGAACTCAGTGTTGAGCCGATGCTCGAGAATCCAAACAACAGCTCCAACAACAAGAAAGAAGATCCCTGTTACAGCCCACATTTGCCAAGTAAATGGCTTGAGGAAAGCCCATGGACTAGATTTAACCTGCCTCACAGGAGCAACTACAACGAGCCCAGATCCCATGTAAGGTTGTGTAAAGTCGACAATCCTCGTTCTATTTGTAGTAATAGTCACATCCCCAACAACTGCATCATATTTCTGTGAAAAGCGGACTAAAATAAATTCCTAGACAAAGTCCAGATACCTGATACTGAATACATTTTATCGAATATGAGAGCTGCAGAAATGATATGACAATGAATATTTGTACACATTTGTGCAGGTGTTCAATGTCAGTACCATGAGAACATACAAATTTTGTGAATAGGATTAGGACTGCAAAAAAAACCGGAAATTATGGGAGTGTTTGCAATCACTAAACAAGTGCTTCTCAGCTTTTATGTTTGCAAATGCCAACTTCTACTCAATGCCAACTTCTACTTGAATTCTGGTTCATTTAATCAAAATCTAAAAGCAAGGTGTTTTAGATTTTTGATTCTGCGTCTGGTTTGACTTTTCCGAAAAAATCAGCAGTTTTACAACTTTTTCACCAAAACTTCTGATTCTCAACTTCTGATTATATTTGTAAACACTACCAATTTCTAATTCTCAACTACTTTTACTTCTGCTACAATAAATCAATTCTTCTAACAGATGAAGTTTTTGCAAACACTCCCTATATTAGACTTTTGTCCTGAGTTCATGATGTTTCAATCCTACTGTTAATACCATCAATGTTATAAACTGCTTTTATGAAACCAGAGTGAAGAAACACGGTGAAAATGACTAACTTCCGTTAGGTATTAACTGAACATGTGTAGAAAAGTTATTCAGACAATCATAAATTATATGATAACAAAAACGCAAGGTAAAAGAAAGACATTACGGTAATTTAAGTTGTCATATTTGCACCCATTTGTACTTAGCTTTTGTTTTCTTGGAAAATAGACAAACGATTCGATGGCGCTGACATAACATAAAACCAGAAAGAAAATGCTCACGTTTTGTGCGACGCCATTCACAAGATTGTCGAATGAAGGGTTTCTTCACCATCTCCATACAAAACATATTGGTGAGGAACAGGGTAAGGCAATAACGCGACTGCAGCTTCAAATACATCAATGCAATATCCTTTGGCCCCTGATGGTCCTTTATCCTTCGTGACAAAATCGGGATAAGTAACCCTATAAGGCACCGCAATTTGTAAAGGCTTCCCATTATTGGGAAACACCCATCCCTTAGGCTTTGTAGTAGTTTCACCGGGCCATATTACACTATACAAATGTTGACTACTGATGGAAATATTTGGTGGCTTCAATATAAACTCTCTGGAGGAACAATAGACAGACCCGAGTAATTTGACCAATAACCAAGCCTCCGAAAACCGGTCCCACCAAAGTTCAGAATATCAAACGCTGGACGGATCAAATTTTTCTCTGTATCAAATTGAATTTCACCAGTTAAACCGGTGAAATTCGAGGAGAGAAGAATCTTGAGCAATTTCTCGCCTTGGTCGAAAACTCGGAGGGACGAAAATTGATGGCACTTGCAATGGTGTCGCGCAAATTCGGTCATCGGAAAAGGTGATGTTACCACCACCACTCAAGTAAACATCGAATGCTCGAGCTAATAACCAAACGGAATCGTAAGCATATAGAGCATACGAATTAAATTTCCGCCCTTTTATTCTTAAAGCTTCGCCACCGAGAAATAAACCTTGTTTTGAGATCGGAATCAGGAGTATGATGCCAAGAGCAACAACTCCCTGAATGAGATCGATTTTGTACGGATCGATTGTCTCGAAGAATCTAGAAGAGAAGGAAGCCAATCCGTAGCTATCCAAACATAGCCGTTGCTCGTCATTCCGAGCTTCTTTGCAACTGAGAAAATATCGAGACCAGAACCGGATTTACGGTACGACAAAAACCCGAGATTCCAACAGGTTCACTTCTACAAGCAAGCTGTCAATGTCACTTCTTGAAGCTCCAGGGGAAAGGCCGCCTTGTAAGAAATCTTTGCGCGTTTCTTGGCGCGCGTCGCCTAATACGGAAATTCCATTTCTACCGTAATCGTCATCGACAAAAATGGCGACTACTTCTCGCCACCCGAAATATACAACAAGATCGGCAATTGCGTACATTTGGAAATAATCGCTTATGGTTGTACGAAGGAAGTAAGGGTATTGCAGAGCCGAAAGCGTGGGGTCCGTCGCGCCAAATGATAAAAAGAGGAACGTGAAGTTCGCTTTAAAACATGGGAAATTACGTGGGCGATCCCTGAAGACTGTGGGCCGATGGCGGCAACAACTTCTTTTCCCATTAGCTTCATAGCTACACAAGTAAGGAGGCCCTGTCAAAATTTCCTCATTTTCCTTACTTTTCGTAGCTAAAATCATTGATGTATACAATAAAGGTATAGGCAAAGTGTAATTTATATCATTTGACAACAGATAATGGAGAATGAAGCAAATCATAAACTTCAAAAATGTAAGTAACTTTACACCTGCAGTACAAATGATACAGTTTAGAGCATTTTCAACACAATTCAACAAAGTCACAGTTCAATGCGTTTCAACCCGAAGGATTCATGTTGATATAAACATTTTGCAGTCAGACCAATGCATTGACAGAAAAGTTGGAATCTTTTATTGTGCATAACAGGAACTGTCAAATGCAAATAGAGGCTAAAATGCTCATCACCTTCTAGGAAGGCTAAAATGCACATATTACTGACAGAACTTAACTCGTTAAAACGACATAGGAACAAAAGTAAATCAAACATTCAGAATGAAAACGAAGCTGTGCAAGAGAACGCCAAAAATATTATCGATTTCCGAAGTACTCGCACACACTGTTCTAAAAAATCCCCGCCTAGCCCGAATAAGTCCCGCCTAGCTGCTAGGCTCCTTATCTGCCTATGTTATTCTTCCGATTAGCCTCGTCTAATCCCGCCTGTGCTCCCTAGGCGTTAGGCCTCAATCTACCGTCTAGCGCTTTTTAGAACATTATTCGCACTGTGAGTAATCAAACTTAAACATTCAAATACTGGGATTAAAAAAAAAAAAAAAAAGAAGATGCACACCATCTCATAGGAAGGCCAAAATAAAAACTACAGAGACAACCAAGCTAATGAAAAAAAAAAATAAGGAAACTCAAGTATATCAAGACTTCACCTTTCAATATTTATCCTAGAGGACAAACAATATTTTCAATCTCAAAATAGTTAAAAATGTAAAGAGGCCTCCATTTTTAAGTTCTCACGAAGAAATTTACCTTCAACTGTTCCAAGAAATCCACTGCAATTGGTGTCCTGCAAAATGAGGTTAAGCTTCGTGTTCTTCAGAATGGTAGTATCAGAATTAACATCTTCAACTGCAGCAAGAAGAGCTGGGCCTGCAGACCTTCCAATAGCTGAATTAGATGTAAACAAAGCCCCAACATTTATCACTTTTGGCCCATCTGCTACAACACTGGAATTTCCTGTCTCGCCAATGACTTTCATGGCAACCCACATACAAGAAATCAAGAAAACAAAAACCCTCTTCGTATATACATGGGCCTCCATTTTTGCAGTAAAGAAAATGATTCAGCTATTGAAAATTTTGAAATTACATCACCATTTTCGCAAGAAATCAAAAAACCTGCTAAAAATCTCAAAAACCCAGAATTTTTGGAAGTCAGAGGAGGAAGCTTTGATTTTTCCTTTTTTGGGTTAATATACAAGTTAGCAATGATAGAGAAAATTACTAATTTTGAGGTTATGAATATAACTTCAGAGCCACAAATGAAGATATGGGGTTTAACAGACAGTAAAAGATGACATCATTGGTAAACTATTAAAAATAGGGATAATTACAAATACACCCCCTGAGGTTCAAGCTAATTACAAAAAATAAAACCCAGATATCTTTGAGAATTACAAAAATCCTTTAGATTCGATCCGTCTTACATTTTTCCCTATATATGCAAAAAATATTTCAAAAGCTCCCGTTACGTTTATCAAAATATTACAATTACCCCCTTAGATTTAAGACACAAAAAAACCTTATGGGTTTTTTCTTGTAATTTTCAAAAACTTCTTGGTTTTTTTGTAATTAGCTCAAACCTTAGGGGGCTTTTTGTAATTTTCACTTAAAAAAAAAAAGAATAACTTCAACAATAAATATAGACAAGAACCAAGTTGCACAACCAGGTGGCTTAGCCCACCCCCACCACAAAGAATTGTGGGATGGAGGTCAAAAGTGGTTCAAATCCCCGCCCCATCAAATCCCAGGTCGGGTTCATATCCCTACTCTATCAAATTGCTCCCATATGCGAAATGGTGAAGATTTGGTGGGAACTCATAATCTTGAATAAAGATCCGTGTGGGTTCGATTCGGGAGAGATCGTTATTAGTAGATTGGGGGTCGAACATAATTTGTTCTCTTTACCTTAGGATCTGGTTGTCGTCAGAGACCCCGTCGAACACTCGGCCATGCGTGCACATCCCGCGGTTTACCTTTTCGGCAGAATGAGGAGCGCCGGAAATTGTTGTCCTCAAAAAAGATAATCAGGCGTAAGTTCTGCGCGAGCTTATCAAAAAAAAAAAAAAAAAAAAAAACCAAGTTGCACTTAAGTTATTTGATTCCCACATGGGGAAAAGAGAAAGTAACACAAAATCCATATTAATAACTATAAATAAAGCTTATATTATAGTAGAATATAAAAATCCTAAAAATTCTAAGTACAGCACGGAAGCATATAATGCAGACAAAAATTATTAGCTAATCATTACAATAACTTGTTTAAGTGTGGTGCACATGGATAAATTAAATAAATGTCTGGAATGATTGTCATTTTATTACAATCTAAATTCCAAATAGAGTTAGGAGTAGCTGTTAGTTGGTAGGTGGCAACTAGGCCATTCATGCTACCTGAAGTTTGAACAGTTCTAAAGGGCTGTGTGTGTGTGTGACCGTGTGTGCTTTTACAAAAGATGAAAGCCTAGAATAGTCTTCTTGCAAGCCAGGAAAAGAATGATTCTTTCTTCCCTGTTTTTACTAACTTGATCACCTACCTGTCCAAGATTTCACTTTAACTATAAAAGTGAGATTTGTATGTTTAATACTCTCAACTGTTTATTTTACTTTTGTATAGCACTCTCATTCAGTCATTTAAAATCGGTTGAACCGGGAACTGGTGGTCAGACCGATTTGGTTAGGCCCCCAAAACCGTTTTCGGTTAAACCTGTCAAAATTGGTTACAACCGGTTGAACCGGACAAAACCATCTGAAACCGGTTGAACCAACCGCTTTTTATTTATTTTTTTAGTTTTTTTATTAACTTTTGGAGTTTTAGATTTTGTATTTTGCTACATTTATATGATTATTTGAATTTTGTGCTATGTTAGATAATGTTTCAGTTGTTTGTTTATGTATTTCGATTAAAAAAATATATTACGTAATAATTGATATATTATAATATTATTGTATACAATATATAAACAAATTATTTCTTTGTATCAAATTGGTTGGACCGACGGTCGAATCGGTCCAATTAAACCGTAAACTGCTCATATGACCGGTTTATTCACCAGTCAGATTTTTAAAACACTGCTCTTATTGCAAATATTATCACTTCCCTATGTTTTGTCTACTTTTAGAAATGACGTTTTATTCTATTTTTAATAATTGTATATTCATGGACAAACTAGAAAATAAGCATTAGGAAGGTGAGATGAATTAAAAATATATTTTTAAATTTTTGGGGGTGGGGTGATTTGAAACTTAATAGTTATATATAAAAAAATTATAAATTTAATAATTATATATAAAGAATTATATTAATTTTGAGAAACTTATGGCACGGAGGGTCCTTAGTTCTTTGATAAAATGATAAGATTAGGTGAATATTTTTTTAAAGAAAAATAAATAATTCAACCTTCTTAATTCTTATGCACTACGATGTCATTAAGTTGACCGATGATTAACAATACGTGCTAAAAAGTTCTTTGTAGATGTAGATAACCGGTATATTTAATAGTTGATGATAGCTTTGATATCGCAAAACTTTACAACTCTAATTTTATAATATATTCATAAGAGAAATTGGTGTCATTTTGTTGGAAAAAAGAAAAACTATTTAAAATTAATTAATAGGAGACAGAGACTGTCCTGAAAATAACTACACCATATTGAAAAGTCAAGTTGGAGGCTGCCCTACAAATAATTACAATATTCTTGAAAAGTCAAGTTAGATGTCACTCAGAGATATTATCCCATGGGGTCTATCTGTCTGTGTGTGAAACATGTGGATTACCGACTTCAAAGATGTGAAATATTTAATAGTGATAATTAAAAAAAAACCCTAAAGTTTGGGTTAATTACAAAAAAAATTAAGAATTTTTTGAAAATTATAAAAAAAGTCTTTGACTTTTGATTGTATCTTAAATTTATATGATAACTGTAATATATTGATAAATGTAAAGGGAACTTTGAAAAAAAAAAATTGTATATGATAGAGAAAAAATGTAAAGCGGATCAAAACTACAAAATGTTTTGTAATTTAAAAAACTCTATAATTTTTTATCGTAATTAGCCCGAATTTTATTTTTTTTAAATTATCCATGATAAAAAAATGTAAAACAAACGGTTGATTGATGTATTAGTTAGAGATTTTGGATTTTTGGCCAGGGAGAAATAGTGTACTTTGAGTTCCATCAACATCACGTCCCAATCAAGTTCAACATCCATGAATTATTGATTATTTTTCTTTGCAGTTGGTTTTAAATTTTTAATAGTTATTATAAGTTTTCATAAATACCCCACATAATTGAGGGGCAATTTTGTCATTTCATATACTCAAGTTTGTTTTTTTGTTTTTTCAATGAAAACTCGATTCGGGTGAGGGATTAAGCCGACATCCGAATCTCTTGATTATGGTGGTTTTCAATTTTCACATACATAAGAAATTTCTTTATCATTATCTTTAGATAATTATCTTTTATCATTTTGTCTTCCACTATAGTTGCCCATGAACCTATAGAATATAGTTTGACATTTATATCATTTTCTGGTGTCTAATAATTAATTGGACATGGACATCGAATCTGATGCACCATTACAGGTCCACCATATATGTTTGTACATACATAAACACATTACACAGACAGCAAATGGCACAAATAAAGAACATGAAGATCTGTAATAGTTTTCATAACTAAAGATACATTTAAAAAAAAAAAATAGAGAATGGAATGTACAATACCTCTGGCCTGGGACTTTGATTAAGCATAGAGATGCTGCATTTTCAATGATGCCTTACTTGACCAAATGTTGTTTATAGAAGTTTTAGGCGATTTATATCTTTATTTTTCAATAGGATAGAGTTGTTAAGAAATGATCCTACCAAAAAGTCATCATTTGATCGGTGTCACATTTTAGGTTGTATTCATTTTTGCTAAAATTCGGGTATGAAAAGTCAATGAAAGAAACGTGAGTTACGCTAATTCTCAACTAAAATTTCGAAGGTAATAAATATACATAAAATTTACTTACTTCATACTAATAGAAAAATGTTATATTATGATCTTATATACAGAACCAAAGGAATAGTCTATAAGCGTAGATCTATAAAATTAAAGAATAAGACTAGCGCGATGAGAAAGAATGCAATGCATATTTCAAAACAAGGCGAACACAGTTTAGCAAATATTATCCTTGGCAAAATGTGTCTCCTTCATATAGAATGTTCATCTGTATTACTCTTAAATGGGTACCCACCAAAATAATCCAAGTGCACCCAATAAATTAAGCCACATAATCTACTGCAAGTATATCATCACTGTCTTTACCATCTCTATCGAAGGCTGAATTTTATTACAAAAAGCAAATACTCTTTCAAGCCTCGGCAATTGCTTGCCCTACCTCAAGGAATTGATAAAAATCTACATCCCATCAACGGGATGTAAAATAATGAAATATTTTATTCTCACATTTTACAGTTGATAATGAAGAAAGGCGACGCCGATGGCTGATCAGCATGTCCTTACTACTGCTTAGTCAGCTGTCGAATTACGTATGGAAGTATACCACCATGGTTGAAGTAAGCCAGCTCCACCTAAAAGGATGAATTATAACCGGCCAACCGATAGAAATAATACGTAACTAGAGATAGTTGTAATGTAAATCCATAATTTCGTTTATGAATATTACAGAAACTACTCCTGAGGCTTAAACTAACTACAAAAATATCCAGTTATCTTTAAAAATTACAAAAATCCCCTTAAGGTATTTCAAACACTCTTGAGGGTGCAATTTTGCAGAGTTTTTTTGTAATTAAACTGAACTCGCGTTATTTTTATAATTATCCCTTTCGCTTAATTCTTACCTTTGTTTCAAGAATTATTGTTGCAGGTTGGATTCACTTTTTCCACATCTTCCCAAAATCATTTATAAATATTCCAGATAAAAAGTTACCGACTTACCATGCACCTAAGTTTTAGAACGAACAACAATATTGTGCAAGCAAAGGATGAGTGAACTACCTCAGTGTCGAAGCGGCAGTGCATGTGAATTGTTTTCCAGTGTCAGTTTGGACGGTAACATCTTGGCCAGGGTGGATATCAGATATATTGCTCGGAAGATCAATAGTGTAACGCTCATGGCCTGTCAACCCTAATGTGTCTGCATCTTCACCAGCCTTGAAACACAGAGGAATAATGCCCATTCCTACAAGGTTACTGCGATGGATTCTTTCAAAGCTTTTGGCAATCACTGCTTTAACACCCTGTTATAACGATGGTGTCAGCCAGACAATTTTGGCTTTCCTTAATAACTAGAACGTAAGAAGAATACGAGCAGCTAACCATAAAAGATGAATCATCACAAACAATTAATAGACTCACTAACAACATTGGGCCCTTGGCAGCCCAATCTCTGGAGCTTCCACTTCCATACTCCGCTCCAGCCAAAATAATTGTCTCCTGCCCTCGGACTTGTATTTCTGAAAGTAGCATTTTGGTCATAACAAATATTACTAAAACTATCCAGCAAAGAAAAATAAATAATGCAGGAACTGATACTTCAATAATTTGACTCGGCTATTGAAATATAATTTCAAAGGAAAATATTTGGGATCATTAGAAAACTACACCTGAGACTCAGCTCAATTACCAAAAAAATAAATCAAGTTATTTTTTAAAACTACAAATGCCCCTTTGAGGTTTGTATTGGTTTTACTAATAGCCCCCTGCAATATCTCAATAATAATATTTGTAATTATCCCAAAATATTTTTTATGTTAGAAAAGAAAAACTGAGAATCAAGTCAAAAGAAATCACCATTGCGGCATCAAATACGTAAAGTTTTTCTCCTGTGGGAATGTGGACTGTCTTCGGGCCAACTTCCCCATTCAACAACTTGTTCACAAGGCGGATATTTGCAAAAGTTCCTCGCGCCATTATTTCATCATTACCACGTCGACTACCATAGGAGTTGAAATCCCTGCGATCAACTCCACGCTCCATGAGAAATTTGGCAGCAGGACTATCCTTGTGAATGCTTCCAGCTGGTGAGATGTGATCTGTGGTAATACTATCACCAAAGTTCAGCAAGCAGTAGGCATCTTTTACTCCATGTGGGCCAGGAGGATTCATGGTCATATTCTTAAAGTATGGTGGCTCGTGGATGTAAGTAGAATTTGGGTCCCACGAGTACAGCTTGGCGTTAGGTACTGATAATTGATTCCACATGGGGTTACCCTCAGTGATAGACTCATATGTGCTCTTGAACATATCAGGCAATACACTGGATTGAACAACCTAAAAAAAATAAAAATTCATATTGCTGCATCACATTTTTCAGATGTAGCAAGTCAACGAGCAATACAAACATTTTCATACCTCAGCTACTTCTTCAGTTGATGGCCAGATATCCCTAAAATATACGTCTTTACCGTCCTTGCCTACACCAATTGGCTCTTTGTCAAAGTCAATATCAACCTGTCAAAAGAGGGAAAAGAATATTGTTACGATAACTTTAGAGTGGGAACAGGAATTTTTGAATCATGAACCTGGGTACGACAGACAAAGCTCATTTGTGTATCAGTGTATGTAATGATACTATCTAATCCTATACATCACTATGGACCTTACGAGTGCCTCGAAGAAAAAGGAAAGAAAAGAAAAAACCAAAACAACGAAAAGAAAGGAATACAAGTTGCACTTGCAAATTTAAACACGCTTGACTCAAATTCCACATAATGTCACCTGTAATACTATGTGTGTGTGTGTGTGAACTATTATATTCAGTTGTTCCGTCATACATGAAAATGTGCTTCCAGTTAAATTTTGCCAAGATATATAAGGTTCATCATTTCATCGGTCTTGATAGTTCAAAGGCCATTCGATTACTCATACCAATCGTAGAAAACTGTAGTTAAGAATTAGTCACCAACCGTGCCAGCAAGGGCATATGCAACAACCAGAGGAGGTGAAGCTAGATAGTTTGCTCTTGTTAACGCATGGACACGACCCTCAAAGTTACGGTTTCCAGAAAGTACAGCAGCAGCAACAATGTCTGCAGAACACAACAACTCAATTAGGCACACTCATTTCATAGACATAAACAGAACACTGACACTAAAGCACAGCTAAACTTTTACGGGTCAGATGCTCTTATAGATATGGATAATTACAAAACTATCCCTGAGGTTTAGCTTAATTAAAAAAAATCCAGTTATCTAAATCCCTTTGATGTATTACAAATGCCCTTGACGCTTTGTATTAGTTATACAAATTAACCTCTCAATAGGGTGCAATTTGTGAATGAAAAACATGTCAAGGGGGTATTTGTGGATAACTGGTTTTTTTATGGTAATCAGGTTAAACATCAAGGGTAGTAGTCGTAATTATTTCCTTTAGATATCGGAAGACCAAGACTGAAAATACCATTTTCTGATATGGCAGCACCAACTGATTCATCCAAGTCCCCAGAATTTCCGATGCATGTTGTACAACCATACCCACAATATTGAAGCCTTGCTCATTCAAGTATTTTTGTAGCCCACTGCATCATGCAAAGTATGCATATTTACTTGTGCATTAGGCAAAATAATGGGCAATAACTAAAGACACAAGCAATACCTCTTTTGCAAATATTTTGTAACAACTCCAGAACCCGGAGCAAGGCTTGTTTTTATCCATTGTTTAACCTGGATAGATTATCACCATTAGCATGACATTCGAATGTGGTGCCTAATCAACGCAGTTCCTAATAAAAGTTTACCTTAAGACCCAGCTCAGAAGCTTTTTTTGCTACAAGGCCAGCCCCAAGCATGACACTGGGGTTTGATGTATTTGTACAACTCGTGATAGCAGCAATTACAACACTGCCATGCTTAAGCTCTGGGGTTGTCCATGGAATGAAAATTTTGCCACTTTCTCCTGTGCTTCCTTTGGCACAGCAAAGCCCTAGATCACAGTTTTGTGATGATTTAGTAGAGTACACTGGGATGGAAGTTGCAAATAAAACACTAGCACGACATTTCAATAATAAATTCTCATAAATTATTTCACAGCAACAGAACAGCACTGTACTGCAAAGACCCTAGTTCATCCACATCCAGTTATGAGTAACAACATCCGTTAATAGGTCATGACCAATAAATAATAATAAACGCTATTAGGCTTGAAATAGTGAAATTTAGTGTAACTGAGTAAAAACAAGACCAACAAGCTTCATTATATACAAGGATAAATTCTCACCTTGAATCCAACTTTGCTATCAAGGCAAGAATGCCAATCAGCTTTCATTTCTTTCAAAGGAACCCGATCATGAGGCCTATCAGAAAAGTGATTAGCTAGCTATCACCAAAAAACATGTGACTTAAAAAGACGATTGGGAGTGCAGAATCTCAAACAGACCTCTTAGGTCCAGAAATACATGGTTCAACATCTGCCAGGTCTAGGTGCAAGTAAGATGAGTACACTCTTTCTTGTTGAGGCTGACATTTGGAGGAAAATAAAGATTGAATCTCTGGAAAAGACAACGAAATTTTCCAAGAACAATATATGACAACTAACATAAAGGCCTACCTCGCTGTAGTCAACGAACATATTGTTTGCACGAAGATAAGCTTCTATCATTGCCACCTAAATATTGGTACATCGGAGTTTACTTACTTGGCATACATAGAAAATAAAATGGAGAAAATATTTTCTTGAGCATATGTAAATAAAATGTACGTACAGTCTCATCACTTCTGCCCGTTAATTTCAGATATTGTAAAGTGACATGATCTACAGGAAGAACCCCAGTGGCACCATACTCAGGAGACATGTTTGCGATGGTGGCTCTGTCAGCTAATGAGATTTTTCCCACACCACCACCTGAACACAACTAAATGTGTGTTATTATGTCTCCTTACAGGGATAAGGCGTGTGAAGCAAAAAGAGTAAGCAATATTACCATAAAACTCAACAAATTTTCCAACAACGCCATGCTTTCTTAGCATTTGTGTGACGGTTAAAACCAAGTCAGTTGCAGTGACCCCATCCCGTAACTTTCCTGATAATTTGAATCCAACAACCCCAGGCAACACCATGCTCATTGGCTGTCAGACAGATAATAGCACTAGTCATACAATGAGCAGGCATCATAATACAAATTTCATCAAAAGTACAAGAATATGAAGATAAATTTATATGTAGTAACTTCCTAAACTTGTTTAGCACTGGATAAAAACATGGAAAGGAGAGAATAATTTACTTAACTTCTCCAGAATAGTAGAATAATATACTACATAAAAAAAAAATAACTGCGGATACAAGAGAACTAACATACACAGACAAGCCTCACATATACTGCTCGGGCATAGTTTAAAAATTAGTACCTGACCAAGCATTGCTGCCTCTGCTTCAATACCCCCAACTCCCCAACCAGCAACTCCCAACCCATCAATCATGGTGGTATGAGAATCAGTCCCAACAACACTATCCGGATAGAGTACGCCATCAGTATTGAAGACAACCCGTCCAAGATATTCAAGATTGACCTAAAAATAAAGCACGAGAAACAGGTCAGTTGTATTAACATCATCATAGATGATTAAGTGCAAAGTAATGTTTATGAAATTATTTATTGTTTTACCAAATGTTATCATTGTACGAAGGGAAAGTAACAAAAATATTATCATATAAGAATAAGTGGTGCACACCAAACAATTTCATGCACTAAAATAAAATTGATGCAGTTATTTTTATGCTCCAATACCTGGTGCACTATACCCGAACCCGGTGGAACGACAAGCATGTTTTGGAAAGCATTAGATCCCCACTTCAGGAAAGCAAATCTCTCCTTGTTTCTTTGGAATTCAAGCTCCATATTTGCTTGAACGGCATTTTCTGATCTTGCAACATCCACTTGAACCGAATGATCAATAACTAGATCGACAGAACCTGCAAGCCCACAATAACAATACATTGGAATTAGAAATCATAGGACAACAGTTCATGTTCCCTCTTTCTTCTCTCTACCCACTTTCCTTTTTAGAATAATATTCTTACTTGGTATTCCTTTTTCCTATGCTAACTAATTTCAGTCCAAATAATTACAAAATAAATAATGTTGAAATATTTGTTATTAGTTTTGGGAAACTTCTGGAATACAACTCATTACTTGCTATTTGTAAGATCTCTTCAGGAACATGTATGCTTAGGTATCAAGAGTGCTCATAGGCTCAGAAACTAGGGCACATAAGAATATTTAAGCTAAAAATAGGAATAGGTTTGACTTGGGCAACGAGTTAATATATGAATAAGACACAGGATTCTCGCAATAGTTTTATTGATTGGAATTTGAAATTCATAAGTTACAAGACTCATACTTGTGCTTTTCGCTGTTAGATGTTCTCTTTTATAGATACTTGATTTAGAGTTTCAATAAAATATAAGTTTGTGTATCATAAGATTCACACTTTTCTATTATCAAAAAAAACACAAAAACATGTATCTCGAGTTATAATGAAAATCACATTTATTTTCAGAAATTGTGAATACTTTTTTCAAATATTTGTGCACAATTTTAATTGCAGACTATAACCTACTTCTGGGCCTATGAGGTGAAAGAAGGTAAAACTACTGGTAAGATCAAACCAATTGGTAGATTCAATTTACCTGAAAGGCCCTTCTACCTTCCAATATCTAGTAATTGAAATAGTATAGAAAACATATAACATGGTACATACCAACGGATTGATCTTGTTAGAATCACTGCCAAGCTTGTTCATAGCATCACGCATGCAGGCCAGGTCAACTCACAGCAGGCACACCCGTAAAAGTCCTGGCAACAAAAGGAAAATTTTCAATATCTGCTTAGTAGTTATAAAAGATTTACCAAAGTCAGCAAAGTGCAATCAAGACCAGTACCTGGAGGAGTACACGAGCAGGCTTGAAGGGAATCTCAACTTGCTTCGGTGAAGTCTTTCCCAGTCAATAATTTTCTCGACATCTTCCTTCGGTGCTTGGGAAGCCGGGCACAGTCGTATAGCTGATTCAAGAAGCCGATTCTATTAGAGTATGGCAGCTTATCTGTGGTTGCCAGCATGGGCACATAAAATCATCAGCAATAGAAACCGGAACGAAGTACACTG